>CM062394.1:9862568-10500294 GCA_031304145.1 Cardiospermum halicacabum | reverse complement strand
TAATTTTTTGTCCCGTCCCCGTCATTTTATTGATTCACATCATTTTATATCCCACGAATACTCTTACTCAAAATAACTATTTTAATATTTAATTTAATAATTAATAATTAATAGACACTTTAATAGTTAAATCAACAAGTAAACACACACTAAAATCTTACCCTTTAATGATTTATAAATGGTATTTTCTTCATGAAATTATGCTTTTAAAATTGATTAAAAAACGTAGCACACATTTTTCTACACGTAACATTATTAAATACTACATCCGTATGAGATTGGAAAAAAAAAATACTATACTTACATAAGTATGTTTGAATATTCTAATTCATGATTAGATTATAGAACTATCTATCAAGAAAGCCACCAAAAAGAATTTTCCAGTTGGTAAAAACGTCAACAAGTATTCAATTCTAAGGAATAAAATGATGGGTCACCATGTATGTCAGCACTGAGCCACCCCAACAGAGTCATGCTTCCTATAAATCCCAGAATAAATCAGACCTCAATCCACTCACAAATCTTCATTAATGGGAGAATCAAGACAGCAAATGCAACCAAAAGAGGCCCATGCATGGGCTGCCAGAGACTCTTCTGGTGTTCTTTCCCCATTCAATTTCTTCAGAAGGTCCTTCCTCCATTTCACTCTTTTTTTTTTTTTCTTTTTTTTTTTTTTTTTTTTTTTTTTTTTTTCTTTTCAATTTATTATATATAAACCCTTCAGAAATCAATTTATAATGTTGAAAATGATACAGGGCAACAGGAGAGAAGGACGTGACATTCAAAGTCCTCTACTGTGGAATATGCCATTCAGATCTTCACTTCGCTAAAAACGAATTTCAAAACTACCTCAACACTACTTATCCCCTTGTTCCCGGGCACGAGATTGTTGGGGTTGTGACAGAGGTGGGACACAAAGTAGAAAATTTCAAAATCGGAGACAAAGTGGGTGTGGGTGTTCTGGTCGGATCATGTCGCTCCTGTCACAATTGTGCCAACAATCTTGAGGTTTACTGTCCCGAAATGATATTAACTTACGGAGACAAAAAATACTACGACGGGACCCCCACATACGGAGGCTTTTCTGATCTCATGGTTGTTGACCAACACTTCGCTGTCCGAATTCCAGATACTCTGCCTCTTGACTCTGGCGCTCCACTTCTCTGCGCTGGGATCACTGTCTACAGTCCTCTCAGATACTACGGACTCGACAAGCCTGGACTCCATGTGGGCGTGGTTGGATTGGGTGGTTTAGGACATCTTGCTGTTAAATTTGCTAAAGCTATGGGTGTTAAGGTTACTGTCATCAGTACTTCTCCTAATAAAAAAGATGAAGCTATTCAACATCTGGGTGCTGACTCGTTTTTGATTAGTAGTAATCAAGATGAGATGCAGAGTGCAGCGAGCACAATGGATGGGATAATTGACACTGTGTCAGCATCACATCCACTACTACCTTTGATCGGACTACTCAAAACTAATGGCAAGCTTGTTCTTGTGGGTGCGCCACCTAATCCTCCGGAGCTGCCTGTTTTTCCTATGTTGATGGGTGAGTTTTTGATACTGTTAGTTATTTTATTATGTGTGATGATTTTGTGCTGCTGTTGCTGAGTGATGAAATGGGATGCAGGGAGGAAAATGGTGGGCGGTAGTGCGGCAGGAGGAATAAAGGAGACTCAAGAAATGCTGGATTTTGCGGGGAAACATAAGGTCACAGCAGATATTGAGGTCATACCGATGGATTATGTTAACACTGCCATGCAACGCATCCTCAAAGCTGATGTTAAATATCGATTTGTTATTGATATTGCCAACTCCTTCAACTCTACTGCTTAGGATTTTTGTTACTATATCTGTTAATAAAAGCTTCTGTGTTTTCGATTTTCAATGTTATGTTTGAACTATTTCAATAACAGTTGATGTTAAATAAATAAAATTTAATACTCATTTATCAATTTTTTTATTTTTAAAAAATTTTTTTTTAATTATTTTTTTATTTTTAAAACCAACGTTAGTAGCATCATCCCATCTCATTCAAGAGTGACACATTGCCATTATAAGGACACATGAAACGATAAGAAGAAAAATTCTTTCTCAGCTTAAAAATAAATAAATAATAATAATAATAATAATAATAATAATAATAATAATAAATTATTGAATAAACTTTTTGTATCTTGATACCACCTGACTATGCAGTAGGGTGCAAATGTGTCCAAAATCCTATTGTTACAAATTATATATATATAACACCTCATTTTTTCAAACGTTTCACTTTAAGTACTCGGTTTTAAAAGTTTTGGAAAATCAACCCCAAAATCAAAACCACTAGTGGTTTTTGATAATTTTGTGAGTGGTTTTGGTGTTGTATGAGTAATTTTGATCTTAGAAAATTTTCGAATCTCTAAATTAAACTTATAGAATTTCAAAACCACTCATATAACACCAAAATCACTCACAAAATTACCAAAAACCATTAGTGGTTTTGATTTTGGGGTGATTTTCCAAAACTTTCAAAACCGGGTACTCAAAGTAAAACGTTTGAAAAAATGGGGTGTTTTTAGAAATAATCCTATACATATATATATATATATATATATATATATATACACCTCGGAGTAATTAATCAATTTATCCCTTCAAATAATTAAAATAGTGCCAAAATAGTGTTGGTATAAGATATATTTAAATTTCTAATCATATTCTAATCACACTTTTCAAAAAAAAAAAATTAATAGAACCATCATATTTTAACATGAAGATATATTATATCCAAACTAAAATTCATTTTACGAACTATCAATTCAAAATTTTATTTTTCTCAGCACATGTTGAAATACTTCCTGAATAAACCATGGTACATCTCCCTTCATCACCTTTCAAAAATTTCCTCAGCAATCATTATACTTTTTACCACACATACATACATGATCATGCAATTATGGACATGTTAGATTTACTACATCCTCTCGTATGGCAACCTTGTTGGATAAAAACATATTACAAAGACACTTAAGTTAGCATACAGTGAGAGCTTTTATCACACGCCTTTTTATAGTCATTTCTTATAAGAATTCACTAGTCAGTGATGAAAAATCTCGACCCATAAAACTCATAAAAATATCATTAGTCAAACCTCAATTTAATTTTATCTGTTTATCAAACTTGAATTTTTTACCACCTTTTTTATCTTTACTTGCGTTAACCAACAATCATAAAGTCTTAAAGTTACACTACCACTATAATTATACATGTCATAGATTACTATTGTCGTCATTCAAGAACATCAGACAAAGCTTCTTCATCCATGTTATCACAAATCAGATCTTAACAATATTTGAAGATAACTTTTTTCTTTTTATCAACTTTGACTTTTTTTCTCACACAACAACTTCTTAAACTCAATCAAAGAAATAAAATATGTTTTACTAGAGTTTCTAAAGACTATAAGAGATTTATCCATTTTTCAAAACATTTCCTTTCACTCACCTAAACTTGTGTTTACTTTAACAAAACCAAATATTAATGGACCCAACAATCTTAAACTTTTAGGAACAATTGAAAAATATTTCTAAGTTATTTAGTGGAAGGAAGTCTGCACATATGATTGCGGTTAATTGAATTTAGTGGAAGGAAGTTATGGTTTATAGGTTTTTTGAGTTCGTGCAAAATTAGGATTCTTTCAATTTTCGGGAATTATTTTATTTTTTAATTGTTTACTTTGGTGAGGACTTTTAAAATTTTTTTTTTTTAAAATTTGACGAAGTAATTTTGTGAATATATTGTTTGAATTAAAATATTTAAATATAAGTGCATATGAGATTTTACACGCTTATTAAAACATATTGAAATATTTTTAATTCGTTTTTAATGTGAAAGAGTATTATTGACCATTTATTCTATTGCATACAAAAACTTTTGTAATTTGTTTAGTTTAGTAGAAAATATAATGTTGGACTAAAAATTTAAGGTTCATTTATGCAATCAATCCATTTATTTTTAGTAAAACTTAAAAATAAAAATAAAAAAATTAAAATTTTTAATAAAATATTAAAAATTTAGTAAAATTATTAAACAAAAAATTTAAAAATTATTAAAATTCTGTAATTAGCAAAACCACTAGCAAATACTGGGCTGGGCACGGTTCGGATTGGTTCGATTTTTGGCCGAATCGAACCGAAAAAGTTTCGATTTTAGAATAGAAAAACCGAACCGAACCGAGGTTCAAAATCGAACCGAAAAAAATCGGTTCGGTCCAAAATAAAAAAAAAACCGAATTAATTTAACTAAATTTTGTTGGTTCGTATCTAAATCGAACCGAATCGAAAATTTCAAACCGAACCGAAAATATAATCGGTTTCTACGATTAAAAGCGAACCAAACCGAACCGAACATAAACAAACACAAAAACTATGTAGTTGTTTTTGTTTTGGATGATTTGTTAGAATTTTACAAAATTAGGTGTTGGGCCAACTCCAACCCAGTCACCCTATCTTCATTTTAGGATAGAAAAAATCCAAAACCCAACTCCAACCCATCCATCCTACTTATAATTTCAAAAAAATTTAAGGTGTTTGAATAGAAATCCCTCACTGTAAAAAGTGTTTTAGTTTCCTCAACACTCTGTTGGATATTAAATTTTACATATTGATCATTTTAACTCCATATATATTATTGATGGTTACAATAGTTATAAAATAATAATAATTATATAAAATTTAAATATTAATTCAAAGTATTTAAATATTTTATAATAAGAATAATAATTTAACATAAAACATTAAAAAATAATAATAAATTCAACGCAAAAATCATAAAATTAAAAATAATAAATTTAAAATACCACCAATTAACTTATACATAAACTAAAAGTTAGCACTAGAAAAAAAAAAGGAAAAAAATACGGTATATATAAATTAGAATTGCAGATAATAATAACTATCTTCTTTAAAATTACCAAAATACTATCGTTCGATGTGTTGGAATAAAATATTAAATTTAATTTGTATTTATTAACATAACATCTTAAATCATTAATCTTGAATTTAAAATTTAATTGTAAATATCAAAATAATTATAATTTGATCTAAAATGAGCATAAGGTGCGGATGGAGTTTGGGGTTAAAAACAGAATAGAATGCTAGGGTATCTGTTATATTTAAAATGTGGTATGTGTTTGTTGGAAATGGACTTACAACTGTAATATTTTAAAATTTAAGTGAACTTAATGACAATATTGAAAGAGAGAGATTGATAGTTTCAAAAAGCTATTGAGTTGTTTCTGATTTTAGTTTAAATCATAAAATATATAATATAATATAATATAATATGTGTTAGAATTATAACAAGAATTTGAATATACTCCTGTATTCATAATTAGGAAAAGACTCGAAAACTAGTTTAAAAGTGTCATATTTAATTAGAAATGATATTTCCTAAAGTGAATTATAATTAGGAAAAGGCGATGCATGAGAATTCTAAATAGGAAAAGATTTTCTTAATTATTTATATTTACTTTGTAACTAAGTAACCTAATGCTATAAATATGGTGCTTGTATCTATTATAAGATATCTTGAGAGAACAATGTAGATCTGGTTGGTTAGGTTTGTGAGGTGCCCAATGAAAGTCATATAATAAGAGCTTGTGTGTGAGACTGTGACTAATGTATTTAGGTTGGTGAGTGAGAGAATGATATTCAAGTTGTAATTGTTGCTTTTTTTTTACATAGTGAATTGGTCTCTCGTAGTTCTGATGGCTGTGATTTTTTCCCGTTTTGGGTTTCTACATAAAACCTTGTGTCTTATTTTTCTATCTCTATTTTCTTATCTTATGTATGTTTATTTACTTTAAGGTTATTAATACTCGTCTTCGTTGCAATGGATCATCGATTTGTTCAACAAGTGATATCAGAGCTAGCCGTATTTTCCCAACAAATAGTATTAGAGCCTTTGGTTTGTGAGCTGGCGTTGGTGTGATCTGTGAGTTTCTGTTTGTCAAAGAAACATGGGTTTAGATAAGATGAAAGCGAAATATTTTGAAGGAAGGGTAATTCTTCCGAAGTCTCTAGAAGTTTTGAAAAATTGGATTTGATTTCTCTAATCGAGTTTGAAGCTAGTTGAGTGAGAAAAAAAGTCAAAGTTGAAAAAACCCGCATATGTTGTCAAGATCTGGTCTGCGTTGGTCATAGAGATGAAATTTTTTCGATGTAAGTTCTCGAGTGATGCCGGTGATGATGTACGACATGTATGATTGCGATGGTAAGGTAACTTTGAGACTATGGTTCTCTATTAACACAAGTAAAGATCAAAAGATGTGGTTAAAGATTCAAGAATGGTCAAATAGTCAAAATAAAATTAAGACTTTGACTATTGATGTTTTAAGGATCTTCGTGGTCGGGTCATTTTGATAAATTGACTAGTGAACTCAAATAAGGAAGAATTGTGAGGAGCAGTTTGACAAAGGCTTCGACTGTACGCTGGGATAAGTGTTCTTATCACATGTTTTGAACCACCAAGATTGTCATGATAAAAGATGGAATAATTCTAGATGGAACATGTTTTTCCATTTTGGGTGTTCACCTAAATTTTTTATTTCTTATTTTTCTCTCTATTTTCTTGTCTTATGTAATTTATCTATTATGTGGTTACCAATACTCATTTCCACTGTAATGGATTACCGATTTGTTCAACAAATAATATCAGAGCTAGCCATATTTTTCCTGTTAGGGATTTTCATTATATCCCTCTTTCATCACATGCCACAAGTTTAATGATTAAATCAATAAGATGATGAATCAACTTTGTTAATGATGTTGATGCAATGACTAATCCCAAATTATGCTCTGATACCAGTTTGTTAAGGATAGATGAGACAGAATAACCCCAGCCAAAGTAGAAACAGAACAACAAAGTAATGAAGAAGTAGAAAGAGAAATAAGAGATTTAACGTGGTTCAGCGATGTGCCTACTCCACCAAGATAGCAACTTAACTATTGAGAAATAAGGATTACAAGTCATTCTGACTACACTCTCTCTCCAATGCTATCATACGCTCTACATAGACTAACAATAGCCTAATTAACCAATTGTACAGAAAGGAATAACCAAACCTGACGAGATGTCTTAAACTGCTAGAGATAGAACGTCTTCTCTAAGCTATCAATTATACCAACAATGGTGTTATCTATGCCAGAAAACTTTCGGATACTTAGAAGGTAGTAGAGGTGTCAACTCTTGATGATTGGGGTTATGACCCCAATTCTTGATCACCACCCAAAAGGTTTGGATGTGATGATTATTTCATCATGAGACAACTCTGTTTATAGTGATCACCAAATATACCTTTCTAATTTATTTTCTCTTTAGAAGGAATACCAAATAATTATAATTAGAAAAACCAAATTTTTTTCCAAATAAAGATTATAACAATAAGGAAATAGATTTAAACTCAAAATAAGAAATTCTTCCTAAAAAGAATTCTTCCAAAATAAAAATTTTTATGTTCCAAATAATTAGAGATTCTTTGTGATTTAAGGCATCCCCAACCACTTCCAGCTATATAATTTTATTGTATTAATTTTAAATCATTAAAATATTTTTAAAAAAAAATTAAAAAAAAAAAGAAGAAAAAAAGCCGGTAATAAAAGTCAAAACAATGACCAAAATGGTTCTTGTTTTAATGGGTCCAATTCAACCCATCGGTGTTGAAATGAATGAAGACGATAATGGCCCAAACGTGATCAAGCATACAAATGTGTGTGAAGAACATAATAAATATGAAAAAAGCAGGGAAAATGAAAGAAATGGAGGTGGCTCGTTTCACACCAAATGAATTCGGTCCTATTTCTCTTCCACAAACATCTACCTACCAAAGGGACACATTTAACGAAAGCCCCTTCCACTCAATCCAACAACGCTTGTTTCCTTACAATTATTATTTTATTTTGAAAATATGAATAATGACCGACAGAGATGAACATAATGGGAGAGGAAGTAAAAGTGTGTGGACTGGCTGCTAGAGATCCTTCTGGTGTTGTCTCTCCCTTTACTTTCTCCAGAAGGTCAGCTCAGCTCTGCTCTTTGTTATTTTGATTCATTGATTTATCAATGAGTACATTTTCATTAAGATTCATATTTGCAGGAATACAGGTGAGAAGGATGTTAGATTCAAAGTGTCTTACTGTGGGATTTGTCATTCAGATCTTCACATGCTCAAGAACGAATGGGGCAATTCCACTTACCCTCTTGTTCCTGGGTACATATATATATCTTCTTGCATTTCTAATTTATATACCTGTTTCATTCTAAATTGATAGACCTGCCTCTGGGTATGAACTATGTTATTATGCTTTTAGATCATGTTTTTACTGCATGTGTTCTCTAGGGGTAACTCAATTCAACTTCCTATCGAGAAAATATTAAAAATCTCTTGGGATAAAAATTAAAATAAATTTCAAAAATATTTTAATACAAATGTGTGTGGGTGGAATATAAAGTTGTATCATATTTATGTTGTACCGCAATCCTAAATCCTGGTCCCCCACCAAATGGCAAGTGCCTTTTATCCCGATTCATTTTCTACAATTCAACTTTTATTTTCAAATTCTCTATTTTTTAAGCACATTTGGCGATCCGGGAATCTTTGTTTGGTTATCACAAAAGTATTTTAAAAATAAAGAACAACTGTCATAAGTCTTAATTTCTTCCTTAAAATATATTTTAGAAATGGAATGTCCCAAGTGTTTTTGTCCTATCTCAATTGATTAGAAAAATGAAAATGACATGATACAACCACTAATAGTGTAACTTAACTGACTAACAGACAACTGATGATGCTTTAATTTCATTTTAAATAATTTGAAGGAAGAAAATGACAAATGTGTCTATATTTTAAGATTTATATAGTATTATATCATATTCATTCACTATTTTATAAAAAGGCTGGTTGACCAACTGCATGAGTTTCTTTTAAGAAAATTATATTTTAAATTTTATTATGTTTTTTTTAGGTAAGAACATGCTATTTTTTTTAATGATATTGAGAGTAATTTTATTATCAAAATTTTATTTAAATTATTATATTATAATTTTCTAATAAATTAATAACAATAAATTCAATAAAAATTATAAAAAATAAATATATGGGAGTATGAATACAGTTACACTTATTTTATGGATAATGTAAGAATTGAATTTACAAACCCGTATTAAAGCATCCACACTGTATGTTGTTTGTTAGAAATGCAGGAATTTAATGACCATAAATTGATATGCAGGCACGAAATAGTAGGCATAGTAACAGAAGTAGGAAGCAAGGTAACAAAATTCAAAGTGGGAGACAAAGTTGGTGTGGGCGTCATCGTTGGATCATGTAACTCCTGCGACAACTGTTCTAATGACCTTGAAAACTACTGTCCTCAAGCCATACTCACTTACGGAGCCAAAGACCACGACGGAACCACCACTTACGGTGGTTACTCCGACATCATGGTCTCCCATGAACACTTCGTCCTCCGTATTCCCGACAACCTTCCTCTTGACTCTGCTGCTCCACTCCTCTGTGCTGGCATCACTGTCTACAGTCCTATCAGATTCTATGGACTAGACAAGCCAGGACTTCATGTGGGTGTGGTTGGATTGGGTGGTTTAGGACATGTTGCTGTCAAATTTGCTAAAGCTATGGGTGCTAAGGTCATTGTCATCAGTACTTCTCCTAACAAGAAGGATGAAGCTATTCAACATCTTGGTGCTGATTCCTTTTTGGTCAGTCGTGACCCTGATGAAATGCAGGTTTTGGTCTCATCAAATTTGGATCCACCAACAATTCAACACAAACTAATAGCAGTTATATATGTTTAATAAATTGTCTTTTACAGACTGCTATGAATAGTATGGATGGAATCATTGATACAGTGTCAGCTAAACATGCGGTTGTGCCGTTGATTGGATTACTAAAGACGAATGGTAAGCTTGTTCTTGTGGGTGCCCCAGTAGAGCCACTAGAGCTACCTGTGTTTCCTCTGCTATTGGGTGAGTCAAATCAAACAGTGAGTATTTGGGTTTTGAATGTTGTGTGTTGTTTGATGTTTAATTATGAATTGTGTTTAATGCAGGGAGGAAAGTAGTGGCGGGTAGTTGCATAGGAGGGATGAAGGAAACACAGGAGATGCTCGATTTTGCAGCAAAACACAATATAAAGGCTGATGTTGAGGTGATACCTGCTGATTACGTCAACACTGCTATGGAACGTATGCTTAAATCGGATGTCAGATACCGATTTGTCATTGATATTGGAAATACTCTCAACTCTGCCACTTCCATTTGAATTTGTTCTGGATGGGTGTGAAATATTATTAGCTATTTGTATTTGAGAGAATAATGAACAAATCATGTATTGTTTTTGTTTATGAGAATTATTATTGCATCAAAAGATACTGGCATAAGGGTCTCGGAGTCCCCGAACTTGACTATACTTTTCAAGTTAACCCTCAAATTTTACGGAGTGTCAATTTAACCCCTCAACTTCCAAATAATGGATCAATTAAGCCCTTTTACCGACGTGGAGGCTGATCTGGCAGCAAACATGGCTCATTTGACACAAAATTTGAAAATTAAGGGGTTAAATTGACCCTTCATGAAGTTGGAGTGCTAACTTGAAAAATATACTATTGAAACACACAGCACAATACAACACCCAAAAGTTAAAAGCGTACAAGCATTTGAAAACGTGCGCACAAACTAAGCAGGTTATATGGTAGGAGACAAGGTGTTGGCAACATCAATGACAAATCTGTATCTGACATCATTCTTAACAAGCCTCTCCATAGCAGTGTTCACATAATCCATCGAAATAACTTCAATGTCGGCCGTTATGTTATGCTTTGCTGCGAAATCAATCATCTCTTGTGTCTCCTTCATTCCTCCTATCCCACTTCCCGCCACCGATTTCCTCCCTGTATGTTACGTCATCCCATATCAAATACTTTGATCAGACATAATTAAAACATTTCACGTTGAGACTAAAACTTACCCATTAACAATGGAAATACAGGCAACTCCAGTGGCTTCTCTGGAGCACCAACCATCACTAGTTTCGAATGAGACTTGAGTAGACGAATTAATGGCAGCAGGGGATGAAATGCGGACACCGTGTCGATAATTCCATCCATGGTTCCCTCAGCAGCCTAGCCCAAGCCCAAAAATGTTAAGTCACCACATTACAAATATAGACAAATTGGATTAATGATTTATAGTTACGTTACCTGCATTTGTTCAGGGTCTTTACTAACCAAAAAGAGGTCAGCACCGAGATGTTCCAAAGCTTCAGTCTTCTTATCAGGAGAGGTACTAATGACAGTAACTTTAGCACCAAAGGCCTTAGCGAACTTAACAGCAACATGGCCCAGCCCACCAAGGCCCACGATCCCAACATGTTTTCCTGCTTCCGCTAATCCAAAGTATTTCAATGGACTGTAGACAGTGATTCCAGCACATAGGAGTGGAGCGCCTCCGTCTAAAGGCATGTTATCGGGGAATTTGACTATGTAACGTTGATTGGCGACCATGTGATCGGAGTAGCCGCCGTGGGTGATGGTCCCATCGGGGCTTACGCCGCTGTAAGTGAGGATCATTTTGGGACAATAGTTTTCGAGATTGTCTAAGCAGTTGTCGCATGAATGACATGCTCCTACCATGCAACCTACACCCACTTTGTCTCCCACTTTAACCTTGTTCACTTCGGTTCCTACCTCTGTCACTTCTCCCACTATTTCGTGCCTGAAATATATATATATGGGTTCAATAAGATTATTATATAGATTGAGAAAGAGAAAAAGACATACCCAGGAACCATGGGATAGGTAGAGAAGCCCCATTCATTTTTGATAGCGTGAAGATCAGAATGACAAATCCCACAATACAACACTTTGAACCTCACATCATCATCTCCAGTTTCCCTGTTCATCAATCAATGATCATTTTGTGAAGTCGTGATTCACATATATAGTACATAGTATACACATATGTTGTATGTAAATGAATCACCTTCTGGAGAAGTTGAAAGGAGCTAGATGACCGGAAGGATCAGTGGCTGCCCATCCAAAGGCCTTAACTGGATGCTCTGCTTCTGCTGATTTCCCCATTCCAACAAGGCAGTGAGTGAGTAATGAACATCTATGCAGTTGTTGGGCGCATATATATATATATATATACACGCACGTAGCCAAGGTTTAGTTGAGTCATGACGTCTTCCGTGACCTAATCTACAGTGTCACAAACACAAATAATAGTTTTGAATTTTTTGGCACTGCTCACTGCTCCACTTAAACTGCAACATATGTTAACAATTGCTATAGTACAAAAGTTGACCCACTTGGATCAACCAGCACTGTTTGCCTGTTTGTTTTCTTAATGATAATGATAATTATAATTATCGTGTATTGCCATTGGGTCACCAGGTAGTGGAAAATTTTGAGGTTTTATGAGCATCAGTTTTGTACTATTATCGTCAGATATTTAATTGTTTAAAAATTAAAGAGAAAATTTTAAAAATAAAAGAAAATATCAAAAATATAAAAGTAAACTTTACAGGGAAAAAATACTGATTTGTTAAAATCTTACTAGTTCACCACAAATTATCCCACATTCTATTTCAGAAATTTCAAAATGACAAAATAAAAAAGAATAGAAATAAATATTTTTTTAAAATTGTGTGGATGTGAACTGGAATATTGTTGTGGATCCTCCAAGAGTTCCGAATTAAATATTCAATAATTTTTTTATTTTTTATTTTTTAAAAAAAATAATTGGGCCAAATTTTCAAAATATTATTTTGGCTAATAATAAATGTAGAGAAGTACAACAATTTAAAAAAAATAAAAAATATATGCAGTGGTTCGGTGATAATAAAATAAAAATATACCCTACTATGTTAGGTATGGATTGGTTTTTTATTGTCTTAATTTTAACCTATTACCATCTACTTTATTTACAATCATATTGTTAATAAAAAAAGTAGCATTCAACATCCGTAAATTCAACCCAACAGATTTTATAATTGTACATTATTGATTCAAAGCCCCGCCGATGATTGAACACTAGTAAGCAAAGTGATGGCGGCTAATTCACTTCATCGCCCAGCTTTTTCATCATGACTACTTTATGCCCAAAACCCTAAAGAAAAATAAAGCAAATTTTATAATTAATTACACTCAAATATTTGTTTACCGTAGAAAAATAATAACCGAAACTTGTTATAAACAGTAGAATAACATGAGTGGATTCCACGTCTCACCTATACCAACTACATGGAAGACGTGTAAAAGTATTTGTCAAGTATCAATTTTTTATAATTGTACCGATGACTAAGCATATTGTATTGCCTATAAAAGACATAATCAGAATCAATAAAATTTTTACTTTTGTCTTGGCACCTTTGATTATCTTTATTAAATATCTCACAAACATCTCAGTCTTTATGAATATATGAATATCATCAACATGCGAGAATATTGAAAATTCACACATCAATAAGTAACCAGGTTATTTTTCTTTAATACTATTTTAATTTATCTTGCCTGTTTTATTCTCTTCTACTCTAATTCCATTTTTCATTTTTACAACACGTTATCAGCACGAGTATGCTCTCTGGTTGCCGCTGAGTCAGATCTTCCAGATCAGAAAGTGTTTGGTAATGATGTTCTTGATTCCGACTGTATTATCTGAAAATTTTTGAAACTACACTATTCACCTGAAGTTGAATAAGTATATTATCTGGAAATCTGATGTTTTTATTACCAGATATGGATCGTAAGGAATTTCAATCACTTATAGTTTCCGGAGAAAACTATCTGAGATGGATGATTGAATGCAAGAAGCAATTAGTATCAAATAATCTACTTGAAACGGTACGTAAAGGAAATGAAGAAAGTGAGGAACAAAGGAATAAAACTCTAATTCTGATAAAATCTCATATGTGTGGAGAATTACAAGAACAATAAGAACAAGAACAAAAAGAGATGAAAAAATTTAGATTTAATATGGGCAAGATTCAGTATTCAATCAAATTTCAAATGTCCTCCAGAAGAGGAACATCCATTTGGAAAATATCAATTCGGAGAATATCATTTGGGAAGATAAGATGGTTCTGGAGCAACCGGGTGCCTGTTATAGGTGTGGTGCTACTACTTGTTATTTCAGAGTTTGTCGCACTCCCACATCAGATGAGTGATGATTATCAGAATAGATATAGAACGGAATGTATTTTGATTTTTGAATTGTAAATATTGTAAATAGTGGAAGTTATAAAAACGTAATACATTTCCGTTCAATTAGTATTATATTTTCATCTATCCAAAGATTGTGGATTTGAATAAAATGCCTGAAGACATTTATTCAGATAATATTGCAAAAGCCTATACGATCTTTAGAGACTGAAATATTTTTGAATGAATTCCAATCTGGAAGTAAACATTGCATGAGATCCCGGAAAAGTTAAATTGGTTAAGAAAATACCCCCGAAATGGTAAAATTGATATAAAGAAGTAGAGATAATCCAACTAGAATAGTTGAGATAATTCCTAGAAGCGAATTAAAATGATACTCTTGAAAAATTAAAAATAATGTCCTGAGACTATATAAATTGTTAACTCACCAGAAGTGATTTAGAAAAAATTTATTTTCAAGAAAATAGATTATTATCAAATATCACCTGAGTGATGATTTAGAAAAGTTGATATATGCGTGTTATAGATCCTATAGATTTATTGCGAGCATTGAATACTAGATATAATTATCAAATGGGATCATCCTGTTTGAAGCATGAGATGAATGGAATAATTTGAGATTCCAAAATTTCAAAAGTGTGAATGAATATAACTTAGTAATGTATCTGATTGTGAACAAGTTGAAAATGTGTGAAAAAAAAACAAAAAACAAAACAAAACAAAAACGAACCATGAAATGTTAGGAAAAACATTTACCACGTTTTATTCTTCCCAAACAATTATACAAACAGCAGTATTGGAAAATGAAATTCCAAAAATATAATGATTTCATTAGACATTTAGATTTTGCTTAAAGACACAACCAGCTGTTGATGAAAAACAGTGAAAGATGCCCTGTTGGCGCCCAAGCATTCCCAGAAGTGAATGCACATTATAATGAAAATCCAGACCGTAGTCATGGTCGTGGCCGTGGTTTTAAGCATTAGGATAATTAAGGAAATGGACGTGGGAATGGTCATGATAATGGCCGAGGTTCTGAAAATGGTTGAGGATCTAAAAATGGTCAGGGACAAGGTCGTATTCCTAATAGATATTATGGACATCCATATAGTGATACAAATTATTCCCCTGAAGTGGAATATTTATGGTAGAAACGTAATGGAAGGAAATTGAATTCCCAAAGAATTGAAATAATAACCAGGACTTATGGGAGTTGAATTCAATGTTTTTGGGAATTAAACCTATTACCCAAGATATCCATAAATGAATCACGATTATGTTAAGATTATGTTCACTCGTTCATCTACATGCGGGAATCTGTATATTATTACAAGATCAAGATAAATACCAAGATGAAGATCAAGATATGAAAATCAAGATCAAGACTACAAGGTTCTATATTTTCTATCTTTATTCAATTTATTTTATTTTATTTATCTCTCCCTTCTACCTTTCTTTTGGTTTTTTACATCACATACTATGATGTGAACATGAGATCATTTATTGGAATTGGTTTCTATTCAAGTGAAGGTGAATATTATATCAGATCCAGTAGACCTGAGAAATTACTCCAGAAGAGATGTTAGAAAACTCTGGAAGAGCCAAGAAAATATAAGAAATTGCTTTAGAAGAGCTGTGATAATCCAATTGAGGGCTCCAGTAGAGCAACATGGTAAATGCTCTAGAAGAGTAATGATGTTGTTACCTAATAATGATAAATTGAATACAGAAAAGGTTTCACATTATATCAAGTCCAGAAGAACTTTACCTATTATAATGGATGAAAATGTGTCAAACATCTGTGTTTACTTTAATTAGAACAAGCCAGAAGCTTGAGATTGAAAAACTAAGCTATCAAGAACCAGAAGTTCTCATATCCCAAAATATTTTGATTTTGGTATGATTATTTGTCCATCTGAGATCCAAAAGATGCATAGAAATGTTTGCAAATTAAAAAAAAAAGGGATCCATTAAGATATTATAAAGTCTTACTAATAATGGAAATATATGTAACAAGCCAGAAGCTTTCCCACAAAGATTTGTATCCGTATTCTCTTGAAGGGATATCAATAATAAATATTTTGTTTACAAAAGTGGGATTTTAATATTCACGATTTTTGGATATATGTGAGGGACCCTTTTTCATTAGGCTATGATTATAATTTTCGTATCTAGGAGATAGCTCATATGTGCTTATTAATGAATCAAAGTTATTTTTCGAAATCATTAACACAGATTATGAGCTGATTCCCGGATTACCCTGTTACGAGTATAAGACTTGATAATGCTGGTAAATTTATATCGAAAGTATTCGATGAATACAACCAACTATTTGGGATTGATATTGAACATCCAGTTTTGCCTGTTCGTACCCGAAATGGATTAGTGGAATCATTATTAAAGCACTCGAAAATTGCTTGTTTTGTTTGGAAATATTCTATATTACATTTTGTTATACTGATTCCAGTTCCAACCTTGGGCATACTTTATATGCATATGTTATTCCAACCCTAGGAAAGAAATATTTCTCCTGAAGAGAAATTTAAATTGGTATGAAAAATCCATATATTTAGTACATATAAATATGTTCATGTAACTGAGAATATAAATAGTAGCTAATCAAATGTCAAAAGCATTTGAATGCCGGAAGCATTCACGTGATACTTCTAAAATAACCATGTTGTACACAGAAGTAGATAATATACTAGTAAGGGTAACTGTTCCAGTAGAACAATAAAAAGGGCCACAACAGTGAAACTCTAATCCCACGCTTGAAGTGTAGAGACCACCTAATTTAATAGAAAAATTGGTTTGAATTCTAAAACCATATTTGATGAACAAATTCAAAATTTATTAGAATAATCTCTCCGAATGAGGAAATATTGAGAGATAATCCGAACTTCTCAGAAAGGAGGTGGGATTAGATAAATGATCATTAATTGTCTAAAACACAATGGAAATTAACGTTTATAATCGTGACCCGCTTAATGTAGGAAAGGATATGATTGGAGAAATGGTAAAAATCAATCCAGACATAGCGAAAACACCAGAAGTGTCCAATCGATTGGTTATAAATATATTGGCATAAGGGTCTTAGAAGCCCCTGAACTTGACTATATTTTTCAAGTTAGCCCTCCAACTTCACGAAGGGTCAATTTAGCCCTTTAACTTTCAAGTTTTTTGTCAAATGAGCCCTTTTTGCTGATGTGGAGGGCATAATTGACATTTTAAAGTTAACACTTTTTGCTGCCAGATCAGCCTCCACATCAGCAAAAGGGCTTAATTGACCCATCATTTGGAAGTTGAGGGGCTAAATTGACCCTCCGTAAAGTTTGAGGGCTAACTTGAAAAGTATAGCCAAGTTCGGGGGCTCCTGAGACCCTTATGCCAAATATATTCGTTCGAACGTGGTGAGAGAAATGAAATTGTGAGATAAAATCCGACTTGTAGATCTGGTTTCTCACCAAGATCTGGAATTGATTATATAAAATTTGATTCCCAGTTGTGAATACCATTATATTCCAATTTTGACTCCATATTTTGATCAGTGCCATTTCTGAAAATCGGAAGTGTCTCTGATAGATTTTATTATTGCATATCCATATGGCTCTTTAAATTTTAGAAATCCCAGAAGGATTAAACTTACTAAAATCACATCAATAAGATCTCAAGATTTAGAAAGTTACAGAAATCCCAGTATGGATTAAAATAATCTGGGCAAGTATGGTATAGTTATTATCCAATGGAAAACAGATACCATTGCTCAAGTATTTTCCTAAGAAAGTTGAGATCAAAATTTGCCATTGTAGCAGTTCGTTTTGATAAAATTTGAACTCTAGAAGAAGTCAAACAAACTGCAGAATGAGAATATGAGTTTAAAATCAAAGTATTAACTTGGCCAGGAAATTGAGCATAAACCAAATACAATTTGGTTATTAACTATCGTATATTGAAAACTTCTGAAAAGATTCAATACTCATCCATTAAATACGCCAATGGTTGTTGAAATACTTGATTTGATCCCTGGAGAGATTCATCACAACCAAGGAAGGCAATAATATATGTCTGGTCCTGATGTAACCATATACGAGCCAGATGTCTCGTTTATCACTCCCAATAGTTACTGGAATCTAGACGAATTGACTCTGATCTTTCAGAAATCTAGAAGATGAAATCTAAAAGTTTTTCTAGTAAAGATATTATTGATTTAAAATCAATAATATCTTTACTAGAATCAAAATACTAAACCCCCTAAATTTGGAAATTGAGATTATGGATGTTTTTATCAGGGGGAGTATAAAATGTCTAGATTTGACTGTACTCTTTTTCCTTCGTCTATGTGTTTGTCCTATTGGGTTTTTATGACAAAGTTTTAATGAGGCAATGAAATATTTGAGATGATGAAATCCAAGGGAGAGTGTTATAAACAGTAGAATAACATGAGTGGATTCCACCATCTCACCTGTACCAACTACATGGAAGACATGTAAAAGTTAATTTGCCAAGTGTCAATTTTCTATAATTCTACCGATGACTAAGCATATTGTATTGCCTATAAAAGGCATAATCAGAATCAATAAAACTTTTACTTTTGTGTTGGCACCTTTGATTATCTTTATTAAATATCTCATAAACATCTCAGTCTTTGTGAATATATGAATATCATCAACATGCCATAATATTGAAAATTCACACATCAACAAGTAACCAGGTTATTCTTCTTTGATACTCGTTTAATTTATCTTGTCTGTTTTATTCTCTTCTATTCCAATTCCGTTTTCCATTTTTACAACAAAACTTTAATAATAGAATTATTACTAAGTATATTTAGAGAAAAAAATCAATTAATGTTTCGGATTGTGTTTAAATTATAATGTTTTTTAAATACGTCTTTGATAACAACATTTAAAATGACATTTAGCATTTTAATTAGCATTTAAGATGATGTTTTTAAAAGCTATCAATGATAGCTTTCAAGTCAAACGCTAACCGTGATTTACTTTATTAACTTTTCTTTTATAATTAATTACATTATTATCTTTCTTTTAAATTATATTTATATTTGCAATAAATTTTAATAATTTTATATCGAACAACAAATTTAAAAATATAAATTAATACCAAATGTTGAATCCAACTACTAACTTAACAACTAATTTAAAATCAAATCTTATAGCTAACTAGTAAAATTATGTAAAACGCTAATCTAACAGCTAATTGAAAATCAAATGTCAAAGATACTCTAAAACTAGATACCAAAACTATATTTTGGTTATAACTAAACATTTGCCAAAATTTTATGAAATGAAAATAATAATAATAATAAATAAAATTTAATTACTTAAAATTCAATTAATAGACATAAAGTGTGTTCTTTGTAGCTAATTTTTTGGCTAGCGCTTAAATTTTGTGATGAAGATTTGAAAATTGAGGTATTTGAAACAATTGTTTGATTGAGCATAAAAATTTGTACTACTTTTATATTATTTGAGGACTTTTATTGAAGATTTGCTATTAATTTATCTATTTTTTTAATTATAGGCAATTTGAAAACAATTGCACAATTATAAATATTTTTTTTAGATTGAAGACAGAAAGAAAGTGAAATTTCAACTGAAGATTTAATTAGCAAGGAAATAAAGTAATGGGTTTTCAAATTTTAAAATTAGAAATTTCAAATGAGGATTTTTAAGAGAGAAATTGGAAATAATGATGAAATGGAAACTAACAAAAAAAACTTGGTAATTTCATAAATGCTTCGTAAACTTACTTTAGATTGTAGAATGAAAGGCATGCCTAAGGATACAAGTATTTCGACCCATGAAAATATCATAGTTTAGTAGGCACGGATAATCTGCTCATGAGGTGACAAAACCGTCTTATTATTATATGGATTTACCCATCTTGGGATGACTATCGATCTACAGTTTTGATGCATCTTGTGGTGATAGGATCGTCTTGAAACTTTGGTTCACCTACAGACTTGCTTGTCTTAGGACTTTGCTCCATCTTGATCCAATTTTTAAAACTATTGTGATGTTTTTGAGTGTTTTTGTAAAAAGTAGTAACTTGATGAATAAAGATCTTGATGGTGATTGGATTGATTTTATGCTCTGGTTAAGATAACTAATTGATTAATGGTAATAAATGTTAAGCCCATGCACTTATATAGTTATCTAATAGGATGCTTCAAAGGTATATTGGTGCCTAAGTCACTTACCTTGACTAATTGGTAGCTTTTGGAATCATAATGAAATGTGTTTAATTAACTTGGTTGGTATGTTTAATATTATTGGGAACTAATATGTATTGGTATATGAAATGGAATTAGAGACATATCAAAGGATGCAGTGAGTTGAATGATAACTACATGTGATCGAGCATAACTGTCAAAGGGTATGGTGACATTCGAGGATATTTCATCACGTTATACACCATCCATCTATTGTTTTAAAACTTATTTGTAAATTTTGATATATTTAAAAACTTGTAAAGATATTTATTATTTGTCAACTCTTTAAATATACTTAGGGTGGTTGAAACCGAAACTATGAATTCTTTTACCTAATGTCCTAGTTAAGGCTTGACATGAAAAATATTAACATTGTAATTGGTTTATGGAAGCCATATAGTTATGTTATTCATACAAATGTTTTCTTGAATTGTATGGATAATGAATTTTATGTAATGTTATGTAATTGAATAAGAACTTGGGCTTTGTAATTGTATTGTCGATGTGGTAGTCCAATCCATTCACTGCGATCTGGACCAGGACATGGATTTAAAGCTACATCTTTGGATGTCAAGAAAAGAGTTATGCATGCACCAAACCCTTCTCTAATGTCTTCACATTCACAAACTAGTAGTTTTTTTTTAATAAAAATATAACTCTATTTCCGGCTTTCGTATCACTGTGATCGCCAATAAAGAAGTTCACAATAAGGTTGGTCCATTGACCATGTCTTGTCTTATGTTATTTAAGAATATCTTTATTCTATTGTCTGTCTTTTTTGTTTTTTTATAATATACTAAATTCGCTGTTAATTTTCTTGATGATGGCTTCTTTTCTTATCTTTAGAGATTGAATGGAGGAATTTCATTACTTATATTATTGTTGAGATTATTCTCTTAAAAGTTATTGTTGGTGTTGTGGGTTTAGCTAGATCTTAGTCTCCTTATTTAAAATCTTTGTTTTATACTTCTAATTTTTTGATTATTTTAAGGATTCATTCTTTTGTGGATGGTTTCAAAAAATTTTTTGGATCTGATTGCTATTGCTATTTTTCTTGTTTGCCAATAGACTTGCAGTGAGAGGGATTAAATAGACTTTTTTTTTTTTTTTTTTTTTATAGAAGTTGACTAATTTTATCATTGTACATATAATTATTGTTGGCTTCCTTCATGCCGAAACATCTTATCTGGTTCCCAAACCACTTGTCACTATAGTTTATTAATCTTATACTAGTTTTGACATGGTCGTCACATTGGTCGAAAAGAGTCAGCAATCTTATAAGGACATACCTATTGGTTTGGTTAGTTCCATGGAAATCATCACTGTTTGTTGCATCATTTTTTTATTTGGGCGAAAATGTCAATAAGCCTCCAGAGATATTTTTTTTTCTATATTTTACCAGCTTTAGTTGAGAATTAAAATTTTTAAAAATATAAAAATAAAAATAAACCTCTTTTTGTTTGATTTTGGACAAAAAAAAATGCAAAAAAGACCAAGATATCTCTATTGTACATTTTAGGAAAAATAATAATAAAAAACATCCTTACAAGATTTGTCTTTTTTGTAATTTACCACAAATACCTGAAAATTACCTCTTTTTACCTCCTTTAAAACGAGTTTAATTATTTACAAATTGTTTTTTTTTCTTACATAAGTTATGTCAATTTTTATGTTTATTTTTTATAATATATTTATTTTTTGAAATTACTAAACTAACCTTAGTCGAACATTTAGAATTAAGGGTGGATAAAAAATCCAGAACTAGATTGGACCGTTTTGAAATGACCCAAGTTGAGCCAAAATTTACTCGTTCAGTATACAATCTCAATTTGTCCAAACTTTTTGGGCCGGTTGATTTCACCAATCCGATTCTATCATCTGTCTATGAAAATCGGACCGGTTAAAAAATATTTATTAAAAGTTATATATTAAATAATAAAAATAAAATTAATTTAAATACAAAAAAAAATTGCATATTTTCACTTATAATGTTGATTGAATTTAATTGTGCAATGAAATTATTAATAGTTAATTTAATTATATGTATATTTAAATTTTTTAGGTATTAAAAAATTAAATGATTAAATCTAATTTTCTATAGTACTAGTTTATTTAATATGTATTATACAACATAGATAAAAATTTAATACATTTTATTTGAAAAATAAAAAATAAAAAACCCACAACCATCCGACCAGGTTAGACCGGATCGTCCCGGCCCTATTTAAAGTAATGGTTTCTATCTTATTTTAGTTAATGTCAGGGATAATGGTATTCACGCCCCTCAAAGTTGGCATATTTTTTATTTAGACACCTCAAATTTTTTAAATTTCAATTAGACACTTGAACTCGCCTAAATCAAGTCTTATAAACACTTGGAGCTATTATTTTAATTTTTTTCATGGCACGTGAAATCCAAATGCTCTGACTCTCTGACGTGTATACATGTACAATATCTCTACATTTGTAAGTTGTGTTGGATGCAAAATTTAGAATTATGAAAAGTTAAAAGAAATTAGAATTACAATTTCTTCGATTGTGAACAATCGCAATTAGGGTACAAATTAGAGATTTGGCGATTAGGTTTATATAATCAGGATTTTAGTTTTTGAAAGTTGCTTTACTAGAGTAAAAAAAAACTCCACCAGGTTAAAGATAATAGATATGTGTTTGAAAACTCCATTTCTACTTTTAATGTATGATAGATTCTTCTTCTATTATATAAAAACTTCTTCATTCCAATATTCTAGCTATTTTTTTTTTCGTTACTTGGTTAGGGATTTTTGGTAATAGCAATTGCTGGCATGTTAGATTTTTTCTAGATGACTTTTGAAAATATCAAAGTGAGATTATATCATTGTGGTATATTGACAGAGAATAATAGATCTGATTATGTTAGGGAGGTTAGTGTGAAAGAGTGGATACTGCTGCATACAAGCTGAATTATAGACATGTCGGTCTTTTAACTTTAAGGATAAAAGTTGTGATTATAAAGTAGGGGGAGTAATAGACATTTACATTGATCACGTGGTTCACTCTCCTATAAGTATAGATAGAACATATGGAAGTGATAGTGGGTTAGTGGCAAAAGGAAAAGGCATTTACTAAATAGCTGATGCATCTAGGGTAGCATTTGAGAAAGATGGATTTGGGGCTAAAGTAGAGAAAAGTAGTGAAGGTCAAAATGGATCTACTTTAGAAAGATCTAGTGTTGAAGATGATATCGATGCCAGAGATGATGGAGGTGACATCGATGATGAGTTGAATCATTATAGAGATTTTGCTTGAGAGGAAAGAAAGGAAGGAAAAAGAAGAAAATAGACAAATTTCATAGAAGAGATTAGCTTAGAAGAAGCAGGTATTGATAGAGGGTTTGAAGGCTTTGAAAATAGACATATGGAAAAGAACAAGGGTAGGCTACAGGGTGATGAAGTCTTCTATGACTCATCTGATCCAGATAGTGAATATAGTAGAGGAGAATTAGATCCTAATGTAGTAAAAGGTGAAGATACACGTGCAAGAAGAAAACAAGTTTAGATATGATCCAACAAATAAGGTATCATGGTTTCAACTTGGATGGATATCGAGAGTTATGTTTAATTTAAGGTTGCACTAGCTGATTATGCCGCAGAAAGAGGGGTCTAGATATATTTGAGGCCAAATGAAAAGGAGCGAAGCAAAATGTAAATCAAAAGGATGTAAGTGGGAGTTATTTGTTAGCATCGATAGAGAAAGTAAGGATTTTAAGGTGAAGATATATAAACCCAACATAAGTGTATATAGAAGAATAAAAATAAGCTTTGCAGTTCAAAGTTCTTAACGGATCATATCATAGACAGAGATTCAATTGTAGAAACTCCAAGATCTAGTGAGGGAAACATTTGGGGTTATAAATAGGAAGAAGTTTATAGAGCTAGGAAGAAGGTTATAAACAAGTATATGGGTGATTAGAGCTATAAGTTCTCTAGACTAGTTGACTCTACAAATATGATAAGGCAAAAAGAAAATCCTGGAGTTCAGCTTAGGTGAGAATTGATAACGAAATGTAACCTGATAAGAGTTTATTTAAATGATTTTATGTTTTTTTATTCACTGAAAAGAGGGTGGTTGGAAGGGTGTAGAATAGTTATAGGCCTTGATGGTAATTTTTTTAGAGGGGCTTGTAAGGTCAGATTCATTGGTGATATATGTTTTAATTAATTAAATAATATGAAATTTTTACTTAGGAAAGAGCTCTTTTATGAAGATGAATATTTAGGAACGAGCTTTTTTATTTCCTAGGCTATTGATTAATTGTAGATGAATATATTGGAAGTGAAGTAGAGATGTTTTATAAAACTATTTTACGAATTAATATTGTGAGCTGGTTTATGAAGAAAAACTCTTTTATGAAGTAATTATTTCCTATTGATGTTCAGAATTTTTTTATTATTCCTTGTTTTTGCATTAGATTCGGTTGTTAATATTGCTATAGCATTGTTGTTGGGTCATGACCATGGACATAGTCATGGACACGAACATACACATCAATACATCCATCATCATGATGAAGAAGTTGGAGTAGTTGTTGAAACTCATAATCATGATAGAGATCATGTCCATACAAACTATTACTTTATTCCTTCCCTATATGATATGAAAATAGTTATAGACCCTTCGCCGGTGACAGGGATTCCTACGACTCCGGCGTCGACGTTCAATATCCGCACTGATTCCAAGTTCACCAATGATCGCGGTGTTTGGGCCGTTGGCTATCGATAGGCAGGACGGATATGAACATACATGATTGTTTTGGTATGCTAAAGAAATCATAGATTCCGTAATAAAGGTATGCTCCATGAATTTATACAATTGACTTTGTTGATTTATACTAGTGTGTTCTAAAGGTCAGCAGTTTTCATCCAATATTTTGAGTTTGCCAGTATGGTTCTAAAGGTTTTGATACATAGTGCCATTTGGTATGATCTTGATATTGGTGTATGGTTGATTTAAGCCAATTTGGTTCAGATATCTTAGACCTCCTCTTTTAATTTAAGTCCTACATCTTGCTTGGAGTTTTTGCATAAGAAATTTATGGGCTTATAATGCGATGCAAGTATAACTGGTACACTCTAAAAACTAATAGTTTCAAGTTTCTTGTGGCCCTATTGATCTTGGATATTATACTAAATGGGTGTTTCTCTTTTTCAAATAATTGCTTGGTAATATTGCGTAAAGATTGATTGGTTTCTGTGCATTTTTCTTTTCAAATAACCTATCTTTATGAATTTATAACTATAGTTTTATTTTTCTAATAGCCATATACTGATGAAACTTATTAACAAGGCTAATTGAAGATTCTTCTAGTACAATTGGGTATAAACTGTTAGAATATATTGTTCCTATTGTTATGAAAATGATGATTTAGACCATATCAAAGAAGTACAATAAGTCAGGACTAGATTGGTAGAACTAGGACTAGAACTATCCGAGTAGAGGAATGTTGAGATTGAATCAAATTTTATAGGGTAAGTTTCTGAATTAATAACTTTTCATAGAGTTCAAATGTTATTCATCTTTCATTTATCCCTTTTGATACCAAGCATGATCTTGAATTAATTTTAGGGTTATTTGTTGAAAATTTCTCTCATTAGGCTAGCAATGACCATGTTGAACAATGTTGGAATTGTTAAGTATTGGATGGTTTGTAGAATGCCCAAGACTTATCAAAATTATTCTAAATAGTGTTGGAATTGTAAAGTGTAGTTGAGTTATTATACAATTTAATAGATATTAAAATGTGAACATGTTATGCCAACAAGAACACTATGCCTATTTGATATAATAATTGCTCTCTATTTTCATATGATCTCTAATTATTTTGGATTTTTAGTTTCTATTTTATTGTTTTCATTGGCTTAGTTGCATTTCAGTTTAATAAATATTGAGATGTGAATATGTTGTGCAGGTGAGAATATTGTGTCTATTTAATTAATAACTGCTTTCAGTTTTCATATGATCTCCAATTGTTTTGGATTTATGGTTTTTGTTTTATTTTTTTATTGGCTTAGTTGCATTTCAATTTCAGCCAATTTTACGAGTATTTTTTATTTGCATTTTGATTATTTTTTTTATTTCCTGCCTAATATCTCAATTTGATGCTATATGGATTTATTGAGAGTGTTAAGAATATATTACTTGAGAGTGAACATAGTATGTGTGCATGCCATTTTCGGACCTAGGCATAAAGCAATAGTAACAATGTGCGAGAAATCAGATTGAAGGTGATGACTCGAAATGTTGAAGTAATAAAGTTTGCTAAGGGTTGGCCAACAAATATATCAACTATGGCACTCAAAGTACTGGATGAAAATAAAATAGCTTCACAACAATGTCAAATTGTTTGGAATGGTAAAAGCAGGTTTGAAATATGAGAAAGAGATTGTAAATTTATTATTAAACATGGAAACCTTTACCTATACATGTAGATCATGGAAATTGAAAGGTGTCACTTATTGACATGCTATTTGTGCAAATATACTATAGAAACCTTCAGCCAGATAAATACATCTCGCAATGGTATCACAAGGAGACTTTCCTCAAGGCTTATAGACACTTCTTACAGCCAATGCCAAACCTTAAAATGTGGCTTGTAAATACATCATTTCATATCTCCCTTCTTAAAGAAAAGCCCATGCTTGGTAGGTTAAAAAGATGTAGATGAAAAGATAAGGTGAAGGCTCTGATAAATGTGGAAAGTCTTCTCGCAAGGATGTGTGAATGACATTCTCTTTTTGTGGACAACAAGAAGGTTTGCCCATATGAGATACTTTCAAATATTTAATAATATTAGATTTGTAATATAATATAATCAATTATTTCTAATTGATGTATGTGATTTCTTATAGTATAAAAGCACTGCTGCTTTACAACATCATCTTAACCAAACTGCTTCAGTCAGTACCAGAGTCTTCAAATCCATCTCAATCACCTCCTATTGTAACATAAATTTGTGAAGATACATCTCGAATATTAAATGTGAATCAGATAAGACAATCAACTACTAGAGGAAGAGCTAGAGCACAACTAGGATCCATATCTAAAGAGAAAGGAAATCTTAATGATCAAAATAATTTAGAAAGCAATCTAATTAAAAGAAGCGGAGGTGCAAGAGGACATGTAAGTTTCTCAAGTTTCAGTTTATTTTAATTTGTTCTTCAGTTTTATCAGTCATAGTTCTTATAGCTTAATATGTCACAGGATCGGGGAAGAGGGTTTATTGGCTAGAAAAGAAGTCGAGAAGATGGTTATAGATGTTTTATAAACACAAATATAGGTTAAACAACCCTAGATGTAAATTTATTTTTTAATGTATGAGATAATACATGTTGTGTTAATGTTTGGATTGTGGTAATTTCATTTTTATTCTGCAATGATATGAATAGCCAGGTAGATTATCCGAACAAATTATTTTTATGGGAACTAGTACTAGAGATTCATCGATTAAAAATATCAAGATTGGATTCAAATCAAGAGGTCTTAAGTGGAAGGGTAAGAATACAATAACTGCGAACTTGCCACAAAAGCAAATGGCAGCAAAGCAGGCTAATTCGAGTGCATTAAGATCAACTCCATTTTGAATATTCATGAGTTTAAAAGGAGATTAATGCAAGTAGACGTTTATGTCTTAAACTTGTTTATGCAAGCAAATTAATGTTTAAGTAAATGTTTTACTAAATATGTTGTCACTATCTGATAATAATATTTATTAGCAGGTAGCAGAATACATGTTAACTACTTTAATTCCTTATTTTACTACTATCTGATGACAATTTAGTATGTATCTGCCAATAACAGAATTTTAACTAATTTAGTTTCATGTTATGTCACTATTAAATGGCAATTTTAGTTCCTTGTTTGGTTATTAACTTGCAACTATTAATGTTAGTTATTGAATGTTTGTACATAAGTATCAAAATAAAGGTTGCTACATCTATTATAGATATCATGGACAATGCATGCATGTTTCAAGTGAATGTTCATTCTCAAGTAAATCATGATGAGCCATTAAATTATAATTTGTTCATTTTGTTGCATAAAAATGTTTGTATATTGTATATACGTTCTAATGATTGGACTTATGATGACGAGAGAGGTTTGATGTTAAGGATATTATCAGCCAAGTATGGTGGATTTCTAACTTTTGGTTCAATTGAAGATGGATTTCTAATGGAGTTGTGGACTTGTATGAGGTTAAGTAGATAGGGGTTGAAACTAAAGTTTACTTTAATGATTCTATTGCAGTACCAAACCAACTTATGATGGATGTGCTAGAAAAAAACACATAAAGTAGTATAGAATGCTTATTATTATTATTATTATTCTTATTATTATTATTAGGCATAAGGGTCTTACAAGCCGCTGAACTTGGTTATATTTTTCAAGTCAGCCCTCTAACTTCACGAAGGGTCAATTTAGCCCCTTAACTTTTAAATTTAGTGGCAAATAAACCCTTTCTACTGATATGGAGGACTTAATTGACATTTTGAAGTTAACATTTTTTGTTGTTAGATCAGCATCCACATCAGCAAAAAAGGGCTTAATTGATCCACAATTTGTAAGTTGAGGAGCTAAATTGACCATCCGTAAAGTTTGAAGGCTAACTTGAAAAATACAAGCAAAATTGGGTGCTCCTGAGACCCTTATGTCTTATTATTATTATTTATTTTATATATATATATATATATATATATGAAAATGGATATTGGTGACTTAAAGCAAACAACTATATGTAAATTCTCCATAATTTCCAATACCAGGTTGAAATGATTAATATATGAAAAATATTTGATTGGATGTGGAATTGGGTTGACGGGTGTCGAATCCGTCAATATAAATTTAACATGTAATATAAATAAACTTGTAGTAAACAAGGTCGACCCCACAGAGAACGGAAATCAATAATTGTAAATGTTAAGACCAAATCAAATAAAACTGGGGGTGTAGAATATATGAATAATTAAACTAAAAATGAAACTAACAGAATAAAACAATCAATGATATTTAAACATCTAGCTAAGTCAACTTATTCAATGTAGTGTTGATCATCGAAACTAAGTATATATATGTAGTTTAATAGTCACAGTTATAGCTATTGACAACGTGCCTAATAACCAATATTTTCCTTAGCTATTAGACTAACTGGGTACGACCTTTCGAATCAATCACTAATCTAAAGTAGACTGCACTACGAACTAGAAAAGATCCGTGACCATAACCAATTGAATCAGTACAACAGTTCTTGATTTATGATTATGCACTCTCAACATTACATAGGTCAAATTAACTACGAGCTATTTGACATGCAATGTGTTAATCCTAATTAACCAATCAATTGCTCACTTAATTAACTAATTAGAATAACATGTGTATTTAACCATGCCCATAGAGAATACACAAATATTAAACAAGCATATAAATTAAAATACAATTCTCACAACACGTATAAAATTGACTTAGCTAGATGAGACTAGTTTAGCACCCCATGGGCACAGCGAACATCATCGTCTCAATAAAATTGCGTACAAAGAATGAAGAAACAGAGTGTTTTTATTGAAAACTAAAAACTCCCTAATTCTGACATTCAGAGTAAATGTATACTCTGTTACAAAACTGAAAAGCATTAAAAGTCTCCTCATAATCCTTATTTAAAAGTTCTAAATTCAAAACATAAAAATCCTAAAAATTATATCAGTTTATTTCTAAATAAGTATTTAGATGAAATCTTGTTGACTTCGACTCTGCTTTAGCAATTGTTGTCAATAGTCCTAAAAAACCTTTAGATTTGTATAATTGCCTCCAATTTGTCCAAAATTACAAAAACAGACAAATTAATAGTAAATATTCAATACGGTCTAAAAATAATAAACAAAATAGTGCAGGAATAATGTCAATTTCATGCTTAATCATAGGTTGTTTAATCTAAAAGCTTATTATATTGATGTACGTTTAAGACCAGACTACTGAGAAACTTATTACTTTTGATACCAAAACTATGATATAGATCTAAGAAATTGATTTTCATAGATTTTTAACAATTACATTGTTACAATGATGAGCATATGATTTTATATACTCCATTACAACCAAAAATTTTCCTATCATTTATAACATTGTTATCAATTTCTTCAACCATATCATTTATGCAATCAATACACTTCGCTCCATTCGTTCATACAAATGAATTTGATAAAACTTTTAGTTAGAGTTTAAGAACAAAGGAAATGTGATTTGTGATTTTTTTAATTTTTTTTTAAAATTAGGGTTTAAGAACAAAGAAAATTTTATTTGACAATTTCTTTTTTTTTTTTAATTTCAGTTGATATCCCAAAAACAAACACCATATTATATTGACATATGCACCTTAGTTCAAGCATAATACACGCATTTGTCCAAATCAGCCCAAGTGTTTATATGACTTGGTTTAGGCAAGTTCGAGTGTCTAATTGAAACCTTGAAAAAAGTTAGGTGTCTAAATGAAATAATATGTCAAGTTTGAGGGGCGTGGATACCAGTATCCCCTTAATTTTAAAAGAGTGATGATAAATAACCTACTTTTGTAGCTCAATTTGGTTGCCTGGTGACTCATGAATGATTGATTTTAATTTGCAGTTACTATAACATCTTTAAGTATGCAATTAGAGTGGGCTAGAAGATTAAAGTGTGCAACATTACTCATTTTAAAATGATACAGAGGTATAAATAAATAAATAAATAAATAAATAAAGAGAAGAAGTACTAAACTTAGAATTTATTTTTTTATTTTTTTATTTTTTCAAAATTACTAAACTAACTCTATAGTTAAATCAATCTAACTATTTAAAGTAACAATTTCCATCTAATTGGAAACGTTTTAGTTAATTTTATCAAATTAAGAAAGTATTTTGAGTGATTCTCAAATAAGTAGAAAATTGACGGAAAACGTAATTTTTTTTTTCTAAAAAGCAATTTTTCATTGTTTTGATTTTAACTAAAATGTTCAATTATACTCAAATTAATGTAAATGTTGATTACTCTATCACTATTGCACAAATTGGCATGAACTGGGTGAAGTATGTTCTAATTTCACTGTCACGTTTACGTTATCTTTAAAAATTAGCATTAGAGTGCTCGAGCAGATCCCTAAAGTAGTTGACTTTTACAATTCATTCATGAAATTGGAATCTTCAAATTGAGGAATAGGTAAAATTCCAAATGTTGCAAATATTCACATCAACCAGCAACAAAGTGAGGGGCCATGGCATGTATGGCCTGAGAGCTCCAGATATTAAGATACTATCCTCCGTTTTTTTACTTGTTACACTTTACTTTTTCACAAAAAATAAGAAAATAATTTTTTTCCTAAAATGCCCTTGATCCACAAGTGATTGAACACAATGTTTACTGAGCATCACACTTTTAAATTATAGTCATCAAAAGTGGGCCCACTTAAGAAAACATTTCAATTACATGGCAAAAAGAAATCATATTTTAAAATTTTGGTTTCCCACCAAAATTTGAAGAACCAAAAAAATCCAGTATCCTAAGATAGTAACCTCACAATATTTAGGGTTCATCGCATTGTAGTCCAAAAAACTTGCACATTCTGTTTTCATTGACCTGTTGAAATCGTGCTCCAAATCACATAGTCTTGACTTCTTCGAACAAGAAACATCTTGGAGATGAGATATCTCTACATCCAATGCAATTAATTCAGTCAAGTTTTTACCCACCATTTTTCCCCAAATTGAGATAAATAAATAACCCTAACAGTGGACGACATTTTTTTTTCTTTTGTTAAATTGTTGGGTGGGTTGGATTGGAATAAAAGTGTGGGTTAGGTTAATAATTTATTATCAATTGTAACTAGATTATAATCTTTAGTTTGGTTATTTAAATTCAAGGGCATAATGGTATATTTCATTAAAAAATTACCATCTTTAGAAAGTGTAACAATTAAAAAAAAAAACATCAAAAATGGAAACTGTAACAAGTAAAAAAAAAAACGGAGGTTAGTATATAGGTAAAATTATATTTTAAAAAATAAAAATACGTAAAATTAAATTTTATAATATTTTTTTTTTAGTTTTAGACTATTTCTTTTACTGTTAATTTTTTTTTGCAAAATTATTTTTTTAAATACAAAAATAAATTTCTCGGTAGACAGAAAAGTATCAGACTGGAAAGTAGAAAAAATAAAATTGTTTCCCGAGGTCATGCTTTTCAGTCCAAAAATAAAATACCATGAAGCAATGATATTTTAGGGCCTTTTTCATATATGGTCTTTTTAAAGTTTGAATTTTATTTATAGGCTCAGTTTCAAATTCTTTCAAATTATTAGCTTGGTAAAGTTTGGTTTGCATCTCATAGGCTGTACTTCCAATTTTACCATCGGCTCAAAATTTTCCAAAAATCGCGCACTTCACATATTTGTGATCCACGATCAGACATTTCTGATATGAAATCAGAATTTGTGATTCGGTTGTTATTTTATTTCTGATCTAGGTTCAAAGATGTTTGAAGAGATTTCAAATTTTGTGAAGTGATATCAGAATGACAGTACGGAAATAAAAATTCAAGTGGAGGGTAAAATTGTCAGCGCGGCTTATTTCTGAAAATCAAATTTTCACAAGACTTATTTTTGTAAGAATTTGAAAATAGACATGTAAAAAAAATTCAAACTTTAGATGGTCTATTTTCAATAATTTCCATTATATTTTATTACTTCCCAATTTGATTTGCTCGCAATTTAAAAACAAGAAGCAGAAGTATTATATTATTATTTTATTTTTTTACAATTGTTTTTAAAAAGTTTAGTTTTATAAAAAATTTAAATGAAAAAAAAAATTGAAAAGTGGTTGCATGGTGTGATATTGCATATGTTGTCTTATCCACGGTAACTGAATATATATATATATATGAAGAGGATTTTTAATTTGGAAGTTGTTATCTTTTTAAAAAAAAAACCCTGACTTAAAATTTAAACCAAAATATATATTCACGCTAATATAAATTATATATATATATATATATATATATACACGCCAATGAAAACACAGAAATAAAAACATCTCATTATATATGAGTAAATTATTATTACATAATGCATAGCACACAAAACAAAACACACTACAAATTCAAAAGTGAGAAACATTTGCAGGAAAGGAAAGCACACAAAACAGCTTATGTGGAAGGCTGGGTAGAAGGCAAGGTGTTAGCCACATCAATGACAAATCTGTATCTGACGTCATTCTTAACAAGTCTCTCCATTGCAGTGTTCACATAATCCATCGAAATAACTTCAATGTCGGCTGTTATGTTGTGCTTTGCTGCCAAATCAATCATCTCTTGCGCATTTATATATACGAATACCTTGCAAAGGTTTGTTGGGTCATGACGTCTTCAGTGATCTAATCTACAGTGTCTGAACACAAATAAATGTCTCATATAATAGTATGGCTGCTTCCATTTAAATTTCCATATAGTATATAGTAAAAATTAGAGATAGTACCAAAAATCGGTTTTTCTCCTTATCAGGCCTATTTTTTTTTTCCCCTCATTCTACGATTATTAGGATGAAAATATAAAAATTATTAAATAGGACTTTTGAGTTTTAATCGATTTCCAAAGTGAAGAAAAATTTTTGTGAAATTAAAATTGGTTAAAAATTAATTTTTGTATTATTTGTCTTTCGTTCAACTATTAATGGTTTCTTCATTATCTTTACATCTATTTTTTTTTAATATTTTTTTTGAGTTTATCAAATTGAAATTCTTTTAAAAATTTTAACATTAAAATATTAAAATATAATTAAGATAAGATGAGATATGATGATAAAATTTAAAATTAAAAAATCTCAAATATTTATAGAATTTTTAAAATCTCAAAATGATTAGTGTTGTCCACCACTAGGAGAAAACATGTATGTTTGTTTCCCCAATTGCAAAAATCTAAAATAACAAAAATAATTCAGATGAAACAGCAGTAGTTGATTATAATTCTAAATAAATTTATTAATAAATTTTCACAGAAAAAAATTATTGACTAATAAAATAAAAATAAAATACTAATAAAGTCGCACATTTAGCCCTAACCTAAAAGTATGTGAGTAAATTTAGTGTCAGATTTAATTTTAAAATTATCAAAATGATATTTTATAAAAAAATTATAATAAATAAATAAATATTGTGATATTTTAATAATAATAATAATACTAATGTATTATATTCCATAATTTCATAACTAATATAAAATTTTCATAACTTAAAATAAATACATTGAAATTTTAATTTCTAGCATTTCATAATAAAGTATTACGAGTTTCATCCATTTGCCTTCACATTCTTGAACTTCTCTCTTTATAATTTCGATATTTCTCTCTTTATAATTTCGATATTTGAAATTTCTAAAATATTATATATAATGGACGCTTAATGGAAATCTTCCTCCACTAATTAAACTTAATTAAAAAAAAAATTATCATTATATATATTCATAATCAATAATCAATTCAGAAAATTTTTAATATATGACTCTTAAATAAATGTAAGTACAAAAATATTAAATAACTATTAGTTATAAATCAATTAAAAATACTAATAGAGTATGATCTAACTAGATTTTTCTAGTTCTAGTAGGGTATTATATTTGAGACAAATGAACAATATTAAGATTTGGTAATTTTTTAACGAATTTAACGAATTAACTAAAAATCAATGAAAACCACCAGGAAAAAAATTTATAGGAAAAAGTTGTTCATGAAAATAGTGAAAAAAGAGAGCACTACAACTGTAGTAGGCTGGAAATTCAGGCCCGGTTCGGAATCAAGGCCCAGACCCAGGCCCAGGCCTATTGATGCTGAGGCCCAGGCCCAGTAGTTCCAAGACGGTCCAATTCTTCCGAGGCCCGTCGACCGGGTAAGCAAGCTGTTGAGGAAATCCCGAACCCCGCGGAGGTCGTTCCGCGGAGATCTCGTTGGGATCAGGCGACAGCCCTCCTCTATAAATAGAGGGCTTGAATCTCACAAAAGGATATACGCTATTGCTTACTGAAACTCTGCCAAATTTGTCACTCGAACTGCTATCGGCTCCGATCTCGCTCCGGCGAATATCAGGTGATCTAAATCACTTCATCGATCATAATCAATCGAGCCCAGAGCTCACTCGAGGGTCTGTCCACATCCTTCCGAAGCGATCCTTCCGACAGGAATCATTGAACATAGGAAGTTATCTCTTTTCTTCATTTGTTTAATTTCTTACCTACTCTCAGTTCAAAGCTGACTTGAGCGTCGGAGTGCCTACGGCAGACACCATACCGGTGTCCCATGGTCCGCTCGGACGTTCGTTGTTCTCTTGCAGGATACCTTGACTTTAGGAATCGGTCCCAAACAAGCCCAAAACCATCCGGTTCGACAGTCCGGATCAACTGTAGTTTCGAACCACTACAGTTTGGCGCCCACCGTGGGACCGACGATAAGTTTCCTGCAAAACTAGCATCTTTTACTTTCTTCTATTGTTTCAAAATTCGTTACTCTTATCATGGCTAACGATGCGACTGTTGAGCAACAGCTTAGAGCGATGATGGAACGCATGCGCCAGTTGGAAGAAGAAAATGCCATAACCAAGGCAGCAAACTAGGAGCTCACACAGCGGATGAACAACATGTCCAATAATGGCACTACCCCAAACGCAAACGGTGACAATGCGGTCAATCTTGAAGCCAATAGGCTCCTCCTCTCAGAGATCCAGGAGATCAAAAGAGGTATGGCGAAAGAAGTTGCAAACTTCCAAGCCGTCATCAGGACCATTCCTGGTATTCCGGCACCGTTTGAGCGCTCTGCTGCAGACACCCATATCCTCTCCCCATTCGTGGATAGGATCGCTACGGTAGAAATGCCGAAGAGGAGTATCCTTCCGACCTTCCACAAATTCCGAGGGGATTCGGATCCGGCAGAGCATGTGGCCGAATACCGCTAGGAAATGTCCTTGGTTAACCTTTCGAGCGACACCCGCGAAGCCATAACTTGCAAGACGTTTGGTAGTAGTTTGGGCGGTCCAGCCCTAACTTGGTTCCTTAATCTTCCGAACAACTCTATTCACTCCTTTTCTCAACTTGTGGATGATTTTGTTGTCAAGTTTTCTAGCCGAGGCGTTTCAGGTTAACCACGGATCACTTATTTTCCGTGGCGAAGAAGGAAGGTGAAAGCCTCCGGGAGTACGTCTCTCGCTTCACCAGCGAGTACATCAAGATTCCAGATGTCGTGGAGTCAACCGCTGCGACTGCATTCCGGAAGGGTCTACCCCCATTCTCTCATCTGTACGAGCAGCTCACGGAATGCGAGCCTCGGACTCTGTAGGAATCCCTGGCAATCGCGACTCGGCAGATCAAGTTGGAAGAAGATCCTGCGAGGGCCGTCATGGCTAAAAGCAGAGCGAACGATAACTCCGAGCAGAGAAACAATAAACCTCATAAGGGGAGGTTTGAGCCATATAAAAGGCACGACCTTCGCCCCAACTCAGGTCCGTCTAGAACTCCAAGTAGGAACAGTGAAAGCAAACCAAAGCGACCGGTGCCGGCCTATGATCTAACCATAGAGCCAAAAGCCCTAGTCGCCGTAATGAAAGACATGGGGTCCTCTGTTACTTGGCCAGAACAAATGCGAACTCCCGCACAACAAAGGGATAAAACAAATTTTGTCAATTTCATAATGACCACGGCCATAGAACAGAGGACTGTGTGGCATTACGATTTGAAGTAGCTTCCCTATTGAAGAAAGGGCGCTTGCGAGAGTTTTTGTCCGAAAAGGGAAAGCAAACGCTTGAAAAATCCGAGGAGAAACGTCATGAATCCAAAGCAATTGAAATGCCTGACGAAGCTCCTGAAGTCGAGCGGATAATTGGAGTTATTTATGGTGGCTCAGTTGTGAGCGGAATAACTCAAAGTTCCGCGAAGAGACATGCCCGAGAGCTGGTCAGCGTCAATGAAGCTTCTGTCCGGCCAGGTAAAACCCCTCTTACATACGAACTGTCATTCTCTGACCAAGACATGCAGGGACTTGCAGACCCGCACCGCGATGCGTTGGTCATAACTCTGCAAATAGCCAACTGCAAGTTGAAGAGGGTCCTCGTTGACAACGGAAGCTCAGCGAATATCATGTTCCTTCCGGCTCTCAAGGAAATGCATCTGGATGAGTCACTCATCATCCGAAGCATGACCACACTCACCGGATTCAGTGGAGAATCGAAGCAAACTATAGGAGAGGTTGTTTTGCCTTTTTTTGCAGGTGGCCTTAATCTCGTGACCAGGTTTCTCCTAGTAGATGCGCAATCATCTTACAATTTGATTATGGGGAGACCTTGGATCCACGAGATGAAAGCTGTCCCCTTAAGCTACCATCAGACTCTTCGATTCCCCACCAAATGGGGGATCAAAGAAATCAAAGGAGATCAGAAAGCGTCAAGGGAATGCTACCACACCAGCTTCAAGAAAGCTCCAACAGCATAGCAATTACAGAACGGAGCTCCCGCGCACGGCCGAATGGAAGTTCCTGTGCCGGAACCCTTAGAGGAGATCCAAATCGATCCGGAACATTCCGACAGGAAGATCCAGATCGGCTCAGCCCTCGGACCGGAACATAGAGGTAAACTCCTAACCCTGATTTTGGCTAACCTCGACTGCTTTGCTTGATCCCACGCGGACATTACAGGTATCGACATAGGCATTATCGCTCACAAATTGGGAGTCGATCCTAAGGCTAAGCCCATCAAGTAAAAGAGGAGGAAATTCGCCTCAAGAAGGAACCAAATCGTCAACGAAAAGGTGCAAAACCTTTTGAAGAATGGTATGGTCTGAGAGGTGAAATACCCAGACTGGTTAGCCAACGTCGTCGGCGTCAAGAAGAAAAATGGCAAGTGGCGAGTATGTGTAGATTACTCCGACCTAAATAAGTCATGTCCGAAAGACTTGTTCCCCCTCCCTCATATTGATACAATGGTGGATGCAACTGCGGGACATGAACTCTTAAGCTTCATGGACGCGTTCTCGGGGTACAATCAAATCAAGATGGACCCAGCAGATCAAGAAAAAATAGCATTTGTAACCGAAAGAGGAACTTATTGTTACAACGTGATGCCGTTCGGATTGAAGAACGCTGGAGCAACATATCAACGCCTGGTCAACCGAATGTTCTCCGAATAAATTGGAAAGACCATGGAAGTATATGTGGACGATATGCTCGTAAAATCATTAAAAGCCGAACAACATATCGAACACCTGTAAGAAGCCTTCCAAATCTTGAGACAATACAACATGAAGCTGAACCTGACGAAATGTTCAATTGGAGTTGGTTCCGGTCAATTCCTTGGATTTATGGTAACGAAAAGGGGGATAGAAGCAAATCCGAGCCAACTGGAAGGAGTTGTAAAAATTTCGATTCCAAAAAGCAAGAAAGACATCCAACGTCTGACTGGAAGAATCGCAGCCCTCAATCGATTTCTTCCGAGATCTTTCGAGTACCTCAAACCCCTTTTCCAATTACTTCAGAAGGGCACGAACTTCGATTGGTCAAGATCATGCGAAGAAGCCCTGCGAAAAGTTAAACTCCACCTTGCAAAGGCACCGGTTTTGGCCAAACCAAAATCCGGGGAAATGCTGTATATCTATCTGGCAGTTTTCGAATCTGCAGTCAGCGCCATCTTGGTCCAAGAGGAAGGAAAAACTCAACAACCAATCTACTACACCAGTAAGTCTCTTGCGAATATAGAAACAAGGTACAGTAGTATGGAAAAGCTCGCCCTGGCCCTAGTATCAGCCTCTCGGAAGCTGAGACCCTATTTCCATGCCCATCCTATAACTGTCATTTCATCCTACCCAATCAGGGTGATCTTACATAAACCTGAAGTTTCTGGGCGGATGATGAAATGGGCTGTGGAATTAAGTCAATTTGATATCCATTACAAACCTCGTACGGCAATAAAATCACAAGCATTAGCCAATTTCGTGGCGGACTTCGCAGTCCCTCCTCAGAGTGTCAACACTACGGAAGAAAAATCCGACACATGGATTCTAGAAGTTGACGGAGCCAGCAATTCACAAGGAGGCGGAGTGGGGATTGTGTTGATAAATCCGAATGGACAATTATTAGAGCATTCCTTGCACTGCGATTTCCCAGTCACCAACAACGAAGCAGAGTATAAAGCGTTGATTGCCGGTTTAAAGCTAGCCCAAAGCCTACACATCAAGAATCTGCTGGTCAAATGCGACTCTCAACTAGTTGTAAGTCAGCTCACCGGATCTTATCAAGCGAAAGACGATAGAATGAAGACCTACCTTGAATTAGTTCAAAGCATCCAACAATCATTCTTGACAATATCGTTTGAATAAATTCCAAGGGGGAAAAACAGCCGTGCAGACGCTCTTGCCTCTTACGGTTCAGCAGTCAAAGATCCAGGCACCAGGTACGTTCTGCACTGACATATTGAGAAATCCTCCATCAAGGCAGAACCGCTTGAAGTCCTTCCGGTCAACAACCTGCAAGAAAATTGGATCAAACCAATTCTCAAATACATCTAATCCGGTACATTGCCTCAAGACAAAGCTTCAGCTCGGAAATTACGTACATCCGTAGCCAGATTCGCAGTAATCGAAAGGGTACTTTACAGAAGATCCCTCAGCGGCCCTTATCAGATTTGCCTAGATGAGAACAACGCAAAGAGAGTTTTACAAGAACTTCACAATGGTCAAGCTGGAAACTATTCCGGGGGAAGAAGCCTAGCGTTCAGATGCTTCCGAGCCGGATATTATTGGCCAACCATGAAATTTGATGCAAACGAATTAGCCAAAAGATGTGAAAATTGCCAAAGGTACGGAAATTACATTCACGCACCGGCTGAACTTCTGCACGGAATCTCGTCCCCATGGCCCTTCTCCAAATGGGGAATGGACATAGTGGGACCACTCCGACCTGGTTATGGGAAATGTGAAAGGTTTATTCTTCTTGACACCGATTACTATACCAAGTGGGTAGAAGCTAAAGCATTCACCAACGTCACAGACTTGGCCGTCAGAAACTTCATATGGAAGCACGTTCTCTGCCCTTTTGGAGTTCCGAATGAAATAGTCATAGATAATGGCTCCCAGTTCATATCCAAGGTATTTAAAGATTTCTGCATCGCTTGAAATATCAAACTGAACTTCTCTACCCCCAGATACCCGAAAGCGAATGGTCAGGCCGAGGCGACAAACAAAACCCTCATGACCATTCTCAAGAAAAGACTGGGGAAGCAAAAGGGTGCATGGGTTCAAGAATTCCCTGGCGTCTTATAGTCTTACAGAACGACCCCCAGGGTCCCGACAGGTCAAACTCCCTTCTCTCTAGTTTTCGGAGTCGAAGCAGTACTTCCTTCCGATGTGGGATTTGGACAATTTCCGCTCCACGATCAGAACCAAGTTATGTTAGACTTCGACCTCGCCACAATCAACGAATTACGAGAAGATTCCGAGGTGAAAATGGAAAAATACAAATGGACCATTGAAAGGGCTTACAACAAATCTGTCCGAGCAAGAACTTTCTCCGTGGGGGATTGGGTACTCAGAAAAAACTTCACCGCAAGCAAATTAGACGAGTCCTGGGAAGGTCCGTACCAGATTACAGAAATAATAGGCAAAGGAGCATATCAACTCCAAGACGAAGCCGGCAAAGCAGTCCGAAACACATGGAATGCGGCTCACTTGAAGAAATTCCAGTTCTAAACGAACACAACCCCATGATCTCCGGGGTCCAGGTTCCGATCTCAAACCTTGAATTCTTTACATTCAATATTTTTCAATTTTTGATTCGCCTTCAGAATCAATTATTGACTTAAGCATCAGAGGGTCCTCAATAAGTTAAGGACCATTCTAACCCTTTTATCGCTTTACAGTCAAAAGTCAACGTCCGCCCAGACCATCAACCCCTACGAGGGGAAGTCAGGTTTTTCTAAGAAACCAATTCAATACTTGCATCTTCAATTTCGATTTTCCTTCCGAATCGATTACTGACTTAAGCATCGGAGGGACCTCAATACATTGAGGACCTCCCTCACCATATGTTGAAATCTCAGGTAACACGGAACCAAAGGCAAAACGCCCAAATACCCCGGAAAATGAATAACTAATCAAGTTAAGTCCGAAATCCGAGGCGTGAAAGCCCACATTACAAAGGTTCCGAATCATGCTCTAACCCCGATAATTCATTTTTTGCGAGGTGTCCACACTGGCGCATCGAACAAGAGCATGGAAAAATTCTCAAGACGAAGAATCGAACAAAGAACTGAGCTCAGAAGAATAAACGTCTTGAAAATTCCGCTCGGGCACAAAATAAGATCCCATATAGCGCTTTTACTTTCTGAATCAACACTTGTAAAAAGTTGATCACCCATCATATTGTGTACACAAATCCAAAGGAAAATGAAATGGAAAAGTCCGACAGGACTATTGTTAATTAACGTCTGAAAAGACCAAAATTATTGTATCCGAAAGGACAATCCCGATTCAATAAATATATAAACCGAGCATCGACTCAGAATGAATACTTTTTAATGCGTTGCTTACTCTTTAAGGCAATAATTAGTGTCCGAATGTTTTTTATTCCATTTCAATACTTAGCAATATTCATAAAAAAGACAATTGGAACGGAGAACATAAATTTCATTAAAGCGAAGGAAAGAAGTACAATAAGAGAGAAATACAAAAATAAAAAGATGATATAATTCCGAACGGAAAACATAAAAATCAAATACGGAAATTACCTTGTGGCTCACAAAAAGAAACTCTTCAACAAGGTGATTGCGCCTCTCATAGAGAAATTTCTGGTCTTCCTCCAGGACCATTCCCTTTAAAGCCTCAAGGACCGCCGCCGGCTCCTTAAAAAATGAAGTGACAGCAGGCACAGTCAAAGTCCGAGCCCCCAACTAGGAATCTTTCTCGATGATCTGAATCTCAGGAGAGGGACCCATGTGCTTCTTGGGAGAAGGACGATCGGCGCCATCTTCCTCCCGGTGACGCGTCCCGGCAATTCCTTTGTCCTTGCTCGGCTTCTGAGTCGATGCAGCCCTCTCCTTCTGTTTGCCCTTGTCCTTCCTTCTCTCAGAAGGACCCTCGATCGTAATACCTTTCGGCTTCTGGCCCATCAGGTATTGAAGGGCTGCGGCCGCTTTGGAACCCTTCTTTTTCTTGTTCTTCCGGGGATTTTGACCAACCATTTTTGGACCCTGGCCTTTCTTTGTGGGGTCAGGAAGAATAGGAACCAAAAATTGAAGATCTCTGATCTCCAAATCAAGCCTTAAGATCTTGTCAATTACAGCCTCACTGTTGAGTCCACACGGACAGTTGCCCTTTCCTAGTTCCACTGCAAAAGGCAAACAAACACACGTTAGCTTCTAGAAGCAATAAACGACTCGTGTACAAATGAACACTTTTAAATTTCCGAGCCACCCAATTGCATTCATACATGGCTCGGGAGTCCACCAGAATGGGATATCTCCGTCCGCCTCTTCCCTCAAATATCCGGAGACAAAAAAATATCTCTCCTTCCACCCTTTATCACATGAGGAAGGATTCAGGAACACCCGGACTTGATCCGAGTGACATTGAAGGCTTACTCGGCCTGGATCGCCTTTGACCTTCTGGATGGAGTAAGCAAAATACACGTCCGGAATATCGCAATATATTCCCTTTTCCTCGGATATCTCGTCAAATGACCGTAAAAGCCTCATGGTATTAGGATTGACTTGGCTCGGAGCTATCCTCAGCCGTTTGCAAAGCTTCCGAAGCATACCTCCGATCGGGAATTTGAGTCCCATACTTAGCAAGATATTGTACATTGGAATCCAGTCGTCTACAACCCAATCCACCCTCTCATTACCCGCGGGGCACGGATTTCGACGTCATCCGGAATGTTATAAGCTTCTCTTATGGCACCGATATGCTCCGGACGAATTGATGATGGACAATCTTTTTTCTGGATCCCTTGGGGACCAACGTCTGAGGGAAACACGACTTCTCTACCGGTCACCTCGTCTACCACTTCCACCATTATTCCGGCTGGTCTCAGTTGCGCGGAACTTTCCCTTTAAAGTTCAGAACGGAACTTCGCAACAGTCCTCGGACTTAGATCTACACTATTGGATCCTCCCACGAACCCTGATGTAGATGGAATGCTTTTATCTCCGGACGGATCCTCACCCATTATCCTTCGGATCTTTGACTCTGTTGATTCCCTTGACATATCTAATCGGAAAGTTCAACAGTCACGTCAGAGAACTTTTCGGTCAATCGGAAAACTCAGTTTAAGTCCAAAAGCCACCGGAACACAGCCGAAAAGGCCGAAAAGGGTGTTATCGACTCTCAAAAGACCAAAGGTCATCCCTAAACCCTCTATCCAGTCATACAAGGTCCCGAGAATGTTCGTCTCCTCCGACAAACACGGAGGGTAAACGTACACTAAACGACCAGCAAACATCAGCAAAATGAGAAAAGGAAGATAAAGTGCTTACCTTGAAAGTGCAGGAAGGAGATGAGACGAACTCCGGTGAGTGCTTGTTAACGGGGTTGCGACGGTTCTAGTGAGATAAAGTCAGAGAGAGTGAAAGTGGGGAGGTAAAGAAACCCTGATCTATTTATAGACTTGGGGGTTAGGTGAAAAGGTAAAGCTTCTCGGGGAAGCTTCCACAGGTGTCACCCCCCGAATGGAGAGTTTCTTCTGACGTGACGTCTATCGACAGCTGGAAGGGACTAGTGGGTTCTTCAACCGTTTCATCTTCATCCATCCGCTCGGAACCATCCATGCGGATGGATGGGGGAATCTGTAGTGGGCTGGAAATCCAGGCCCGGTTCGGAACCAAGGCCCAGACCCAGGCCCAGGCCTATTGATGCTGAAGCCCAGGCCCAGTAGTTCCAAGACGGTCCAATACTTCCGAGGCCCGTCGACCGGGTAAGCAAGCTGTTGAGGAAATTCCGAACCCCGCGGAGGTCGTTCCGCGGAGATCTCGTTGGGATCAGGCGACAGCCCTCCTCTATAAATAGAGGGCTTGAATCTCACAAAAGGATATACGCTATTGCTTACTGAAACTCTGCCAAATTTGTCACTCGAACTGCTATCGGCTCCGATCTCGCTCCGGCGAACGTCAGGTGATCTAAGTCACTTCATCGATCATAATCAATCGAGCCCAGAGCTCACTCGAGGGTCTGTCCACATCCTTCCGAAACGATCCTTCCGACAGGAATCATTGAACACAGGAAGTTATCTCTTTCCTTCATTTGTTTAATTCCTTACCTACTCTCAGTTCAAAGCTGACTTGAGCGTCGGAGTGCCTACGGCAGACACCATACCGGTGTCGCAAGGTCCACTCGGACGTTTGTTGTTCTCTTGCAGGATACCTTGACTTTAGGAATCGGTCCCAAACAAGCCCAGAACCATCCGATCCGACAGTCCGGATCAACTGTAGTTCCGAACCACTACAATTACTATAAAAATTATAATATAATTTTAAATATACATGTTATTAGAAAATTAATTGAAATCGTATTTCGAAATGGTATTTAAAATTTAAATCACCCCTAAATGTTTATTTTTGTACCGGACACTAATTTAAAATTCTTTTCAAACACACTTAACCTGCAATATGTTAGCAATTATAATAAAATAGAAATAAATCTTACTATATGGATTGGCTTTTCGTTTGTCTTAATGTTTTAACCTATTATCATCTATTTTATTTAGAATAATCAAATTGTTAATAAAAAAAGTATGAAATGTTGTAAATAGATGTCTCCCACCATCTTTAGATAGGAGTTGTCATCTTTAACCATTGACATATAGTACAGTACGTGTCAACATCTCCTTGTGCATGTACATTTCCTGAGCCTATAAAAGACTTGCTCACCCCATATAATGAATTTGCTTGCTTTAGTTCAATTTCTGAAGTAAGTCATGTTACTATGTTTCATTATTCTTGTGCTTCTTCTCCCTCTTTCTTTGTTTATTCATTTTCAATTTATAACACGTTATCAGCACGAGTATGCTCTCTGATTGCCGTCCAGACGGATCCTCCAGATCAAAAAGTGATGGTAACGATGTTTTGGTTATACTGAGATTCTGCCGGAATCGTATTGAAAAAAAAAGAATTTGAGATATTGGTCTGGAACCATTAAAGAAAAAGAGGAAAATGGAAAACCGGCTAGAATCATAAAAAGAGGAAATTGAGGAATTGATAAAATAAGAAATTGAAAAATGAAAAAAAAAGAAGAAGAAAAAAAAGGAGTAAATGAAAAGATAAAAAGAATTGATAAGAGAAGAATGATTCGGAAAAAAAAAAAAGGAGAAGAGGAATTATATTATTGTTTAAATTGTTGATATATTTATTTAATTTATTGTTCTATTTTTATATTTAAATTATTTGTTATATTTATTTTATTTTATTATTAATTGTGATTATATTATTTTTTTGTATAGATCCGTGAAAAAAAATGTCAGAACTGAAAAAATTGGATTTCCATGCCCTGGAACTTTCTGGAAAAAATTACATAACATGGATATCGGATCTGAAAGTCCATTTGTAAGCCAGGGAATTGCAAGATACTATATGTGAAAATAATGCAACTTCTATCAAACAGAAGACTCAAGCAATGGAAATTATCAGACATCATATAAATGGGAATATGAAAGCTGAATATATGAATATTGAGGATCCACTAATTTTGTGGAAATCCTTGAAAAATAGATTTGAACGAATGAGAGATATAGATCTTCCAAAGGCTCAACATGAATGGATCCATTTAAGGTTCCAAGATTTTAAAACAGTTAGTGAATATAGTTCTGAACTCCACCGAATTGCGGCAGTATTAGAATTTTGTGGAGAAAAGAAAACTAAAGGGGAGAAAATTGAAAAAATATTATCCACCTTCCATGCTGATCAAATAACATCACAATCAACGATCAGACAAAATAAAGTTAATACCTTTGGTGAGTTGCTTACCGATCTGACAAGAATGGAAGAACAAAACCAAATATTGTTAAGAAACCATGAGTTACGACCTCCTTGTGCGATGGCACCACCAGAAATAAACAATAATGTGTATCAGGATAATGGAAACCCGAATCGTGGTAGGGGTCGTGGTTTTAGATGTGGCCGGGGTCGTGGCTGTAATAACTATAATGGGGGTCGTGGACAAGGCCATGATAACAATACTGGGGGCCGTGGTAGAGGCCGAAATCAAATCGTTCTCATCCATATAATCATGGAAATCTGGTCTGGACAAGAGATGGATCCCAGAACCCAAATGGAAATTTTGGAAATAACAATTCCCGAAGTGTGTGCTATAAATGTGGGAGCACTGAACATTTTCTCCGCCAATGTCGAACTCCACAACATTTTGTTGATTTGTATCAAGCTTCCCAAAAAGGAAAACTAAAAGTTGTTGAAATAAATGCTGCAAATGTGGAGAGTGGAGAAGGAACATCTCAGGGAAATGTTTCAAGCTTTCATACCTCGGATTTTTTCGATGATCTGGATATTGAAAATTTCCTGAATAGTACTGAAAATGTAAACAAAAATGATGTTTGAAAATGTAGAAATGAAAATAGAAGTTATGTAAATATTTTCTGACTGTATTTTGGAATTTTGTTGTATATACATCCATTTTGTAATTAAAGTCAGAAATATCAATGGATATATTTTCTAATGTAAATATTGTGTTTATTTGAACATAAAAAGATATGGAAATTCAAGGAAATATTTCAGAAATATGTTTGATTGATAGTGCTACAACTCATTCTATCCTTCGAGATAAAAAAATATTTCTTGAACATATCTGAATATAAAGCTCGAGTAAATACCATATCTGGTTCTGCTGATTTAATTGAGGGATATGGAAAAGCTATAATGCTGTTAGAAAAGGGAACGAAAATATGTATCCATAATGCATTATATTCGAGTAATTCGAAACGAAATTTTTTGAGTTTTAAAGATATCAGAAAAAATGGATACCATATTGAAACAGTGAATGAACAAAATATGGAGTATTTGTATATTACGTCCATTGTTTTTGGACAGAAAACTGTTCTAGAAAAACTCCACACATTATCATCTGGTTTATATTTTACGAAAATATCTCCAATAGAAACCTACGCTATAATGAACAAGAAAATAAATGACCCTAAAGTTTTTCAAATATGGCATGATAGACATAGCCATCCTGGGTCCACGATGATGCGTAGAATTGTTGAGAATTCTAATGGACATCCATTAAATGATTTGAAAATATTGATATCAAAGGATAGTTTTTGTACTGCTTGCACCTAGGGGAAATTGATAGTTAGACCATCCCCATTAAAAATAAATGTTGAGTGTCCATCGTTTTTGGAAAAAATTCAAGGGGATATTTGTGGACCAATTCATCCACCAAGTGGGTCATTTAAATATTTTATGGTGTTGATTGACGCATCTGCGAGATGGTCACATGTATGTTTATTATCAACACGGAATGTGGCGTTTGCTAAGTTACTTGCCCAGATAATAAGGTTGAGAGCACAATTTCCAGATTATCATATTAAAAATATTCGTTTGGATAATGCTAGTGAATTTGCATCAAGGGCTTTTGATGATTATTGCATGTCAATTGGTATAAATGTTGAACATTCAGTACCCCATGTTCATACCCAGAATGGATTAGCGGAATCTTTTATTAAAAGGCTTCAAATGATTGCCCGAACATTGTTATTACGAACTCAATTACCAATTTTCGCTTGGGGACAGATAATAGTACATGCAGCCACACTGATACGCCAGAGACCCACTGCATATCATGAATATTCTCTGTTACAGTTGGTAACTGGAAATAAATCAGATATATCTCATTTGAAAACATTTGGATGTGCTGTATATGTTCCCATAGCACCCCCTCAAAGAACCAAAATGGGACCACAACGTCGTTTGGAAATTTATGTTGGGTATAATTCACCGTCCATAATTAGATATCTGGAACCCATGACGGGTGATATGTTTACTGCAAGATTTGCAGATTGCCATTTTAATGAAGAATTATTCCCACGACTTGGAAAAGATGAACGTTCTAATGCTGGTAAAAATGAACTCATTTGGAAAAGTGAAAGGATGCATTATCTAGATCCACGTACTGGTCAAAGTGAAAAGGAAGTACGTAGGATAATTCATTTACAAATATTTGCGAATCGTTTACCAAATAGTTTTGTTGATGTTGCTAAAGTTACAAAATCTCATATACCAGCATGTAATGCACCAGCTCGACTGAATGTGCCTACTGAGAAATCAAAACAAATGGTAACTGGTAAGGCATCTAAAATCCAGAGAAAACGTGGTAGACCTGTTGGGTCCAAAGATATTGTACCACGAAAACGAAAAATTAGAATCGAGAATTCTATTGATATAATACCTCCGAAAGATACTAATCAAAATTTACAAATTGTGGAAGTTGAAAATCCAACTGAGGAAAAGACCTCTGAGGAGGTAAATATATCCAAGAATGAAGAAATATCCATTAATTATACAAAATAAATTTGGAACCGTGAAAACTTTGTTGTTGATAATATTTTTTCATATGCAGTAGCTATTGATGTGATGAATGATGATTATGAACCTCAATCCATAAATGATTGTAGGGAATGAAATGACTGGCCAAAATGGAGAGAAGCAATCCAGGCAGAATTAAGTTCATTGAACAAACGGAATTTTTTTGGACCCATTATTGAAACACCAAAAGGTGTTAATCCAGTTAGATATAAATGGGTATTCGTTAGAAAGCGAAATGAGAAAAAAAAAATTGTGAGATATAAATCCAGATTGGTTGCTCAGGGTTTCTCACAAAGGCCTGGGATTGATTTTGATGAAACGTATTCACCTGTGATGGATACAATTACTTTTCGATTTTTGATTGGATTGGCGAAAGAAATGAATCTGAAAATGAGATTAATGGATGTAGTAACTGCATATCTGTATGGTTCCCTGGATACGGAAATCTTCATGAAAGTTCTAGAAAGATTAAAAATTCCTGAAATTAATAAACCTCGAGGGTTATACTCAGTGAAATTACAAAGGTCACTATATGGGTTAAAACAGTCTGGACGAATGTGGTACAATCGTCTGAGTGAATATTTAGTTAAGAAAGGGTACATTAATGATGTTATTTGTCCATGTGTGTTCATTAGAAAATCTGGATCTGGATTTGCAATAGTAGCAGTCTATGTTGATGATATGAACTTGATTGGAACCCAAAATGAAATCCAAGAGACTGCAGAATATTTGAAAAGAGAATTTGAAATGAAAGACTTGGGGAAAACAAAATATTGTCTGGGATTAGAAATTGAACATATGAATAATGGAATTCTGATCCATCAGAAAGCTTATACAGAAAAAATCTTAAAAAGATTTAATTTGGAAAAATGTCACCCATTAAGCACCCCAATGGTCGTTCGTTCTCTTGATCCCAAAAAGGATCCATTCAGACCCAAAGATGATGATGAAAATATTTTGGATTCTGGAACACCATACTTGAGCGCAATTGGTGCCCTCTTATATTTAGCCCAATGTACGAGACCAGACATTGCTTTTGCTGTAAATTTATTGGCTAGATACAGTTCTGCCCCGACTCGTCGTCACTGAAATGAAATTAAACATATTCTCAGATATCTTCGGGGAACTATTGATTTGGGACTGTTTTATTCGAATTCGGATAATCCTTTTGGTTTGGTTGGCTATGCTAATGCCGGATATCTTTCGGATCCACACAAAGCTCGTTCTCAATCTGGATATATTTTTACATATAATGGCACAGCTATCTCTTGGAGATCCATAAAGCAAACTTTGGTTGCTACTTCTTCAAATCATGTCAAAATTTTGGCATTGCATGAAGTCAGTCGTGAATGTGTCTGGTTGAGATCGATTATACATCATATCCAGAGTTTATGTGGTATCCCACAAACATTAAATGAGCCAACAATTCTTTACGAAGATAACGCTGCTTGTATCGCCCAAGTGAGAGGTGGATACATCAAAGGGGATAGAACAAAGCACATATCTCCCAAATTTTTCTACACCCACGAGCTCCAAGAATCCAGACAAATCAACGTGAAGCAGATTCGATCTTCAAACAATTTGGCTGATTTACTGACAAAGACATTACCAACTTCTACATTCGAAAAACTACTTCACGGAATCGGAATGCGAAGACTCTCCAAATTAATTGATTAATTTATGGGTATTTTTATCAAGGGGAGTTTTGTAAATGTCTGGGTTCAACTGTACTCTTTTTCCCTTATCCAGTTTTTGACCCACTAGCTTTTTTTTGGTAAGGTTTTTAACGAGACAGTAAGATGGTGGGTTCCAAGGGGGAGTGTTGTAAACAGATGTCTCCCACCATCTTTAGATAGGAGCTGTCATCTTTAACCATTGACACATAGTATAGTACGTGTCAACATCTTGTGCATGTACATTTCCTGAGCCTATAAAAGACTTGCTCACCCCATATAATGAATTTGCTTGCTTCAGTTCAATTTCTGAAGTAAGTCATGTTACTATATTCTTGTGCTTCTTCTTCCTCTTTCTTTATTTATTATTTTTCAATTAATAACATGAAAGAAGTATTCAATATCACTAAATTCAACATAGTAGAGTTTATAATCGTACATTATTGATTGAAAGGCCAACTGACCTCAGAGAGGAATGGGCTAAAAAAGTGATGGTAGTAATTCACTTTGTCACCCAAGTTTTTGGATATGGCTGCTGGATGTCCAAAACCCTAAGGAAAAACAATATAATATCTATTTATTAATGACAATGCTAATATTTGCTTAAACAGTAATAAAATAATGACTGAAATTTTAATAAAAGAATTACCACTAAAATTAAATATTAAAATTATACTCATATATATATATATATATATATAAATAGTTAACCTGCTAACCACATTAGGTTAAAATGGTAAGTTTTTGGTAGTTTAATATAATATGTTAAATATACTTTAAATGTAATTTTATCACGTATTAACTCTTATCTTCTTTCTACATTTTTGTATTCTTTTTAAATATTAGAATTGGGAAACTATTCACTCCTTTTTCTACTTTTTGATTTTCAGCCTACTTTCCGGTATCGAGAACTGATAAGCTTTTTAAAATTTGACTGTCTATTCAAACTAAAAGAACTAAAAGGTAGTTGTATATTACAACTGCTTCAGTCTTCAATATTAGGAAGCTATTTTTTTCTCCATTATCCTCAGTTTATTGAATATTTTATTTTTTATTTTTCCAGACATGCAAATGAAAAAGACTCAGGTGAAGTTAAAGCAAAATGAGTTGACGGTGACGGGTGAAATGTTCATTTTGTTGCTTGATACAAATATTTCATTTTTCCAATTAGTAGTGATGTTTGGGAAAATGCAGCTAGCTCTGATACTACTTGTTGAACAAATCGGTGATCCATCGCAGCGAAGACGAGTATTTGTAACCACAGAGTAAAACATGCACAAGATAAAAAAAATAGAGATGAAAAATAAGACACAAGGTTTTTACGTGGAAACTCAAAGCAGAAAAAAAAAATCCACCGCCGTCGAGACGACGAGAGACTAATTCGCTATATAACAATAAAGTAACAATTACAACTAGAATACCCTTCTCTCACTCCCAAATCCAATTACATTGGTTACAGTCTCACACACAAGCTCTCTCAATATGGCTCTCACAGACTAATAGGACTTGATTCTAGAACTCAAGATCTTCATGGTCTCCATTCATGGTTCCGTAGCCCCATGGGGTACCTCCCAAGCCTAACAAACAAGATCTACATTGTTCTCTCAGGATATCTAATAAAAGATACAAGCACCAATTTATAGCATTAGGTTACATAGATATACAGTAATCTTAAACCATTAAGAAAACCTTTTCCTATTTAGGATTCTCAAAGATCTCTTTTTCGTAATTATAATCCACTTTAGAAAATACCATTCCTAATCAAATATAATGCTTCAAAGCAGTCTTCGAGTATTTTCCAAATTACAAACCAATTATGGATACCGGAGTATATCCGAATTCTCGTTACAATCCTAACAAGTGAAACTATATGCAAAGCTTAAGATAGTATCTATTTTGGATTTTACCATACATGCACTATTTATAGATTCTACGAGACAACGATACCAAATTTCAAATGATGAAGATTTTAATTTTGTGAAGGAGGATCATGGAGAACACATGTATTTATTTGTTAATACTATCACAAAAGACAACGAAGCTACTGTACAAGTCAATTGGAGCACTGATCACAGTATAGTAGACAAAATATGGCTATTGTCATTGCTACAACGGAAAATCAATGTCCTTTAGTTGATCTAAATGAACCCACAACAAATGAAGTGTTTGAAGAGTTGGAAAATATAGGGGGTAGTGCATATGGAGGGCAAGCCGAACCCATGCAAATTGATGATTTAGATGATTTAGAGGAGTGTCCAGATGTTAGCTCGCAAAGTGATGAAGAAGAAAAAAGAACCACTTAAATTCATTATGTCAGACGAACCACTTAAATTTCATCTATGCACTTTTTGCTCCAGTTTGAAGGAATCCTCTTAAAAAGGTGGGAGATTTAAAAAGAAGAAAATGAAGATCGTAATTGGAAAGTATGCGCTAGAGAATAAGTTCAAAACTAAAATTATTTGGTCTAAAAAATTCAATTTAAAAATCTTATTAAAATAATTTTGGTGTCACATCTGCTCCTGAATTATAAGAAATAAAAATATTGTTTTGTTGTCTATTAGTCATTTTAAAAATTTTAAAATTCTATCGAAATAATTTTGGTGTCGCACCGAGAAACTGTCAAAATAACGATCTGCATCCTATCAAAGTAATTTTAGTGTCACAGCGAGAAGCTGCCAAAATAACCCTCTGTTTCCCGTTTTAAGGATCGAAAACTTGTTTTGTGGTCTATTTGTGATTTTAAAATCCTTAATAGTATTTATACATCTAAATGGTTTCAATAAGGCATAAGGGTCTTAAAAGCCCCTGAACTTGGCTATATTTTTCAAGTTAGCCCTCCAACTTCACGAAGGGTCAATTTAGCCCTTTAACTTTCAAATTTTGTGTCAAATGAGCCATTTTTGCTGATGTGGAGGACATAATCGACATTTTAAAGTTAACATTTTTTGCTGTCAGATCAGCCTCCACATCAGCAAAAGGGCTTAATTGACCCACCATTTAGAAGTTGAGGGGCTAAATTGACCCTCCGTAAAGTTTGAGGGCTAACTTGAAAAGTATAGCCAAGTTCGGGGGCTCCTGAGACCCTTATGCCTTTCAATAAATATCAAAAGTTGGATGTGTGTCCTTTGGTTGAGGGGATTCAGATCGATGCAATCTTCTTAAATATATAAATTATTCATACAATTTAATCATTACCTTAAAATTCTATCTACCAAACATTCAGTATTTTTGGCCAGAGTCAATGTGGAAATTCTTGACCACTACAACACTTCATAATAAATTTCAACTTGTTTAAATTTTTATTTATTTAATTTATTTTAAAAGTAGAAGTAGATTTGTAATTTTAACTTAATCGTTTCCAAAAAAAAAAATTTCATTTGAAAAATCTTTTCAAATCCACCCATATCTATATAGGGTTATTTCCAAAAATTTCCCACTTTTTCAAATATTTCACTTTGAACTTCCGGTTTTGAAAAATTTGGAAAACCACCTCCAAAATCAAAACCACTAGTGGTTTTGATATTTTTTTGAGTGGTTTTGGTGTTGTATGAGTATTTTTTATTTTAGGAATTTCCAAATTTCCAAATTAAAGCATATAGGAATTCAAAACCACTCATAAAATACCAAAACCACTAAAAAAAATACCAAAACCCCTGGTGGTTTTGATTTTGGAGGTAGTTTTCCAAACTTTTCAAAACTAGGGTTTAAAGTGAAACGTTTGAAAAAGTGGGGGATTTTTTGAAAATAACCCTATCTATATATACTATAATTTACTATTACGACCTTTTCAATATCTTTTATACACCTCCAAACTCTTTTACTACTAGTTTTAGTGGGCGATGGATACTATTATAGTTAGTATTTTGTTTTCTTGTACTTGGACATTAAAGAGAATTGGTAATTTAGGTTTTATTATTATTATTATTAACTAAATTTGATATTTATTTCGAAAATTATATAATATAGACAAAATAAAATTTAAAATTTCAAAACTAATAAAAAAGTTTCACTTATATTTTTAATCCATTCAAAGTTAATAGCTCATCATAATTTGTGAAGTGCCCCTTTCCGATCTGTGAAGGGTCCTTTTGCCATTGAAAAATTATTTTGTGCAGTTTTAAAATTGGGTTATATAATGTAAATAAAAATTATAAAAAATCAAAAATAAAATTCTTCCATATTATTTTCATAGTTTTTTTATCTGATAATATATGATATATTTTTCATAATTGCTTCAAATGGTTTAAGTAGAGATGGACAAAGAATTGAAGTTAATGAATGACGTGTGTAGTCCGAAGCAAAGCTCATATTATTATTATTATTATTTCATTTGCCAAGGCAGAGCTCGCTTTTGTACAAAGAACTAGAAGTTCTACAATGTTGAATTATTAAAAAAAAAAAAAAAATGAAATAAACTTTAATAAATACATGTGATCTAGATTCTCCACTGTGCTTCTATTTACTAAAGAGAGTAAAATCTTCTAAAATAAATATACTGGAGAACAAATTGTGGTATCTTTCATGAAAAAAATAAAAAATTAAAAAAAAAGTTAGCGGATCAATTTGTAGACGGTCCCTCGAATCTAATATAATCATACATAACCCCCTGAAAAGGAGTCATATGTCTAGGTTGAGTTAGATAAAGAATGTTGGTTCCTTGTTGAAGTTTAGATCCAGGTACATCAATGCTATACAATCTGTACAACCCATGAATTCCATGTCTTGCTATTGCATTGTCCTTTCCTATAAGTCCTGATGAAAATAGAGGTCGGTCATTTACATTCGGATTGTTGAACCTGACCTGAATTTCACATTGAGTTTTCGATGCCAACGCCAATTGGAGAGTGTAATTTCCTGTGGCGTCCCAATCTCTTAGATCAAACTCGACTTGCCACGTGGTTGCTTCGTAGGTCTTGTTTCCTCTTTCCCTTGTGACCTGAGCGAAGAACCAGTCCCGTCTGTAATCACTGGTACCAACATTGTATACCAGATCACCACGGGGATATAGATCTGTGTATCGCTCCCATAATCCATATTGTCTATATCTGTACAATGAATTATATATTGATGTTATGTAATATAAATAGGGTGTTTTTGTTTGAGAAAGAAGAGACAGAGACTCACTTGTCGTCCATGCGAGTTGTGTATAATTGATTCATGAGAGTTGGGTATGGATCTGGTATGAAGAATTCTGCAGCACTGCGATCTGGATAACCGATTTCCCAGTATGTTGGACCGTTCCGTGGAGGCTCATATACTATAGCTTCCAAGTTTATATTGCTTCCTATATTTGTTGATAATGTCAGTGAAATCAAGTCTAAATGGGCCGTTTATGTCGGCCCATATATATTTGGGCTTAGGAGAATATTTACCTGGAGCGATGGTGATGATTTGGTCATATTTGTAATCTCCAATGAATCCAGGAGCCCAAGCGTACAAACTGTAGTTTCCGGGTCGTATGTTTTTAATTGAGAAATATCCTTCACTGTCAGTGTTTGTCCAGAATTGATAACCCTGTATGTACCAATTCAGATTCACAGGAAGATATGTACATAAATATCAAATCAAATCCGGAGTTAGCTGGTGTGAATAATGTAGAAATCAAAAGAGAACTACCTTAGTGTCTAATTGAAATGAGCCCAGTTCGCCTGGTACTGCCAAGCCCACAAATGACCCATTTGCTCCAAGCCATTTATCACTATCACAGAGAAAAAAGTTTAAATACTTGAAGATGTAGTGAAAATGATTCAAAATGAAGAGAAATACTTACGGGTCATGGATTTGAAACTGGCCGAAAACAGTTCCACGTTGTTGGCGATTGGGGTAATCCAAAGAGCTGACAAAATCGTATGGCCAGCATTCCACTTCTCTCCTCATCTAAATAAAATATCAACATTATAACAACACCAAGTACATAACTTTTTTAATCATAAACAAGTAAAAAATAAATAAATAAATAAATAAATAAATAAATACCTGTGCTTTAGCATCATCCCAAAGAGCAGCATAGGCCTGATTTCCAGGTTCAGCAGAATTTAAGTAAACAAGAGAAGGACCAAAAACTTTCTTCCAAGGCTCTCCATTTCTGAACTCCGTATTTATTTCTTTTCCAGCATAATGTGTACTGGTAAACATCTGTATAAACGGTAATTACACTCAAGTCATTATCAAAACATACATACATATAATATAATACAGACCAACAGAAAAGGCATGGGCAGTGTACATTGAGAAGAATGGGGCCGGCATGAGAAGTGAGGTCCTGTTTAATGGGTCCACCACAGAAATACTCAGAAGAAGGTGAGATCATCCAGAAACCAACAGGAGTATCATCAGTTTTGCTGATCCATCCATGCACTTTATTATCTTTGTTTTCCAATGAATATTGATACTTGTCATCTACCTGTACCATATAACAGACCAGACACATCAAATCCAATTCCCTTCACGGGTCTTCATAACTTACTCAACACTATTACTAATACTATTAATATTATATTCCAAACCATGAAATCTTGAAAGAAACCATCATTTTCCCACTGACACACTTCTTTTTCACACCATGTGTGGCCTGCACTCTCCTTTTCTTATTTTACATTTCCATGTGAGTAACACTAAAGTCTCCAAAACTTGTAGTCTAGGTAAGAAAACAAAACAAAACAACTCAAGAAAAGAAAACTAGTTACCTCTCCACGAAGGCGTTCATTTTTGGGATTGGTTAAAAGAACAGCTTCAGGATAAGCAAGAGGTCGACCATGTTCACGGTCAGACATAACAGGCATGATACGCTGTTTACTGTCTGAAATTGCCATGTAATTGAATATCTGATCTTGGAGCTTGAAAACGATTCTGATTTGATCCATGTCAACATCAGGCCATCCTTGTTCACGTTCCAGGATGGCATAGTAGTAAAAACCTGCTAAACCACGTCTTAATATAAACCTGTAAAAGTCCAAACACAACAGAACATAAGTTGAATTGAATTGAATTGAATGTCTGGTTTTGATATTGAAACTGTTTTCTTTTCTCTTTCTACCTACCTTTTGTCTACGTTTAGGGGAACTTGAGAGCCATTGAGATCCATGTTCCATTTTCTTGTGAATGATATCTCTATCTCATCTTTACTCACTTTAATCACCTTAAATTCCTTGCATTTCAATCTGCAAACAAACAATTAGTTTTGTGTATAATAATAGTCAATAGTAAAAAAGAAGAAGATAGTCTCTTGCTTACTTGTCAATTTGATCATGTTTACCAGGCTCATACCAAACAACATCCCAATACCTGGAATTGGAATTGGTCAAAGACAACGTCAATTGTGGAGTTAATTGAGATACAAGTATTAAAAACATACCCACGATTGTCACTTTCGTTTTGTGTTTCGAGAAGATTATCGATTCCATTGTATTTGATAGCAGTGACAGACCCATCTGGGCTTGATATTGTAACTCGAACAATGCCATTATCCAATATCACATCCTGTTTAACAAAATAGTTAAATTACACTTTTGAAAAGAAGAGCAAAATGGGTGATTAAAAGTGTTTGTCTTTACACGTCGTTGACTGGTTTGTAGTTGAACCCCAAACGACTCCTCCCCCAGTTTGAATCTGCTTAAAATTTTTCTGCAGTAAATAAATTATAAAACAGCCGAAAGAGTCATTGAAAAGCAAAGAAAAGAATATAGATTCTACACATTGTTGTATAAACAAAACCTGCAATAAAATAAAATACAAATCAAATTTAACAAATTGAAGAGATTAAAATGCATGGAATTGTAACAGCTGAAAACTAATTAAACAATAATTAGTGGTAATAATGTAAAGAAGAAACAACTTTTTCGAATTCCGAGACATGAAAACCGTGAAACGCAATAATGGAAGTGTGTCTTTTTATTTACAGAATACAAACAAATCAATCAATATTCTCTCTCTCACAGACTCACAGCAAAAACATAAAAACAAACAGAGAAAGAGAGAGAGAAAGAACCTCCATAGAGTCGTCTCTGAGCTGGTACCAACAAAGCAAAGCAACAGAAAAACCAGAGCTAAAAGCTTGAGATTTCTATGTCTCACCATTGTAGACTAAACAAAAGAAAAATGAAAAACCTGTATATAAACAGAGTTGAGAAGAGAAGAGAAGATTGATACTTTAAAGGCAAGAAATACGAGAATGGTGTTAATTGAAATGGAAGAAGTGTATCTATGTTCCAATAAATACAAAGATTTGTTAATAACTAAATTCTCTCCTTGTAACTTTAATGAAAAAAACATAGGAATCAATGCTGTATAAATACCTTTAAGTAATCAAAACTTCACGTTTTGTTAGATGGTTATAACATTTTGACTACTTTGTTGTATTTTTGTTGTCAAAGGTATGGTATTTGGTGTTGGCTTTTTCAATGGTTTTGCGGTTGAGTTTTCTTCGTAATTGGAGAAATGGAGTGTCACGTGCGACATGCGTCTTTGTGTTTAATGAACATAGATTTTGTTGCAAGATATCTGATTTTGTTTTAGTTATGTCATTAAGATTCATAATTAACTTCCTTGATTTTATTTATAATAGATATGGAATATTTGGAGGGATAAAAAAGGATATACCGTTTTAATTGACTATAATACTGTTAAGTTATTAGTATTTTTAAGCTAGGAAAATTTGAAAATAATAAAAATAAATATATGATAGATAGGTGCCTAACATTTTGGAGGGCGGCCTGTATTTATCGTTAATTAATTTATGTATACATCTTGGATTATGATAAAAAAAAAAAAAATTATAGTTAATAAAATAAATATTAGAATAACGATATATATATTATGGTGTAGGAGCATTTTCAGTGCTATCTCTATTTAAACGATCAAAATATGTTGATTCAGTTTTTATATTATTTAATTAAAATTTTAATATATTTTAAATTTTTTATTATAATAAAAAATTTTAATTTTAATTAAATTTTATTAAAATTAAGAAATAAAAATAATAGACGGCAATTACGATATAACTTTTTTTAAAATTATATTACTGATAAGTATAAATATTGTCGCATCACCACTCACAAATTTCCGATTTCTATTTTATATGATTACATCATCTTACGCTCGCATCCTACTAGAAATACTCTCCGAGAGTAACTAATAAATTGGCTTGTTATTAATTATTATAAATAATTATTTTTATTTATTTACTATTCAGTCATTTACCGTCATTTACTATCACATATAAATGGTAAACAAATTATAACAAGAAGGGACTATAGAATATTACTCTTATAATTACTCATTTAAAAAGATAAAAATATAATTAATTATTAATAAAATAAATTATTTTTAACTTTATAATTTAAAAAATAAGAATGTAACTAATTATTAACAAAAAAATTAATAAAATAATTTACTTTTAGTGTTTAAGTTAAAAACTATTTCTAAAAATATCTTAGAGAAGATTAAAGTTCAAATTCTAAATTTTCTGAGATTCTAATATGTAATTGAGTGATTTAGCACGAGAATAGATATGTTATTATCTATTGAGTTTTGCTATTTGAAAAAAAAAATTACAATAATAATTAAATTGTATATATATATTTAAATTTTTTATGGATAAAGATGCATATTATTTATTATTATTTTAATTTCATATTTTTATAAATTAAATTATTAAACTATTATTTTTTTGACATTTGTAGTTACACTTTGTTATTGCGGATGTTTTAATATTGTTAAAAATGTTATTTTAGAATATATTTTATATCTGATTTTTATTAAGTGTTAGATTAGGTTAGATTAGTGTTTCAAATAACTATAAAAATTAACTGTTCACTTAAATTATAAATGGATGGTTGTATTAGCTTTTAATACTCCCTCTGTCCTTAATTAATTATTACAGTTGGAAATTTGTGAGGTAATGTGATAAATTATGAATCGCCAAAATTATTCTTACAACAACAAATAAATTACAATTGAATATATTATGGAAAGGGCCCACCTAAAATGTTGTGAGATAATATGAGAATTTGGAAAAGGAAAAAATTATATATTATATTGATTAGTGGGGTTGAGTGGTTGAAAAAGTATAAGTATAATATTGTCTTTTCTATTATAAAAATTTATTAAAAATGGAAGTGTAACAATTAATTAGGGACATCCATTTTTAGTAAGTGTAACAATTAATTAGGGACGGAGGGAGTATTTGGTATTAATATTATTTTTAAATTAGCTATTAAATAAAATACATAATTACTTAAAATTAATTATAATAATAAATAAAATTGAAATAATAATAATTTAGTTAATTAAATAAAAGATTAATAAACTTATTTTTCATAATTTTTACAAATATTATCTTAAATTTTAATTGAAATACTATTATTAAAAACTCAAAATTTTAAAATTAATTTAAATCTAAATACAATTTAAAATGCTAATTAAAAATATTTTCAAATACACAATATGTAAACATAAAAAAAATAATAATAAATTGGTTTTTTAATTTTTATTTTAAATTTAATACAATGAACTGAATTCTGAGTGATTGAGAATTATAACATCTCATCTTATATCATCAAATTAAAAGAAGGGGTTATTAACTATGAATTGATTAATGAGGTCAAGTTATGATGATATTTGAATTTTCAGAGTTAAATTGTGCCTTGTGTAAGGGGGTATTGACTTTAGGGTTTCACGTATAGCATTATAGCTAAAAACTTTTCAAACCACATAAAACTTTTGCCTAACAACATCTATAGACCGAGTTAAAACAAGACAACAAAATAAATTTAAAAAAAAAAAAAAAAAAAAAAAGTTTTATACAAAATATAGACTATTTCAACTCATCCCAAGTACATTTTTTGGCAAGAAATTCCAGGAAGTAACCTAATTACCAAATTCATGACCAATCAAACATTTGAAATTCTACGTTTTGTGAATTAGATCATCGACCACTATAGTGGCATTAATAGTAGATTATATTTATGTAGTAATATAGATAAATATATATATATATATATATATATATATATATATCTCGTAGTTAGTGGACCACTATCTTTTTGAATGGCCTGCATATGCCAACTTTTATATATTTTTCTTAATCTAGCAATTATATTGTACGGTTTTCCTATTTTGATTAATTTAGGTTGGTGAACATTATTATTTTATCAGTTCAAAACCGCCCCAAAATAACATGTCATGGACCATGGTTTATATTTATCATTATTATCCCTGCACTTTGGGTAAATATTCTAATGTCCATACACATAATTTTTTAAAAATTTTTTCTAAATTTTATGTTTATATAATGCAATGGAAAAATAGAAAAATAAAAGAATAGAAATGGTAGGACATACTTTATAGGTGACTAGTTGATTGACCAGAGAAAAAACATTCAACTTCTTCCTGCACTGCAAATGCAAATAGGGGTCAAAGTTTGTTAGTTAAAATAATAATGGAAACAATATCTAGAATGGTGTGTTTTGTCAAATGAGGTTAGTTAAGATGGTTGAATATAGTTGGCCATCTTCAATAGATGTCAAATAAGTTTAATTAAATTAAATAATTAATCTCGGAAGCAGACATCAATGTTGATTATTAGTTAACTACTTTGAAATTATTCTGGTAAAATGTTGTTTTATTTTTAATTAGGAAGTTGATTTGTTGGCCAAGTATGTGTATAATGTTTTAAATTAAATGTAGAAGATTTGATTTGTGGAAGACTAGTAAAGCCAACCATGATGTGTTTGTTATGTCATGGTTGAAAAATGAGTGTTATTGTCGTATAGTGTTTCTCGTTTTTGTTTTTGAATATTATCTGTATGTATGTTGATGGTTGGTTGGTTTGAATAATGGAACTCTATTATAAGAGTTGATGACTTACTTTGATGACTCTCAAAGCATGGGTAGTTAGTTGACATCAAGATGATAAAGAATAGGCTAAATTACAAACAAATATTAATGATTTATGGAACTTAGGAAGCTGTAATTATGCTTAAAATTTTAGTATTATCTATAAAATTAATTTAGAGGTCGATTCACACTAACAATAGCATGGTAAAAGTTGATACAATATAATTATTTTTAAAAATTATTTCACTTGAAATTACTGGCTTATAATTTTAAATATTGATATTATTGTTTATTTATTTATTAATATATATTAAATTAATCTAATATAAAATATTTTAACTCAATTAATATTCTTAAAAGGAAAATAAACTTAAAATTTTTAATTAATAAATTAAATTTAAATAATATTTAATGATTATAATTTAAATTTATTAATATATGGTTAAAATTTGTTATTTTGACATTAATTGTAAAACTAATTAATATATATATATATATATATATAAAATATCAATGGATAAGTGTGAGGATAATTTGGGTTGGTCCCTAATTTATTCGGATATAAATATTTAAAGTAATATTTGTTTGAATTAAGAATTTATTTTATTTGGATCGTTAAAATTCATAATTACTAAAAATTGGATGTTAAAAACAAGTAAATTTATTTTTATATTTAAATATTACCAACTTATGAATATAATATAAAGTACTTAAAATATTTTCATAATAATAAAAATTGTTTCTAAAAATCATCTCACTTTTTAAAAATTTATTTGAAATAAGTATTTTCATATTAAATTAATTAAAAATATATTTTAATAAAAAATGATTAAAATATTATTTAAAATAAATCCATTTAACTTTATCTTAGTATATGTTCCTCATTAATATCATAAATAGTCAACTTATATGAACAACATTCATACAAGAATAAATTTACTTTTGGTTGAAACAAATTTAATATATTAATACATAATTTTTTTCAATAAGTTTATAAAATAGAATAATCTATAATTTTGAAAGAAATAATGACAAACATATAAAAAAAAGTGAGTTTGAAAAAAAAAATAGACTTTTTAATTAATTGATTTATTTATTTTTACAATTTAAAAAAAAAAAAAAAATCAACCAGATTTATACAGATTTGATGGGCACATCAACATATTTGTAAACCTAAACCTAATCACACTAATTATAGATTGGACCCATTTATCTATAACTTTTGCTATGTTTTCACATAAATAGCTACAAGACTCATGGGTAGTTGTGACTGTAAACCTGTGACTTATTTCTCTACAATCTATTCTATACGATAGATTCTTTGACCTTAATTGGATTATTCAACCACTATTATCACACAACCCCATCAACATTTTCCCCAAAGCAAGTAACATAAAATAATAGAGCTAGAGAGGACCAAAAATGGGTGACCAACACCACTATTATTCAAAAGTTACTTCCAAACCAATCAGAGTAAATAATGCAATGAAAGACCACAGTGAGAAAAAACAAAAAGGTATGTATTCACATGACTCGCACCAGAATGTGACACGTGGATTTCTTTTCAGACGAAAGACAGCATGTGATATTTGTTGCATGATAATAAGAAACTTACATGGACAAAGTTGGTGTCACCTGCAGAGTTCCCAGTACTAAAAATGGCAGAAGAAATTCTTCTTGTATAGAGGCATAAAGATGAAGACTCATGTAAATTCAATGAAATCATAAAAGTAGGAATGATTAAGGGTCATTAATGTTTTCTTTTACAAATAGAAGATGTATATCTTCAGATTTAATGTATGCTAATGCTTCATCAAGTCATATTCTTTCGGAGTAATGACTTCATTCTATAATTAATAACAATTAAACTAATAATTTATTAAAGTATACAATAAATATATATATATATATTCTTATTTATTTTTTATTTATTACATTTCTATTTTTTATTTTAAAAATATTTCTATACAATTACATAAATAATTATATTGTCAAATTAATTTTACTTATTTTTTAAAATAAATGCTTTTTACAATTTTATATTATTTTAATTATTTTCAAAGTCAATTTTAATTACACACTAAATTTTAATTAATACAATGAGAGGTATATTAAAATCAATCTAGCATATAAAATATTTTAAAATAGGGATAAAAAAAAAAAAAAAAAACCACTCTATTTTACTGCTCTTAGAAAAAAAAATATCTAAAAGAAAATTTTGAATTTTTGTGAAACTCCGTGACTGTGGTTTGCCGTTAATTGATGGTTGGGTGGAGAGAAATTGATTTAAAAATCAATTTTTGACAATTTTTAGTCTCATTGAATCTCATTCATTCAATCACCAAACGCCGATAGACCATTACTATTAGACTTATCTCTCGGACCTCTACTAAAATAAAAGAGTATATTTTAAAAATTTTAACGTATTTGACCTGCTAATATAGTAAAATGGGAAAAATCGAATCCATATTTAAAATTCATGGTAAAATGGGAAAAATTTTAAAAATTATATTTCAATTATACAATAAAATTTCTTATCAAGTGCCCTATATAACAAAAATTCATGTTTAAAGTCCTCACGTAAATCTTCATATAATGATTTTAATTTCAGTTAATTAGTTGATTCACATCATTTTTATTTCAGTTCGTAATTTCTTAATGGCTTATTTATTAGTGTTGTTTTTAAAATAATAATATTTTTGTAGCCGTTGAATTTTATTTTTTGAATTTGGTGACTATTATGGTGTATTTACAATTAAATTTAATTCAAGTCTCAATTGATTTGCAGCTTGTGATATGTTATTGTGATATCTGATCACAATTTTGTGATCCACAATCAGAAAGCTATGATATCACATCATATATGTTAAAAATTTTAATAAAATAGGAAACGAAGCCTTAAGTGTTCGAGTGTGATGCATACCACCAAAACAATCACAATTTTCTAGCATTATAGTATGAAAATACTCTTTTTGTTCGTTAATGATACTATTGTAGTCTCACATCATCCGGAAAAAACCACAAAAGGCGAGAACATGGAGAACACGTATATTTATGTGATGTCTACAACCAGAGTAATCAGATTTGTAAAATAAATAATAATAATAAAATTTCAAGACGTTAAAATTTTGGGATCTATACTTTTTAAAATTGTAACAGCACATGGTTAAAAATAGTTTCCAATGAAGTGTTGAATGTCAAATCTTCCGAATTTAGTTTTAGATATTCATTAACATACTGAATCTAGGACACCGTAAGAGACATTTTAGGACATAATTTTTCCATTTTCTGACACTATGATTTGCAATCACATTTTCTAATCTTTAAATCAAATAATTGTGATCACATTTGCCAAAAGATGCCACCGAGAAACATTGAGGACAACTACATCTATGAGTAATCAGATTTGTGGGAAAAAAAATCAACACATTCAAATTTTGAGATCTATACTTGGTTGGAATGAAGAGTGCATGACTTAAAGTTATAAACAAATAATTTCCAACAAATTGCACAAATATGGAATTGGAGTGTTTATTGGTTATAGTTTACAGTCAAAAGGGATAAGTTAGATCAAAGGGCTGAAGTTGGAGTATTTATTGGTTATAGTTTACAATCAAAAGCTTACCTAGTATATCAAACAAATAGTGGTAAAGTAATTTTTAGTAGAGATGTAAAGTTTCTGGAGCATGAAAAATGGAATTGGAATGAATGTAGTAAACTGAAAGTTACTGTTGGAATGGGTGTGCCACTTGTTTCTCATTCTGAGACTCATGTTGAAGATGTTGAAGATATGGAATTAGAGGATGATAGTACTAATACACCTGAAGTTATGGATATTGTTGATCATACTCCAATGAGAGGTACTAGATCTTTGTCTGATGTATATCAAAGGTGTAATGTAGCTGTCTTTGAACCATCCAGTTATGAAGAAGCAAAAGAAGAAAAACAGTGGAGAATTACAATGCAGGAGGAACTCAATATGATTGAGAAAAACCATATATGGGATTTGTAGAAAGACCTTAGAATAGAAAGGTGATTGGAGTTAAATGGGTCTTTAGAACCAAATTAAATCCAAATGGCACCGTAAATAAGCATAAAGAAAGATTGGTGGTGAAAGGGTATGCACAAATATGGGGTGTGGACTATTCTGAAACCTTTGCTCCTGTAGCAAGGTAAGATACTATTAGATTGCTGCAGAAAGAAACTGGAAGATTTATCAGTTAGATGTTAAGTCAGCTTTTTTAAATGGTGTACTTGAAGAAGAAATTTTTATAGAACAACCTGAAGGTTTCACAGTGAAATGTGAAGAAGACAAAGTTTATAAGTTAAGAAATGCAATATATGGTTTGAAACAAGCGCCAAGGGCTTGGTACAGTAAGATTGATGGTCATTTACAAAAGTTGAAGTTTGAGAAAAGCTTGAGTGTACCAACTCTGTATATGAAGAAAGATAAAGACAATTTAGTGATACTCTCACTATATGTTGACGATCTTTTGGTGACCGAAAACAATAAGGATGAAGTGGACATCTCAAATAAGAGTTAAATAAGGTGTTTGAGATGACAGATCTTGGAGAGATGACATTCTTTCTGGGAATGGAGATTCAACAAAAAGAGTATGAAGTGTTCTTATGTCAGAAGAAGTATTTAAAGGAGATTTTGAAGAGATTTTGGATGGAAGACTGTAGGAGTGTAAATATTCCGATGAACTTGAAAGAGAGATTGCAGAAAAATGATGGATTAACAATTATTGATACAGGTATGTACAGAAGTTTGATTGGGTATTTGATGTACTTAACTGCTACAAGACAAGATATTTTGTATGCAGTTAGTGTACTGTCCAGGTTTATGAACTCAGCAAATGAATCTCACTTGATGGCAGCAAAAAGAGTAGTGAGGTATTTGGAAGGAACTTCATCATTTGGAGTGAAATTCTGCAAAAGTCAGGAGTTTAAGTTAAGAGGTTTTGTAGACAGTGACTAGGCTGGGTCTTTGGATGATATGAGAAGCACATCAGATTATTGTTTTCCATTAGGATTAGCATGTTTTTCATGGAGTTCAAAGAAACAAGATGTGGTTGCACAGTCTACAGCAGAAGCAGAAGCAGAAGCAGAATTCATCGCTGCAACAACAGCAGTAAATCAGGCAATCTGATTAAGAAAGCTAATTTAAGGGTTAAATATGAGTTCAAAGGAAGCTACTGAAGTGTATGTGGATAATCAGTCAGCAATAACCATCTCTCATAATTCAGTTTTTCATGATGAAATAAAACATTTTAAGGTGCAGTATTTTTATCTAAAAAAATACGGGTGAAATTAAATTAGTCTACTGGAATATAAAAACTCAAGTGACATACATAGAGGCTCTCATAGAAATTATAGCTGTAAAACGGGTTAAATGGGGAAGCCCGCACGGGTTTAAATGGGCCGGACTTAAACGGGTCGGGCCAATATAGTTCGAGTTTTAAATGGGCTGGAATTTTTCCAACCCTAACCCACCCTTACGGGCTTAAACGGGCCGGTCCAACCCATACATATTATGACAGTTTATAATATAATTTGTTACCCTACATGTCCATTCATAATTACAACATTATTGTACATTTTAGTTTCTACATATTCATTTCAATAATTGCATGCATCAATTAAAATAAAAAAAATAAATTATGTTAATTGTTCAATGGATTGGTTCGTGGGTCAATCCATATAAACCCTTTTAACCCGCGGATTAAACGGATCGGGCTAATAAGCCCGTATTTTAAACGGGTTACAGAAATGATGGCCCTAACCCTTTTATTTACGAGTTAAACGGGCTGACCCGCGGGTCTCGACCCATATTTACAGCTCTAATAGATTTACAGCTCTAATAGAAATAGAGTATTAGAGCTCTAATAGAAATAGAGTAAGCGGTAAGCGGAAATTAGTCTACTGTAATATAGAAGCTCAAATGGCAGTAAGCAGCTCAAATGGCAGGCTTACTGTCCATTTGAGCTCAAGTGGCAGACATGGAGCCGTCATTTGAGCTCAAGTGGCAGACATGTTCACTAAGCCATCGGCTGCAGTTTGTTATTATAGTTTGAATATTTAATCTCCTATATATTGATGTTTGTTTTTATGATGTTTTAAGTTTTTATGAAAAAGGTGTTGTTTTCATCTGCATTTGTCTCTCATTTGTGATTTCTTGAGAAATAACATATTTATCTCCATCAGATTTGGAAATTCAGCATTTAACCACCGCAAAATACTGAAACATGTATACGTACAACAGCTTAATACATTCTCAAAACATCCAGTCATTCAGGAAGCTTCAAACCACTTCCATAGCTACATAAACATATACACAGATATGTACACCATACATCAACCAACATTCAGTAGTGACAATAGGATTCAAACCCAGGTCCCTTGCAAAAGAGGCTTAGTAGAAGCAGACTCACCAAAAGTCTTAACCAAATCAGAACAGGACTCATCATCCACACCTTCCTGTTCCGTCTGCAGCTCCAAACCCAACTCCTCTTCTACATCGTCCGAGGCCGATATGAGCAAGAATTCACACCCTTCATAGTTCAGAAAGTCAGGAGGGTCTGCCGCGCAATATCCCTTTTGCCCAAATTGGCCTTGCAAATGTGCTGGAAAGACAGCCTTTCGCTTGTTCTGTAAACCTCTAAACCCACCATGCTGATCAGGATTCTTTATTTGAATGAGAAATGAGCCTTCTCGTTCTACGTTCAACGACTCTTGAGGCTCATTTTCTTTATCTTCGGGTGGAAACTCAAGCCTGTATATCAAATGTGTGTGCATTCTTTTCCCTGGATTGTGTCTTAATATGCGGTACACACCTTCGCCTAATGCCCTTGCTGCTGATTGTCGGCGGTGACCTCTTGTTGCCGTATCATATTCCTCTGCACCCAAGTATATATTATAAGATAGCAAGTACAATCCATTTGACAGAAAGTGAAGGTACCTCCTTGTAGAGCAGACTTGACGTCTTCTATCTTAGTGGTGACCATCTCTACAAAACCCCAGTAAGGCATTGATTTCTTGCTTGGATCTGGAAGGCTTTTCTTACCCATCACAATAAATCGTAGCAGTGGTTCCTTCTCAATATCAACTTCCTAAGATTTGTACAAGCTAACATTAATTGCGTTCAATATAAGAAGTCATGCAAAACAGAGAAGGTAGGCAAGATGGTCAAAAAGAACCTGGGTGCCATGTCCTCCTTCATCAGCGTGACTGGTGTCTCCGGCTTTTGAACCCTCTTTTCCTGAGGTGGGTTCTTGTTTTTGTTCGACTGATCTCACACCGGACTCTGGTCGGAGGACAAGGTACAATCTTTGAACATCATCAGAACTATGAGCTTCTTCTTTCCCTACTTTAGGCCTGTAGAAGAAGAATATCTCCCCTCTTTCCTGTAACATTCATTTCTAGGAAACCTGTTAACGGCTAAAAACAGAGACATGGAAACAGATAGAGATAGAGAGAGTGACCTGAATCTCAATTTGGGGCTCAGCTCGGCTCTTGTGCTCCTGACCTTGTCCCATTGTTGATGGAGTTGGTTTGGGTTTGAAGTTTCAGAATGGTAAAAGAATGCACACCAGTTCGTCCAAGCGGTTACAGATAGAAGTATATTTTGACAGAGCCTTCAATGGTAGACACGTTAGCATGTACTTGCCAAGTGTTACTTGTAAAGTACGCCACGTTTTGCTTATAATCCATAAGAGAGGAACCGATAAATCTTTGACATGAGACTAATTTCATAACCAATTTAAGATAAAATTAATTACACCAATTTCACTTGCATCAATAAATAAAATAAAATAAAATAAACCAACTTGAGTTCACTAATCTGCAATTAAATTCAACTCATGAAGTGAATAACTTAATTACATCACTCTGATAAAATCAAACTACAAAACAGGCTTGTTAGATTTCAGGAGAGCTTTTGAAGAGCCAATCGACATTGACGAATAAGCAGAACCGGTACTGTTGGAAGTCTCCGTCCGATATTTGTCCGTATCCGATAACCCACCTGTCGTGCTTGTATAGTTGAACTCACTCAGGTTCAAAGGAGGTGCAAAATACATAGGCACAGGCAATTTCGATGGAAGGCTTGGCAATGGAGCTTCGAAGTTAAGAACATTTATAACTTGTCTTATAGAAGGTCGATGATTGAAATCAGGATGACAACACCATAAACCAACCACCATCAAACACTCAATCTGTCTTTCATCAAACTCTCTCTCTAATCTCTTATCTACAGCTTCAAGAACTTGACCTTTTCCATACAGATCCCATACCCACTCCACAAGCCTCACCTTACTTGGTTCCTGCCTCGCTTCCACTGGCCTTCTTCCACACGCAATTTCAAGAGCTACAACTCCGAAGCTGTAGACATCAGACTCCTTACTAGCCTTGCCTGTTGTAACACATTCTGGTGCTAGATAACCCATAGTACCGGCTAAAACTGTAGTTTGTGATCCCAATTCGTGGTCGACTAACCTGGCGAGACCGAAATCACCTAACTTGGCGTTGAAATTTGAATCCAACATTACGTTACTAGACTTGATGTCTCTATGTACAACACATTGTTCCCACTCTTCGTGAAGATACAACAAAGCAGAAGCCAAACCTAGAGCTATCTTGTACCTTATAGTCCAAGTAAGCGTGACCTTTCCTCCAAAAAGGTGCGCATCGAGGCTTCCATTTGGCATGAATTCATAAACAAGAATGAAATCTCCTTGTTCATGACACCAACCGATAAGTTGAACCAAATTTCTATGCCGTAAACGACTTATAATTCTAACCTCAGAAGCATACTCCTTTTTCCCCTGTTTTGATCCCCTGGAGACTCTCTTAACAGCAATTTCCATGTTCTGTTCACTCAACAATCCCTTGTAAACACCTCCAAATCCTCCCTCGCCTAATTTACCTCCCTCAGAGAAGTTATTCGTTGCCCGATTGAGTTCACGGTATGTGAATCTTTTAGGTCCAGTCCCCTTCTCGAATTCATCATCCATTGCATCATCAAATGCTTCTTCATCGTCATGTTTCCGACCTCTCCATTTTCTCCGAATCAAAAACCAAACCAAACCCAACACACCAACAAAAGCACCTACACCTACAACTACACCAACGACTAACCCTACAATATTTTTTCCTCCTCTGTCACTAATCTCCAGATTCGACTCGAAACTCCAGGAAAGAATGTTATGTATTTCTACCCACTTGCCCGTAGAAGCAGAGAAGCCTATCCTAACTTGTTCAGGAAGCACTTCCCTCAAATCAATTTTATAAGAAAGACTAGAATTCCCACCAAAGATTGGATTATTAGCATAAGTAAGAAACACACTTAGATTCTGAGAAGCAGAATTGTAACTCACCCAAGCATTAGCTTTCGATCCATTCTTGATGCTACTACTCCACTTGACAGTCGCCTTAGAGATAATAGAGTTAACATTGATACCCACATGATCATCACTCGGATCCCATGTATTTCTAAAACTATCAAACTCGACCGCTACAATTTGGTTCCTGGTAGAGTTTGTAAACGCGGTTTCAGGACCGAACAGAGCGAGAAGTCCACCAGTCGAGTTGGGAGGGATAGTGTAGTCGTAAGGTGCAAGAAAGAATGATATTCCATCACCATATTTGTCAGAATTTGTCGCGTTGATGATAAACGAGAAATGGGTCATGAAATCTGTAAGCTTCCGAGTTTTGGAATCCCATATAGGTACTGGTTGGTTATAAGTGGCCCAACCTGTACTGCTTTGGAGACTGGCGTCGATTTGGTTCTTTGTGAGTTGGAGAACGTTAGCAGAAGGAAACGCATCGCCTTGGAAGCTTATGTTGGAGAAAACTGTGTTTGTTTGGAAAGTTGTGAGGTTGAACGAGACTGAATTTGTTTGTGGGACTAGTGTCAGGATCAATAAGTAAAGAAGAAGATGGAAATTGTTAGCCATGGTTGATGAAATGCATAGATAGATGAAGATGGTGGATTTTGGTGATGAGAAATAGGAGTTGTTGAACTATACTATTGTCCTAAATAAGGGAAAATGGGCTGATAGAACTGAGTCAAGTATCTCAATGGAGACGTCCTCGTATACACGCTTTTGTCTATTTGAATATTTCTTGTTCAACTTTGGCTTTACATAAACTTGGAGCCTTAAATATATACCTTTGATTAGATCAAATGTATTAGTAGAACAGGTAATGTTGTTTTCAATTGATCAAATCTAACCGCCGGCCTTTAATTCCACACTAACAGACACCTGGGGTCCATGGTTGTTGATGCTCTTTTCCAATTTTCATGGCAGATGTGGAGAGTAGGTTATCATCTCTGTAGTACCATATCCAAACACCTACATTCTAACGTAGAAACCGAGGTCCATTTGTTGGATGATTATTCGAGGAGCTTATTGTCAGTGTCATTGCAGTGAACTGGTTTGCATTATTCCATTTCTGCTATTTTAATGTAGTTTTCAGTTACGTATTTAATTGACATCTGTTGTTCGTCAATTCTCAGATTTAGAAGCATTTTCTAGATAAACTTACTGATGCCTCTAGAAAGGGTACTGTTCGGCCGGCACCTATATATATATATAAAAGGATAAACAAGGGAAAATCGATCGGCTTTCTCTTTGGATGTTTTATCCACTTTGTTTATACATGTGTTTGTTGATGCCCCGGCTAATTTTGTTTTTTGTCCAACTTACATGACGGATTTTCCAATTCTGAAGCTGCCCTGGTTTTAAATAACATTTTTCTATTAGAGAAATGACTCCAAATTCAAATTACATAAAGTTGCATCAAATTCAAATATGGAAAACTAACAGGAAATGAGAAATTTTATCGGCCCATTAGCATGCTTGGATCAGTGATGAAAGGTTCACCAGAGTTTACTGACAGTGATGGGGATGGACTAGGTACATAATATGTAGGGACAGGCATCTTTGACGGAAGACTTGGCATTGCAGTCTCGAAGTTAAGAACCTGAATTGCTTGCCTAATTGAGGGCCTGAAACTTGGATCTGGGTGAACACACCATAATCCAACGATCATCAGACACACTAGCTGTTCCTCATCAAAATCCGTATCCAAATTCCCATCAGCACCTGAAACAAGTTCTCCTTTTCCATACAGATCCCATACCCACTCTACCATCCCCATTTGGCATTTTTCCTTTGCAGGATCAGCTGATCTTTTTGCAGTAGCGATTTCTAATGCGACGATTCCGAAACTGTAGACATCTGATTCTTTACTTGCTCTGCCTGTGCTTATGTATTCAGGAGCCAAATACCCTAAAGTTCCAGCCAATCCAGTTGTTTGAGGCCCTAGCTCATGGTCCATAAGTCTTGCTAACCCGAAGTCACCTAGCTTGGCATTGAAATTAGAATCTAACATTATGTTGCTTGATTTTATATCTCTGTGCACCACACATTGCTCCCTTTCTTCATGTAGATAAAGCAAAGCAGATGCTAATCCAAGAGATATTTTGTACCTTGCTGCCCAAGTAAGAGGAGTCTTTTTACCGAAAAGGTGAGTGTCAAGGCTACCATTAGGCATGAACTCGTAAGCCAGCAGGAATTCGCCTTTTTCGTGGCACCAACCGATAAGTTGGACTAGATTCCGATGTCTCAACTGACTTATCGTCTTCACTTCAGTGATGTACTCTTTTTTCCCTTGTCTAGACCCTCTTGAAATTCTTTTAACAGCAATAGCAACATCTAAATCAATCAAATAACCTTTGTAAACAGCACCAAACCCTCCTTCACCCAACTTTTTATCACCATTGAAGTTGCTTGTTGCTGAAGCAAGATCATTGTAAGAAAATCTTCTAGGTCCGGCACCTCTCTCCAGGTCATCATTAATCCCTGTCAAGTTTGCTGTCTCTGCACTCTTTTCCTTGACCTGCAGCCTTCTCCTCCTGGAAATCAGACACCATCCGATAAGTACAGCCATTAGTACCCCAATCGGAACCGTGACACCGACTATAATCCTGATCTTCTGTGGCTCAAGCCCCTTGCTCTCCTTCACATCCAAACTGGAATTGAACTCCCAAGATTGAAGTGTATGTCGGGTCGTGTACGTGCCTGTAGCTGCAGCAAAACCAACTGATACCTTCTCAGGTAGAATCTGCCTCAAATCAATTATATTTGAAATACTAGTCTTCTCCTGGGAATTTGAAGTGTCTCTGAATCTCCAAGACACACTCAAATTCTTGGTAGTTCCGTTGTAAGTAACCAAAACGTCAGTAGTGTCTTGACTGTGAAAGCTAGCGTTCCAGGCAGTGTAAGCAGTGGAAGAAAGTGAGTTATTGTTAATCCCAACATGGCCAGCAACATCACTCGGATCCCACTCAGCGTTTTTGAAAGAATCAAATTCCACCATCACAATCTGGTTTGAAGCTGAGTCAATTGTTGTGGTGTTAAACAGGCCTAAAAACCCACCAGCCGAATTCGGAGGGATTTGGATCCCAATAGGAGCAAGGAAAAACACAAGGCCATGGCCAAAGAGCGAATTGTTTAAAGTGTCGATTGTGAATGAGAAACGGGTTGTGAAGTCGGATAGTTTTCCTGTTTCAGCGTCCCAGAGCTGGACAGGGTGAGAATAAGTGATCAGACCAACACGGCAAGTGTATTGGTATTTGTTGATGAGTTCTATGGCTCCTACAGAAGCTGCTGCATCTCCCTGATAGAGTATGTTATTGTCGTCTGGGCTGAAGCGTGGCATATTGAAGGAAACTGAACAATTTGCAGGATGAAAAAGTGCAATAGTAAACAGAATTAGAAGAATTTCACTGGCTAAGTTTGCCATGGCAGCAGAAAGCAAGATACAGAGGCACTGAATAAACCTGGAAGCTAATTCACCTTTATAAAGAAAAGAATTGGATGTTGAGGTTTAAGCTATCCGTTAATTAATATCTTGAAGCAGCAATTTCCAGGGAAAACATATCCCTGAAAATAATATAGAAATACTTGATTTTCATAATATCACCTACAGAACTAATACTTTAAACTTGAAGAATAACTGGTCAACTTTAGTTACATATAATATTCGACCCAATTATAGAAAGATATTCATCATTGCTACTTTTTGAGAAAAACCTACCAGCATCAGAAATGCTTAATTTTGTAATGTAGATGAGAGGCATTCTATATCAGATTTTTGAACCGTTATTAATTTTATCTATATTTATATATTTCTGCATCTTCAACGCTTCATGGCAAGCATGTAATGTCATTAAAAAAAATGAAGTAAAATTCACAAGTATTCATATCGAGCAAAACAAAGTCAACATGTATGTTTAAGGTTGGTGAACTTGCATGCCACGACTGAAAGAAAATAAATAAATAAATAAATATGGGCGAAAGAGAATATCCACTTAAAAGGATTTTGTTGAGTTGGCTGCTGAGCTGAGGGGAAGAGGTAACAAGCCAATTAGTAAACAAATACCTCAAAATGATTAGATGATAGAAATTGATTATTGATGATCTCGAATGTTGACTTTAATTCACATAGGAATTAGCGCCGGAGTCGTCGGAGAGATGAGTATATCTTGTTAATATTTTTGTTAATTTTGACCTAACCATGCCTTTCTTTATTTCATGCATATATATATATATATATATATAAAATTTTAGTAATTAATAACATTTAAATATTTTCTGATAGAATATTTTAAAATTAAAAAAATAAATATTAAATATTAATAAAAACAAACGTTTGGTTTTTTTTTTTAAAACAAATTTTATAAAGAGAGTTTTGATATTTAAAAAAAATTAGAAATAATTTATAGAATTTTTGCTAAAATGTCTATAGATAGAAAATATTGACTCTCTCACTAAAATAAAATAAAATTAGAAAAGCAAATTCCGAAATTGATATTTGAGATTCTTTTACTATAACTATTTGACACTCATTACAGGCTCGAATTCACCACATAGTTAAGAGTTTTTTTTTTTTTAAAACATATTTTATTTAGAGTAATACTATAAAACCTACTCTTTTAACCCACTTTTGTTCTCTACCCATAGATGACAATTCATGATTGGATGATTAAATTGTTAGGAAATTTCTTGTTCTATCCCAATTACTTCCTAATTTCTAATTCGATTCAACCAAAACAATCAACCCAAACGCAAACAGAAACATAATATTTAACGTGATTCGGCAAATTGTCTAATCCACGGAAAGATAACAACTTTATTATGAGAAATAAGAATTACAAGTCATTCAGAAAACACTCTTCTCTCCACACAAAATTGTTTTCTTTCTCAACCAGAATCTCTATTAGGCGAACAACTCCACCACGGCGAGACAACCCCAAATCAAAATCTCCTTAATGGAGAGACAACCCAAATACAAAATCTCCTTAATGGCGAGACCCCAACCCCAATGATCATTACCCCCACTAGGCATGACCCCAATCCAATGATGAGACCCCAATCTCAATGCTCGAAATCTCCTTATTGGCGAGACCCCAACCCCAATGATCATTACCCCCACTTGGCATGACCCCTATCCAATGATCATTACCCCCACTAGGCATGACCCAAATCCAATGATCATCACCCCCACTAGGCATGACCCCAATCCAATGATCATTACCCCACTAGGCAGGCATGACCCCAATCCATCAATCACCACCCCCAAAAGGATGAGATTCCAACACGATGATCACCACCCTCAAAGGGATGAGATACTTTCTTCTTCATGAGACAACTCTATTTACAGTGATCATCAAATATACTTTCCTAATTTGTTTCCTTTCCAACTAAGGAATACAATCAACCAAATTAGTAAAACCAAATCTTTTCAAAATAAGAAATTAAACCATTAGGAAATAGATCCAAACTCAAAATAGGAAAACCTTCCTAAAAGGAAATCCTTGTGATTCAAGGCAATCCTAACATAAATAAATATGAGTTATTTGTAGATAAACATAAAAGATATCGATCTGGGGCAAATGCTGGGGTTCAAATCTATTACCATGTATCGATGAAATGTTTGCCTTGTTTGTTAACTCTATTTAATGAAAGACATATTAGCATGCATGTCCATACATGAGTCTTGGATTGATGACTTGTGATACAAGTAAGCCAATGTTGGTTTTTGTAATTTTCAATTATGTATTTGTTGTATGAAAATGTATAAAAAAAAATCATGGATTTGAAAGAAAACTGAATTTTTTAAATAAGATGGACACTTCTGGGGATTGAATGCTTTATTAAAGAGAATTTGAAATTCAAAAGTTTTGACAAAATGATTTTGAAAATAAAATGAATTTGCATGCATTAGGTGTAGGAATTCAAACTAATCATTTTTCGCTTACATTTTTCCATTGTTTTTAAAATGTTTTCTCCAAGTACGACAACGAGATTAAGGAACTAATGGAGAAGATTTTGTAACGATTTATTTCATTGTAAAATGAAAATTACTTAATAAATGTTTATTGTTTTTACTTATATAATTGTATTTAAGATTTTTGAGAACTTGTTATTGATCTTTATTGACTCATATTATTTTTTGTCTTTTACCTTTACAAATTCTAAGTACTATTTATGTGTTGTCCCCAATATTGGATTCTTAATCTTTTCATTTTACATAAATGTATGGCTTCCGCTATTTAATTAAAGGACTTGGTAAAAGACTTTGATGAAAAATTTTGTATCAACAATTTTGAAAAAAATTGAATATGAAAAGTAGGTAATGTTATTATTCAAGTTTATTCCTAGACTGTGATAGTAACGTTTCATTTGGTGGTATCACGAGTCTAAGGTTCTCAACATGTTCAATGATCATTTTGTCTTTGTTTGCATCTTCTTCCATTGCTTGTATTGTATTGAATTTCGAGGACGAAATTTTCTAAGTAGGGGAGGATAATGAATTTTGGAACCCAATTTTTGAAAAATTGTGCTTTTATTAGTGATTACTTTTGAGAATTTGTATTTTTATGAATGTTTACCAAATATTATTTTTAAGAAAATCCATTTTATTTGGATGATTTAAGAGTGTTAGTAAAAACAACCCGACAAGTGCACAAAAGTTTTAAATTTATGATAATTTTTGCATGAATTATTGTGCGTTTTGATTGCATATGTGACTATATGTTTATTTTGGATGTGATTGTACATTTTTTTAATTGATAACCCATGTATGATATGCAAATTTTTGAAAATTGTATGATTGATATGATTTTGATTAACAAATATTTTGAATTATATGAGCATTGGAAAATTTTATGAAATATGGGCTGGTACGTTTTATATATAAGTCCAACCACAGTAGTTATACTTGAGTGGATAAATTGTTTTTAGAAGTTTGTTTTGTAGATGTTGTGTAAGTGTTAAAAAGAATCCACTCCTTTTGATAATACTAATGAATGTCATGTTTTTGAGAAAAAAAAATTGCGGGAAAATTTGAATAATGGATTTTTGGAAACCTTTGGCATCATATGTCTTGTATTGGAGGGTTTATGACATGCATTTATATTTGTATATATAGATAATCTTGGAAACCAATAAGGTATTGTACCTAAAGTTCCCCTTCGTAAAGATGATTCTTCCGAAAAAATTTTAAACCAAGTTTTGTTAGGACCATTGCTGTTGCTACTTGCTTACACTTATAATTGATATGCATATGTTTTTGCATGATAAGTGATGATTGATATAACTATGCTTGAATTATGATTGATATATGTGTTGTGTGGTCATGTGCATAATTGGCATGAGCATGTTTATGCATGATTCAGACATTATTGTATCTTATGTATCCATGGGAGTAGAAATTTCTATAAACTTGGCAGGGTCTATATTTTGGGTATTAAAGGAATCTTAGAAGGAGGAAACCTTTCGATATTTCAGTAAGTGATTGAAATAGAATTTTTTTTGTCACATTGTGTGTGAACTTGGTGACTAACTCAACCCTCAAATCTTGATCACTCTTACGACTGAATATATGATCTTAAATATTAGTTTGGAAATGTAATCCCTAAACCCTAAACCCTAATCCAAGGCGATGATTCTACAAAATTTGTTTCAAAGAAAATTTTTTAAAATAAGCACTTCGAATTCAAATTGGTAGTGTCCTCCTTGCGTGGATACCTTGAGCACACTTATTCTATTTAGTATTATTTTGATTTAAACTTATCTATTCTATTCCTAATGCTAGCCATGATGTTAAGGAGACATTATTGGAGGTTGTAAAAGGTTGAGTGTAACACCCGAACTCCCGCCCCGATGGAAGAGGGAACACAGAGTCTTGATGCTATCGGTGCGGAGACAGATAACAAACATACATACAGATACATAAAATAAATATACAAATAACAGACTTGCAAACCGGAAATCAAAGCTGAAAGACAGATCTTATAATTCCAAAGTCAATGGTTCAAAATATATCCAACATAACTCGAGAATAAACTCTTAATGTTCAAAAATACTTAATCTGAAAACAAATCCCAAAACATGGTGCAACGGGTAAGAATACAGAAATAAGTCTAGCTAAAGTAAAACAGAAATGCAATCCAAGTCTGAAAAGGATGTCATGTGATGCTCGATGCTAGTGATATCCTGCTATCCCACCTGTCTTTCTAAACTCAATAATTTTCATTCCCAGAAAGGGTTCAAATATACAAAACAAAAATGAAAATAACGAAGAGTTAGACTATTGATGTCAGGTTAATAAGCCAATGCCCGACAAACACATACAAATGCGTCTTATTAAACAGAATAGCATGTCATACACATATGCAGATTAGTTAACAACCAAAGGGTACAAACAGAATCAAACAAGTTGTTTAACAAATCAAGTTATCCCAAATATAATCCCTTTTAAGTGATCTAGGATAATTGATTACAGATTATTACATTTACCATCTGAAAAAGGCTTTACAGTTGTCAAATTATTTTTAGAAGTGAGACCGAAATCGAATAGTAGTGCGGTAAGCAGTCGGGCATATAATTCGGTCAGAGAGCACTACCAGACTTACCGAATTGTAATTCGGTAGACAATCCGGTCGGTAGCTCGGTCAGAGAGCATCACCAGAGTTACCAAATAATATTTCGGTAAGCAATCCGGTAGATAGCTCGGTCAGAGAGCAATTATACAATTATAAGGAAGGTTTAAGTGACAGTTCGGTTCCTAATCCGGTATGAAGCTCGGTCAGAGAGTTTCAAGTCTCCCAGACACACACCGAATTGTAATTCAGTATCTAACTCGGTGAAGAGCTCAGTTGGAGAGGTTGAACAATCTTCTGAGACTCATACCGAACTACAGTTTGGTAGCTAGTTCGGTAAGAAGTTCGGTCAGAGAGTGAATCTAATGATCTCAAGGTTGACCGAATTGTATTTCGGTAACCAGCTCTGTAAGGAGCACGGCTGGAGACCATCCTACGTCCAGTTTTCCAGTTTTTAAGTGACAATCCGGTACCTAGTCCGGTATACAGTCCGGTTACGAACAATGGGCACATTTTTAGCCTAGTTCAGATTATGTCGCTCGCTATACCAGTTCTAACTATCAAATAGGTCTAATCTTAACACCTACAACTAGTTAGGAGTCACAATTCATACTACCCAAAGTCAGAACCCAAAAGACAATAACGAGCATCAACAGAATCAAACCAAACATATCAAACATACATAATTAGAAGCAGAAACAATTCATAACCGCAGAGTTCAGATTACCTAATTATTTAGGTGTTTAACTTACCAGGCTTGTCCTTAGTTTAATAACAAAATTGGGAACAAAAACAGACAGATAGGGTTAAACCCTCAGAGTAGATCAAAGATCCCAGAATGATGTCGTCACACCCTGAATGAGCAAGGCTAAAAAATGATGTCGTCGCTTCCAGAAAGTAGTTAGCAAACAAGGTCATACGCTTTCGCGCATCAAAGTATACATCTAGTTTTCCTTAACAAAATACTGGTCTTATCGTATTAACCTTAGGATAGGACTTTAACAGATTACAGAGTTATATTCAGTACAGCAGACAGATATAAGTATCATTTCATATGCTCATATTTGGGTATCAAAATTAACAGAACTTCCAGAATCAAAACAGATAGTGTACAGAAATAATGGCAACAATTTTTCCCAAACAGTTTGTATCAAATGCAGCAATTTTTCGTAAAAGTTAGGGTTTACCATTATAGAACAATTTAAAGTTTCAATTGAAACCCAAAAGACTCAAATCACATATATTGAAATCAAAGGTTCAAGACCCAAAACCAATCGATATAGAATCTCCCAAACTCATAAACCCTAGGTTTTAGAAATCCCAAATCAATTTAATAAGCTTACAAACCAACAAGGAAGAAAACCTTTACCAAGGGTGTGAAGAAATCAAAGCAATACTCCAATCCCCAACAATTAAAACTTAGAAATCCGTGAGAGTGTGTTTTTTGTTGAGAGGATTTGAAGAATACGTAAAAGCAAGTTTCTAGGGTTTTGTGACAAATGATTTAAAATCCATCCTTTTCATATTTATATGGGTGGCAAATATCACCACCAACCCATATGTTACATGTAGTTTTAAAAATAACCCCATTTGTAAAATAAATACAAAATCAACACAATTTTTAGTTTGTTTTCAAATGTCACCCAAAAGTCAAACTAGTCAAATCATTTGGTCAAACCGGAAAAGTCAACATTTTTCTAAAATGACAATTTCACCCTTATAACGAAAATAAATAAAAATTATGAAAATTTTCAAAATAAGCAGACAAATAGTCCCAGATTACGGACGTGACATTGAGCGTCAGCAATATCTCGCACATTGTTCGAAGAAATTTAGGGATGAAATTTTCTAACTGGGGAAAGTTATGATGTCCTCAAGTTTAGTCTAGTAGATAGGTCTGGTTTAGTGCGATTCTTTAAGACAAAAATGGGGATTTGGACACTTTTAAGTTTAATTTGACTTGAATACTTTTTTAACTTTCTTTAATAAAGATCAATGTGACTTCTTGGTGATTTTTGATGATCTTTGTGATTATGTTTTTTTTTTTACAAACTATTACATGTTTTAAAATTTGTTCAGTTTTGATTAAATTGATGCCTAATGGCTCGTAAAGAAATTTCTTAGTATTTGAATTGGTAAATTTACTTATAGACCATAATTTGACCAAAATATCATGTTTAACCTAAAATGTTAACATTGGACCAAGAGTTGACTTTTTCACCGTTTATCATTTTTTAACCAAAAATGTGATTTTTAGAGCCGTGTGATGTTTGAATGTCTATTCTCAATAAAAATGAAAATTTATGATAAAAAATTAACTTACTTTTGAAAAGTGAGATTTTATTTCAGGAAAGTCTAATTCATTCCAAAAATATATTTTTATTTTGAAAATAGATTTTTACAATCAAAAGAATGTGAGAAAATGAAAAATACAATTTTAAAACAGTAAAACCAAGAGATAAACGACTGATGGTGGAATAAAAATTAAATTGAAGTGGTTTTAGATTGGTCTTGGGCTCACCAAAAACTAATTAAAACCTAAGACCATCTCCACTGAGACTCTCTCTAGTGGATTGTGTGGGTCCATATTTTTATTTATAAATAATAAAATAAAAATAATTAATAATATAATAATAATATTTATCACAAGAACCTCTCTCACGTACACTCTCTATTTTCCACGTGGTTGAATAGAATAAGCTAAATAGTTGAGAGACTCGTCTGTCAAACGAGAGACTCAAATGTGATGATTACTACCTCTCTCCTCCATAAATCAATAAAATAATATTGTGTGTCAGATGAGAGACCGTGAAGAGACGAGCGATGTGGATGACCTTATAATTTTTATGGTGGGGTCCACATGTCATGACAACTACACCATACTCCTATCGTTTTTCACAATTTTACTCTCTCTTCCTCCTCCACTACATTCTTAGCCGAATTAGCCACATCCCACTAACGTTCACTTGTTTTTCAACCTCTATTTAATACCCTAACAACCAAAAATTAGTCTGTTTGAGTTTTCAATCAATTTTGAAGAAAACAACTACTAATTTCAAGTCTTTTCAAGCTTTTAAGGTAAAACTTAAAACTCTAACTTTTTAATACAAGGATTATGTGATTTTGTATATCAAATGTATTTTGTAGACATTTAATATTGATAATTAGTTATTTGATATTGTTACTTAGTGTGTTAGTGTGTAAATATGTTGATTTCAGACCTAACTCATTTTCCCTTCTCTTTATGTCAATTTTAAAATAAATAATTTACATGGTTTGTTACTAAAGCATTAGATTATATTTTAAAGGCATTAAATGAATTTTTAGAAGTTGAAGTTATTATTTTTATGAAATAAACCCTGATTTTCGTCATTATTTTTTAGAGTAAGATAAAAGAATGATTACAAAATATTTTTGGTGTGGATATATGTTAATTTGATGAATATGGTTATATATAATGGTTAGGGGTTTTAATTGGAGAGTTTGTGTGATGTTTTGTGGTATAAAAGTGTTGATTTCTAGAATTTAAGAATGGAAATTTGTAAATGACTTTGGGTGTAGCCTAATATGTTGATTAAAATTTCAATGAGTGTTGAATGATTTCATGAATCCCTTAAGAGGTGTGCTTATAGGTAAATTTATTTGAAATCAGATTTATGAAGCTTTGAAAGTGGAGAAAAATATTTTTGAAAATCCAATTTCATCACTTTTGAAAAGTGCTTGGAAAAGTAATGTTTCTAATGGGATTTTGAGTCGATTTTGTGTTCAAATGAGGCCTAATATGTTGATGACATGTTAGGGTACTTATGTTGAAGCATTGTGACCAAAACTATTAATTAAAATGAGTTTTAAAGTAATAGATTTTATAAAGCATGTTTTGTGTGTCCAAATTCCCTTAGTTTGTTTAAAGAGCCCTATAGAATTGATATGAGATAGTCATGTTATGCGTATAAGCATTAATTGAGTGTGTTATGAGTTGATAGATGCATAAATAGGCATTCTTGGATGAAATGGAAATCTTGGAATCGGTTGAGCGGGCTTGGAAGCTCGGTTTGGTTTGATTTTTTTAATAAGGTTTGCTTTCTCATACCTACCTTCAAAATGGAAAATTGTGTAAAAGTGTGTAAATTAAGTTGGCTTATATCTAAAAATATTAATTACATACATATTGTCGTGATTAGGACTGTAGCGTTGAACCCCCACCCCACCTGAGACCGCAATAAAAGTCCATACCGCCATATTAACAATTTGCAAAACAATTGCATTTTTTAAAGCCAATCAAATATGCAATACTAGCGGACGATTTGTAAACATGTCATTTACTCAAACGCGATTTGTGGATTAGGAATCAAATAAATAATAAAATATGGCATTAAATATTATGAAAATAGGTTTCACTTACTTTATTATCAATTAATTAATACTTCCTCAGCTCTTTAATAGGTGAAACATTCCCTGCGAACACGCTATCCAATATCTATCTTTAATGGTAAATATCTTTAATTATATATAACAAAAAATTATAATAATTTAATATTTGAAAAATAGATATTAAGAAAAATAAAACAAGATCCACTTTAACTATATTATTCTTTATAGATAGAAAACTATATTATTCTTTATAGATAGAAAACAATAAGTGAAACAAATTTATTGATAAATAGTGAATACTATGCTAATGTTTCACCTATTTTAAAACATAGGTAGTATAACTCTAATTAAGAATATGGAAATTTAATCTTTCTAATAAATCTTTAATTTTAAAATCTCTTAAACTCTCCTACTACCAATGTTTTAGAAATTAGTGTTTACGACCAAATTAGCTTATTAAATTATTATTAACCAAACTAGACACTTCAAAAAAAATTATAAATTTGATTTCAGTTAAATCTTTAAATTTTCTAAAAATACTGAACTTTAATTAAAAATATTGTTTAACAAACAGGCTCTTGGTTGAATACACCATCTGGAATAGCTCTCATTTTCAAAATAATGAGTGAGACATACAATCGTACTTCCACCACAAATTAAAACATATGGGATAAAAATGTAAAACACTGTATATTTAATCAATAATACAGTTTTTGTTGTAAAAGAAATAGCGATAAGTGGATTCCACTATCTACATTTGCTTGCCGGTTATTTGTAATAAAGTGATGACTCATACATTTTGTACTATCTACATAAAGCATACACTATAATCTAATAGATGATATCTTTTTATTGTTGAAGAAATATATATTCTCTATCATTGCATTACCATATTATACTTGTCACGTCCGTAATTTGGGGCTATTCGTCTGCTTATTTTGAAATTTTATTTAAATTTTGGTCTATTTATCGTTCAAGGGTGAAATGGGCATTTTTGTAAAATGTTGACTTTTTTCGGTTCGACCAAATGATTCGACTCAATTGACTTTTGGGTTGGTTTTGAAAACAATTTGATTTTCGAGTTATATTAGTAATTATTTTACAAATGGGGTTATTTTTAATTAATTTGAAAACACATGGGTTGGTGGAGATATTTACCACCCATATAAATATGAAAAGAAGGGTTTTTGATTCATTTGACACACAAACCTTGGAACTTGATTTTCACGTAAACATCTTTTCTCTCAAATCAAGAACACACACCCATTACATATTTCTAGACTTCTTGTGTGGATTTCACTTGGGATTTGGTGTTGATCTCGATTTCTTCATCTAGGTAATGATTTCTACCTCTCTTTTGTTTTAAATCACATTTAAATTGATTTTATTAAATTTGGGGATTTTGGCATGAAATAGGGTTTAATGATTCGAAGTTGATTTCAACGAATTGATTTGGGGGTTTTGCTTTATATGGTTTGGATTTTGAAACCCTCGGTTTAATTTCACTATTTTGGTTTTAATTGAATCTCAATTGATTTTATTTGTTCTTTAGATATAAACCCTAATAATTGTGAATTGGGGATTTATAATTTATTCTTGATTTGGTGTAGACCAAGTTGAGGATCGTCGACCGGAGTAGACTCGGTTGATTTGGATTAGCGAATAAGCTTAGTAGCCGTGTTTACGCCCTCACTATTGTTTGCTATTGTCTGTTTGATTGTTTGTTAATTGGTTAATTGATATAAGCTGAAATTATGATTTGATTAGCATAATCTGCTGCATTTGATATAAACTGTTTGGGTATATTGCTGCCATATTATCTGTTCATGATCAGACATGTGAATTAATGTCCATATCTGTCTGCTATCTGTCTGTAATTTGTAAATTGAATTCTGTAATCTGTTAAAGTCCTATCCTAAGGTTAATACGATAAGACCAGTATGCTGTTAGGGAAACTAGATGTATACATTGATGCGCGAAATCGTATATGACCTTGATTGCCAACCACTTTCTGGATGCGACGGCATCACTTCTGGAGTTTTGCTCACTGTCTGGATGCGACGACATCACTTTTGGGATCTTTGATCCATCTCTGAGGGTTTAACCCTATTTGTCTGTTTATGTTCCCGATTTCTGTTATTAAACTGAGGACAGGCCTGGTAAGTTAAACACTAAATAATTGGGTAATCCAAATTCTGTGATAATGAATTGTTCCCGCTTCTGATGATGTTTGTTTGCTATGTTTTGGTTGACTCTTGTTAATGCACGCTTTTATCTTTTGGGTTCTAACACTGGGTAGTGTTTATTGTGATTCATAATTGGCTGTAAGTGTTAGGAATAGACCCATTTGGATAGCTAAACTTTGATTGGCAAACGACATAATTTGAATTAGGCTAAAAATGTGCCTTGTGTCCGTAACCGGACTGTTTACCGGATTAGATACCGGATTGTCACTTAAAATTGGAAAACTGGACGTAGGATGGTCTCTGGCCGAACTCCTTACCGAGCTGGTTACCAAAATACAATTCGGTCAGCTTTGAGATCATTAGATTCACTCTCTGGACGAACTACTTACCGAACTAGCTACCGAACTATAGTTCGGTATGAACCTAAGAAGACTATTCAACCTCTTTGACCGAGCTCTTCACCGAGCTAAGTACCGAATTACAATTCGGCATGTTTGAGAGACTTAAAACTCTCTAACTGAGCTTCATACCGGTTTAGGAACCAAACTGTCACTTAAACTTTCCTTGGATTCGTATAATTGCTCTCTGACCGAATAGCCTACCGGACTGTCTACCGAACTACAATTCGGTAAGTCTAGTAATGCTCTCTGAGCGAATAGCCTACCAGACTGTATACCGAACTCCTAATTCGGTATCGGTCTTCCTTCTGAAATTAAATTGACAATTGTAAAGCCTTTCTCAGATGGTAAATGCAATAATATATAATCACTTATTCTAAATCACTTAAAGGGGTTTGTATTTGGGATAACTTGTTTTGATAATCAACTTGTTTGCTTTTGTTGGTACCCCCTTTGGTTGTTAACTAACTTGCATTTGTGTGACATACTATTCTGTTTAATAAGACGCATTTGTATGTGTTTGTTGGGCATTGGCTTACTAACCAGACATCAATAGTCTGACCCTTCGTTGTTTTCATTTTTGTTTTGTATAATTTGATCCCTTTTTGGGAATGGAAATTGCTGAGTTCAGACAGTCAGGTGGGATAGCGGGATATCACTAGCATCGAGCATCACATGGCATCCTCTTCAGATTTGGATTGTATTTCTGTTTCATTGTTGCTAGACTTATTTTACATTTGAACCCGCTGCACTATGTTTTGGATTAATTTTCAGATTAAGTACTTTTGGGATATTTTTATGTGATTTTTCCTTTCATTGGGAACTACTATTTGATCTTGGATTTGTTTCGAACTATTTGAATTTGGATTTACAAGAACTGTCTTTCAGAGTTGAGTATGATTTGTATGTCTGTTTAATTGTTATCTGTATGTTTATGTCTGTCTTCGCATGTGACATCCGGTCTTCGCGTTCCCTTTCCGTCGGGGCGGAGGTTCGCGTGTTACAATACTATCATCAGAGTTTAAGACGTCTCAAGACATCAAGATAATAAGGTTACAATTATTGTCCTCTTTCAATTAATTTGATTTATATTTTATTTGTTCTCTTCTCTTCTACTCCTAGTCTTTTTCATTTCTGCAACACGTTATCAGCCTGAGTATGCTCTCTAGTTGCTCCTCAGTCGACCTTCTAGATCAGAAAGTGTTTGGTAATTGTGATTCTAGTAATGAGGAAACAAAATATTTGAAAAATAGGAAAATTAAAATTATTCACCTTAAGTTAAATAATTGAAATTTGGAAATCTGAAAAGTTATAGAAAATGTTGTTATTTTACAGAAAATGGATCAATTCAAATTTGCGTCATTATTGGTTTTTGGAGCAAACTATATGAGATGGTTGAGTAATTATGGAACAAGGTTGAAATTCAAAAACCTATATGAAACTTTGGATAAGGAAAATGAAACAACTGATCAGCACAAAAATCAAGCTCTGATTATAATCCAAACTGATTTGAGCGATGATTTGCAAAATCAGTATATGACTGTCATAAATCCTGCAGATCTGTGGCAAGCTCTAGATTCCAAATATAATCGCTAAACTGAAACCATCCTGCCTGAAACACGAGATGAATGGAACAATTTGAGGTTCCGAGATTTTAAAAGCATGAGTGAGTATAACTCTGCGATGATCTGATTGTGAACAAGCTGAAAATGTGTGGGGAAACAAAAACTAATCATGAAATGTTAGAGAAAATATTTACCATGTTCCATCCTTCCCAGACGGTTTTAGAACAACAGTATCAGGAAAGAAAATTTCAGAAATATGATGATTTGATTACAATTTTGGATATTATTGAAAAATATAACCAATTATTAAAAAATAGTGAAAGACGTCCTGTTGGTGCCCAAGCATTCCAAGAAGTGAATGCACAGTATAATGAAAATTCAAGCTGTGGACATGGTCATGGTTCTGAGTTTACAATGCCAGTTACAACAAAGAGAAAGAAGTTCATGAACCGCCAAAGTTCAATCGCGGTCCCTGTTATAGATGTGTTCCCCCACTTGCTATTCAAGCACTTATGGTGCCCCCAAACATGTAGTTGAAGCTTATCAAAAGTTATGACGTAAACAAGAAAATGAAAAGAATAATGAAGGAAATATGACTGATGTTTTTGGCAATGGTGATACTGGTCCTGTCGACATATCAATTTGGAAACTGCTAATTTCTTTGAAGATCATGATGGAACGATAGGTCACTTGATTGGTGATGGAATCATTAACTACAAGTTAATGTATTTCCTTATTTTGAAATGTAAATAGAATGGAACGTAATTTTGGTTTTTGATTGTAAATATTTGTAAATAATTATGAATATATATTACATTTCCATTCAATTAATGTTATGTTTCATTTTATTTAAGGTTATGAATTCGAATCAAGAATTAGTTATGTCTAGAGATATATGTTTAGTCGATAGTGCTGCAACTCATACCATTCTAAGAGAACCAAAATATTTTCTTGAACTAATACCAATTCAAGTTAAGGTGAATACCATATCAGGTCTAGTAGATCTGATAGAAGGTTGCGAAAGAGCTTCGATCTTATTACCAAATAACATTAAATTGAATATAGAGAATGTATTATATTCTCACAAATCCAGAAGAAAATTGCTCAGTTTCAGAGATATAAGAATGAACGGATATCATATTGAAACAATTGATGAAAAAGGTGTTATGTAACATCCGAACCCCCGCCCCGACGGAAAGGGAACGCGGAGACCGGATGTCACATGCGGAGACAAATACAAACATACAAATAACAAATAAACATATATACAAATCATACTCAAATCTGAATGACAGTTCTTACAAATCCAAGTTCAAGTAGTCCAAAACAAATCCAAGACCAAATAGTAGTTCGACTACAAATTCCCAATGAAAAGAAAAATCACATAAAAATATCTCAAAAGTGCTTGATCTGAAAACAAATCTCGAAACATGGTGCAGCGGGTTCAAATAAAAAAAAAGTCCAACAAAATAACACAACAATGAAATCCAGGTCTGAAGAGGATGCCATGTGATGCTCGATGCTAGTGATATCCTGCTATCCCACCTGACTATTTGAACTCAGCAATTTCCATTCCCAAAAGGGATCAAATTATACAAAACAAAAAGGAAAACAACGAAGGGTCAGACTATCGATGTCTGGTTAGTAAGCCAATTCCCAACAAACACATACAGATGCGTCTTATTAAACAGAATAGTATACCACACACAAATGCAGGTTAATTAACAACCAAAAGGGTACAAACAGAAGCAAACAAGTTGATTATCAAACAAGTTATCCCTAATACAAACCCCTTTAAGTGATCTAGGATAAGTGATTACATATTATTGCATTTACCATCTGAGAAAGGCTTTACAGTTGTCAAATTATTTCCAGAAGGGAGACCGATACCGAATTAGGAGTTCGGTATGCAGTCCGGTAGGCTATTCGGTCAGAAAGCATTACCAGACTTACCGAATTGTAATTCGGTAGACATTCGGGTAAGCTATTTGGTCAGAGAGCAATTATACGAATCCAAGGAAAGTTTAAGTGACAGTTCGGTTCCTAATCCGGGATGAAGCTCGGTCAGAGAGTTTCAAATCTCTCAGACATACCGAATTGTAATTCGGTACCTAGCTCGGTGAAGAGCTCGATCAGAGAGGTTGAACAGTCTTCAGAGGCTCATACCGAACTACAGTTCGGTAACTAACTCGGTATGAAGTTCGTCCAGAGAGCGAATTTAATGATCTCGTGGCTGACCGTATTGTATTTGGTAACCAGCTCGGTAAGGAGTTCATCCAAAGACCATCCTACGTCCAGTTTTCCAGTTTTTAAGTGACAGTCCGGTACCTAGTCCGGTATACAGTCCGGTTATGGACACTGGGCACATATTTAGCCTAATTCCAACTATGTCGATCGCCAATCAAAGTCTAGCTATCCAAATGGGTCTAATCCTAACTCTTACAGCCAATTAGTAGTCACAATTAACACTACCCAAAGTTAGAACCCAAAAGAAAATATCTAGGATCAGCAAGAATCAAACCAAAACATATCCAACACATAACCAGAAGCAGAAACATATCATTATCACAGGTTTCAGATTACCCACTTATTTAGGTGTTTAACTTACCAGGCCTGTCCTTAGTCTAATAACAAAATCGGGAACAGAAATAGACAGATAGGGTTAAACCCTCAAAGGTGGATCAAAGATCCTAGAAGTGATGCCGTCGCATCCAAAAAGTGGTTGGCAATCAAGGCCATATACGCTTTCGCTCATCGATGTATACATCTAGTTTTCCCTAACAGCATGCTGGTCTTATCGTATTAACCTTAAGACAGGACTTTAGCAGATTACAGAATTCAGATTACAGACAGATATCAGACAGATAAGGACACCAAATCACATGTCCAATATGAACAGATAAAATGGCAGCAATATACCCAAGCAGTTTATATTCAATGCATCATATTTAAGCTAATCAATCACAGATTTCAGCTTATATTAATTTAACCAATTCGAAAACAATCAAATAGACAATGGCAATCAATAGTAAGGGCGTAAACACGGCTACTAACCTTATTCGCTAATCCAAATCAACCGAGTCTACTCCGGTCGACGATCCTCAACTTGGTCTACACCAAATCAAGAATAAATTATAAATCCTCAATTCACAATTATTAGGTTTATATCTAAAGAACAAATAAAATCAATTGAGATTCAATTAAAACAAAAATAGTGAAATTAAACCGAGAGTTTCAAAACCCAAACCATATAAAGTAAAACCCCTAAAATCAATTCGTAGAAATCAACTTCAAAATCAACAAACCCTAATTATAGATAAAATTCCCAAATTTTATAAAATCAATTTTAAAGAAAATAGAGAAGAGAAATCATTACCTAGGTGTGAAGAAATCAATATCGCACAAAACCCAAGTGAAATCCCCAGCATAAAGCTTAGAATATGAGTGTGTGTTCTTGATTTTTAGAGAGAAAGTAACAATACATAAAAAGCTTCTTTCTAGGTTTTGGTGAGAATGAATTCTAAAAGCAATCTTTTCACATATATATGGGTGGTAAATATCTCCACCAACCCATATATTTCATGTGATTTCAAAAATAACCCAGTTTAAGAAATATTGACAAAATTAACTCAAATATCAAATTGTTTTCAAAACCAACCCAAAAGTCAACTTAGTCAAATAATTTGGTCAAACCGAAAAAGTCAACATTTTTCTAAAATGCCCATTTTACCCTTTAATGATAAAATAAATAAAAATCAAATAAAATTTTAAAATAAGCAGACAAATAGCCCCAGATTACGGACGTGACATGTTGAATATTTGTATATTATTTTGAACAAATTAGGACAGAAGCTTGTGATTGAAAAACTGCCTATTTCATTCTCTTGATTATATCATACAACCATCAGAAATATTGAAACCCATGCTATCGAGAACTAAAAGTTCTCAGATCCGAAAATATCCCAACTATGGCATGATCGATTTGGGCATCCAGGATCTACAATGATGCGTAGAATAATTACGAATTCTGAAATGCATCCACTAAGAAATTACAAAATCCTACTGAATGATAGGGACTAATTTATTCCATGTTCCTAAGGAAAATTAATAAAAAACCTTTATTTACGAAATCAGGATTTGAATCTCCACCATTTTTACAGAGAACTCAAGGAGATATATGTGGACTCATTCATCTACCTAGTGGACCATTTCATTATTTATGGTTTTGGTAGATACATCCGCAAGATGGTCCCATGTATGCTTATTGTCAACTTAAAATATATCTTTTGCTAAATTATTATCACAAATTACTCGATTACGAACTCTTTTTTCAGATTACCCTATTAAAAGTATAAGACTTGGTAATGTTAGTGAATTAAAGTATTTGATGAATACTGTCAAGTATCTGAGATTGATATTGAACATCTAGTGCCGCATGTTCATACCTAAAATAGATTAGCTGAATCATTAGTTAAGCGCCTTCAGATAATTGCGCGAACTATATTAATGCGCTTGAAATTACCAGTAACTATTTGGGGACATGCTATATTGCATGCTGCTGCACTAATTTGTATTCACCCAACATCTTATAACCAATATTCCCCATTACAATTAGTATTTGGGCCTCCACCTAACGTCTCACATTTGGGTGTACTATATATATACTCGTTACTCCAACTTAGAGAACAAAAATGGGACCCCATAGGCGTTTAGAAATATATGTGGGCTTTGATTCTCCATCAATTATTAGATATTTAGATCGTTGATAAGAGATTTGTTTACAACTAGATTCGTTGACTATCAATTTGATGAAAGTAAATTTTCATCACTTAGAAAAGAAAAGATTTCTCCAAACAGAAACTTGAATTAACATGGAAAGTTCTCACTTTAGCGTATATGGATCCATATAGTCCACAATGTGAACTAGAAGTTTAAAGGATCCTACATTTACAAATGATAGCTAATCGAATGCTAGATGCATTTAATGATACTTAAAAAATAACCAAATCTTAGATAGAAGCTGCCAGTGTACCAGTAAGGGTGAATGTTGTAGGACAATCTCAAAAGACAATAGCAAATGAAACTCCTATCCCATGCCAGAAGCATGGAGACCACCTGGTTTGAAAGATACAGTTCCAAGAAAAAGAAAGAAAAACGATCTGAATCCTAAAACTTGATCTAATGAAATCCTAAAAGTTGTTGAGATCTCTGAAAATAGTCTCCCTAAAGGAGGAAATGGTAAAGAAATATCAAAATTAAAAAAAATGATGAAATTTTAGTAAATTTCAATCAGGATTTATGGAATAGAAATGAAAAAAAAATTGATGATCTATTTCCCCACCCGTTGGCAATGGATATTTTATATGATGATCATGAGCCACATAGTATGGAAGAATGCAGAAATAGACATGATTGGAGAAAATGTGAAGAAACAATCCAAGAAGAGTTGAACTCTTTGAATAAACGAAAAGGTTTTAGACATAGAATGAAAACACCAGAAGATGTTCAGCCAGTTGGTTACAAGTGGATTTTCGTTCGGAAATGAAATGACAGAAATGAGATTGTGAGATACAAAGCACGTTTAGTTGCTCAAGGTTTCTCCTAAAGACCTGGAATTGATTATGATGAAACTTATTCTCCAGTAATAGATACTATCATGGTACAATTTTTTTATCAGTCTTACCATTTCTGAGAAACTGGAAATGTGTCTAATGGATGTAGTCACATCATATCTATATGGATCACTTGATTTTGATATTACATGAAGCTTCTAGAAGGATTAAAATTAACTTAGTCACATCAATCGAGATCTTAAAACTTATATTCCATGAAGTTACACAAATCCCTGTATGGATTGAGACAATCTAGGAAAATATGGTATAAATGTCTTAGTGAATACTTAATTAAAGAAGGATACTAGAATAATACAATATGTTCATATATCTTCATCAAGAAATCAATGTCTGGTTTTTCCATTATAGCAGTTTATGTGGATGATATGAATATTATTGGGACTCCTGAAGAGATCAAACAAACTGCTGAGTTGAAAAGAGAGTTTGAGATGAAAGATTTGGGAAAAACGAAAATATTGTCTTGGTCTGGAAATTGAACATAAATCAAATGACATATTATTTTATCAATCGACATACATTGAAAAGATTCTGAAAAGATCCAATATGGATAATTTCGTCCATTAAGTACACCCATGATTGTAAGAACACTTGATCCCAAGAAGGATCCTTTCCGATCGAAAGATGATGACGAACAAATACTTGGTCTTGAAGTACATATATGAACGCAATAGGTTCCACTGTTATATTTGGCCCAATGTACGAGACAATATCTCATTTGCTGTAAATTTATTAGTAAGATGTAGTTCTGCACCAACCCATCGTAATTAGAATGAAATCAAACATATTTTGGGTTACCTGAAGGGTATGAAAGGTTTGAGATTATTTTAAACGAATTCTTATAAATTTTTGGATTTAACTGGTTATGTTGATGCTAGATAGCTTTCAGATCCTTATAAGAGACGTTCTTAAACTGACTACATTTTTACGTATAATGGTACTGCAATCTCTTGGAGATTCACGAAACAAATTTTGATAGTCACGTCCTCAATTCATGCTGAAAATCTAGCATTACACGGAACCAATTGAGAGTGTATTTGGTTGAGGTCAATGATCCAACATATCCAGAATTCATGTGGTAACTCGCAAACTACGAATGAGCCAACTATAAATTTTGTAGATAATGCGACATGCATTGCCCAAGTTCGGGGAGGTTATATAAAAGGAGATCGAACCAAACATATTTCTCCCAAATTCTTCAACACCCGAGAAGTTCAGAATATTGGTCAAATCGACGTGAAGCAAATCTGATATTGTAGGAATCTAGTCGATCTATTAACAAAATCATTACCGACGTCAACGTTCGAGAAACTGGTTTACAAATCGGAATGCAGAAACTTTCCATATTAAAAAATTAGGTTTACGAGTGTTATCAACAGGGGTGAATTTTTTTTTTTTCACTAACTGCACTCTTTTTCCTTCGTCCAGTTTTTATCCCATTAGGCTTTTCTGATAAGGTTTTAATGAGGCATTTAATAAGTGGAATCCAAATGGGAGTATTATAAAAAAAAATAATGATAAGTGAATTCCACTATTAATAACTATAATTTGTAATATAGTGGTGATTCATATATTTTGTACTATCTATATAAACCCTCCACTATAATTTATAATATACTTCCTCTGTATCATTTTAGTTGCAACATTTCTCTTCGACACGTTATCTAATACTTAATTTTAGCGGTAAATATTTTTAAGTATATATACAATTAAAAATTATAATTGTTCAATAAATAATATTTACTATACTAATGTTGCAACTAGATTCACATATCTTTTCTTTATTTAAGAAATATATATTCTGTCATTACACTACCATATTTTACTATCATATATATTATAATTATCAAGATAATCAAGGTGTAATTCTTATTTTCTTTCAATTAATTTAATTTATATTTTATCAGTTCTCTGCTCTTCTTATTATTTTTTATTTTTATAACAATTTTATTTTTTTTCAGTTAATAATAATTTCATTTGGTTTGTAAGTGTTTTGAATGTTGCTCCACCATTGCTTCCAACTACAGGCATTGAGTGACTAACTGTATACACAGAGAAAGTTTAGAAGAATGGAAAATTTGGAGTTTGCAGTTTCAAAAGCAGGTTGGAGTATTAGATTTTTGCTTTAGTAACATGTACACGTTATCTACATTATCAGCAATGCTTTTTACCAAGTCAATAAATGTTTCGACGAAGATTTTTAGTTTGATCGTCAAGGCTGAATGATTATCATAAATATCATATTTAAAAGTTCATTTGTTTTTTAATTTGCTATTTTAACAGTATGAATATTATTATCCTCGTTGGTTGAAAAACTTAACTCTATATTCATTAACGAATTTTTATTTAAATTCTCTTTATTTTCACAAATTAATTATTTGAAAATATAGATTGGAGGAGTGGTTGAACTAATCTCTTAGCAAAGCACGTGACCTCTTAAGCAAGTACAAGATACAAATGGTTACACATAATGTAGCAAATGCTGATTTGGAAGGAAAAACTGTATTTTTTATTGACTACGTACGCAAAGAATACTAATTATTCACATTATGAATAAGTTCCAACCATAGGCCCGACCGTATATACCGGCTTCTTTTAATTATGAAATAGTGGTGAAATTCCAAACATGTCCTTCATCCATTCTAAATTTATATTAATGCATTATTGTTTCATATGTAAATTTAGAATGGAGGGGAGCATATTTGGAATTTCATCATCCCATAAGTAATCATTTTACCACCCGAAACAGCACCAAACATATACTTAATCACATAATATTCCGAGTATAAAGGTGTAACAAATATTTAGTGATTATCCACTGCCATCAAATGCTCCATTTCTGTCCGGGTGAGCACACCCCAGTCCCACTACCATCAAATGCTCCATTTGCTGCTCATAATGTTCATTTTCAGTTTCTCATCCACCCCAGAAACAAGTTCTTCTCTTCCATAAAGATCTTTTAGATATACGTCAGGCTGTCGTACGCTACAAGAAAAGCTTTGACAGGACATCTTATATAGATATACAATTGGTGGCGGCAGGACGGACCCAACTTTTCATAATTTAGGGCGACCGGTAGCGCCCGCAGTACAGCAAGCATACTTTTAATCAAATTTAAAAATAAAAAATTATATAAATATTATTATTTTTTAATTATTTATAAATCTTATAATGTAATTCTTTAAAATGGAAATGATTTTTTATGATTATATTATAACACTCAAATTAAAATAAATAGTATATTTAATTTTTTTAATTGTTGCTATACTTATTATTCAAACACTATTCATTCATCAAATTATTTTACGTATTGTTATTTATGTATAAGGAAAAATATAATCAAGTGAGATTTTATTTTTTCGTCTTAATGTTTATATTTCAATTATAAAATTCTCATAAATTTTAATCATATATAATTAAAGATATTTATCGTAAAAATTAAGCATTGAATACCGTGCATACCAAAGTGTAACAATTAAAAAAAATGAAATATAAAATTGGTGAATAAAAATGATGATTTGAAATTTTTATAAGTAATAGTTTTTAAAATTTATAAATTTTAATTAGTGAGTGCTTTTTAAATTTATAATTTATAATTACATAATAATTATAAAATATAAAAAATTAGAAATGTAAATGGAAAAATATAAAGAAAAGAAAATAAATAGAAAAAATAATAAAAATTATTTAAAATGGTAATAATCGAACCCTCGACCTCTACCACCTTCACTCAGAAGCAGCACGCCACTCTATAAGATATGATATGTACAATCATATGTTATTATATTTTGGAGGTGGGGCCCATGGCACCTGCCAGCCCCCATGCTCCGGTTAGGTGAATGAGCTTAAATCATCAAATTAGTTATCACTTCATTTCATAAAAATAATACTATAATGTTATTGAAAAAAAAACAATAAAAAATAATTCTGTAGAAAATCCTTTACTGGAGTGCGGTTAGGTTCTTGGATGATAGTTTTCATATAAATCCAACAGACAATGAGTTCATAAAATTGAAATTTAATATAAAAGAACGGTTCAAAGCCTACATTTTCTTGTTTCCCAGATTAAACAATATGAAATGATCGTCAATTCCAAAAGCAACATTTGACTATCCTTATTCTCTAGCACAATAAGGTATAATAACAATTTGGAAAATATTCCAACGGTTAACGCCCTACATCAAGGCTCGAAGTAGTGGGCAGAGGTTCGGTTGAGCCGCTTGATGTAGTTGGTGCAGAAAACAACGGGAGTGATGGTGTTGGCACATAAAACACAGGAACTGGCATCTTCACCGGAAGATTTGGCAGGTCCATCTCAAATTTCAGAACTTGAATTGCTTGTCTAATTGAGGGTCTAAAACTGCTATCAGGGTGAGCGCACCATAATCCAACAATCATCAAATGCTCAATCTGTTGCTCATCAAAATTCGCTTCAAGCTTTTCATCAGCCTCAGAAAGTAGTTTCCCTTCTCCATAAAGGTTCCACACCCACTCAAGCAACCCCATTTCAGGATTTTCCTTGGTAGGACTGCTTGATTTTCTGCCTGTTGCAATTTCCAAGGCAACTACTCCAAAACTGTATACATCTGACTCTTTACTTGCTCGACCTGTGCTCACATATTCAGGAGCCAAGTACCCTAAAGTTCCGGCCAATCCGGTTGTCTTAGGACCTAGTTCATGGTCCATCAGCCTTGCCAAACCAAAGTCACCTAGTTTGACATTGAAGCTAGAATCCAACATTATATTGCTTGATTTAATATCTCTGTGTACCACACACCGGTCCCACTCTTCGTGCAGATAAAGCAATGCAGAAGCCAATCCAAGAGATATCTTGTACCTTACAGCCCAAGCAAGTGGACCCTTCTTGCCAAACAGATGAGCATCAAGGCTACCATTTGGCATATACTCATACGCTAGCAAGAATTCGCCTCGATCATGACACCAACCAATAAGTTGCACCAGATTTCTGTGTCGCAATTGGTTGATGGTCTTCACCTCCGTTACATACTCTTTTTTCCCCTGTTTGGACCCCTGAGAAATTCTTTTCACAGCAATAGCCGTATCAGAATCAATCAGATAGCCCTTGTAAACGGCACCAAACCCTCCCTCGCCTAGCTTTCTATCAGCGGAAAAGTTATTAGTCGCAGAAGCAAGTTCTTTGTAGGAAAATCTTCTAGGTCCAGCATTCTCAAAGTCATCGTTAAATGATGTTAAGGTCACTGTTTCTGCAGTTTTCTGCTTCATTTGCTTTCGCCTTCTTATAATTACAAATCCTGCCACTGCTCCAACTATCAGAATACATACGGAAACAGTAACACCAACAATGATCCCGACCTTCTCTGCATCCCTTTCCTTCTTCTGTTTCACATCCAAACTTGAATGGAACTCCCATGAATTAATTGTATTTCTAGTACTATATACACCTGTAGCTGCTGAGAACCCCAAGGTGACAAACTCAGGTAGAATCTTCGTAAGATCAATTATGTGGGACAAACTAGTATTTTCCCGAGTATTAGAAGTATTAGAAGTCCGCCGATAGTTCCAGGACACACTCAAATTCTTTGTAGCGGCATTGTAATTAACCTGGACATCAGCAGTGTTTCCACTGTGCAGACTAGCGTTCCAGGCAGTATAGACAGCCGAAGAAAGTGAGTTATTATTGATTCCCACATGGTTCTGGACATCACTCGGATCCCAACTATCTTTGTAGGTATCAAATTCCACCATAACAATTTGATTTGCTGATGAGTCTACGGTTGAGGTGTTAAATAGGCCTAAGAAGCCACCAGCTGAATTGGGAGGGATTTGAAATCCAACCGGAGCTAGGAAAAATGTTAGCCCGGAACCATAATTGAGTCGATCCGTGGTTTCAATTGTGATTGAGAAATTTGAATTGAAGTCTGACAGTTCTCCTGTACTTGAATCCCAGATTGCGACCTTCTCAAAGTAAGTAGCAGTACCAACACGACATGTGTAACTTTGTCTGCTGATCAATTCAATGGCTCCAACAGAAGCAGATGCATCCCCCTGGTAGAGTATTCTGTTGTCATCAGGTCCGAAACGGGGGATGTTGAAGGAAATTGAAATAGCAGAGGGACACATAAGAATGATGAAGATATTAAAGAGTGATAAGTTGATTGTATTACAGGAAAAACTGGCCATGGTAGGAGAGGGAACTGGGAGCGTAAATGTTGAGGTGTAGCCTTGGAAAAAAGGCCGTTAAATCTTATAAAATGATGCACCAGTTTTACTAGTCAATTTCTTGAGTATCAAGATTCAAACTATGGTGAATATTTTATCTCATACAGAACCTTCAGTGAAAGAGCATTAGAAAATCTATGGCCGGGTAAAGCAGCGTTAGCTTTGAAATATAGAACTTGAAAATCATATAAAACTGCATGGATAATTTTTAATGAGCTTCATGTGGGTAAGAGAATTTTTCAAAATGAAACAGACGTGATCCTTTATAAACAACAATGTTGTAACTGTAAAAGTGGTGTTTGTGGTGATTATTGATTGGTCTCAATAAAAATATGATGTCAGGAAGTAGGTACCTTCATTTCTCTGTCTGTCTTCTCTCATTAGATAACTTTCATTTCTTATAAAATATCAAGTCATCAACAATATATTATTAGAATTGTGATGACTGGGGGAAGCAACCTTTTCAAGATTATTCTAACATGATGTATTTAAATGATAAGGACAATAATGCAAGAAAGATGAAGCACAAAGTTGCAATTCTGATGGTAAACTAAGAAGGAAAACATCAACGACCAACCTCAAGACTTCCAATAGCTGAAGACTCACTAGAAGTTATTGATAGTGCAGGTAAACAGTACAAAGGAATAGGCATTTTTTTCCAGAAGATTCAACATAGGAGATTCAAAGTTGAGGACTTGTAAGTAAATAATACATCATCAAAAATATATTCACTGTGAATCTTGCATTCCAAGGAACATAAACTGCAGATGAAATTGAGTTGCTGTTGATTCCCTCATTAGAAACAGGAAGATCTCATCCTGGATTTCGAAAACAATCGAACTATATGGTTCTGGGGGTGAGGCATTTATGGTGTTAGAAAACCACCTCATGATTTGGCGGAATTGAACATAGGAAGTTGAATAAACTAGTCTTCATGGAAAAGAGTTCATGGAGTAAAGATACCTATTACTTGCTGCATAAATTAACTTTGTCACCACAATTTGCACTATTTCAAATTAACAATAGAAGAGCCCTTGAACCTGCTAGCCACAGCTATCCATATTTATAAATCAATCAGAATTTTACCTGGTATTTAAGAAGATGATTAGACCAAGACTAATGGAGAGTTTCCTCACAGTCATATATTACAAATATTCTGCTTTAGAAATTGTACGAATCAAACATTGATTTCTAAGGTTGACATTTCTGTGAATAAAATACTTGGAAATTGGAAGAAACCTGAAAAAGATGTGCAACATTACTATGACCAAACTAGCCACCAACTGCCACAGCATGATATACCAATTGAACAACATATGTGTATAAGTAGATTCTACAAACATATGACCTATAAAGAACTTATCATTCAAACCAATAATAGATCAGAACAGAAGCACATAATGATACTACAATTGCCATAAACAAGAAGTTCTATTCCAACATTTTGATTTTGGTTATTGCAGAGAGGTTTTCTTTATTACATGATAATAAACCAGATGCTGAACGCCTCAGCGACCAACGGAAATGGTTGAATTAGTTATTAAAGATCCACCCGAAGAACTAGTTGAAGGTGTCGGAACATAATAAAAAGGAACAGGCATCTTGCTTGGAAGAGTTGGCAAAGCTGCCTCAAAGTGAAGAACTTGAAGAGCTTGCCTAATTGAGGGCCTAAGATTACAGTCAGGGTGTGCACACCAAAGTCCAACAATCATTAAACACTCCACTTGTTCTGGAACAAACATCTTTTCAAGTCTTTCATCAATAGAGGAAAGGAGGTTCCCACTTCCATACAGATCCCAAACCCACTCCACAATACCCATTTGAGAAGACTTCTCTACAGGATCAGATGATTTTCTCCCTGTAGCTATTTCCAACATAACAATCCCAAAGCTGTAGACATCTGATTCTTTATTAGCTCTACCTGTTCTTATGTACTCTGGAGCCATATAACCAAGAGTACCTGCCAAGCCACTGGCTGTTTGGGGACCTAATTCATGGTCCATTAGTCGAGCTAATCCAAAATCACCAAGCTTGACATTGAAATTAGTATCTAACATTACATTACTTGATTTGATATCGCGATGAATTACACATTGCTCCCATTCTTCATGAAGATAGAGCAGTGCGGAGGCCAGACCAAGAGCTATCTTATACCTTAAAGCCCAAGAAAGAACCATCTTCTTGCCAAAAAGGTGAGAATCAAGGCTTCCATTTTGCATAAACTCATAGACAAGGAGAAACTCACCTTTATCATGGCACCATCCAATGAGTAAAACCAAATTCCGATGCCTCAACTGGCTAATAATCTTTACCTCAGTTATGTATTCTTTCTTCCCTTGTCTGGAACCTTTACCTATTTTCTTCACTGCAACAACCATACCTGTGTCCTGTAAAATCCCCTTATAGACAGCACCAAAACCACCTTCTCCCAACTTTCTTTCACTTGAGAAGTTGCTTGTGGCCGAAGCAAGGTTGTCGTAGGAGAACTTTCTCGGCCCTGCTCCTCTTTCAAGTTCATCATTTATAGAAGTTAAATTAACAGTCTCTGTAGCTTTTCTCTTTTTACCTTTTTGCCTCCTCATCCACAGAACTGTTAATGCTATCAGCCCCCCTGCTATCAGAACCCCAAGTGAAACTATTACTATAACGATTACTTTTGTCCTGGTCTCATCACTTCCACTTCCATTTGATTGTTTCATATCCAAGGTTGAATTAAATTCCCACATCAGAAGCTGATGCCGCTCTATAAAACTACTAGTGGCTGCAGAAAACCCAATAGTGACCCACTCAGGTAAAACGTCCATCAAATTCACTTGATGTGAAAGACTAGAATTCTCTTTAGAGCTAGAAGAGCTACTGTAGGTCCAAGATACACTCAAGTTCTTGGAAGTAGCATTGTATGCAATCAACGCATCCGCGGTTTCTCCATTGTGCAAACTGGAATTCCAAAAGGTAGTTTCAGCTGAGTGAATCGAGTTGACGTTTATACCAACATGTTCAAAATTAGGATCCCATTCAGGATTTGGGTAAGTGTCGAATTCAACCAGGACTATTTGGTTCTGGGAAGAGTCGCTGGTGGTTGTGTTAAATAGGCCCAAAAAACCACCACCTGAATTGGGAGGGATTCCGGACCCAACAGGTGCAAGGAAGAAAGCTAGACCTGCCGCGTGTGGTGTACCTGTCTGAGTTATAACGAAAGAGAAACGAGTGGTGAAATCAGTCTGCTCTCTAGTTTTTGAATTCCAGAGAGGTATATTCTCTGCATATCTGATCCGACCCACCTGAAATGCATAACTCGGACTGTTAAACTCCACTGCTCCAACACTAGGTCCGGCATCTCCCTCATAGATCAAGTTTTTTCTGTCAGGATCGAAGCGGGTTATTTTGAAAGAAATTGAATCAGCTGAAGGAAGAAGGAGAAGAAGAGTGGTCAAAAGAATAATAGGCATTGTCAAAGTGATGATCAGAGTGATCCTGTAGCCTTATCAAACATATAAGTGCAATTGCTGCGGAAGAATAATTAATGTACCTTGACACGGAAGTTTCAACTACTAATTTGGTTTATATGTGAAACATAATCCTAATAAAGCATCACTTGGGTACTTCAGAACATAAAATCAACTCTGGCCGGCTAAATAAATCATACTATAAGCGTGTTTGCAAGACTGAACATTATAAAAACAATTGCGTCCAGTCCAAGTTTCGGCTGGTAGGTTCAAACTAGAATATTACAATTATGTTGACTTTATGTAAGACAATGATGGTCAACGAGGAAAAGCAAACTCCTGAAAAGATAACATTCTTTATTTAAGATTCCGTACTATGAAGAAGAAGCCCTTTCTTTTAGCTTTTTTATACAAACAACTACTAAACTGCACTGGCCGCCTAATCTCTGATGAAGATAGCTGATATGTGATGCCACTGCTGCTAAGATATGTCCTTTGAATTTAAAATTAGATTTCATGTACTGCAATATCTGTTGGTTGGTTTGTAATCTTTTGTCAAAAGCAAATCTCCATGATTTAGGGAGCAAAGCTCTCTGTTTGAATTGTGTGTATGTATTAAAACTTGTCCAGAAAATGAAAATTAGATGTGAGAGCTTCACATTTCATAGCTTTGTTTGTTCTCTGTTTTTCCATTTATTTTTCTTCACTCTCCTTCAATCTCTCGAGCAAACAAATAAAGAGATTTTACCTATAAACAGGTGCATGGAACTCGAGTTGGAGAATGAAGACGATTAATCTCATAATCCATGAGAATTTTGACAGCATAAAAAGAGACGATAGATCAGAACCAATCCATAAAAAGAGATCAATAAACCATCTTTCCCAGGTGGACATATATGAGATTATAATAACCTTCATGTGCATCTGTCCGTGTCAATATCAATAAAGTGACATCTCCAATTCCATTTGTTGGGATGATAAAATAATGAGAAACTTGTTAGAAAATAGAACTAAAAATGATTCAAATTTCTTCGACAACTAAGACCAACTCCAACCCTCCACTTGCATTTTGAGGCAGGAATAAAACATCGTCTAAGAATATGCTTTTACTAAAAATTTTTCAACTCCAACCCATCTTCATTTGCATTTTGTAGTAGAGGTCAAAATATAATTATTTAAAATTTAATTAATCAAATTTTCTATTTTTTATTTTATATAAATTTTTAACTAAATAATCTCATTAAAATATATAAAAATTTAAAAAAATCAACAAAACAATTTAATAGAATAATAAGAAAAATAAATAAATAAGAGAATATTATTCAAATTAATAACAATAATATGTAATTCATATTATTTCAATATTTTAAATAATAATAATATATAATATATATTATTATTTAATATATAACTTCAATTATTAACAAAATATCAAATTTACATATATGTATATATATAATGTGGTATAAAATATAATTTATATAAATTATGTGGATAGTTTGAAATTAAAAAGTACAAAAAGTGTAAATGGTGGAGGGAAAAATCAAACATCAAATTTGAGAAAGGACTAGGAGTGCAAATACCATATAATCTTCAAATTTTATTGATTTCATCAATGAAGTTGTTTGGTTGGAGCTTGATTTTGCAATTTTCCTACTTCAAAATGCAAATGAAGCAGTGGGTTGGAGTTGGTCTAAGAGAGACAATTTTTGTTAGATTATTATGATTTCTCTAAATAGTTATGATAGGAATGGTGTATTTGTTTTATGTGGTTGGTATAAAGCCACATCATATTTTGTAATGTTTTTGTGGTTCTGAGCTACGGTTATTGTGTGGTTATTGTATGTATAAATACTGATTTTTGTACTGCAAAACTGGAATGAAGAAATACACAAAAGAAATTTCCAGATCTCTTCTGTGTGTGTAGAGATTTACAGCTACTGTTGTCTACTTACATTGATTTGTTCAGATTGTGCTGTGTGTTCCGTTTTGTTGCTGCTGGTTTTGCAACATAGTATCAGAGCTGTTATCTTAAGGGCCTATTGCTATTGCTTTTCTTTTCTCTTGCACTTGGTTGTTGAATACGATATTGGAACCAAGTCATGGCTTCTGGAAATAACCCTACCATGAATCCTCCTATGTTCACTGGTGAGAACTACCAGGTTTGAGCCATCAAGATGAAAATATATTTGAAGGCTTTCAGCTTGTGGGATGTTGTGGAGCAAGGAGGAGATGTTGTTCCAGAATTAAGAAGAAATGCAACCTTGAATGAGATTAAGAAACATGATGAGTTGGTGGCTAGAAGTCCAAAGGCTCTCACTTGTATACATTCAGCAGTTTCAGAAGTTATATTTACAAGAATAATTCAGCAGTTTCAGAAGTTATATTTACAAGAATAATGAGTTGTGAAACAACAAAAGAGACATGGGATAAGTTGAAGGAGGAGGTTGAAGGCAGTAGTAGAGTGAAGGCAGTGAAGCTTTTGACCTTGAAGAGGGAATTTGAGCTCTTGACGATGAAGGATTCTAATCAATGACTACTCTTCAAAGCTGATGGAGATTGTTAATCAAATTAGAGTACTCGGTGAAGACTTCCCAAATCAGAAGATTGTGGAGAAGATTTTAAAAAGTCTTCTAGAGAAGTTTGAGTCAAAAGTTTCAGCTATTGAGGAGTCTTGTGATCTGTCTACACTTACAGTTGCTGAGTTGATTTCCAAGTTACAAACTCAAGAGTAGAGGATGATAATTAGAAGTGTAGGAGCATCTGAAGAAACTTTTCAAGCAAGGCTGAAATCCAAGCAAAGTAAGGAAACTGTCAAAGTTCCTAATGATAAATTTGGAAAGGAGAAACCTGATAAGAATAATGGTGATTTATAAAAAAAAAGAAGGAATATTTCCACCTTGTAGTGTCTGTAAGAAGACAAACATTCTGGAGAAGAATTATTTGCAGAAGAAGAAGTGTAGGTTCTATCATAAGTTTGGACATATTGAGAAGTTCTGTAGGCAGAAGCAAAACAAGAGTGGTTCAGCTTCTCAACAAGCTAACTTCATTGATGATCACCAAGCTACAACATAGAAGGAAAGTGTTTTGTTGCTTCACATTCAATAGAAAATGGGAAATATGTTTGGTATGTTGACAGTGGATGTACAAGGCATATGGATAAGGATGAAGGCTTGTTTGCTTCCTTGGATAGAATAGATAGAACCAAAATAAAGCTGGGAAATAGTGCAATTGTGGAAGCTCAAGGTAGAGGGTTAGTCAAGTTTTCTATTGACTCAGGTTTGAAGCTTATTCATGATGTTCTTTATGTGCCAAATTTGACTCAAAATCTGTTGAGTGTTGCTCAAATGCTTCATAAGCATTATTATCTTGTGTTTGAGAAGAAAGCATGTGTTATTTACGATCCTAAAAGATTTGAAGTTGCAAAGATCGATATGGTAGATAATTGCTTTCCTATTTCTTGTGTTTTTGATAGTTGTTCCTTCAATATTGAGCTAAATGATTCTCGGCTTTGGCATAAACGATTTAGTTATTACAATGTGGCTTCATTGGTGTATTTGCAATCAAATGGTTTTGTGCTTGGTGTTCCTAAAATTGACATGAGTAAGGATGTGTGTCAATCATGTCAATATGGTAAGCTGCATAGACAATCTTTTTTAAAAAGAGATCATTGGAGCTTATACATACAGATATGTGTGGACCAATGAAGACAACTTCTTTGAATGGAAATAAGTACTTTCTGCTATTTATAGATGATCTTACAAGGATGATGTGGGTTTATTTTCTCAGCAGAAAATCCCAACTCTTCTCAACTTTCAAAGAATTCTAAGCAATGGTTGAAAGGGAGAGTGGTTGCAAAATAAAGTATATTAGGTCAGACAATGGATCTGAATATAGTTCATCTAAGTTCAACATATATTGTAGAGATTTGGGTATTCAAAGACAGCTTACAGTGAGCTATACGCCACAGCAAAATGGAGTCTCAGAGAGAAAAAATCGAACCATTATGGAGATGGCAAGAAGTATGTTGAATGAGAAGAAAATGCCTAATCATTTTTGGGCAGAGGCAATTAACACTGTTGTATATTTGTTGAATAGATTGCCAACAAGAGCAGTCCATGGCATGACACCATTTGAAGCTTGGAAAGGTGTAAAACCTTATGCAAGACATTTGAGGGTGTTTGGTTCAATATGCTATGCACATATTCTTGATGCTAAGAGATCGAAGCTAGACAATAAATTTGAAATGTGTGGGTTGTTAGGCTATAGTACAACTGCCAAAGGTTATAAAGTGTATAATGTTGATTCGAAGAAAGTTGTTGTGAGTAGAGATTTAATAATTGATGAGTCTAGCTACTTTAATTGGGATAACAAGGTTACTGTGAAGGATTGTGTTGGTACTCCAACATCTCCAAGTTTGTAGAAGAATGATGATGTTACATCTAATGCAGAAAATGAAGATCCTATTATAGACTCTCCTGTCATTAAAACTAGATCATTGGCTGAAATTTATGAGCATTGTAATTTTACTCTTGTTGAAATTGGTTCATATGAAGAAGTTGCAGATCATCAAGAGTTGAGGTTAGCAATGGAGGAGGAGTTGACCATGATTAACAAGAATAATACATGGGAGCTGGTTGTGAAGGGTTATGCACAACAACCTGGAGTAGATTTTGGAAATATATTTGCTCCTGTAGCTAGACATGAGACCGTAAGGATAGTAGTTACTCTTGCGGCACAATATAAATGGAAGATATTTCATTTAGATGTCAAGTATGCATTTCTAAATGGAATACTTGAAGGAGATATATATGTTGAACAACCTGAAGGTTTCACTATTGAAGGTAGAGAAGCAAAGGTGTATAAGCTTAAGAAAGCTCTTTATGGACTTAAACAAGCTCCTAGAATATGGTACAGTAGGTTGGATTCACATTTGTTGTCTCAGGGCTTCAACAGAAGTTTGAATGAACCTACTCTGTACATCAAAAGACAGAGTGATGGTAAATTGATTATGATCTCAGTTTATGTTGATGACTTAATGATTACAAGTGAAGATCCTTATGTTGTTCAAGATATCTAATCTCAAATGGTGAAGGTTTTTGAGATGTTTAATTTAGGTGAGATGAAGTTCTTTTTGGGCTTAGAATTCAATCAATGTTCTAAAGGGATCTTCCTATCTCAGAGGAAGTATGCTTTAAATCTATTGAAAAAATTCAGACTTGATAAATGTAAGTCTGTCACATGTCCTTTGGTAGTAAACAAGAAGTTGGTGAAGAATGATGGTGCAGAGATAGCAGACTACAGAGTTTACAGAAGATTAGTTGGGAGTTTACTCTATTTGACAGCTTCTAGACCTGACTTGATGTTCTCTGATAGTTTATTGTCGAGATATATGCAAAATCCTAGCTCCAAACATTTTGGAGCTGCCAAACGAGTGTTGAGATACATTAAAGGCACATCTGATTATGGTATATGGTACAGAAGTGTTGAGAGTGGTGCTCTTATTGGTTATTAAATTAACAATTGGGATGGATGCTTACATGATTATAAGAGCACATCTGATTATTATTTCTCTTTTGGATCAGGTGTCTTTTCATGGAGCACAGGGAAGCAAGATATTGTAGCTCAATCTACAGCTGAGGCAGAATACGTAGCTGCTGCTTGTGGTGCAAATTAATGCATTTGGCAAAGGAAAATCCTAGTCGAATTGGAGCTGCTGCCAAAGGAACCTATTGTGATATAAGTTGACAATAAATCAACCATTGCAATGACTGAAAATCCAGTGCAGCGTGGAAAAACAAAGCATATCAATATTAGATTTCATGCCTTAAAAGATGAAATTGATGCATTGCTGCAGTGAGAAGCAACAAGCTAATATCATGACTAAGCATTGCCAAAGAGGAGTTTTGAGTTCATCAGAATGTTGCTGGAAGTATCTAAGAGAAATCTTAAAGAGGAGTGTTAGATTATTAAGATTTCTCTGAATAGTTATGTTGGGAATAGTGTATTTGTTTTGTGTGGTTGGTATAAAGCCACATCATGGACTGATATTTTGTAATGTTCTTGTGGTTTTGAGCTGCTTTTATTGTACATATAAATACTGATTTTTGTACTGCAAAACTGGAACGAAGAAATATACAAAAGAAATTTCCAGATCTCCTCTGTGTGTGTAGCAATTTACAGCTACTGTTGTCTACTTATGCCTGTGTTTTGTTCCTGTCTTGCATCCACTTTGTTGCTGCATTGATTTGTTTGAATTGTGCTGTGTATTCTGTTTTATTGCTGCCGGTTTCGCAACAGCTTTCTAATTTCAAATAAGAAGATTGCATTACAAACTACTCTGCTGCAGCAGACATATATAGCATAACAAACTGCAGCTAGATTTAATAGAGCATATCAAACTGCAGCTAGATTTAATAGGTAGTGACAACTTGTTAACCGCAAGTTACATATGAACTAACTAGTGTTAATAGGAAGTTTCATATCTCAACACTCATTGAAACTTTTCTTTAACACTGTTAGTTCTGATCTGCTACAGTTTATAATTTAGTTTGTCAGTTAAATTTGAATGGTATTATTGTGAATGTTTTATTTTCTTTAGACAGTTATGTTATATATTATCTGATAGGAGCCGTCATTGCTTTGTTTAGTTTTTATATATGTAGCAGTTACGTAATGAAGGTTGAAATGGAAAACTGTGGTTTTCATATGTTTGATCTCGTGTGAATTATCGAGATTTAATAGTGGTATCAGAGCAAACTAAGGGTCTTACAGGGCCTATGAAGGTGGTGATAAAGTGGCATATGCAAATCTGCAACTTGAAGATAGAGACATTAACATCAACACCTACTTCTTCCTTTGTTTCTCCACCCGTGTTAGTTGGGGAAAATTATCAGATTTGGGCGGTGAAGATTCAAGAGTTCATGGAAGGGACATACTTATGGGAAGTAGTGTTGGAAGATTACCAGGTAGCACCATTGTCAGACAATCCCACTCTGAATCAAATCAGGATTCATAAGGAGAAAGTTACAAGAAAAGCAAAGGCAAAATAATGTCTATTTATTGTCGTATCACCTACCATCTTCACACAAATTATGAGGTCAGAATCTGCCAAAGCAATCTAGGATTATCTAAAGGTAAAATACGATGAGGATGAAAAAATTAAGGGAATGAAAGAAAAAATTAAGGGAATGAAAGTTTTAAATCTTTTACGTGATTTTGAAAGACAACAGATGGGTGAGACTGAAACTCTACAGGAGTATACAAATAGCCTTGTTGACATAGTGAACAAAATAAGGGTTTTAGGAACTAACATAGGTGATGACTGATAGGTGCACAGGATATTGGTTTCCGTGCCCAAAATATTTGAGGCGACTATTGCCACTGTTGAGAATACTAAGGATCAGTCAACATTAAAAGTTGCAGAAGTTATCAGCGGTTTGTAAGCCCAAGAGCAACGAAGAATTCTACGAAAGAAGAGTCTGTTAAAGCAGTGTTGCAAGCCAAATTGAAACTACATACTGAGGAAAAGGAAAAGAAAGGGCAATACAAGAAGAAGTAAAGACAAGGATCATCAACTCAATAAGGAAGTACATCTTATGAAAATAAGGAGAAAAAGCAGCAATCAAATCAGGAAAGGGTTCCTTGTAAGAATTGTGGATGCAAAAACCAGCCACATTTTAAATGTTGGAAGAAGAAGTTAAGATGTCGAAAGTGGAATAAGATTGGTCACATAGAAGCTATTTGTAGAGAAAGAAGTAAACGACAGTCTAAAGAAACTCACAATGCTGCAAGTCATGAGGTAGAATAACTGTTAGTTGCATCTTATTTTGCCTCAAATGTTGTTAAGGATGGATGGCTTGCAGAAAGTGGTTGTACAAACCATATGACTTGTTGTAAGAATCTATTCAAAACTTTGGATAAATCTGTGAAGTTCAATGTAAGATTGGTAATGGAGATTACATCACTATTGAAGGAAAATGTGATGTATTGCTTGAAGGTTAAAATTGTAGTAAGCTAATTACAGGAATGTTGTTTGTGCCCGAAATAGATCAAAATCTTCTGAGTGTAGGGCAGCTATTGGAGACGGGTTATGAAGTGGTGTTTGAAAGCAATCAGTGTGTCATTAGAGAAGCTGAAGGGCTTATTTTATTCAAGATTCCAATGCAGGAAAAATATTTCTCATTCAATCCTCTAGATAGGAAGCAAATAGCTTTGAAAGTTCAAGAAGATGATGAGAGACTTTGGCATAAAAGATTAGGTCACTTCACAACAAGGTAGTGAATTTTCCACTGAAAAATGGTATGGCAGTGGGATTACCAGCATTGCAAAAGGAGATAGGTGACTATAGAGTATGTTTGGAGGGCAAAAAAGCAAGGTTACCTTTCAAAAGCACAACCTGGAGAGCCATAAAGAAGTTGCAGTTTGTTCACAGAGATGTATGTGAACCTATGTCAGTGGATTATCTAAATGGAAGCAGGTCCTTTATCAGCTTTATTGATGATTATATAAGATTCTATTAGGTTTATTTTTTGAAGGCAAAATCTAATGTTAAAGCAGTATTCTCAAAATTTAATAATCTTGTGGAAAATGAGAGTAATTGCAAGACTCAAAGGGTGAGATCTAACAATGGAGGAGAATATACTTTATCTTGAGGCAATATGTGCAGAAGCAGGGATTTTACATCAATTTGCAGTTCCATATTCATCATAAAAAAATGGTGTAAGTGAAAGGAAGAACATGAGTATTATGGATATGGCTCGATGTTTAGTATAAGAATAGGAGATGCCTAAGAAATTTTAGGCTGAAGTTGTGAAAACAACTGTGTTTTTGCAAAATAAATTGCCAACTAAATTTGTGGATAGAAAGACACCAATAGAGGCTTGCTGTGAAGCAAAACCATCTTTGAGAAATCTTAAGATATTTGGCTGTATTTGTTATACTCATATTCCTTCTATAAAAAGGGATAAGCTGGATAAAAGGGCTGAAGTTGGAGTGTTTATTGGCTATAGTTTATAGTCAAAAGCTTATAGAGTGTCTCAGCCAAATAGTGGTAAAGTAATTCTCAATAGGGATGTAAAGTTTTTGGAGAATGAAAAATGGAATAGGAATGAATGTGATAAGGTGAAAGGTTTTGTTGAAGAGGGTAAGTCACGTGTTGCTCATTCTGAGACTCATGTTGAAGATGTTGTAGATATGGAATTAGAGGATAATATTTATCATACACCAGTGAGAGGTACAAGATCATTAAGTGATGTATATCAAAGATGCAATGTGGCTATTTTTGAACCATCCAGTTATGAGGAAGCAAAAGAAGAAAAGCATTGGAGAGTTGCAATGAAGAGGAGCTCAATATGATTGAGAAAAATCACACATAGGATTTGGTAGAAAGACCTCAGAACGGGAAAGTGATTGGAGTAAAATGGGTCTTTAGAACTAAATTAAATAGATGGCATGATAAATAAGCATTAAGAGAGGGTATTCATAAATATGAGGCGTGGACTATTTTGAAACCTTTGCCCCAGTGGCAAGGTTGGACACCATTAGGCTACTTCTTGCTATTGTTGCAGAAAGGAGCTGGAAAATTTATCAGTTAGATTTGAAGTCAGCATTTTTAAATGGTGTTTTTAAAGAATAAATTAATGTAGAACAGCCAGAAGGTTTCGCAGTAAAAGGTGAAGAAGACAAAGTTTATAAGTTCAGAAAGGCATTATATGGTTTGGAACAAGCACTAAGGGCTTGGTATAGTAAGATCAATGGTCATCTACAGAAGTTGAAGTTTTATAAAAGCATGAGTAAGCCAACTTTCTATGTGAAGAAAGATAATGAAAACTTAGTGATACTCTTATTATATGTCAATGATCTTTTGGTGATTGGAAATGACAAGGCTGAAGTAAAAAGCTCAAAGAAGAGTTGGATAAGGTGTGTGAGATGACAGTTCTTAGGGAGATGGCTTTCTTACTAGGAGTGGAGATTTAACAAAGGAGAATGAAGTGTTTTTATATCAGAAAAAGTACTTAAAAGAGATTTTGAAGAGATTTCAGATGGAAGATTGTATGAGTGTAAATACTCCTAGGAATTTGAAAGAGAGATTGCAGAAAAATAATGAATCAGTAGCTTTTGATGCTGGTATGTACAGAAGTTTGATTGGGTGTTTAATATATTTTACTGCTACAAGACCTGATATTTTGTATACAGTTAGTGTATTGTCTAGGTTTATGAACTCAGTAAATAAAACTCATTTGGTGGGAGCAAAAAGGGTAGTGAGGTATTTGAAAGGGACTCCATCATTTGGAGTGAAATTCGGCAAAAGTAAGGAGTTTAAATTGAAAGGTTTTGTTGATAGTGACTAGGCTGGATCTTTGGATGATATGAGAAGTACATTAGGTTATTCTTTCTCATTGGGATCAGTGTGTTTCTCATGGAGTTCAAAGAAGTTAGATGTGGTTGCTCAGTCTATAGTCGAAGCAGAATTCATTGGTGCAATAGCGGCAGCAAACCAGGCAATCTAGTTGAGAAAGATGTTTAAATATTTGAATCTGGGTTCAAATGACGCTACTGAAGTGTATGTGGATAATCAGGTTGCAATAACAATTTCTCATAAGTCTAGTTTTCATGATAAAACAAAGCATTTTAAGGTGAAGTATTTTTATCTCAGAGAAGTGTAGAAAACAGGTGAAATCAAGTTAGTCTGCTGCAATACAGAAGAACAATTAGCGGACATGTTTACTAAACTATTTAGTGTGGGAAGATTTGAGCATTCAGGAAGAAGATTGGAGTTTGCAGCATCTAATCCAAGGAGGAGTTTTAGTTATTGATCAGCTGCAGTTTATAATTTAGTTTGTCTGTTAATTTTGAATGTTATTATTGTGAATGTTTTGTTTTCTTTAGACAGTTATGTTTGATATTATCTCTTCCTTGGAGGTAGGAAGCAGTTATTTCTTTGTTTAGTTTTTATATATATAGCAGTTACGTAATGAAAGGTGAAATGGAAAATTGTGGTTTTCATCTGTTTGATCTCCTTTGAATTATTGAGATTTAACAAACACTTTTATTTTCTAAGGTATTCAAAATTCTCAAATGATAATGTATTCACTAAAATGTCTGCAACTTGCTCCTTTGAGCAGAAATAGTCAAGCTCAACTTTATTGTTTGCTACTGCTTCTCTAACTGAATGATATTTCATATCGATATGCTTGGTCCTTCAATGATTTATTACAATTTCTTCTTCAATTGATATTCCTGTATCCTTCAAAATCTTCCCGATCCATATGGCATAATTTGTAGCTATAACTACTACTATGTATTCAACTTCTACAATATGTTGTGCAACAATTTCTTATTACATTGATTTCCAAAAAACACCACTCCCAATTGAAAACACAGAGCTTGTTGCACTTTTCAAATCATGAACTCTTCTAGCCAAATCACTATCCACATATCCATACAGCTTTCATTCTTTTCTTTTAAACCAAATTCCATACTTAAAGGTTCCTTTGATATATCTTAACACCCTCTTGCAAGTTCCTAAACGTGACAAGCTAGAAGAATTGCATAAACCTTGAAAAAGAGCTTATTGAGAACATTAAATTAGGCCTTATATCTGTAAGGTAAAATAGGCTTCCAATCAAGCTTCTATAATAAGATAATCAACCTTTTCTTCACCATCCATCTCCGTTAACTTTAGGATTGTGACTAATGGAGTTGTCACTAGTTTACAATTCTCCATCTTGAATTTTTTGAGCAAATCCTTAGCATACTTCATTTGAGATATGAATATGACATCTTTCAGTTGTTAAACCTTCATTCCAATAAAGTAGTTCATTAGTCCAATAATTTTCACTTCAAAGGTCTTTAACATGCTTTCCTTGAACTTCAACACCTCTTATATATCATCACTTATTACAAGAAGATCATCAACATAAATAGAAATGATTACTCTACTTGAATTAGTTACTTGTTTCACATAAAGTGAAGGCTCATCAATACTCCTCTTGAAACCATTCTCAGTAAAATAATTTTCAATTTTGCGATACCAATCTCTTAGAGCCTATTGATGAAGATATCTGACTATGATGCCATTGCTGCTATGCTATGTCTAAAAAATGTCTTTTTAAATTAAAAACTAGATTTCTTGTACTACAATATCTTTTGGTGTACAATAATTTTTCAAAGGCAAATTTTCATGATTTAGGGAGATTAGATTTGCTCTCTATTTGTACTTTTTGAATGTATTAAAACTTTTTTGGATAATGAAAAATCAATGTATAAGCTTCACATCCCATACCTTTATTCATTCTCTGTTCTTCCATTTCCACTATTCTCCTTCAATTGGTATCAGAGCACTTTGATATTTGAGTGTCATTCTTTAGCCACCAAACACAGAGAAAGTAACTCCTTAACATTTGATCTATCTTGTCTCTATGGCTTCCAGCACAGCAACTCATGTACCTCCAAATTGACTGGTGAAATCATCAAATCTGAGCTGTGAAGATGAAAGCATACTTGAAAGGTCAAGGTTTGTAGAAGTATGTTAATGGAGATCTAGAACTAACACCTCTAGGAGAAAACCTAACACTTCAGCAAATCAAGCATCATGATGAAGAAATGACAAAAGATCTAAAAGAATTATCCTTTATTCATGCTGCAGACTCAGAAGGGAGTGATAAGACTAGATAGATGCAGATTCTAAACTTAAGAAAAGAATTTGAGATGCTAAGAATGAAAGAGATAGAGAAAGTGAAAGATTACATTAAAAGGATTATGAAGATTGTCAATTAGATCAGGTTATTAGGAGAAATAATAAATGAGAGAAAAATAGTTGAAAGATGATGGTGAAATTAATGGAGAAATTAGAAGCCAAAATATCATTTATTGAAGACACTTGTGACATGTCTCAGCTCACCTTGACTGAACTCTCTAATGCTCTTCAAGCGGTGGAACAAAGAAAAACATTTCGTAAAGAAGAGAGTTAAAGTGAAGTCGCTCTCTTCACTGTTCAAAAGTCCAAACCTCACTATGATGGAGGATAAAAAAGACAATAAAATTAAAGAAAAGACAAGGAGAATAAAGAGCGACATAATACTAAGTAGCAACAGAAGTAATAGGGGAGGAGCAGAAAAGCTCAGTATCCACCTTGTCCATATTGCAAAAAGACTATACACACAGAAAATTACTACTGGTGCAGACCAAGAGTTCAATAAAATGTATGGAAGCAATTTGGGCATATGGATAAAGTGTGTCAAAATCAACAAAATCAACAAGTTGCAGCCCAACAAGCTCAAGTTAGTGAAAATATTGATAGTTTTGAAGAGAGTTTGTTCACTACTATTTCTGTGGAAGAAAACAACATAGCAATTCATTATAATGATGTGTGACTTATTGACAGTGATTGTACACATCATATGACAACTAACTTGAAGAATTTTGAAGGCTTGGGCATAGATTTTTCTTCAAAGGTCAGAGTTAGAGACGGCAAACTTGTTGATGTTAAAAGGAAAGGTGATGTTGTTGTTCAAACTCCCTCAAGTATGAAGCTCATTTCTGATGTTTTATATGTTCCGCAAATCAATCAAAGCCTTCTTAGTGTTGGTCAGTTGCTTGACAAAAATTATACACCGTGTTTCAAAGATAAAACATGTGAAATTCTAGATCCAGGTAGTATGAAGCTTTTCTCTGTCTAGAAGAATAAGAGAAGTTTTCATCTTAACTAAAAAAGTGTTAAGATTGAAGCTCATGTTAGCTTATAGGATGATACATGTATTTGGCATAAAAGATTTGGTCACACTAATTTCAAATCTTTAAAACTGCTGCAGACTAAGGAACTAATGACAAACATGCATGTGAATGAAACAACTATTGTTCGTGAAGATTATCAATTAAGAAACTTAGTCAGTCACCATTTCTAGTTTATGAATCTAGGAGAGTTGTAAAGAAGCTACAATTGATACACACTGATGTGTGTGGACCTATAAGCATTCATTCTTATGGTGGAAGTAGATACTTCTTTATATTTGTGGATGATTTTACAAGGTTTTACTAGGTATATTTTCTGAAACAGAAATCTGAAGCATTTGATGTGTTTCAAAAGTTTAAAATAAAGGTTGAAAATCAGTGTGGCTCTTCAATCAAAAGTTTAAGATTAGACAATGGTGGCGAGTTCACTTCCAATCAGTTCACAGAGTTTCTTCAAAAGACAGGAATTCATCATCAACTCATTGTCGCTTACACACCACAACAAAATGGTGTAAGTGAACGGAAGAATAGATCAATCATGAATATGGCTCAATGTCTTCCATTCGAAAAGGGTTTACCTAAGGAGTTATGGGCTGAAGCTGTCAATACATCTGTTTATCTCCAAAACTGATTGCTAACAAGAGCTGTTGAAGGAAAGATTCCATTTCAAGCTTGGAATGGAATCAAACCATCAGTTGCTCATCTCAAAGTTTTTGGTTGCATCTGTTACTATTATGTTCCTACTATGAAAATTGACAAACTTGATCAAAAAGCAAAAGCCGGAATATTTGTTGGTTACAGCAGCGCCTCTAAAGGTCGCAGGTTTTTTAACCCCATTTCACAGCGAGTTCAAGTAAGTAGAAGTGTCAAATTTGATGAAGATGTCTTATGTGAGTGGAAGAATATGTTTCTTGTTACTTCATCACAGACTATAGACAATCCATATCTATAAACAAATTTAGAGGAAGAAGAAAATTATGATGAATTTCCTGTACGACCAGATCACTTGAAGACATATAAAACAGATGCAATATAGCCTTATTACAGCCAACAAATGTTGATGACCCATTACAAATACCTGAATGGAAGTCTGCCATGTAGGAGGAGCTCAAGATGATAAACAAGAATGATACTTGGGTGCTTATACCAAGACCTAACAACAAGAAAGTCATAGGAACTCAATGGATATTCAAGCTCAAATTTAATCCTAACGACAACATCCAAAAATACAAAGCCAGGATAGTTGTGAAGGGCTATGCGTAACAACAAGGAATCGTCTTCTCTATGAAATTTATGCCAATTGCGAGATTTGATACAATAAAATCGCTTCTTTCAGTTGCCGCAATTTAAGGATGGCAAGTACATCAACAAGATGTCAAATTTGCCTTCATTAATAGATTGCTTGGAGAGCATATTTATGTGGAGAAGCCTCAAGGCTTTAAAGAAGATGGATGATCAAGTATATATGTTGAAAAAAGCTCTTTATAGCTTGAAGTGGACGCCAAGACAATGGTATGCAAGAATTAACAGCTCTCTTTTGAATTCTGGATTCAACCAAAATTGCACTGAAGCTACTTTATATGTACATCATCCCAAAACTGATTCTCTTGTTGTCTCCATTTATGTTGATGATCTATTAGTGACGGGTAATAATCAGGTTTCTACCTTAAAGTTTAGAGAGTAGATGAAACAAGTTTTTGAGATAAATGATTTAGGTAGCATGTCATATTTTCTGGGAGTAGAAGTTTATCAAACCTCTGGTGGAATATTTATTTCTCAAAAGAAATATGCTAGTGAGATTGTAAAGAAGTTTTGTTTGGGCAATAGCAAATCAGTTACTATACCAGTAGTACATGGAGAGAAATTGAAGAAAGAATATAGCTCTCACATGGTTAATGCTTCACTTTATAGACGGTTGATTGGTTCTTTACTATATCTTTCAGTTTCTAGGCCTGAAATCATGTATGCAGTGAGTGTGTTATCAAGGTTTATGAATGCCCCAACTGAAATTCATCTCAAAGGAGCAAAGAGGATTTTGAGATATGTTAAGAGCACCATTGATTATGGTGTATTATAAAAGAGGTCAACAAACATGAAGCTGATGGGATTCACTGACAGTGGTTGGGGTGGATCACAAGATGACATCAAAAGCACATCTCGATATTGTTCTACTCTTGGTTTAGGTATTATTTGTTGGTCCACAAAAAAATAAAAGAACTATGGCTCAATCAACAGCAGAGGCTGAGTATATTATTGCCTTAAGTGCTATTAACAAGCTCTGTGGTTGAAAACAATCATGTCTGATTTGGGATTTCAATCAAGTAGTGCAACTAAAATTTGGTGTGATAACAAGTCTGCAGTGCCCATGGTAAAGAATCCAGTGTTTCATGACAAATCAAAACACGTAAAGATCAAGAATCATATCATTAGAGTAGTTGAAAGAGAGAATTAAGTTCATGGTTTGCATTGTAGTGGAGAAGACCAGACTAGCAGATATCTTTACTAAAGGATTGTAGAAGCATAGAGTTGAAAGTCTTAGAGTCAAGCTTAGAGTGTTTAGCAGTACTTGCATCAAGGAGGAGTGATGAAGATATCTGCCGCTATGATGCTACTACTGCTATTCTATGTCAAAGAGATATCTTTTTACATTTAAAACTAGATTTCGTATACTGTAATATCTTTTTGTGTATAATATTTTGTCAAAGACAAATCTCCATGATTTAGGGAGATTGATTTGCTCTCTATTTGTACTTTTTGAATGTATTAAAACTTGTTTCAGATAATAAAAAATTAGTGTGTGAGCTTCACATCCCATAGCTCTGTTCATTCTCTGTTCTTCCATTTCCTCTATTCTCCTTCACTTATTTCAATCTGTACAAAGCTTTATGAAGCTTGTAGACTTTATCTTCTACTCTTGCAATAACAAACCCATCATTTTGATCAACAAAAAATTCTTCTTGAAGGATGTCATTCAAGAAAGCATATATAACATCCAAATGATAAAAATTCCATCCATATTTTACTGCTAGTGCAATGATTAATCTCATAGTATCATGTCTTGCAATTAGCGCAAAAGTCTCTCCATGTCCACCATAGCTTATTGAGAGTAACGTTTAAAAACTAGCCTTGCTTTCTGTTTAAAAAACAGAGCCATCTGAATTGGGGTTTATTTTATACAACCATTTAACCCTAATAACTTTTCTATCCATAGGTCTATAGGTGAGTTATCATGTTTTATTCTTTTCAATCATGGACATCTTCTCTTTCATTGCTTCTTTCCATTCCTTAAATATCACTACTTCTTTATATTTTGATGGTTCACTTGCAACAAAATCGTATTTTTTTTATAAACTTTAGTAAGAGTATTAGTTTTCAACACAGAAGAATCACTCTCTAGTATATAATCTTCAACTACATGAATGTCAGAATCATTACTTTCTTAGGAAAGTTTTTCTTTTTCCTTTTAACTCTGTGAACCTCCTAATTCCAATATGAATCCTCATTTACTTAAACATCTCTACTGATCTCAAGTTTAGGTGTCTTCAATTTGAATACCCTATAACCTTTTGTGTTCTCTGCACACCCTAAGAGGATTCTAACTTGAGCTTTATCATCCAATTTTGTTCTTTTAACTACTGCAATATGAGAATAACAAATAAAACCAAATGTTGTGAGATTTCTCACAAAAGGCTTTCTATCTGTCCAAGATTCAAGTGGTGTCACTCTTTCAAGAACCTTGGTTGGAAGTCTATTTAATAGATACAGAATTGCATAGGTAGCCTTTGCCCTGAATTCTTTTTGTAGCTATTTTTCAATTAATAAGCATCTAACCATCTCTAGTATTTCAAGTTCTTGGTCTCACTGACACCATTTAGTTGAGGTGAGTAGCTCATATCTAATTGATGCTTAATTCCTATGTCATTGTAAAATTTAGTGGACTGATTTAAAGTGTATTTGCTGCTATTATCATATCTTTCTGATTTTACATCCACTTTCAACTTCTATCTTGCTTGCAAGAAATATACTCATGTCATTCTTGTAGAATCATTAATGAACAATAAAAATTACCTATTATGATTGAATGATTTCACACTTATTATACCACATAAGTCTGTATATACAAGCTCAAACTTGTTTTCTACTTGTATCACATTAGTGAACTAAAATGGCTTTCTGTGAAGCTTCCAACTAACAGGTACTGCAAACATTGTGATTGAATTAAATTTCTAGCATGTCACATACCTTATCATGTACTTTAAAGTCTCAATGAATTCAAGTTTAACTGACCAAATCTTCTATGCCATAGCTTAGAAATATCATATTTTGTAATAAAGGCAGCATGTTTAACTCATCAAAAACTAAAGGAAATCTATCATTCAACATTTCAACTTTAGCTATATCAACTCCATGTGAATCCTTAATGATACAACATTTCCCTTTAAACGAAAGTGAATAACCTTTCTTCATCAATTGTATAACACTAAGCAATTTCTGGTCTAAGTTTGAAATACATAACACATCATCAATAAACTTAGAAACTGAGCTGGTTTGGATAAAAATGGTACATCCATCGGCAGCTTGTACAATCTTCTTACTTCCTAAATTTTGTTTTCACTTATTTGTTTACAGATATGAATAGCATTGAATCCTTTGTCATGTGACTTGTGCATCCACTCTGAATACACCAAGATTCATTTTATAAAAAAAGACTTGATTTTACTGCCATAAACTGAAGCTATGAAGTTAGAAAATGATTCTCTGAGAAACTTTCATGTTGCTTAGGTTGACTTTAATGGTTTTGACTTTGTTTAAACCAACAAAACTTCTCTTTATTATCCTTTTATTACAATGATTATACTAAAATTGAGGCTTGCCTTTGTATCTACGATTTTGAGATAACTTATTCAATTTTTGCAAATTGTACATGAAGGAAATATTTCTTTTGTTGTTTAGGAAAAAATTAATTCACCTTTCCCTTGCAACTCACTAATCTTTTTCAACTCCAAAAGGTTATTTTTTGTCGTCCTTTTGAAATGGTAGCTTCCTTTTTTGTTTTGCAAGTAAAGTTTCATCATTTCCATCTTTACCTCTGATTTAACAGCCTTTATTCCTATGCGAACAACTTGTTGATCATCTCAAAATCGTGAATGATTATAAGTAACCAATAAGAGAATGAGGTCAGTGAAAAGGGTGACCACTAGCTTGGAAAAGCTTCATTTGAGGTTCATAATTTTGTTTTACACCCTCTATTATTGTTTGATGGTTAATATTAGAATAGGAAACTTATAGTAGAAACCATTATTAAGGTGTTATGTTTGCTACACCTAGCTTAAGTAGTTACATTGATGAAAATTGATTTGATTGTGCAAAGATTGATAAAAATTGCTAGTCTTCAATGTTATTGTGTTGTTTGGATTGATATTGCTTGTTGATGGTATTGGAACTTGGTAATATTGGATGATTTGGAAAATGGATAAGATTGTGATAACTTGGTAAGTTAGTTATATAATGACCTAGAATGAGATGTAGGCTAACTTGATATTGCTACCACTGAAAAGTCTTAAATTAAAAGGCTTATTGATGGAAATTGATGAATATTAATGATACTTAGTAATCTCTTAAATTTCCCATAAACTTGTTATAGATTGTAGTAGGAAAGGTATGCCTAAGGATAGAAGTACTTCGACTCATGAAAGTATCATGGTTTAGGCGAGGATAGTCTATTAACAGGGTGATGAATCCATCTTGTTATTTACAGATTTGCCCATCTTGGGATGGCAATCCATTTACAGTTTTGATGAACTCTTCCGGTGATAAGACCGTCTTGGAACTTCAGTTCAACTATATACTTGTCCGTCTAAGGACTTCGGTTAATCTCGATTCCATTTTTAAAGTCATTGTCTTGTTCATAGGCATAATTGTAAAATTGGTAAATTGATGATGATTGATATTTGAATTATATAAAATGGTTAATGATGAATAAATTGACATTGTTAACTATTATGAACATAGACACTTGTGTAGACACCTAATCGGATGTATAATGTGGACATTTAAGGCCCTAAATTACCTAATTTTACTAATTGGTGAATAAATTGAATCATGATGAACTATGATTAATCGACTTGATCTAAACTTGGTTGGTAAGTTTTTGTATTATTGGAATTGGTAATGAAATGGTGAATTGAGCAAGAATTTGGAACTTGACTTACTGTTGCTGTTTCAACAAGTTGGTCAGGTAAGCTACTTGTTTAGTTTTGTTTTCCCAAATGGTTGCGTCGATATTGGATTGATTTGATTGTTTATGATGCTTATTATGCATTGTGGATGTGTATGTGCTTTAATAAGATAATTTGGTTGATTTAGACATGTTTTCGAATTGAGAAAGTTACTAAAGAAACCAGCCACATGAATTCAAAAAATATAAAAATTTTGGGTTCCAGAGTGTAAGGCAACATGCTTTACGACTAGCTAGCCACCCAGTTAGTCCCTTGAAAATTTGAAAAACTAATTTTCAAACCCATGTGACTAGCTTGGCGATATGCATGTCACTAAGCAAGTCACCTGATAATTAAAGTTCATTTTCATAAAGCCATGTAACTAGCTTGACATGCATGTCGCCAAGCTAATCACCTATTTTCAAGAAATCTAAAACCTAGTGTTAGGCGACTTGCTTGGTGACATGAATATAGCCTATTGTTTTGACTATTTTACCCCTTATATTCAATCTAATGACTACACTTAGCATTTTATAGTTTGACCAAGAATTCGAAAAATAGTAATGGTTATTACTTGCGAAACAAGTAATCTTTTTTTATGCATTCTATCATATGAGATAAGAGGATTATGGTGTAAAATGAACTGTTATCATGTTTAATCTATGCAAAAGCGTATGTGATTTATATGAATGTTATGTTTGCTTGACTTCTTTGGATTTAACGAGCTTTAGGAGATCTGATAGTTGCATATGCTCGTTCTTTCATCCTTATTGAGGTAAGAACATAATGTATGTTTATGTTAAGGTAGAATATTATGAACTAGGCATCTGATAGCCTGACTCCTTTTTTCCCTTTTATTTTTGTTTGTTTAAGTTTTTTTTTACCTGAATGGTGACCATGGGTGATCAAGTATAGTTATCAAATAGCATGGTGACCTTTGAGGAAAGCTATCACGACATGCACCCTTCATCATCCCTTTCAAACCTTATTATACATTTTTCTTATTTAATAACTTGTTTAAATGTTTACTCTTTTGTCAACTTTTCAAGGTATCATTTGGGAGAGTTGAAACCTAAACTAGGGTTTCGTTCTGCTTAATGTCCTATGTTAAGCTCTTAATGATGTACTAACATTGTAAATTATTTTAATAAAGTATTTGATGAGTATTTCATATAAATGGTTGGATGGATTTTTTGGTATTTTTAATTGATTTATTGTCGGGTATTTGAGAAAGGATTTTGAAATTAAAATTGCATGTAAATGTGGCAGTTCATACCTCTCGCTACGGTCTTGGCCGGGGCGGAGATTCGACTTTACAATTTAAGGGATTTAAGTTTATGCTAAAAAATTCGGTTTCGATTTTTGAAAGTAGTAGTTATTTTACTCTGCGTATAATTTCCTTTTTAGTATTGTGTCTAATACATTTTTAGGATAAATTCCTTGGACGAAAGTTGTTTTTAGTTTTGTGATTGCGTGAGCCAATGGCTTAAGTGGTGGGTATTTAATAAACTCTAAAAGTTATTATATTTGTAGAGAAATACAAACTAACTGAAATAAGCTTTAGATCTAGGCCTATCAATATAACTCTGATACGAACAGAGTAAAAATATCAGCAATAAGAACTCTAGGAAAAATATTCAGCATGTTGTTCTACAGATACATAAAGTTAATATAGAGACTCTTACAAATCCAAGTTTGGTCATCAACCAACATACAAAACATAATCATCTAAAATATACAGAAAACAACATCATACAACCACTTGATTAGTTGTAGTAGGTAGCTGAAATAACTACTAAAAAACTTGAAATTGACATTTAAAGCAAAAGTGTCTTGTTGAGAAAGCTTTAGACTTTCTCCAAAAATTTTCATCATCATTAACACTCCTCCTTGAAACTTTTGAGAGACATTCCAAGCTTAGTTTTTAACCTCTCAAATTGAGCACTTGGTAAACCTTGGTGAAAATATCAGCCACTTGATCAATGGAAGCACAATGAATAATTTCAACTTCACCATTTGCTACAGCTTCTCGGATTGAATGGAACTTGACCTTAATATGTTTTGTTCTTCCATGATAAGCTAGGTTTTGGCCATAAATATAGCTCACATATTGTCACACTTGATAACCACAACTTCATCTACTTGTATTCGCAAATCAACCAAAATCTTTTTGATCCAGGCAGCTTGATTGCAAGCTGTTGCTACTGCAATGTACTCAGCTTCTGCTGAAGATTGGACTACTACTTCTTACTTTGTTGAGTTCCAACAAAAACATCCACTTCCAAAAGAGAAAATAAGCCCTGTAGTGCTTTTTGAATCATCTTCAGAACTTGCCCAATCACTGTCCACATACCCTTCTAACTTCACTTCAATTCTGCCATACCAAATGCCACAATTCAAAGTGCCATTGATATACCTTAAAACCCTTTTGCAAGCTGCAACATGAACCACACTTGGACAATGCATAAACCTAAAAAGTAGGCTAGTAGTGAACGAGATCACGTCTGTTTGCTATCAAGTATAAAAGACTCGCAATGAAACTTCTGTAGTAACTTGCTTCAGCTTTATCACTTCCATCATCTTTGGACAGCTTCATATTCACAACAACAGGTGTTGAAACGGACTTTGAAGACTCCATTTTGAACTTCTTCAACATGTCCTTAGCATATTTGCTTTTTGACACAAAAATGCCATCATCTAGCTGAGTTATTTCTATCCCCAAAAAGTATTTCATCTCTCCCACGTCTGTCATTTCAAAAGTCTTTAGCATGCTCTTTTTGAATTTGACAGATTCTTCAATATCATCACCTGCTACAAGGATATCATCAACATAAAGTGAAATAATCAACCTATTAAAATCTACACCTTCTTTAACATATAAGGTTGGCTCATCCTTGTTCCTCCTAAAACCATTTTGCATAAAATGGTCATTAATCTTGTTGTACCAAGCTCTAGGGGCTTGCTTCAAACCATACAAAACCTTAGATAATTTGTAGACTTTGTTTTCTTGACCAACTATCACAAAACCTTCAGGCTGATCTACATAGATCTCCTCCTGCAAAACACCATTCAAAAAGGCAGACTTCACATCAAGATGGAAGACTTTCCATCCAAGCTGACCAGCTAAGGCTAGAATCATCCTCACGGTCTCACGTCTAGCCACTGGTGAGAATGATTCACCATAATCAACTTCTGCCATTTGAGAGTATCCTTTAACAACTAGCCTTGCCTTGTTCTTGTAGATAGAACCATCAGGATTCAGCTTGGTTTTGAACACCCATTTAATACTAATAACTTTCCTATTTTCTGGTATTGGTGATAGCTTCCAGGTCTGATTTTTTTCAATCATAGAGATCTCATCTCTCATGGCTTGTCTCCACTCCTCATGTTGTGCAGCTTCTTCATATGTTGTAGGTTCATTCACCACAAAATTGCACCTCTCATAAATTTCAACAAGAGTCTTTGTCTTTAACACTAGAGAATCAGATTCTGCAACTTCTGACTCCTTTTGATTCAGCCCTGCAGCTTTAATTTCAGCATCTCTTTGTGAGTTTTCTGAAATACATCTTCTCACCTTTTCATTTTCCCAATCCCAGAAAGCATCTTCATCAATTTTTACATCTCTTGAAACTTTAAGTTTCCTTCTTCTAATATTATAAACTCTGTAACCTTTTGATGCATCTGAATATCCCAAAAATACTCCCAATTCAGCCTTTTCATCCAGTTTTGTTCTCTTTAATGCTGGAATATGTGAATAGCAAGTTGAACCAAAAACTTTCAAATGTTTGGCAGAAGGTTTGTAGCCATACTAGGCTTCAAATGATGTTTGTTTCTCAACTGCCCTAGTAGGAAGCCTATTCAACAAATAGACTGCAACATTGACAGCTTCTGCCCAGAAATATTTTGGCAACTTCTTCTCAACCATCAGACATCTAGCCATCTCCATAAAAGTCCTATTCTTCCTCTCACACACGCCATTTTGTTGAGGAGAATAGCTCACAGTTAGTTGATGTTTGATGTCAACATCTTGACATAACTTATTGAATTCTGTTGATGTATACTCTCTTCCATTGTCATATCTTAGTTTTTTAATCTTCGATCCTGACTCATTCTCCACCATGGATTTAAACCTCTTGAGTGTAATGAAGGCATCAGATTTGTTTGATAAAAAATACATCCTAGTATACCTAGTCAGGTCATCAATAAACAACATGAAATATCTACTTTGATTCAAGGATGACACACTAATGGGACCACACAAATCCGTGTGAATCAGCTCCATCTTTGCCTTAGCTCTAAATGCTACACTTTTAGGGAATGGTTTTCTATAAATCTTCCCTAATTGGCATGAACTACACACCCCATCTTCACAACTAATATTTGGCAAATCCTCAATCATGTCACAAGCTTTCAAATACTTCAATGAGGATGTATTAAAATGTCCTAGTCTTCTATGCCATAGACTAAAGGTTTTAAGTTTTGTAGCTAAAGCAGTATGTTTAATATTCTCCAACTTCAATGGAAAGCTATTATTACTTATCTCTACTTTAACAATCTCTTTACCACTTTCATCAAATATAACACAACAATTATATTTGAATGAGAATGAGTAACCTTGCCTAACCAATTGAGTTACACTAAGCAAATTTTGATCTAATTAGGAATCAACAACACATCATCAATATATTTAGGGCCATTAATAGTTTGGATTTGAACAGTACCTTTTCCTATGGCCTGGATTACTTCTCCATTACCAAGCTTCACATTGGTATCATCTGAGTTGTGTAATGAGATGAAGAGACTCCCATCTTTTGGCATGTGATTTGTACAGCCATTGTCTATGTACCATGTTCCTTTTAATGCTGAAATGTTGCTATGTGTAGCCATAAATAAGTGTTCTCCAGCTTGAGACTGTTCACCAATGTAGCTTGCTTGCTGAGATGGTTGAGCCTGCTATGATTGACTTTGTTTGAGCTTGCAAAACTTCTCCTTATGTCCCCATTTCTTACAATGATAACACTGAAATCGAGGCTTTTCCTTATATCTACAATCTCTTGATAAATGGTTGGTTCTTTTGCAAGTATCACATGGTGGAAACTTGCTTCTTTACACTGATGATGCTCCATTGTTTTGGACAGACTGATCTTTAGTTTTTTTGTTGTTACACTGTTGTTTGTAATCTTTTACATCAGGCTTCTTCCCTTATTGTTTTGCAAAGAATACTCCTTCAACCTGCTCATCATTTTTTATGGAAAATCTCTGCTCCTAAGCTTACAGTTTGCTCAACAGTTCTGAAATTGACAACTCATTCAAGTTGCAAGTCTCTTCAATGGCAGCTACCTTGGCTTCAAACCTCTCAGGTAGGCTTATCAACATCTTCTCTACAACCTTCACATTATCAACTTCCTCACCATAGAGCCTCATCTGATTCACTAGCTGAGACAACTTTGAGGAATAGTCCTTGACAGTTTCATCCTCCTTCATCTTAAGCATTTCAAATTCTCTTTTGAGTGTTAAGAGTCTTACTGCCTTCACCCTATCACTTCCCTCATACCTCTCCTTTAATTCATCCCAGATCAGCTAAGCATTCTCTAGATGCATGCTGATGGTAAAGACATCATCAGACAAGGCCAAATGTAGACATGTCACTGCCTTGTCTTTCTTCTGCTTCCTCTCTTCATGGTCTTTGATTTGAGCAATGGTAGGGTTTGCTCTCAAAGATGGAACCTCATTGTCTTCTTCTATAAATTCCCATAACCCAAATGACTTCAGATATGACTTCATTTTAACAGCCCAAATCTGAAAATTTTCTCCTGCAAATCTAGGGACTGAAATTGAACCACCACCACTACTAGAGCCTTGTTCACTCATGGTGTTTAAACTCTCAACCTCAAGTGTTTAAACTCTCAATCTCAAGTGTTTAAACTCTCAATCTCAAGTGTTTAAACTCTCAAATAAAACCACAACTCAGCCTCACAGTCCCTTAAGAAAACTGCTCTGATACCACTATAGAGAAATACAAACTAACTAAAATAAGCTTTAGATCTAGGCACATCAATATAACTCTGATACAAACAGAGTAAAAATATCAGCAATAAGAACTCCAGGAAAAACATTCAGCATGTTGTTCTACCGATACATAAAGTTAATATAGAGACTCTTACAAATCCAAGTTTGGTCATAAACCAACAGATAAAACATAATCATCTAAAATATACAGAAAATAACATCATACAGTTGTTGAAGTCGGTTTAAAAATAAGAAAAGTCAAACTTGCAAAACATCCCACATCGAGCAAATATAAATGGGATAGTGGGTTTGGTATGTATATAAGGGCTTTAGGCCCTTTAATTTAAACATACCCAATACAACAACATCCAATTTTCTTATATACTATTTGAGAGGTTTAGAGTGGTTCTCTTGGAGATCTTTCTGGAGATAGTATTATTAGGTATCGAGGGTGTGTGAGAGAAATATTTGTAAGGGTGTGGGAGAGAAATATTTGTATGTTATATGGTGTAATAATAGTGAGTATTTTTCTAGGTGGTCCGTGATTTTTTTCCAATTGGGAGTTTTCCACGTTAAATTCTTGTGTTATTATTTTCATTAAAATTTTCTGTTATTTACTGCTTCAAGCGGTCCGGAGGGATGGAAATCAGTCGCCAATCTCCCAACAAGTGGTATCCGAGCCTTCGGTGAAGAATAATTCTTTGAAATTTTAGTATGCTCTGTGGTTGCAGTTTTGTCTGATCTTCCACATCAGAAAAAATTTCTGGAATAGAATTATTAGATTCGAGCAGAAGGAGCTTCGTCCGCGGTGGAGTTGTAAGGAGAGTCAGATTCTGGTGGAGTTTGCTATTCTAGTAAAGTTGTTTTGGTGTGCTTAATTATTTGGTAACATTGGGAATAAGTATAATCTAAGGAGGTTCTGGCTAGGAAAGACTTGGTATTTAAGTGTATCCATTGTGATCCACCACTCTTTCATGGGAACTAATTTAGTGGATACTTTTCATTTCTATTAGCCAGTTATTAACACAAAATAAGGATGGGGACAAAATTTGAGATTGAGAAATTTGATGGGAGAATTAATTTTGGCTTGTGGCAAGTACAAGTCAAGGATGTGTTAATCCAGTTTGGATTATACAAGGTTTTAAAGGGAAGACAAATCAACAAAAAATATTCAGAAAAATCTGAAAGCAGTAAAGACTCAGAAAAATCCAAAGTTAGTGATGAAGAATGGGAAGAGCTAGATATGAAAGCTGCAAGTCGGATTCGCTTGTGTTTAGCTAAAAATGTTATTGCTAATGTGATCGGATTGTCTATAACAAAGGAGTTGTGGGAGAAATTGGAAGAATTGTACCAAACCAAAAGTATTTCAAATAGGCTATATTTGAAAGAGCATTTTCATAAATTGCAAATGTATGAAGGTGCAACTATTTCTGACCATCTGAGTAAGCTAAATGGGATTGTTTCTGAATTGGAATCTATTAGAGTGAAAATTGATGATGAAGATAAGGCGCTTCGACTCATCTGGTCTCTTCCATCTTCCTATAAACACATGCAACCTATCTTAATGTATGGGAAGGAAAATGTGATTTTCTCAGAAGTGACAAGCAAATTGATTTCTGAGGAAAGAAGACTGAAGGATATAGATGATTAATCTCATTAAAATTCAGCTCTTGTTGCTAATGTAAGAATGAAGAAAGGTAAAAACTCCATGAAGAATGTAGTTTGCTGGAATTGTCATCAATCTAGACATGTCAAGAGTAAATGTCCAAGTAATGGAGCAGATTCGGCTAAAAGCTCAAAAGGAAAAATGGTTGCTGCCAATGTTGTCTCCCTAGAACTGAGAGATGATGAATTTTTCTTGTAATAAAAGATGAAGATCTTCATGGCATGATTGCTACCGTTAGAGTTGTCATGAAAGAGGATGTTTAATTGGTAGCTGGTCCACAAGTTTGCACATAGGCATTGGTTGGTAAGGGATGCAAGGTGTATGGTGGAAAATGATGTCGATGGCTAATGGACTCTCAAGAAACCAACAAGAGGGTTGCACCATAAGTTATTAGCAGGTTTTTTTGACATGAGCCGAAATTGAAATTCTTAAAATTGGGAAGTGATTTCAAGTGAAAATTTTTGAATTGGTGTTATTCAATCTGAGTGGAGATACTCTTTATGGTGGGAGTATGATAATTCTTGAAATTAGAATTATGATTGTTAGTAGCTGACAATGTAAAGGTTGCAGCTACACATAGTTGGCGAGTTTAGAGTCAGGTGGAAAGCTAAGTCTGTTATGTATAGCTGGACAACCGTAAAGGCCAACGGATTGTACTTTTCTTCTTTTTAAGGTGGAGATTTGTTGAAGTCGGTTTAAAAATAAGAAAAGTCAAACTTGCAAAACATTCCACATCGAGCAAATGTAAATGGGATGGTGGTTTTGGTATGTATATAAGGGCTTTAGGCCCTTTAGTTTAAACATACCTAATACAACAACATCCAATTTCCTTATATACTATTTGAGAGGTTTAGAGTGGTTCTCTTGGAGATCTTTTTGAAGATAGTATTATTAGGTATCGAGGGTGTGAAAGAATTATTTGTAAGGGTGTGTGAGAGAAATATTTGTATGTTACATGGTGTAATAATAGTGAATATTTTTCTGGGTGGTCCGTGGTTTTTCTCCAATTGGGAGTTTTCCACGATAAATTCTTGTGTTATTATTTTCATTAAATTTTTCTGTTATTTTCTGCTTGAAGCGGTCCGGAGAGACGGAAATCGGTCGCCGATTTCCTAACAACAGCCACTTGATTAGCTGTTGTAGGTGGCTGAAATGACTACTAAAAAAGCTTGAAATTGACATTCAAAGCAAAAGTGTCTTGTTGAGAAAGCTTTAGACTTTCTCCAAAAAGTTTCATCACATTAACAATATCTTATTATGTTTTTAATATGATTCCTTATCAGAATGGATTATCATTGATATATTTTTGTTTATTTTTCAAGGTTTGAAGTATATTTAGATGCTAGAAGATATAGAGAAAAATAAAAATAGTTTTGGAGGGAAAGAAATTAAAAGGAAATGAAATTACGCAAGTTTGAGAAGTCCTGAATTTGGGAATGACGTTACCGAGCTTTAGCTGAGGTGCTCGTCAACTTATGAAGAAAAATAGGATCAGTGTACTTGCGGAGCTCCTCTACTTACAAATTTACAAATTAGTTTGGTTAATTGAATGGGAAGAAATCCAAACAATAATCAGGTTGTTCAAGAAAAGTTTCACATTCCAATGGAGTGTAATATTAAGGTTCAAAACGCATACAAGGTTTAGAAACCCGAAAACGATTTAACAGGTTGACCAACATGTATAGACGTAGATTCTACAAACATATTGGAACAATAGAAACATCTTATTCAGACCAATAACAGATCTGAATGATCACATATAAGGTGCAATTAGCATGCCATAAACAAGAAGTTCTACTGCAACATTCGGATTTTGTCTCTCAGCGACCAACCGAAATGGTTGAATTAGTTATTAAAGATCCACCGGAAGAAGTAGGTGAAGGTGTCGAAACGTAATAGAAAGGAACAGGCATCTTGCTTGGAAGAGTTGGCAAAGCTGCCTCAAAGAGAAGAACTTGAAGAGCTTGTCTAATTGAGGGCCTAAGATTGCTGTCAGGGTGTGCACACCAAAGTCCAACAATCATTAAACACTCCACTTGTTCAGGAACAAACATCTTTTCAAGTCTTCCATCAATAGAGGAAAGGAGATTCCCACTTCCATACAGATCCCAAACCCACTCCACAATACCCATTTGAGAAGACGTCTCTATAGGATTACATGACTTTCTCCCTGTAGCTATTTCCAACATAACAATCCCAAAGCTGTAAACATCAGATTCTTTACTAGCTCTTCCTGTTCTTATATACTCTGGAGCCATGTAACCTAGGGTACCTGCCAAGCCACTGGCTGTTTGGGGACCTAATTCATGGTCCATTAGTCGAGCTAATCCAAAATCACCAAGTTTGACATTGAAATTATTATCTAACATCACATTACTTGATTTGATATCGCGATGAATTACACATTGTTCCCATTCTTCATGAAGATAGAGCAGTGCAGAAGCCAAACCAAGAGCTATCTTATACCTTGTTGCCCAAGAAAGAGCCATTTTCTTGCCGAAAAGGTGATAATCAAGGCTTCCATTTTGCATAAACTCATAGACAAGGAGAAACTCACCTTTATCATGGCACCATCCAATCAGTAAAACCAAATTTCGATGCCTCAATTGGCTAATAATCTTTACCTCAGTTAGATACTCCTTTTTCCCTTGTCTCGATCCTTTGCTTATTTTCTTCACTGCAACAACCATACCTGTGTCCTGTAAAATCCCCCTATAGACAGCACCAAACCCTCCTTCTCCCAACTTTCTTTCACTTGAGAAGTTGCTTGTAGCCGAAGCAAGGTTGTCGTAGGAGAACTTTCTCGGCCTGCTCCTCTTTCGAGGTCCTCATTAATTGAAGTTAAATTAATGGTCTCCGTAGCTTTTCTCTTTTTACCTTTTTGCCTCCTCATCCACAGAACTGTTAATGCTATCAGTACCCCTGCTATCACAACCCCAGTTGAAACTATAACGATAACAATTACTTTGGTCCTGGTCTCATCACTTCCACTTCCATTTGATTGTTTCATATCCAAGGTTGAATTAAATTCCCACATCAGAAGCTGATGGTGCTCTAGAAAGTTACTTGTGGCTGCAGAAAACCCGATAGTGACCCACTCAGGTAAAACCTCCATCAAATTCACTTGATGTGAAAGACTAGTATTCTCTTTCAAATTAGAAGAGCTACTGTAAGTCCAAGATACACTCAAGTTATTGGAAGTAGCATTATATGCAATCAATGCCTCCTCCATTTTGCAAACTGGAATTCCAAAAGGTAGTTACAGCTGAGTGAATCGAGTTAACGTTGATACCAACATGTTCAAAATCAGGATCCCATTCAGGATTTGAATAAGTGTCGAATTCAACCAGGACTATTTGGTTCTGAGAAGAGTCTCTAGTAGTTGTGTTAAATAGACCCAAAAAACCACCACTCCCGAATCCAACAGGAGCAAGAAAGAAAGCTAGGCCTGCCGTGTGTGGTGTACCTGTCTGTGTTATAACGAAGGAGAAACGCGTAGTGAAATCAGCCTGCTCTCTAGTTTTTGAATTCCAGAGAGGTATATTCTCTGCATATCTGATTCGACCCACCTGAAATGCGTAAATGAGATCATTGAACTCCACAGTTCCAACACTAGTTACTGCATCTCCCTCATAGATCAAGTTTTTTCTATCAGGATCGAAGCGGGTAAATTTGAAAGAAATTGAATCAGATGAAGGAACCAGGAGAAGAAGAAGAAGAAGAATAGTCAAAAGAACAATCGACATAGTGAAAGTGATGAGTGTGATCATGTAGCATTTACGGCGGCCTTATCGAACATATAAGTACGATTGCTGCTAAGAATAATTAATGTACCTTGACACTTAAGTTTCAACTACTCATCTGGTTTCATTTGTGGAAAATTATCCTTATTAAGGTTGTTGAAAACATAAAATCAACTCCAGCCGGTGAAATAGTGATATAGGTGCAGAAATAAATCATATAATTAGAATGGTTCTGCCACTGAACAATATAAAACACTTGCGTCCAGGTTACTGCACGTGGTAGGTTCGAACTAGAGTAATAGTTAAATATGTTAGACTTTATGGAAGACAATGATGGTCATCGAAAAATAATACTAATAAGAAACCAAAGGAAAGAAGTGTTCTTTTAAAAAATAAAAATAAAAAATCCGTTAGTTGTTTTAAATTAATTAAATAAATAAATAAAGGGTAAAATCTACTTCTAAATTTAGAAACTTTAAAAAATGTGTTTATGGATGCGTTCTGGGACCCCTCGAATTATTAAAAAAAAAAAAAAAAAAAATTATTAGTTTTGATTTTATAATTGGGATATTGTATAATTAAAAGCTTGAAGTGGTATAATTTTTAAGATAGACTTTTAATTTTTATTTTTATTTTTTGAAATTTTAATTGAACTATTCAAAATTTTAAAAGTTTTTCAATAAAATTATTAAACATTTCAAAATTTTAACTGGATAAATTTTTATAAATTAGATTCTTACAAAACTTTAATAATAGTTCAACTGAAACACTTTTGGCAAATTGGAGGTTTTAATTGAAATTTCGAAAAGTTTGATGGTTAAAATAAAAAATTATGTCAACTTTAGAAATTTAAATACACAATATCCCTTTTATAATTTGATGCGGGCTAGGGCATTTGAAAATCTTCAAAAAGCAGATTATTTATCAATTTGCTTATTAAATAATCGGATTTTGAGAAGCAGGTAGGAACATGCTTTTTTGAGCCGATTATATAACAAGTAATTCAATTTTCGTTGCAATGATAGAAGTAATTTTATTTTTTGAAATTTTCAATTGTATTTTAGTCTAATAAAGTTCTTTTTTAAAAATCTAAAATAAATAATAAAATTGTCCATTTCTATGGTTCCAAATAATTACTCCCAATTATTCAAATAAGTAATTAAGAAGAATAATTAAGATATATATATAATTAAAATATATAAAAATATTTAAGAAATTTTTTTAAGAAAAAATGAATATGTGGAAAAAAAATATATTAAACTTTGAAAAAAAAAAATCTTTCAAAATTTTGAAAAAAGAAATTTAAACATAGCTATTTTGGTAATCTAAAAACACTCATTAATATTTTACCGTATACATTCACTCCACTTATTTCATAATCTATTCATTAAAAAAAATGAATAATAATAAATAGCTTAACCCACTCTTGGTGCCTACTAGTACGTGGCGATCCATGATTCAATAATTTTAATTTGCATTCATCACATATTTATTTTATTAATTTATCATCCAATTATAAATTTTCACGTATGAGTAGACAACAAGAGTGGGCTACAAGGTATGCTACGTAGCATTACTAAAAACAAATTCCAAACACTTATTAATTTAACTTATAAGTGCATTATATCAGAAGTCTATACATAAGTGATAATTTCTTCAGTTAAAGCAACCTCAAACGCCCTATGTATGTCTGGCTCAAATTTCTTTTAGGTGAAATTTGTTAGAATTTCTTTTAGAGTGAAAATCCTAATGACTTTTTGTATTCATGTTTGACTCAACAACTTACAATTTCGAGCTGTTTTTAATAGCATAAACCAATGTTTACAGTTTTAGTCAAAATATTTATAAAATAATGGGATTTTTTTTTACAAATGAGTTTTTTAAAGTTTGAGTTATATTTATAAACTCATTTTGAAATTCTTACCAAACTAAACTTGGAGAAAATTTGTTTGCATACTATAAGATATGCTAACATTTTTACCCTCAACGTAAAGTTTTTAAACATAGAGTGTTTCACAAGTTTGTGATCCATGATCATACCGAGGTGATCTACTATTACACATTGTGATCTACGATCATAAGTTTGTGATCCGTGATCATACTTGAGTGATCCGCGATTACACATTGTGATCTGCGATTATATGTTTGTGATACGCGATCACGTAAAATTAATCTGAAAAGTCTATTTCTTATGTGGGTTCAAAAACAACTAAACAATCTTCAGAATTAGTAAAGATATATCAGAAACATTTGAAATGGCAAGTTTGAAATTAAAATTTTTAATTGAGGCTAAAATTATCAGTGCAGCCTATGGAGTCTAAACAAATTTTCTCAAAGTTTAGTTTTATAAGAATTTGAAAAAAGACCTATAAATAAAACTCAAACTTTAAATGACCCATTTCATGTAATTTCTCCAAAAATTATTCTCACACACTAGATAATAAGTTCACGGTGGTACCAGCGCAATATTAAAAAATTATGTTTTATTTTATATGAAAACATTATTCTATTAATTAAAGTATAATATTTTTTAAAATTAGTTTAAAGAATTTCATAATCCTTTTAGTTTTATTTTTAACTTTAACGATAAGAAAAAATGATAAATATAAATTTCATGTCATAAATAATATTGAAAAAATTTCTCCTTCTCTTTTTTTAATTCTTGCTTTTATATATATATATTTTTTATGAATAATCGGATAAAATAACACCTAACATATCAAAATAGATAATATATACTATATACATAAAAGAAAGCACAAAGAAATAAAAGAGAATAAAACTCTAACAAAACTCAAACACAACAAACAAATAACTAATATCTTTTTTGTTACTATATGGAAATACGAAAGAAAAAAAAATCTCAAATCAACAAATACCTCAAATCTTTGGAATAAAACAAATATCTCATATCGATAGAATGGTGACAAATGTTGAAAAAACACCTCAAATTGATAAAATGGTGGGGAATGTTGAGATATATTGAGAAGTATAAATAGAAATACATGACATTTCATATTTTCAAATTGTTAAAATAAAAAATAATAGGAAATTTCTAGAGGTATAATATTAAACGATGAGAAAGTTGAAAAGGTACAAATGAATGGTACATGAGTAAATGAAGTTTAAAAGATACAAATAAAATTATAAATGGCATAGAAGTAAATAACCTATATAAAAGAGAATGGTGAAATTCTAGTTATGTCACGTAAGCATACTTGGAACAGTTTTATAATATATATATATATATATATATTATACTTATGAATAATATAATAATATTATTATCATTCTTGTTATAAAAAAACTTAATAAACACATGTTTTATTGTTATTATTAAACTTTTTAACAAAAATAATAAGTTAATCAACTGAACCTCTATACCATTGTAAACTACATCCAGATAAGAAGTTATATGAAATCCTTATTGACCCATTTGACTTGATGTTGTCAATTATTCTTTCGTTAAAATATTGTTGCGTTGATGTGGCAGTGGTTTATATTGGGAAATGTGCTACTTGACCGCCAGATTCTCACTTCACCTTCCATCACATTTATTATATTTCTATAAAATAAAAAAAATTAAAAATGCGGCAAAATGTGTAAGTGGAATGAGAAACGCATCAAATATCCTAACTCACACCATTCTTTGATAAGTTTCAAACATCATCTTTCTCTTCGAGAGAGAAAAAAATTTAGGATTCCAATTCAAAAACACAAAGTGTTTGTTCATCCAGTGGTTTGTTGCTAGTCTTGAAACAAGTGAATTCGCCATTATTATTGTTTAAGGTAAGTGAATCTTACATTGTTGTTCATGCACTGGTTTTATTATTTTTAAATAGGATTTTTTTTTTTTTTAACTTTTCCAAACATTTGTATTTTTTTTTTTGAATTTTATATGAAAGAAAAGGATTCAAGCAATAAATAATAGTATTTGACTGGGTTTTGGTGGGTTATTGCTACTTTCATTAACCGTTATAAAATTTTATTACTTGACATTTTACTTTCTTATTTTGTTTATGAACTTTAATTTGGAGCTTTGGTGATGGACTACTATGTTCTTCTCACAAAAAGTTAGACTCAATTATTGTTTTTTCTTGATATTGCTTCTAGGGTTAGTATGATTGAGAGAAATATATGTAGTTAAAGGTTTAAATCTCTATTACCAATACTTCATAAACTCATTGATATGATTTTTGTATATGTGATTTTATTATTATTTTTTTTTGTTACTCTTTGTAATAGAATGATAAACATACAAAAATAACAAGCAAATAATAGAAATCAACAAATTTACGTGGTTCACCCAATTGGGTTAATCCACGGGACCTCAGCGATGAGAGATAGGGCTGCACTATGAATCTGAACCATTACAAGATCATCAAGGATCCAATCACAAAGATCACTTCACAAAGTTACACAGAAAACAAAAGAAAAACAGAAACCCTAGCAGAGAGAAGCGAGAGCACCAAAGAAGACACGAAGCTCTCACACCAGCCTCTGTTCAGAAAAGATAAGAGAACATATATACTAAGGTTAAATGATGGAGCGGGTCAAGCAACGGGTCGAGGCGCGGGTCGCATGACGGATATGGGCCTGAACCAGCTCATATATACAAACAAGCCCACAAGACCAATCAGCCTGCTCACATCAGATGGCCCAAACATACAAATACAGAGAAGTGAACAAAAAGCTGTAAAATGGAATGGAAATTACAACACTCTTATTAGCTCGAATTGTTTCTTGGAGTAAAAGATGGCACTAAAACACTCTAACTTGAAGTAAGATTTTAAGTTATAGCTCTTATAAATAAAATTTTTGATTTATGCATCAATTTGTGGATGTTAGACATATGTATGTGTTACCAATTTGAATATGGTAATTTTTTTTTGTTTGGGTGCTAATGTAAGTTGTATTCATGGCATGTTGATGTTTTATTGGTTATGTTTTGCTATTGATATGAAGCTATTGTTTGTATTGCTCATTTCAATTATAGTTGTTGGTATTATTAATGATAATGTTATAGATATTGGTTGAAATTAACATAGAATCAATATTTACTTCATTCTATTGTTAATGTGTAACCATTTGCCATGTATAGGATGGCTGCATTCCTAACTTTTGTTGTCTTTAATGGGATTGAAATGAATGAAGTGCTGGGCAAATTTGAATTTACTGCAATTTGGGTTTTCAGAATTATATTTGCTAACACATGGAATTAATTTTAGAGTCTTTTTATGTATTAAATGGTCTACACAAGTTGAACATAAGAGTTCCTGGTGGTTCAATCTCATTTGTACTTATAATGATGCTTCATATTACATCAGTTCTCATTTCTTGCATGCATTACAAGGACAGTAAAACTAAAACTATACAAACTAATAAAATAGCTACTACATACATCTTGTATGTTACCTGTGCATCATATCATGTTGATGGATTATTATATCTATTTTGCTATCATTATAGCTATGAACATGAATCAGTCTAATCCAACTTCCCTTCAATGTTGACAATATGTTCTTGCATAAATTTTTGCATATTGTGACTTTCGATTGTAAAAGATCTAGGATTTCTGACTTAAAGAGGTGACCAAAATCGAAAATAACCACACTTTTTATTCATCATCATCATATTTACTTGGGCATGAGAAATACAATATATATGGATTGGCGGTTGATTTCAAAACCCAAGCTACTGCGCCTTTCCCGAAAAAATATATTTTATTTTTGAACTTTTTTTTCACATCTCCGTCTTCATTGTTATGGTTGCTTGAATCCTCCATCTTCACATATAAACTGAGAAGAAGCACAATTATTAAATGTGTATTAGAATGGACCAATCTAGATGGGGCATGTCTATACCATTTAATGTTATTCATCATTCACTAAAATATAAAGAAGAAAAAATTGTATACATACAATTATGTCCATTGCACATAGACACACGAGACACAAAGTATAGTGACAATATTGTGTATGTGAGATCCGATCTTAGATCACGAGAATTGTGACAATATTGTAATTGTACTTACATAGTGAAAGTAACAACACAATAGTGGAGTAATCATCAATTGACCTAACCACTTTAAATTTAGTCTCTTAAATATATTGTTCGAAGTTCATCTGAAAGCAAATTACTTTACCAAATACCCATTTTATGCCAAGTTTACTCTACAGATGGTATCAGAGCCTGGTTGAGGTTTAAGTGATACAAGATGGAAAGAAATGTTGATATGTTTGACATTCGAAAATTATTCACATTAGAAGCCTATGATGGTAGATCATCTATATTGCAAAGATCTATATGAGCCCATTCTTCAAGCATCAAAGCCAAGTGAAGTCAAAAATATGACTGCTGCGTATTGGGAAATTTTAAATCACAAAGTCGTGGGAACGATTCATAAGTACATGGACAAGAGTCTCTTGGAGAATGTGTCAAATTTTATAAATGTATACAAGGTGTGCACAAAACTTGAATATGTGATTCAAAAGAAGTCTCCTCAAACAAAGCTTATCTTATAAAATGGCTGGCAAAATTAGAGTATAAAGATGGTGAAAGTATGATTGAACATCTTAATACAGTTAAATGGGTTGTGAACTAGTGGGAGAAATATGGGATGAAGATTAATGATGAGATGTAAGCTCTGTTACTTTTAAGCTCATGGCAAGAAGGATGGGATACACTAATGATATCTCTTAGTAACTCAGCTCTTAAAGGAAATGCATTATGGATCTTATCAGAAATTATTTGCGTAATGCCTGAACCCTACCCCTACAAAAAAGTACATAAAAGAAGACGCCACGACAGACAGAAGAACAAAAATATACAAATAGGAGAGACGGATAATAGAATGGCAAATATCAATAAAACTAAATTCTAAATGACATAATTTGAATATCAAAACAAATACGCAGTGTTCCATTGTATCAAACTGATCACAGATAAAATCAAATCCTAATATGGAAGTATAAAACATAATCTGGTTTACAAAATGAAATAACAGTAAATCTGGTACATAAAAACCAAGAAAGTCTAAAAACTATTGAAAATGATATGAGATGATCTCCAGAAATGATGCATATGCGAATATGTATGAGTCCTTGCTACACCGCCTGATTGTCTGAACTCAGCATTTTCTATCCCGATTAGGAAAGTAAAACATACAAAATAAAATTTTAAAGATAAAAATGTTAGACTATCCATGTCTAGTTAGTAAGCCACTGCTCAATAATCATAAGATGAATGCATCTTAATTAACAATATATCATGATCACACAACAATGTAGATTACCTAAAACATATAAGTTTACCCGAAAGTAGAGTAAACAAGGGCAGGCTACCAACCAAAAAATCGAAAAGCTCTAAAACTACACAGTTTCATTTACTATTAGTATAAACGTTATCTACAGGAGTCTAGAACCCTAAAAGGCTCTAAAACGTAAAATAGCTCTAGCTTACTCAATTTAAGTCTAATTGAGATCTACAGATCATTCTGAAAAGGGGAACACAAGAAGAACAACTACAAAAAGTGCAGCTGGGGCCACGGGCAAAGATGCAGATGAAACAAGTCAAATTCCTACATTTAAGGGTTTGGATTAGCCGATTACTGTTTTTAACTAGTCTAGTCTAATTTATTACAACCGCTTAGACTTTTGAACACCTAATTAGACCTTTCCCGACCTTATACTAGGTTCCAACAGCTTTTTCCACTGCCAAAAATCATGCTAGAACTTAAAATCACCAAACAACCTAGTAACTGACACAGCAAGGCAACACAGATGCAACCACTAATCAAACACGAACCTAGACTAATACATCACCATATAAATGACCAGAATATCACCTATAACTTGATCATTAAGTCTCTAAACCTGAACAACAAGTAATTAAACCTAATAACATCTATTAGACTAATCGGCAGTAAATAGCCTAAATTAGCAACAAATATAATAGAGCAGTAGGAAGCAGGTCAGAACAGCAGTATAGTGCATATTGATAATCTAACAACAAGCTCAAGAAACAGAAATAGATAACATATAGTGAACAGAACTCCAAAAATAGGTCATATTCCCTAGACAGGTTGATATCGTCACATCTAGAAAAAATAGAGGCAATTAGGGTCAATACTTTATTACATATTGATGTATACATCTATCTCTACAGCAAGTCGGTCTTATCGCTACTATACTATAGGATATGAATTTTAGTTCAGAGCAATACAGTTTATAATTTAACATCCAGACAGCAATGGTAATTAAACTTCATCATTCAATTACAACTACAAATAGAACATTCTAGTTGTTTACATTATAATAGAGAAATAACTATAGTGTAAGTAAACCATGAAGATTATCAAAATCTTCTTTAAATTTCATTTGCTTTTACTATGAGAAGTCAGGTCATAAAAAAATGGAGTGATAAGCATACAAAAGAGATCAAAAGTCTTTAAAAATAAAAATAGATCATGATGAATCAAAGAGGGAAATAGTTAAGGAAACAATAACCACAATTATAATAGCTACAATTACACCTGCTATAATAACAACAACTGATGATGAGTTCTTAATCTGTGGTGAAGGGTATTTAAATATTGTTCAAGTTGAATGTTCATGATTTGTCGATTCTGGTGCTTCATTCCATATCACACCACACAAAGATCTATTTACATCTTATTGAAGTAGCGAATTCGATAAAGTGAAATTGGAAAATCATGGTTAGAAATATTACATGCATTGGTGATATTAAAATAACACATACAAAGCTTTCAAAATCATTCTCAGGAGAAGCTTTAAAGACTATAGTGGACATAATCAACTTGTCACCTTCTATTCATTTGAATGGTGTTATTTTAGAGGTAGTTTGGTCAAAGAAGAATATTTCATATAATCATGTGAAGGTATTCGGCTACAGAGCATTTGTTCGCATTCACAAAGATGAAACAGCCAAACTAGATTCAAAGATAAAGCAATGTATTTATCTTGAATCACCAAGAGATGAATTTGATTATTGGTTATGGGATCCTCCGAATAGAAAGATCATTAGAAGTAGAGATGTTATATTCTTTGAAGATAAAAATATTGAAGACATTGTGAAGGTGGAGAGGTCAACTAGAGGTGTCAATAATTTTAGTGATGTTTCAGTTTCTATCAATTTGAGGAAAAACATAAAAGAAAGGGAGATTATATTGGAGCTCGGAAACCACTGTTGGATAAAAAAAAACTACATTGAGAGAGTTTTAATTTAAACTGTTCTATTAATTTGAAAATCCACATACAAACATTTCTTCATACACATTTATATCAATTCAAATAACTGCTCATAGTAGTTAACATATTCACAACCAACTCACATGATTAAAATTAATTAAAATTTTATTTTAATTTCTACATTAATTTTCAATATATTGCAAATGATAACACTAAGGAGAACAATGATCAAAGGGGAGTTAATTCCAGTGATATTGATTAATCTAATGTATCAACCAATATTCCAAAAGAACCAATTAAACATCAGTTCAAGCGATCTACAAGAGAAAGATGACCTCCAATGAAATATGATCCTTCTGAATACATAATCCTAGCAAAGTGAGAAGAGCCTCAAAGTTTTGAAGAAGTTATAGAATATAAGAATAAAGAACAGTGGATGGAAGCTATGAAGGATGAGTTACAATCTTTACATGATAATGATAGCCACACATATGAGCTAGTGAAACTTTCAAAAGGTATAAAATTATTGAAGAACAAATGAGTGTACAAGTTGAAGACGGAAGAAAATAGTTCTTCTCCAAGATATAAAGCTTGTCTTATTGTGAAGTGATTTTATCATAAGAAATGAATCAATTTTGGAGAGATATTTTCCTTTGTTGTGAAATTCTCATCAATTAGAGTCGTGCTTGGACTTGTTTTTAACCTAAATTTAGAAGTTGAGCAACTTGACATGAAAGCCGCTTTTCTACATAGAGAATTAGAAGAGAAAAAATACATGAAGCAATCAGAAGAATTCAAAGTTCCGAAAAGAAAAACATAGTTCATAAATTGAAAAAGAGTTTTTATGGATTAAAGCAAGTGCCATAATAGTGGTATAGGAAATTTAATTCATTCATAAGTGAATAGGATTTCAAAAAAAAAAATTAAAAAAAAAAACTCTAACTGATCACTTTCACTGAGAAATATGCAGATGGTGATTTTCCCATAGTTCTACTATAGGTTGACGATATGCTAATAGTAGGAAAGAACTCTAGAAGAATAGTTTGCTTAAAAGTGCATTAAGCAAGTCTTTTGCTATGAAAGACTTGGGACCAGTAAATAAGATACATGAAATGCACATTACTCGTGACATATCACAGAAGCTTATATGGTTGTCTCAAGAAAAAATTTTTAGAGAGGTGCTTGAAAGATTCAATATTCATGAGGCAAAATCAGTTAGCACTCCACTTGGTGGACATTTCAAGTTAAGCATCAAGCAGATTCCATGAACAAAAATGAAATGATAAGCAATAAGAAATGTTCTATATCAATCAGCTGTTGGTAGCTGTATGTATGAGGTTATGTGTACTCGACCTTACTTAGTGTATGGAGTTAGTGTGATTAGTCATTTTTTATCTAACCTTCAAAGAGAGCAGTCAAATACTATAAAATGGATTTTTCGTTATCTTCGAGTGACTACCAAGAAGTGTTTATGCTTTGGTGTTGGAAAAGTTGTGTTAACAAGTTACACAAATGTTCATTTAGTTGGAGATACTAACTCAAGGAAGTCAATATCTGCTTACTTGACTACCTTTACAGGGAGACCTGTGTCATGGCAGTCCAAGTTACAAAAAAATGTGGCACTATGGGCGGAATACATTGCTCTTACTGAAGCCTGTAAAGAGATATTATGGCTAAGATATTTTTTTTACTAAAGTTGGGTCATAAACAAGACAAGTATTTTCATACTATAATAAGCAAATTGTTATTCATCTAGCCAGAAATGCAATTTTTCACTATCAAAATAAGTATATTGACTCTCATTACCATTGGATTCGAGACATAGCTAAAGAGAAACATCTATAGTTTGAGAAAGTTCACACTGAATTGTAAAGGTCAGATATACTAACAATAAGAGTATCAATCCAGAAATGATAAGATTGGTGTAAATGAGCTGGTGTGGTAATGTCTCCTAATTAATTCGGAAAGGAAGAGATTTTATTGGTTTCCTCCAATAATTAGGAGATGTGTACCGTCCGTAAATTGGGGCTTTCTGGTTTGACCATATGATTTGAATAATTTGACTTTTCGGTTAGTTTTGAAAACAAAATGAAAGTTTGATATATTTTGCAATTATTTGTCAAGTTGGGTCATTTTCAAGAATTACATGAACATTGTGGATTTATGGTGATATTTACCACCCATATTTATAGTGAATTAATAGGTTTTAGAATTCATTCTTTACAAAACATAAAAATTAAGTTCTACATATACTCTCTTTTCTCTCAACTCGAAACCCTTGCCGCGGATTTCAAAACTTAAGTTTCAAGGTGCAATTTTGGGATTTTGACTTTCCTTTGAGTTATTATTGTTCCAGGTAATGAATTTTACCATTTTCATGATTTAATCGCTTTAACTTTAATTTGGGGATTTTTATATAAATCTAGGGTTTCCGAAATTGGGGTTTTGATTTCAATTGAATCGGATTTTGAAAGTCTTGATTTTCAATATGTTTTGATTTAGGGTTTTATGGGATTTTATTTGTTGATTATTGGTAAACCCTAACTTTCTAGAATTTGGGGATTTATGTAATCTATTCTGGATTTAACTTAGATCAAATTGAGGATCGCCAACCGGAGTGATTTCAGTGGTTTTTGGATTAGTGAACAAGGTTAGTAGCCATGTTTACGCCCTCAAGTCTGTACATTCCTGTCTGATTCGTTGTGACTGTATGATTAATTTTATATAAGCTGCATATCCGAAAAATCTGGAATTTGATTAATATGTTGAATGCATTTGGAGTATTAATGTTTAATTTGGACTCGCTGGAATTTGGAATATGATAATGTCTGCTTTGTTTGATCTGTTTGAAATTTTCAGTTCTGCTGTGATTACATGAATTGGAGTTTATATCTGTCTGCTAAACTGAAATTGCAAATTCTGTAATCTGCATAAAGTCCTGTCCTAGGTTAATACGATAAGACTAGCATGTTATAGGAAAAACTAGATGTATACATCAATGCTCGAAAGCGTATTTGGCCTTGATTGCCAACCTATTTTCTGGATGCGACGGTATCATTCTGGGGCTTTGCACATTGTTTGGATGCGACGGCATCACTTCTGGGATCTTTGATCCATCTCTGAGGGTTTGACCCTATTTCTGTTTGTTTCTGTTCCCGATTTCTATTATTAAGTTAAGGGCAGGTCTGGTAAGTTAAAAACCACTTAATAATATGATAATCTAAAATTTGTTATAGTGAAATCGTTTATGTTTCTGCTTATGAATGTCGGATATGAATTGTTTTAATTTCTGTCTGTCGCTTTTTATTTTGGGTTCTAACCTTTGGGTAGTTTGATTTTCACTCCTATTTTGGGTTCTGACCGAATTAGTTGTCGATCTCCTTACCAAATTACAATTCGGTAAAGCCGTTAGCACCCCTGACCGAATTACATGCCGAGTTCTATACCGAACTTACAATTCGGTGACGAACTCCGATCTGAAATAAAACATTAATTATTAATCCTATTTTCAGATGGTAATTGCAATAATCTATAATCACTTATCCTATATCACATTAAGGGGATTAAAATAAGAATAAATCGGGTTCTTAATCAACTTGTTTGCCCTATTTGCTACCCATATTTAGAACTAATCTGCATACGTGTGTAACATGTTATTCTGTTAAATAAGACACATCTTGTGTGTGTTTGTTGGGCATTGGCTTACTAACCAGACATCGATAGTCTTACCCTTTGTGGTTTATATTTTTGTTTTGTATGTTTTGAACCCGTTTAGGAATAGAAATTACTGAGTTCTGACAGTCAGGTGGAATAGCAGGATATCACTCGCATGTCAGCATCAAGCACCATCTGGCATTTTTTGTCAAGACTTATTTTCATATTGTTATTTCAGATTTCGGATTTATTTATAAACTTTGAAATTGTAACCACTGCACTATGTTTTGGGTTTTGATTTCAGATTAACCCTTTTTAGGATATTTTGGTTTTGGTTATATTTATTTAAACCTTGTAATTGAATTTTAGACTTGCACATTTTGGATAACAAGTATATTTCCATATTGATTCTTATTTGTTTATCTGTTCAGTATGTATATATGTATTTATCTGTTTAACTGTTCGTTCTACACGTAACACCCGTTTCTCCGCATCTCCTCCATTGGGGTGGGGGTTCGAGCGTTACAAGATGAGTACGGTGTTGGTTGGCAAACATGGGAAGCAAAATCTTTGTATATATCACTGAGAAGAGACACATTTATTAAATATGGATCGGAATGGAGCAATCTAAGTGGTGCATGTCTATAGCATTTAATGTTATTCATCCTTCACTTAAATATGAAGAAGAAGAAAAGTTGTATACATACAATTCCGTCATTGCACAAAGACACATGAGATGCAGTGAAAATATTGTATATGTGAGATCTGACCTTAAATGAAAAGAATTATGACACTGTTGTAACATTACTTATAAAATGAAAGTAAAATACAGGAGTGGAGTAGGCATCAATTGCCCAAATCACTTTACTTTTAGTCTCTTTCTTCTTTTCTTTTTTTTTTATATATATGATTCCAAGTTCATGTAAGAGAAAATAATTTTACCAATAATCCATTGTATACTAAGTTTACTCTACCATATCAATCCAACAGTTTACCTAACCACTACTTTAAAATATAAAACAATTGGTAACAAGTAACGGTGACCGCTATTTAAAACGTTAATCTATCAATTAAAACTCTAACCCCAAATAATATTCTATAGCAATTAACTTCTATCCCTTAATTAAAATATTAATTTTATTTTTTAAAAAATAAAAAATAAAAAATACTAACTCTATAGACAACGTTACCTCAGAGCATCTCCAACAAAATGTGGACGTCAGATGATCGGGCCGTGTAAAGTAGAAGTCGTGAATGATGAGGCGGCAAAATGTTTATTGATAAACAGTATTAAAAATAATCATACAGTGATCATCGTCTATCACTCTTCCTTTTTATTTAAATAAAAGTTTAATTAAAATTAAACTCTTTTATTATAACGAAAAGAATTTGAAACACGTTAAAAATCTAATCAAATAGTATTAAAAAGTTGAGTCAGCATGTCTATTTGACCGTCTAAAATAGAAGTTCTGATAGACGATGTCTATTTTAAAATTTGTCACGTCAGCTGGACATTCAAAATAGACGGTACCATTGAAGCTTTATTTTTTAAAATATTGTCCACATTTGTGGCCGTCGAGAAATTGCAAATAGACATTCCACGGGAGATGCTCTCCGTAAAAGATTCAGCAAATTTCAACATTGAAGAAAGCTTATAGCAAACTGTTTCAAATTCCTACAGTGTTGGGCTAGATCTAGAATCTGTTAATCTGAAAACAAGTCCATCACCAAAGCAAAACAGAATAGGGCCGATTACAGTCAAATCAATTAGAAGTAAGTTGTGCAACTTGCACAAACTCGTACCAGAGTAGAAGCGGCGCCCATACTCTTGAACAAAAGACATGATTACTTTCTTAGAATAATCTCAATTCATTGTAAATCATGATTGATCTTCTCTGTATAAATACATGTACAAACATTTCTGTAATGTAAGAAAATAACATTAGTTTATCAACATTTCAAGTTTCCCTTTTCCTCGTATCACAGCCTTGAGGGCAAACGTCCAGAACATTTCAAACACCTTCACAAAAATACAAACATCTCAAAATGTCTTCTATTGCAGGACAAGATGAATCATCACAAAACACAAACGCTGCAACCAACCCAAACAACTCAAACACCAATACAACCATCAATCTATCCACTCTATACTTTAATTCTCTAAAGAAAACTTTGAAATTCAATTTACCCATTAAGCTGGACAGAAATAACTTCATCGACTAGAAAGCCCAACTCTCTGCAGCCATAAGAGCGTTCGAACTAGAAGATTTTGTTGATTCAGCCAAAATACCTCCAATTCAAATATTGGAAAATCAATCACCAAACCCATAATATAAAATCTGGAAACGCTCTGATCAATTGTTGTTATGTTGGTTATTATCAACAATTGGAGAAAACGTGATTGCACAAGTGAATCAATCCAAAACCTCCTTAGAAGTCTGGCAGATCTTAGAAAAACTTTATGCACAAACCTCTATGGTTCGTGTCCTGCAGTTGAAGCAGCAGCTTTCAAGCATTCAAAAAGGAGGAATGGCAATCACTGATTATATTCAGAAAATCAAATTAATTGAGATCAACTTCAAGTTGTTGGTCACAAGATTTCAGACTCTGAACTTATTCTGAGTGCTTCGAATGGCCTAGGAGCAAAATATGACTCTGTTGCATACACTAATGTTGCGTGAACAACGTTTGGAACAAAATAATCTCAACAATGGTGGAAAAATCAACATCAACATGACACCAACAAACAAAGAAAACAATGATCTTAATGCAAGAACAAACAATAGAGGAGGAAGAAGCGTTCATAGGGGTGGAAGAACCAATCGAGGAGGAGGAAGGTGGAATAATCAAAGGATCATATGCCAGCTTTGTCAAAAATCAGGGCATGATGCTTTGAAATTCTATAAATGATTTGATCAAAACTGGCAATGTACTCAAAATTTGTCCAACAATCATACCTGGAGATAGAATGCACAACATGAAAATTCCTCTTTTTCTCAGGAGTAAGGAACTCACCACAAACTTATCTGGCTCAAAATCAAAACATTACTCTACCTGAAAGTTCAATGAAGCCTAATGTTTGTTTTGAAACATTACCGTTTTGTGAAGCCTGCAAACTTGGGAAAATGCATCAATTACTCTTTTCCAAAAATATAATGACAGCCCAAAACCATTAGAAATAAAATACTCAGATATTTGGGGACCTTCTCCTCACATTTCCACACATGGACATAGATACTATATCATATTTATTTATTCATATTCTAGATACACATGGTTTTATTTGCTCAAACAAAAATCAGAAGCTTTAACAACATTTATCAACTTCAAAAAGAGTATTGAGCTTCAACTTAACAAAAGAAACAAAACTTTTCATTCTGACATGGGAGGAGAATTTTTAGCATTCAGTTCCTATCTAAAACAGGAAGGAATTAAAATTAGGATGAGTTGTCCCTACACACACCAACAAAATGCAGTACTCGAAAGAAAGCATCGTCATGTGATTAAAACATGCCTTACACTCCTTGCCCAAGCTAGAATGCCTCTAAATTTTTGGATGGAGGCATTCTCAACAGCCACTCATATAATAAATAGCTTGCCCTTACCAAGACTGAATAATGAATCTCCTTTTTAGAAATTACTGCACATACAACTAGAATATAAAGCTTTAAAAACCTTTAGATGTGCTTGCTACCCCTATCTAAGGTACTATTCCAAGCATAAGTTTAATTTACACACAGAAAGATGTATTTTTTTGGGATACAGTCCTATTCATTCAGGTTACAAATGTCTTACTAAAGAAGGGAAAATAATTATCTCAAGACATGTGGAGTTTAATGAAAGTGATTTTCCCTACACATCAATTTTTCCAAACACTAAAAACACCAAAACAGACACCACTCCTAGCCTGCCCATCTCAATTCTGGCAAATGCTACTACTCAGCCATGGAGACCATTCAACAGAAGAGCCGAAACAACAGAACCAGTCTCATTAGATGTTCCAGCAAAACAAAGTTCACAAGTAAATTCATCTAATAACCTTAGCTCTTATTCACATTTAGTTGTTAATTCTCAAAATCCAAATCCACACATTGAACCAATTCCTTTGGAACCTACTAATCATATCATTCCTGGTAATCATAGAAACATTCCAACACACTCAACACACCCCATGCAAACTCGTTCCAAAAGTGGAATCTATAAGCCCAAAGTTTTTGTAAAAGAAGTCCAAACGAGCAACAATGAACTAGTAAGCATTCAAGAGGCATTAAGCAATCCAATATGGGTTAAGGCTATGGCAGAAGAGTTGGAGGCTGTAATGGCAAACCCCCACCCTAGTAGAACAATGGTTAGGAGTCTGACGCCACACAATAAGTGCAGAAACATAACAGTACTAATGTCCAGCAAAATCCAATATAAATCCAAAGATAAAAGTCCCAAATACAGTCCATAAACCAATGTACGAAAATAACATAACAAAAATAGAAATGAAATGTTGATGATGTATGTTGTGATCCGTATATGAGACAGCGTCTAAACAATCGGAGTACCTGCACTCAACCTGGGATTTTATCCCCAGATTACAGAATAGGAAGAGATAAATGAAATGTTAGACTATGAATTAGTCTAAGTTAGCGCTCACGTTCCAACATACACATACAGAGTGACCTAGACTCAGCTCTAATCATGGGAACACACAATCCAAGGCTCTACAGACTCCCTAGAGTCTACTATATCAATAAACACACCAATCATCCTATCAATCAACCAGTTATTGATTATCTTTCTTAAACTCAGACACAACCCTTATATTAACTTATAAATTCCAATTCGTGTAGTTATTTACAGTGGCTAACCAGAACAAGAAATACTAACCGGTCAACAAAATACAAGTCGCGCGAACACGGCGGTTCCGCAAACATGACGCGAACAAGCTAATTTTTTGTTAATAAGTTCCTATACAGGTTTAGTTCGGAATTTTATATTCGGCTAAATTAGTTCAGTTATCCGATTAGTACATATAAGCCATTAGAACCCATCCCGACAGCATCTAATTTGTGACCAGTTCATTAATTCTAATTCACACAAACAAACAATATTAATCCAGCCTTTAACAGTCCAATTTGACAATACACAATAGCAAGCGATACCAATACATCACAGTTTATCTTAGTATATTTTAATAAAATTGTCCAAGTAACTAATCAGCGGAAAACGGAATGTACAGTACAGTAGCAGTGTTGGTCGAAGCCCAGTATTCAGTAATTCAGTAAGGCCGAAGCCAAGGAGTTCAACATCAGTAGTGGGACTTCAAGCCGATAAAAACAGTATGAGGATCCTCTATTCCTAGACATGCCATAGATTCCACCTAAAGCTGTCCTAGGGCAATTATTCAGTTGATTTACAGTGTTTAACAGTCCAGTAATCAGGTTCGGTAATTAATTCATTATTTCAATTAGTTTAATATCAACAGTAACACGAAACTAGTTTAATATTAACAGTTCGGTATCTAAAACAGTGGGCTTATTTCGGGCAAACAGACAAAAACCAATCTGACACATGCAGCATCCATAAAATAGTACAACATACAATATATTGGACTAAAAACGAAACACTAACCACGACGGCAGAACCAACAGCGAGACGTCTATCAGACGACTACTCCTCAGCCCGAGCAGTTCCTTCCTCTTGACCCTCTGCAGAACAGAACCAGAAATATCAATCACGATTACAAGGTTCCAACACAACCCAAACCCGACGGAACACAACCCTAACCGAACCGGATAGTCCCTACAAAGTTATAGAACTGACTCTGAAGGATAACGAGACTTACCGAACGACTCAGACTATAGTATCACTGCAATCCGCGATGCCTACCGTACAGAATCCCGACGGAAAAACCTAACTGACGGAAGCACAGTATTAGCGATCAAGATCAGTAAAATAACAGAAATTTGAGAGTACATCATAATGGACTTACCAAAATTCAAGACCACAACGGAACCTGAATGGAACCTGAATGGAACCTTAATCAAAAAAATAGAATCGTAGAACGAAACCTACGCGCAGAAGCAGATTACCTGATATCGGAACACAAATTGAAATATAATAACGGGGCATACGATCTCAAGAGACTTACCAGAAACCAAACTGCGGCGGAAACCCTAATGAACGAACGCTCTGACTCTCACGGTTCTCTCAACTTTAAAACGTGAAAAAAGACAGGAATGAGTCTCTAGGGTTTATAATGGTTTTATAGGATGTCTAATAATAAACCCCCCTACACTCAGGAAATATTACAAATTATATTAGAACTTTGAAAAATATCAATAAAACCCCTAACTTGTGACACAAGCTACTAAGCCCGAAAACGGTCCGTTATAGAGGCTCTAAAAAAGAATAAAACATGGGATTTGGTTCCATATCAACCAAATATGCATGTTTTAGGCAGTAAGTGGATTTTTTGAACCAAGAAAAATTCTGATGGATCTGTGGCTAGACATAAGGCCAGATTGGTTGCCAAGGGATATCATCAAACCCCTGGACTTTATTTCACTAATACATTCTCACATGTGATAAAGCCTTCAACAATACGGGTAATGTTTACTCTAGCGGTTGTTATAATTGGGATGTCAAGCAAGTTGATATAAATAATGCATTCTTGAATGGAGATTTGAAAGAGAGTTTATATGTCTCAGCCTGAAGGGTTTGAAGATCAAAATTTTCCTGCTTATGTGTGTAGATTGAAAAAGGCTTTATATGGTTTAAAACAGGCTCCAATGACCTGGTTTATGAAGCTAAAAGGAGCACTAATTGAGTGTGGATTCATTGGTTCTAAAGCTGATTCTTCTTTGTTCATCTACAAATACAATAGTACTCGTATTCTAATGCTAATTTATGTAGATGATATCTTGATCACTAGGAATGATCGAAATCTTATCAACAGAGTTGTATCAAGGCTAAATTGCAATTTTGCTTTTAAAGACCTTGGAAGCGTAGACTACTTTCTAGGTTTGAGGTCTACAGAGATCACAATGGGATACATTTAACAGAGAGAAAGTATATTGAAGACATATTAAAGAAGATAGGAATACTAACCTGTAATCCTTGTTCTTCCCCTACCTCTACGAGTGTGAAGCTCTCAGCTGCTAGTGGAGAACGATTTGAGAATCCATTACTTTACAGAAGCATTGTTGGAAGCCTTCAGTACCTTGCAAAGACACGACCAGATGTTAGTTTTGTTTTCAACAAGTTAAGTCAATATTTGAAGAATCCTTTGAAAACTCACTGAGGGGCTTGTAAAAGGGTACTTTGCTACTTGAAAGGAACCATGTCTTTGGGATTAATTTTCAAATCGTCAACCATTCCGCTAAAGCTAGAAGGATTCAGTGATGCGGATTGGGCAGGATGTGTCAATGACAGAAAATCCATAACTAGATATTGTGTTTTTCTAGGGCAAAATATGATTAATTGGTCAGCAAAGAAATAAAGCGTGGTGGCTAGATCGAGCATAAAAGCTGAAAACAGAGCCTTGACTCAATTAACAGCAAAGATCTTATGGACCACATACTTGTTGAAAGAGATAGGTGTTCCTATAGTCAATATTGCTCCAGTCCTTTGGTGTGATAATAGAAGTGTCCAATGTCTAACTCAAAATCCAATTTTCCACTCTCGCACAAAGTATTTTGAGCTCGATTGCATTTTATCAAAGATAAAGTGTCAGATAGAACGTTAGAAGTCAGATACATTAGCTCAGAGGACCAACCAGCAGATTTATTCACTAAACCTCTTAGTGTTGCTCGATTCAATCAACATGTTTCCAAATTCAGCCTCACACAGTACTCGATTTCATTTGAGTGGGGGTGTAAAAGATTCAGCAAATTTCAACATTGAAAAAAGCTTACAGCAGACTGCTTCAAATTCATACCGTGTTAAGTTGGATTTAGAAGCTGTTAATATGAAAACAAGTCCATCACATCGCGAAACAGAATTGGACCGATTACAGTCAAATCAATTAGAAGCAAGTTGTACAACTTGTACAAACTCATATCAGAATAGAAGCGACGCCAATACTCTAGAACAGAAGACATCTAGAACAGAAGACATGAATACTTTTTTAGAATAGTCTCACTTCATTGTAAATCATGATTGATATGGTCTGTATAAATACATTTACAAACATTTTTGTAATGAAGGAAATAACAACATTAATTTATCAACATTTCAAGTTTCCCTTTTCCTTTTCACTCTCAGATAGCGCTCTTTGACCTTCTGTATTATGGATTGAAGCCCAAACAACTACTAAACTGAAGTTGGCCATCTAATCTGTCCAGTAAACATGTGCAGAGATGGAAAATTTCGACAGCATGGAAAGAGATGACAGTCTCATGAATCCACAAAAGGAGATGAATAAACCATGTTTCCGAGGTGGACATATCTGAGACTATGATAACATTCATGTGCATCTGTCTGTGTCCATATCAGTAAAGTGACATCTCCATTTGTTGGGATGATAAAATAATGGGAAATTGTTCCTTCTTTCTTGGTGTATGCACACATATCATTTGTTGATGATTGACACCTGGCCAAGCTCGTAACTTGAGGCACATAGTTTCATAATCGCATTTAAATATTCCTTAATCCAAGTAATCTTATTGGTGTTTAGAAACATAATCACATGGGCACTGGCCAATCGGAGCTTGTGGTTCTGGACAATCACCATACCTCACTCATTATTGGTCTTCTTAAATGGGCATGGCCCTCTCTAATGGTGGTAGAATAATTTTTATTAAGTGAGATCAGGTGTACGGATTGAATCTGATTGGGTTAGAGAAGAGAAGCATACGAGCGTGCGAAGACTGTCCTCGATTGGCGGATGGTGATTCACATGTGTGTCAGCCTCTTTTTATTGGATGTCTTCCCCACTTGCATTAATCTTAATCTTTTTATTTTATTTTATTTTTCCTTTCTCAGATCAAATCCTTCTCGGATTAGATCCGAATTTTTTATTATTATTAAATAGTATGTATAAATAAATATAGTATATATAAATGCATGCAAATTGGGAATTAATTTTTCTTTTTCCATTTGAAGAGAATATTTATAAAATAGGAATTTTCCATTTGAGGAGAATAATAAAAGAATGGGAATCTGCTTCTTCTTTTTTTTTTCTTTTCATACAAATTTTAAAATTTTTAGGTTTTTTAAATATAATTTATCTTTTATGTATCACGTATTCTTAACATAAATTATATACATTTTTTAAACATATGTTTTTGTGTATTAATTTATAAATTTTATTTTTTATTTTAAAAAAATATTATCTTTATATCATGCTTAACTTTAAATTTTTGATTTTAATTACATCATTAAAAATCTCAATTTTCCATGTATAGGCTATAAAAAATTTTCATTATTCCCAAGAAAATAAATGTCACGACTAATTAAAATGAGGGAATACAGAATAAGATCAAAGGGCTAGAATCTAAGTAGAAAAATATATTTGGTGTTTGATTCCCTACACAATTAATATGACAAATATAAATCTATTTATTGATTAAAAGACGAAGATAATGGACCCATCAAGGAACATTTGTAGCTCTCATTCTTAATATACACACAATAGCTTATGAATCTCTTACCCAATTCAAAGTTTATGCCATTCAAATTTTTTATTTTCTTTTAAGAAAGATCAAATTCAATTACATAATGCATATGTAACTTTATATGAGGTATATATTTGGCTCCATTTTTTTTTAATTTAACTCTTTAAATAATTTTTTTTTTAATTAGTTAACCTCTTATAATTATAATAATTTAATTTTAATAATTTTTTTCTGTGAGTGTAATTTGAACTATTATGTTTTTAATATTTTTATTAGAAGTAAATTTGATAAGTTTTTAATATTATATATAAAAATATGAAAAATTTAAAATAATATGAAAAAATATTATTTTTTATAAATAAAAAATTTGAAAAATTATTTTTAATTTTTAAAAAAAAAATTATTTTTAAAAATTTGATGCATATTTTTTAAAATTATTTTTGGAAAGTTAGTGCAAATTTGAAAAAGCCAATATTTATTTGTTTAGTTAACTAAAAAGAAAAGGAAACATAGAGGGAGCAATATTCCTTTAGCAGCTTTCTTCCAACTAAACCAATTCAGAAATGTTGTCCAACACATATGCATGTGACGCGTAATTCGGTGCTTTCTTTATATTAAAACTAGAAAGCAAATAAACTCACTTCACTTTTTGGAAATATAACATTTGCTCATATGTCCAAGATAGAATATTGGATTTGCATGAATCTTGCTGTCTATTTCCTTTTCCTAATTTGGAAACTTTTAAAACTTTAAAACCAAACCAAAATAAGATATCGACCATCATCTCCCTAACTCCCATGCTCTGTCTGACACGTGCCCTATCTGTTTCTTCCACCATCTTTTCTAACCCTAGATTTCTTTCGCCAACTTGAATTTTCTTGGGAATTTCAATTCATTTAGTAACTAAAATTGCATTGCTTCTTTAATAATTTAACCTTGACCATTGAAAAACCCTTGTGATATAAATCTAAAAAATGTTGAGAAAAGCTTCAAGTCTCAAAAATTTCTTTAACCTATGTTAAATGCCTAATTAGAGATCAACATCTCACACCCATTCATCAATAAATTCATTAATCAACCCAAATATACATTAATCCATGTGTATATGTGTAAGTATACAATACAAATGTACAAAATACAAGTATATTTATCTTCACACTACTCTAATAGCTTTTTGGATAGTTTATATTCTCACTAAACACTATATTAATATTTAAATAAAATTTAATTTAAAAAATGTCATAATGATATCATCAGTCACTTAGTATATAAAATACTCATTAAAATACTTAATAAATAAAGAATAAAATACTATACCGATATTATATATTTAAACTTTAAAACTGATAAGTCAACGCCTCTCGGTTGGGTAGGTAGTAAGTATAATAAAATGATAATTAAATGAAAATGTAAATGCTAATGTCCCCCATTATACTTTTTGTGTTGCAATATGGCTAATAAGACTACTTGAAAAAGTCATTCACTCATTGAATTTCCCCCATTTAGCTTATATCTCCCCAAACACTCTATCTTCCTTCTTCAATATATATCTCTCTCATCAGTTGTGATCTTCTGAACAAGTAAGTGCTTTTCTTCTAATCTGCTTCATACTTAAGCAACTTGTAATCAACTTTTTTATTCATTAAATCAAGTGTGTATGAATTGAGTCAAGAATATTTGCTTTTGATGTTCAGAAAAAACAAACAAACCCTAGAAAGATGGGGAGAGGCAAGATTGCAATTGAGAGGATTGATAACTCAACAAGCAGACAAGTGACTTTCTCTAAGAGAAGAAAAGGGTTGATTAAGAAGGCTAAAGAGCTTGCGATTCTTTGTGATGCTCAAGTTGGATTGGTTATCTTCTCTAGCACATCTAAGCTCTATGAATATTCAAGCACCAGGTACCTTCTTCTTTTTCAATCTGTTGTTTCAAACATCAATGCAAATTATTGAGAAGCATATGAATCAAATCATGAATAGTCAAAGCTAGGTGTGATTGTGTCAATAGAATAGAGGTTTTGGTTTTGTAGCAAGGTTTGAAGGAGTTGGATTCTGACCTAATAGTCTAATTAGTTAATGTTCCTTCAAAATGGAAGTAATAATGCCCAGAAATTTGTAGTTTGATTTGGATAGATGGAGACTAGAGATTTATGTACCATTAGAACTTTCATTTCAAGGTTTAAGTTCAAATGTGTGTACATGACATGAAACTAACTTAGAGAAAATTAAATATCTGTGGCTAGATGTGCACTTAATTAGGAAAAGAAAATTCATACAATCATATTTTTAAGATGAGTTCCAGGAACATTAATTAGATTATATTATCATTATATCCTATTTTATCTCTAAGATATTTAAAGTTAAAGATATGATTAAAATTAAAGTGTATGTTTATTATAAATAGGATTAAAATGTATCTCATTCTTTAAAAATAATTTAATAAGAAAATAAGAGGAATAATAAAGGGAGGAAGAAAAACAAAACCCCTTAAATTATTAAAATATTTCAATTTATAAAATTACATTAACACATTAATACATTAATTCAATGTTTCAATTTATAAAATCACATAATGTTTTTAACTAGTATATATAATTCAAATGAGTATAACTGATTTAATTCATTGATGTTTTTCTAATTAAGGTTTGTTCTTGTCATTAGTTTAAAAGAAGAATAATAGGAAAATAATTTTTTATTTTAAAAAATATTATTTATTTATCATCCATTTTGAAAATAAAGACAAGTATTAATAAAAATAAAATGTATCATTTCACAAAAGTAATAAAAGGAGAAAATAAGAGAAATGATAGGAAGACAAAGAAAGAAACTCTTAGATTTATCAAAATATTTCAATTTATAAAATTACAATAATATATCGATTCAATGTTTTTAATTAGTATATGTCATTCAGATGAGTATTTAATCAATTGATGCTTTTATAGTTAAAGTTTGTTCAGTCATTAGTTTAAAGGAAGAATAGTTAAGAAAATAATTTTTATTTTAAAAAATATTATTTATTTATCATTCATTTTGAAAATAAAGATAGATATTAACAAAACTAAAGTGTATCTCATTCCTTAAAAGTAATAAAAGAATAAAATAAGAGAAATAATAAGATGAAGAAAGAAACTCTTATATTATGGAAATATTTCAATTTATAAAATCACAATAGTACATTAGTAATTCAATGTTTCAATTTATAGAATCATGGTAACATATTGATTCAATGTTTTAATTAGTATATACCATTCAAATGAGTATAAGTGAATTCAATCTATAAGTTGAAGTCTTTCTATTAAGGTTTCTTCTGTCTTTAGTTGAAAGGAAGAATAGTTAAGAAAATAATTTTCCATTGTAACATTTCGAAAATGCAAATATTCCATTTGCTATTGTTATCTCTTCATTTTCACTTCAATAAAAATAAGAAAATATATACTCGAGATTATTACTCATACTTTAAAAATACCTGTAGTTTTAAAATTGAGCGAAAATAGATTTCTTTTCGAGGAAATGTTAAATGTGCTTATGAGTTCTATTAACTATAAATTTCTACACATTTGTACTTTTATTTATATATATATATATATATATATATATTAATTATTTTTTGGAGTTTGTAAATTTATAATCTAAATAAGAATATGATTGATGTTTCCACATCATCTTAAAATAAATATATGTACAATTATTCGTAATTGCAAGTACCCCTAATACTACCTTAAAAATATTAATCCACCTAGGGCAGATTTAAAATTGCATGTAAAATTATCACTCTTAATCATAAATTTAATCTTATATAATATTTTTAAACTTAAGAATTCGCTACATCATAAGTAATTGTTCTATAATTTAAATATAATAGCTACAATTTATTTTAGCAATAAAAATTTCTAAAAATAAATTATAGTTTCACTTTTTGTTTAGAATTGTGTAATTGATTAATATTTTTTTTAAATCATTCACTTTATTTTAGTCATGAATAAAAATAATTTAAAATAGGTGAAATTAAAAATAGAGAAGAGATTTTGATGTTTATCTTAACTTTTATAGTAAACAAATTTAAGACAAATATAGTCCTACGCGTATGTATGATGAACCACTATGTTACTTGTATTCTTGTATCATCAACATAAAAAATAAAATCGATACTAGATGGTGTTAGGAAAAAACCCTGATTGCAAGAATATATTATGCTAACCTAATGCGGAAACAGACAGCAAATATAATACCCCAATAGTAATGGATAATAATAAACCTACAGAAAGAGTAGACACACAGATTTACGTGGTTCCCCAAATTGCGGGTACGTCCACGGAGGCGCCGATAATATTATTAAGATGGAAGAGTACACACTCACTTACCCAACACTCAATAATGAATAATCCACACTCTCAACAATCACTCAAGTGTTTCTCCTCACAAGTGTTTCGCTCTCTCACGATCCCTCACTTGTTGAACTCTTGAAACCAATACTTGAATCTACTCCTGAAGAGATGTGATTTTCTCTGCCTCAAAATCTGTCACCACTCCAAACCTGGTAACCCATCTTAAGTTTATATAGCAACAACTTAAGGTAAAACCTAATGGGCCTTAATATTACAAAGCCCATAACCATGGTCCCCACATGACCGGGAACCATCCTAACAGATGGATTAGGATTTCAAATAGAGCGATTCTAGAAACTTAGACCTGGATAATTGATGCTATTGGCCTAAACCCTTTATTGCACAAAAGGAAGTGGCAAGACCTCAGCATATAAAATACAATTTATTTGTACTTCTGATAATTTTATAGTAATTCATAGTACAGGAACATAATATTAATGTGTAAACTATGCATGATTCTTTACTTCTGAACCAGAAGTTGACTCTACATCAGTGAGAGTTTAGTTATGAATTCTTAGGATTTTGAAGGTGATTGAAGCTTGCAGATGTTGTGTGTTGTAATGTGTTTGTTGGGTAATTGACTGAACAGCATGAGGGCAATTATTGAGCGATACAATCAAACGAAGGAAGAAAATGAACAGCTGAATCCACCATCAGAAGTAAAGGTAACTTACATTCAATATCTATACATACTATAAGTTTAGTTTGTGTGATTGTCAATTACATTTGCTATATATAGTTTTGGCAACGTGAGGCTGCAAACTTACGACTACAACTACACAACTTGCAAGAAAGCCATCGGTACTATATATAACAATATCAATGTGTATAGTTTTATTATCATTAATATGTGAAGAAAATGAAAACATGCAATGCAATGGAACAGGCTATTGATGGGAGAGCAGCTATATGGTTTGAATGTGAAGGAACTACATAATCTAGAGAACCAATTGGAGTTGAGCTTACGTGGAATTCGTCAGAAGAAGGAACAACTATTAGCTGATGAAATACAAGACCTGCAAAGGAAGGTCTGTACCTTATATTTGGAAAATAATAAAACCAAAATTGATTTAAAACATATGTGATTACAGGGACAGATGATACAACAGGAAAATGTGCAACTGTATAAGAAGGTAAACCTTATTCGTCAAGAAAATATGGAATTGTACAAGAAGGTAGGTATATGTTGAATAATAATTTAGCTAATGTGAAATGTTATACAATAGAGTAAGTTGTTGTTGTTGTTGTTGTACAGGCTTATGGTGGTACAAGAGAGAATGGTGAAGATGAAGGATCCAGAAATAATAATAACAACGTGATTCAGTATGGAGATGCCATGCAAATTCTTCAACTGAGTCAGCCTCACCACCAAACCTAGTTTCGATGATCAAGTTTCATTTATGATTATTTTGTGGATTTATACGTGATAGCCTTGAAAAAATGTAAAGTTTCTTGTTTCTCAAAAACCTCAATAAAATGTTTGTTTTCTGATTTTTGAGTATTAATTAATATGCCTCAATTGGAAATGGGCCTGTTTAGTGAGCCCAGTAGTTTTTGGGCCTTATATTCCCATGTAAATTCTTTCTTTCGTCCAATTTGGTTTGAGAAAAACATCTCCAAGCTGTATTCTCCTCATATCTATATATATATAAAATAATTTTTTTATTTAATATATGCTGATAATTAGCACCAACTCACTAAAAAAAATTGGCATATTGTAGTATTATGATATTATAAAAATTTTAATTAATTATTATTATTCATATTTCGATTAACAGTAAAAAATATACAAAAACAATAGTCTATGATAGAGAAATTTCAGAATAGTTAATTTATCGTTCATTTATTTAATCTATTAATAAATCTTATTATACTCGTATGCGTTAGTATTACATTAATAGATTTATTTCATATTTATTAAAGAGTCATCTAATTTAATACGTTTGCACCAACCTGACGTGGTAAGCTTAATATGTAAGTTTTTTTTTTTTTTTTTTTTTTTTTTTTTAAATTTTTTATTATGTTTACGGAATTAATTCTTGGACATGTGGTTAATATATCATTCAATATACTACTTTATCAAATAAACATATAATCTGTCTAATAGAAATTGAAAATGACTACGGAAAGCTACTCTTAATATTCATTAGATAATAAAATCAATTTCATATTGATATAATTAAAATAAGATCTAATTCTATTTTGTTATAAAACCGAATCATAATAACACAAAAATCACTTACAGAGGAATGGATAGAGCTGGAGAGAGAAAGAACAAATGATAAGTGAATTGACAACTTTACTCATGCCTTCTCCTTCTATTTATAGACAAGTTATGGGACACTTGTCACATACAAGCATACACAATTCATGTAATTTGATACATATGGTATGAAGGGTGGAATCCATCTGTATTACACAATACTCCCCTTAGATTTCACCTATTAACTATTTCGTTAAAAACTTTTAGAGTACAGTTGAATCTAGACATAAAACTCCCCCTGATGAAAACACCCATTCACCTAAAGTAAGGAGTCTTCGCATTCCGATTCCGTGAAGCAGCATTTCGAATGTGGATGTTGGTAATGTCTTCGTTAGTAAATCAGCCAGATTGTTTGAAGATCAAATCTGCTTTACGTCGATTAGTCTGGATTCTTGGAGCTCGTGGGTATAGAAGAATTTGGGAGATATGTGTTTCGTTCTATCCTCTTTGATGTACCCACCTCTCACTTGGGCAGTACAAGCAGCATTATCTTCGTAAAGAATTGTTGGCTCATTTGATATTTGTGGGATACCATATGAACTCTGAATATGATGTATAACCGATCTCAACCAAACACATTCACGACTGGCTTCATGTAATGCCAAAATTTCGGCATGATTTGAAGAAGTAGCAACCAAAGTTTGCTTTTTGGATCTCCAAGAGATAGCTGTGCCATTATATATAAAAATATATCTAGATTGAGAACGAGCTTTGTGTGGATCCGAAATATATTCGGCATCAGCGTAACTAACCAACCCAGAAGGATTATCCGAATTCAAATAAAACAATCCCAAATCAACAATTCGCCGAAGATATCTGAGAATATGTTTAATTCCATTCTAGTGACGATGAGTCGGGGCAGAACTGTATCTAGCCAATAAATTTACAGCAAAAGCATTGTATGGTCTCGTACATTGGGCTAGATATAGAGGGCACCAATTGCACTCAAGTACTGTGTTCCAGAATCCAAAACATTTTCATCATCATCTTTGAGTCTGAATGGATACTTTTTTGGATCAAGAGAACGAACGACCATCAGGGTGCTTAATGGATGACATTTTTCCAAATTAAATCTTTTTAAGATCTTTTCTGTATAAGCTTTCAGATGGATCAGAATTCCATTAGTTTTATGTTCAATTTCCAATCCCAGACAATATTTTGTTTTCCCCAGGTCTTTCATTTCAAATTCTCTTTTCAAATATTCAGTAGTCTCTTGGATTTCATTTTGGGTTCCAATCAAGTTAATATCATCAACATAGACTGCTATTATTGCAAATCCAGATCCCGATTTTCTAATGAACACACATGGACAAATAACATCATTAATGTACCCTTCCTTAACTAAATATTCACTCAGACGATTGTACCACATTCGTCCAGAATATTTTAATCCATATAGTGACCTTTGTAATTTCACTGAGTATAACCCTCGAGGTTTATTAATTTCAAGGATTTTTAATCCTTCTGGAACTCTCATGAAGATTTTTGTATCCAGGGAACCGTATAGATATGCAATTACCACATCCATTAACCTCAGTTCCAGATTCCTTTCTTTCGTCAATCCAATCAAAAACCATAAAGTAATTGTATCCATCAAAGGTGAATATGTTTCATCAAAATCAATCCCAAGCCTTTGTGAGAAACCCTGAGCAACCAATCGGGCTTTATATCTCACAATTTCATTTTTCTCATTTCGTTTTCTATCGAATACCCATTTATGACCAACTGGATTAACACCTTTTAGTGTTTCAATAATGGGTCCAAAAATATTCCGTTTATTTAATGAACTTAATTCTGCCTAGATTGCTTCTTTCAATTTTGGCCAGTCATTTCGTTCCCTACAATCATTTAAAGATTGAGGCTCATAATCATCATTCATCACATCAATAGCTACTGCATATGAAAACATATTATCAACAACAAAGTTTTCACGGTTCCAAATTTCTTTTGTATAATTAATGGATATTTCTTCATTCTTGGATACATTTACCTCCTCAGAGGTCTTTTCCTCAGTTGGATTTTCAACTTCCACAATTTGTAAATTTTGATTAGTATCTTTCAGAGGTATTATATCAATAGAATTCTCGATTCTAACTTTTTCATTTTTGTGGTACAATATCTTTGGACCCAACAAGTCTACCACGTTTTCTCTGGATTTCAGATGCCTCACCAGGGATGGCAATGGGGCAGGTCGGGCTAGGTAATACAGATATTGGACCTGCCCTGCCTCCTCCAGTTAGCGCCTTGCCCTGCCCTGTGGTGCGGGGCAAAAATATTGAACCTGTACCTGCCCTGTGGGGACCCGCCACGCCCCGCCCTGTTACAGTCTCAAATAATTGAAAATTTCATTCAAAATAAAATTGCATAGTGTTTATCAATTTGTTACAGTCACAATTACATCAATATCATGCCCAGACTCACTACTGGAGACATATATATTACATAAACTAGATTTTGTCTGACAGATAGTACATATATAAAACATATTTGCATATATAGGTACACTGCAATAGGCAACAAGTCACTTGAAAGAATCCACACCTGCATCATAAAATCAACCCTTTTACAAAGCAGTATTTATCTATATATAAATTAGATTAAAAAAACAACAAAAAGGGGATTTGATTAAGTTTATTTTTATCAAGTAGAATTTTCACTTCAAAATTTGTTTATAACTAAAAAAATCCAAGCATCCTGAAAACCAAACAAGATCATAAAAGATTCTTCCCAATATTTTTGCCTTCAATACCATCTACAGTTTCTTGAAAACAGTCATATAAATACACAAGTCCTTATTCAAATTAAGGCTAAACTAATCACAGAGACATTTATGTTTTAACTTCTGTGCTAATCACTCCACTAATAACATTAACAAAATTTCCAAATCTCAACATCTGAAACCATAACAAATGTCTTCATCATCATCCTATCTTATATATAAGTGACTTTTGGCATGTGTTGTCAAAGACTAGAAAGAACTCAAACATATATATGCATGTGTTGTTAAAGACTAAAAATAACTCAAAGACTAAAAATAACTCAAACAGATATATGCATGCACTAGTCTTTATCGAAATGAAGCACTACCAATGACAGAGACATTCAAAATGATACACATTATAGAAATAATTCAGAGTCTAAAAAAGGATCTTCTGAATCTGCAACTTGTGTCCTATAGATATGTTAAATACCTTGTATGTTTGGGAATTGAACTAAGTGAATGTTATGGGAAGAACATGGTGGTGGACTTATATGGATTGATCAACATCTGACTTCTAGTTATTCGGTTTCAACTTTTTTCCAGAGCTAGACATATGCACACACCTCACCCCGCTCTACATTCCCAAAAAGAAGCTAAAGGGGTATGTACAATTCACGTCACCAAATCCATTAAAATATATAAAATTGAATTGAGATGTATCTGACTGAAGACCCCTCCCACTATGCTCTACTAATCACTGAGACATTTATACATATAATTTATGTGCTAAATAACAAAAACATGAAACCAAAAAAAACTCACAATCAAGATAGCTGTGATGGATTCATTGACCCAACGACTCTCTTCAAGCAAGTGACCTGTAATCAAACAAATAGGTAATCACAGTAATATCATCATCATAGAATAATAAACCAAGTCACATTGTATACTAACCAGATTGTATGAGAACATTATTCATCTTTATTATCATCTGAATCATACAAGATTGTAGCATGGGCATGATCTACCACTTCCAATAATTTTTCTAAATTTACAAAAGACAATGCATACAATTAAATATAACTTTTATAAAATGAACTATAAAAATTTAAATAAAGTAATAATTACCCTTTTTTGAGTCGACGGATAGCCAGTCTTGTGCACACATCAATGCCTCCATAGTTTTTGGATGAAGTCTACTACGGTGAGCACTAATGATCCTTCCACTTGTACTAAAAGCTGACTCCGAAGCCACAGTGGAAACTGGAACATCCAAGATATCTCTCGCAATCTGATGTAAAATAGGATATTTACCTTTGTTTGTCTTCCACCATGCCAATATATCAGAATCTAAAGTCCTAGGTAAAGTGTCCTCTTCTAAGTAAAGATCCAAGTCTGATCTAGAAGTTTTTCTCTTCGAAGAAGCGAATTGCTCAAACTCTAGATTGGTTGGCCCCAATAAAACAACATTGATCTCTGGACAGCTCCCAGAACTATCACCCTTCATTTGTTCCTTCAACTCGTATTGCTCGACCAATTTTTGAAATAAAGCCTTTATTTTATCCACCTCATATTCAGCATTCTCACCATAAATCTTATTGAAATAAAACTCCACCACCACCAGTTTGTACCTCGGATCAAGAATTGTAGCAATTCCTATGACACCATGTAAAATAGACCAATATTTATCAGATTTGATCATCATTTCAGCAGCCATAACCTCAATTACATCAATTCCACATTGCATCCATTCACTTAAAGAAAATCTAATCTCACATATCTTTGGAAAATATAAATTGGCAGTTGGGTAGTTGGTGCTAGAAAACAACTCAGTGGTGTTATGAAACACCTTTAACCTATTACATAGTCATACTCCAATCAAGATCAAATGGCACAGATTTATACTTAGAGTCGCGTTACTTTAAACGAAAGAAAACATCCTTATAATCTAAGACAGTTTGTAACATTAAATAAGTCGAGTTCCAACGAGTATCACAATCAAGGGATAGCTTCTTACCAATAGGAACACGAAGCTGACGAGCTGTTTCTTCAAATTTCTCCTATCTTTTTGGTGTATGTGCCCAATATGAAACACTTTCTCTAATATTCTCCACTACATCTTTAATCACTTCTAAGCCTTTTTTCACCACCAAGTTCAAAATATGTGCTGCACATCGCAGATGAATAATGCTACCATTTAGTAAGAGAGACTCTGGGGGTAACTTATCCACTAGCATCCTCATCATTGAATCATTAGTTGAGTAGTTATCCACTGTTATAGTGGATATCTTGTTGTCGATGTTCCAATCGAGTAAGCATTGCACCAAAGTCTCGCAAAGTACTTCACTCGTGTGAGGACAAAGCACATGAATAAACCTATAAAAAGAAAAGATAAGCACAATAATCATTATATAAATAAAGTATAACAATTAACTCATATAATGTACCTGATAATACGACTTTGAAGCTTCCATTGTTTATCAATATAATGCGCTGTAATGGCCATAAATCCTTTTCTTTGATGTGATGTTGTCCACATATCCGTAGTAATTGCAATTCGGCCTTCATTCTTCTCTAATACCTCTGCCAAAGCTTTCTTCTCCTTCTCATAAATCATTAGGCAATCAACTTTCATAGTATTCCTAGACACCATTTTGAAGGTATCATTTAAACTTTTACAAAATCTCTTAAATCTCTAATGATCAACAATTGTCAAGGGATACTCATGCTCAATAATTGTCATTGCAAGCTCTTCTCGGGATACTTGTTGACTAAAGCTAAAATTAGAAAGCTCTAATCTATCCTTATTAAAGTTAGCCTGAAGGACTTGTTGCCTAAAGTCCATGTTTTTCTTCTTCTTGCATCTATCAAAGTGTTTCCTCAAGTGACTTGTCCCCTTCTTCGGATCACCAAGCATCCCTGCATTGCAATATATACATGTGGCTACTTTTTTCCCCTTGATCACCTTACAATCATAATGTTTCCATATCTCAGCTGTAACTTTTGCCCAAGGGTCTTTTTCTTCAACTTTATCATTATCAATTGCAGAAACTGTTGCATTCTCGGAGGAATTGAGCATGGGAAGGGCACCCTCAGTAGAAGACGCTGGATCAGACTACTGGGTATTAGTTATTGCAGCTGGACTTGATTCTCCCACTGAAGTTGGAATAGATAACATCAATGGATATGGACTCGAAGAATGAGCTGGACTTGTATTTTCAGAAATTGCTGTAGAAACATTAAGAATTTTAGTTACTAAGGAGCTACAAAAATTAATAAGCACATAATAAATAACATGAAAGAAAATTGATAATATCAATCATTATTAATATCAGTAACTAACTAATAAACTTACCACCTCCATTGGATTCTATCATACGATAAATTTTATCAATTTCTATGGTAATCTTCTGTTCTTTCAGTAACATGGAGAAATAGTTAAGGACCTGCAACAAATAAACTAAAACAAATTTAAACATCTTTTTAACAAAACAAGGTCCAGAATACTCCATCAACAATTAATTTTATCACAGATTCTATTTCAATATAGATAAGTACACTGAGCAGACAAGATATCAATTCAAATTTCTTGGTAGTAATAAATAATAGTGCAAAAATTAGACTTACAAAATGGTTTGCTTCTGTTCTCTTTGTTAAAGAAATTACATCGAACTATACATAATCATAGAAGAATATAGAATATTAGATTTCAAAACATCCATCTATGTTAATGTATAGTTGAAGATGGAAAGCAATAATAACAGAGAGGGTAGCAAAATACAGGAAGCTTACTAGGGTATTTAGAGAAATCAAATTGTCAGCCACTTTGTTTGGAGTCTTCTTTCCGGCAGGTTTTTGTTCTTAGACAACCGGTTACTAATCGGAAAAATTGTTCATGTGGTCAAAGCCAGAAGTTAATACTTTATCTGTGTAAAGAAGTATAACAACCTCAGAAGAAATCAAAACCATAATCAAATTTATAAGAAATCATAACAATATTTAAAATAAAAAAATCAATTCAAAGAAGAAAACCCTTCAAATACAAACCTCTTCGCAAAGGAAAGAAACGAATTTGGTATCTACAGTATCATCACCTGCACCATCAGAAAAGTTTGACTCACATAAGAACTTAGTAGTATCATTATAAAAGCAATATTAATCCTAAATCAATAATTAGGTAAGTAGAACAACAGTCAAACACAGCGAAGTGAAGAGAAGAGGATAATGATTCAAACCCTGGCAGCTTTTGATATGCTTCGATTGTTGGAGATGACTTCGATGACAAAATACAGAGCAGTTCGATTTGGTTGTGACGACTTTGACGGGTAGAGAACAGAGCAGCAACTAAAAATTAAAAAACCCTAGAAAGACTTACTCTTTCTCTAATATAATTTTACTTACGTGTAGAGTAGTGCGGGGCATACGGGGCAGGGCAGGTAGGGGCGGTTCGAGTCACAAACTATACCTGGACCTGACCTGCCCTGCAGGCAGGTCAATATTTTAAAAATTGGACTTGGCCCGTTCAACAGACGGGGCAGGTCGGGCCATGTTCGAGCCGCTTCAGGACAGGTCAGGTCTTCGGGCCAGATCAAAAATTGCCATCCCTATGCCTCACCAGTTACCATCTGTTTTGATTTCTCAGTAGGCACATCCAATCGAGCTGGTGCATTACATATTGGTATATGAGATTTCGTAACTTTAGCAGCATCAACAAAACTAACTGGTAAACGGTTCGCAACCATTTGTAAATTAATTATCCTACTTACATATTGGTATATGAGATTTCGTAACTTTATATCAATTGACATGCAATAATCATCAAACGCCCTTGATGCAAATTCACCAGCATTATCCAAACGAATATTTTTAATCTGATAATCTGGGAATTGTGCTCTCAATCTTATTATCTGGGCAAGCAACTTAGCAAACGCCACATTCCGTGTTGATAATAAACATACACTTGACCATCTCGCAGATGCATCAATCAACACCATAAAATACTTAAATGGCCCACTTGGTGGATGAATTGGTCCACAAATATACCCTTGAATTCTTTCCAAAAACGATGGACACTAAACATTTATTTTTAATAGGGATGGTCTAACTATCAATTTCCCCTAAGTATAAGCAGTACAAAAACTATCCTTTGATATCAATATTTTCAAATCATTCAATGGATGTCCACTAGAATTCTCAACAATTCTACGCATCATCGTGGATCCAGGATGGCCAAGTCTATCATGCTATATTTGGAAAAATTTAGGGTCAGTTATTTTCTTGTTCATTATAGCGTAGGCTTTTATTAGATATATTCTCGTAAAATATAAACCAGATGATAATGTATAGAGTCTTTCCAGAACAATTTTCTGTCCAAAAACAATGGACATAATATACAAATACTCCATATTTTGTTCATTCACTATTTCAATATGGTATCCAGTTTTCCTAATATCTTTAAAACTCAACGAATTTCGTTTCCAATTACTCGAATATAATGCATTATGGATACATATTTTCATTCCCTTTTCTAACAGCATTATAGCTTTTCCATATCCTTTAATTAAATCAGCACAACCAGATATGGTATTTACTCGAGCTTTATATTTAGATATGTTCAGGAAATATTTTTTATCTCGAAGGATAGAATGAGTTGTAGCACTATTAATCAAACATATTTCCGAAATATTTCCTTGAATTTCCATATCTTTTTCTGTTCAAATAAACACAATATTTACATTAGAAAACATATCCATTGATATTTCTGACTTTAATTACAAAATGGATATATAACAAAATTGAAAATAAAGTCAGAAAATATTTACATAACTTCTATTTACATTTCCATATTTTTCAGACATCATTTTTTTTACATTTTTAGCACTATTCAGGAAATTTTCAATATCTAGACCATTGAAACAATCCGAAGTATGAAAGCTTGAAATATTTCCCTGAGATGTTCCTTCTCCACTCTCCACATTTACAGCATTTGTTTCAACAACTTTCAGTTTCCCTTTATGGGAAGCTTGATACAAATCTACCAAATGTTGTGGAGTTCGACACTGGCGGAGAAAATGTCAGTGCTCCCACATTTGTAACAAACACTTTGGGAATTGTTATTTTGATTTCCAAAATTTCCATTTGGGTTCTATGATCCATCTCTTGTCCAGACCAAGTTTACACGATTATATGGATGAAAACGATTTCCACCTCTCCTTTGATTTCGGCCTCTACTACGGCCCCCAGTATTGTTATCATGGTCTTTTCCACGGTCCCCATTATTGTTATTACGGCCCGACCCCGACCACGTCTAAAACCACGACCCCTACCACGATTCGGATTTCCATTATCCCGATACACATTATTGTTTATTTCTGGTGGTGTCATCGCACCAGGAGGTCATAACTCATGGTTTCTCAACAATCTCTGGTTTTGTTCTCCCATTCTTGTAAAATTGGTAAGCAACTCACCAAAAGTATTAACTTTATTTTGTCTGATCGTTGATTGTAATGGTATTTGATCAGCATGGAAGGTGGATAATATTTTTTCAATTTTCTCCCCTTCAGTTTTCTTTTCTCCACAAAATTCTAATACTGCCGCAATCCGGTGGAGTTCAGAACTATATTCACTAACTGTTTTAAAATCTTGGAACCTTAAATGGATCCATTCATGTTGAGCCTTTGGAAGATCTATATCTCTCATTCGTTCAAATCTATTTTTCAGGGATTTCCACAAAATTAGTGGATCCTCAATATTCATATATTCAGCTTTCATATTCCCATTTATATGATGTCTGATAATTTCCATTGCTTGAGTCTTTTGCTTGATAGAAGTTGCATTATTTTCACATATAGTTTCTTGTTATTCCCTGGCTTGCAAATGGACTTTCAAATCCGATATCCATGTTATGTAATTTTTTCCAAAAAGTTTCAGGGCATGGAAATCCAATTTTTTTTCAGTTATGACATTTTTCTTTTCTCGAATTTCTACAAAAATAATATATTCACAATTAATAATAAATTAAATTAAAATAAAATAACAAATAAAAATAAAAATAAAACAATTAATCAATAAATATATTTCCAATTAAATAATAAATATATCATTCCTCTTTTTCTAATAATTATTCCTCTTTTCATCGATTTTTTTTCATTTTTTTTTTCATTTCCTCTTTTATACCAATTTCTTCATCTCCTCTTTTCTACTAAATTTCCATTTTCCTCCTTTTATGGTTCCAGCCAATTTTCCATTTTTCTCTTTTTATGGTTCCAGACCAATATCTCAATTTTTTCAATTTAATTTCGGCAGCATCTCAGTATAACCAAAACACCGTTACCATCACTTTCTGATCTGGAGGATCCGTCTGGGCGGCAACCAGAGAGCATACTCGTGTTGATAACGTGTTATAAAACCAAATAATAACACAAAAATCAATTACACAAGAATGGCGAGAGCTAGAGAGAGAGGAGAAATGATAAGTGAATTGGCAACTTTACTCATGCCTTCTTCCTTCTTCTTCTATTTATAGACAACCTATGGGACACTTGTCACATACAAGCATACACAATTCATGCAATTTGACACATATGTTATGAAGAGTGGAATCCATCTGTATTACACAATATGTTTTTAATTTTTAATTGTTTATTGAAAATTTAAATAATTTCTTGGTTTTTAAAAGAATTTTACTTTTAAAAATATTTTAAGACCACTTATGATTTTATCATGTGAGTTGATAATTTCTATTGATTGGAATGAGCATTATTTTTTTAATCAATTTATAATAATTATTATTATTATTTAGAAATAATTCCAAAAAATCTATGAATGTTTGAAATTTTCTCCATTATACCGTCGAAGTTCTATTTTTGTTCATTTTACCTTTGTCCAAATGAAAATATTAATATATATATATATATATTAAAAAATAGACTTAGTGGGACTTCAAGAGACGAGTCTAATGGTGGTGGTTCACCTGAAATTGGTGGCTAAATGAATGAGAATAATAGAAAAATCAATTCAACAATTCTTAATCTCATTGAATCTCATTCATTCAACCACCAAACAGTCGAGAGACCCCCACTATTTTAAATTCATCTCTTGGAGCTTTACTAAAGTCCAAAAGTTTATTTTAAAAATTCTAACGTTTTTGTCTTGATAGTGGTACAATGAGGACAAGAGAAACCGGTATGGTAAAATGGGGAAACCACAAACTTTTATGGGGTTTTTTGGATTATCCTTATTTTTAAATGGTGGTTATTAATTAGTGAGTAATGTTATGTATATTGGCTCTACCTTTACGCGTCTAACACATTACTGAATAGGTATTTCATAATAATTAGGGTATTAATTTTTGCACCTAATCAACTTTTTTCTATTAAAGAGTAGGCAGAAAAAGTTGACATAACAAGTGGTAGAAAAAGTGGCATAACAAATACTTCCATATAATTATTTTTTAAGGGTTATTATTGAGAAACACACTTCTTAAAACTTTGAACTGTTAACACATGATTTTGAAACATCTTGACAATCAACCCCAACTGATGCACCAGATTTGGTTTCCCTTAATGCTAGTAGTATTCCGTTAGTATCGGCGATAACTTTCATTTTGAACTCGTTATACGTTTGATTATGATTTTAGCAGTGCTACAGTTGTTGTCCCAGTTGTTTTTATTATTATTATCTATATTTTAAAAAAAATGTTTGATTTAAAAGAAAAAAATATTGCAATTACTATTTTACCCCATAGTGCAAGTACCAAGCACCAAACCGTTGTGCAACAGTAGGTTTTGGAAGCTCTCAAAATCTATTATAAATATAGAGTTAATTACACTGACACCCTGAACCATTGCAAACTACAACCAGATAAGAAGTTACTCCGTTGACCTAACGTTAACCGTTATTATTCTGTTAAATTTTTTGTTGACTCCGTTAACTATGCGCATTTACATTCTTACCCTTGTGATATCTGAATGGGTGGTCCACTAGTCATTTTTAAACAGAAACAATAATTAAAAGAAAATTCAAACATTAAACTCTCAATTAATAATTAATTTCCATTAGGCACCATCATCTCTTCTCACTCTCTTTGAATTCATAGACCCAATTTATGCTCCATTAAAAAATAATAATAAATCATCAAAGAATATGGATAGCTTCAAATTCACATTTCTCCCGTATCTTCAAAAGCATCCCTCCATACACATTATTGTTGTTAGCACCGATTTTGCTTATCCATGAATTTTTGCGGGACGTTTGAAAATTTATAGCGTTTCACGTATGGTCATAATGTAAAATCCTAACTGTTTAATAGTTAGGGATTTAGGTTGTACAGATTTTTTTTATTGTTCAAATTTGTTGATGAGGGATAAGCATCACTCAAACTTCAAACTCAATTGAAAATAGAGATATTGCGTTTTTGTTGGTGTTGAAGTTCAAGTTTGAGAGTGAAAAGACTGTTTTTCTTTTGCTCTATTTTTAGGTTGCTCTGTTTTGGAGTCCATTGAAGGTCTCTATTTTTTTTTAAAAAAAATGGAGATGTTAAGTTTATTGGAGTATATTTCAGCAATGAAATAGGAGATTGCGGCTTAAAAGTTGAAGTATTTGAAGTGGGTTCAATGGGGAGCATTTTTCTCTTAGACAAGACATCACTAGTTGTTGTTTGAACATGTTCATGTTGTTTTTGTTTGTTGGAAACAAAGAGCTCTAATTCAAAAAAGGAATCATCACCATCATCTTCAACATCTACAAGATTGAAATTTTCATTAGATGGTTTCCAGAATTTGAGAAAAGTGAGAGCTTTCATGGTGATGATGTTGGGTTTGGGTTGGTTTGATAGGTTAACGTTTGGTTTTGTTTTATCGTGGTTGGGTTTGACACAGAGAGAGAGAGATGAGTGAAGGGTATTTTTTTAAAACTATTTTTCTAAATCCAATATGTAATTAGTGTGGTAGCAAGGGATGAGTTGAGTTTTTAATAGTGAATTTCCCAATATGCCTCTTTATCACATCCATTCAACAGTATCTTAACGGAATGATAACGGTCAACAGTAAGTCAAAGGGGTTCGATGTGGATTTAATATAACTTTTTATCTAGCTATATTTTGTAATGATTCAGGGGTGTTAGTGTAATTAACTCATAAATATAACTTACTCATCCAGGACTAAATGGAAACATAACCCATAAACATAAAAACTATAGTAGTTGTTAAATAGATTCAACTATAGTCACAACAAAATCAAATCAATGTTACAGCATTTTGAAGAGGTTAAGCATAGGAGCTGCTAATTTGAAACAAGCATATCAACATTAAAGCACAATAATGTTGGTTTGAAAGTTGATTTGCAGCAACTAGAAAAATTAAGAGCACTATTACGTGAAAAAATTACTTTCATCAAGGACATGGAAACAAGCTCAACATTGGATTACAAAGGTATGTTGAAGAACAACCCAGATGCTGGTATTATTTAGTTCAAAAACAAAAAATAATACAGCGGAAAAAAAGTTATCGTTAAGATTTTAGAGTCCATGAATAATCCTAACAATCTATATTTTAACAATCATGAGTGTAATTACTTTAGATGGTGGGTCACCTAAAACAATGAGACAGACATGACAGTGTTTGAAAAATGTTGCACACTTATTGATATGGGTACGAGCATGGCCGCAAAGAAAAATCAAAACTGTAAATAAAAACATAAATATTCTTTATTCTAATATATGTATTTCTGCGATCTATGGTAGTCATGTTTGGTTTCCTAGCATTTCTATTGTATTAGAGTCAGTAGGCAATATATATAAGGTCTAAGTGTATCAACAATTACCATCGATAAAATATCTATAAGAAATGTATTTAGAACTTATGAGGTGCCTAGAAAATGTACTACCTAATTAATATAGTCTTTACCTATAATCATTTATCCTAAATGACAAGAATGTAACACTAAAAATATGACTAAACTAGGCAACAAGTATAAGTAACCAACAAAAATGTAAAACCTAAATGTACTTAAAGTCTAACATCAATCAACAACAAGTAAAAATAGTGGTAGTAATATTGGAAGATGATATTACTTAGAAGATTGATCACAATAACATCAACAACATCTAAAAAGATTACATTCATATTTTTCGGGTGTCAAACCCAATACCAAATCAGTAATACAAGGGGATAACTTCTTATATATATAGTATCCAAAAAACTTCATTAGTATGAGGCCTTTAGGGTGGTGGTACCCAAGAACACATTCATGCGGGCTCGACCCTAACCCAAAACGGAAAATATCGGTTGAGGAACGACTCTGAAAGGTCCAAAAAGTGGTATCGGAGCCAGATGTTTAATGATAGAGCCTATGATTAGATCCGTGGTTAGAGCCTTATGTCGAAAGGCTTTCTGATATCATGGTGGTCAGGCGGTGGATCTAATTAGTTAGTAACGGTGGTGCAAGATGATTTGACAGATCGGTGGATTATCTTGAGGGGAGGCTACGCGATATATGATCCTTAATTTGAAGGATCGGTACTAACTTAAGGATAAATGATGTGGCTCTTGGTTTGAAAGGAGGTCTGTTAGGGTGTCAAACTCAATACCTCTTCAGTAGTATAAGGGAATAATGTCTTGTGTATATAAGGGATAATCCCAAAAAATCCACACATTTTTATTAAATTCTCCCAAAAACCATGCTAGTTCCATTTTTCGCCAAAAATCCACTTTACAGTTAGAAATCGTCTGTTTTACCGTTCCATTATGTCAGTTGTTAAATCTCAGTTAATACCGAGGGGAAAAAGTGTATTTGCACTGTTTTTTATTTTTTATTAGAAAATTAAAGGAAAATGAAATGACCCGTTTGGTCACGTGTGTAATGATGATAAACAATAACATTATTTTCTTTGCTTCTACATCACTCTGTTTTTTTTCTTCTCTGTTTTGAAAGAGTAATTCTTCTTCTAAATTGTTATGACTTTATATTTGCTCTCTGTTTATATCACGTAAACAATATCCATCACAGAGAAATCTTCTTTACCCCCTATTTTTAAAGCTCCCCAAAATAGAGTTTAACTTTTCAAAGTACAATGGAACAAATAATAAAAATAGATGTTTCAATTGATTTAAAATGAGTACGTGGAAAACAGAATTAGAGAACTCTCAGTGCTATATTAGGGGTGAAATCATGACGTGAAAGTTAATTTAGGAAAGGATTTGCGAAATAGAAATTAGTTTGCATGTCAGATCAAGAATCTCATACCAAATCATGTGTCTAGATTTTGTCATGAATGGACTCCAACAACATTGAAAGGCACCATAGTTGTTAAGTGTGGAGTCTATCTTTTATTATTTTATTTTTCTCTTTTATGTTAGGCTTAGATTGTGTCAGGCCAGTTAGAATATAAATAGATCTCTTGTAATTGTAAACCCCATGTACTCAGAAAAGAGAGTAGAAACCCTAATACTAGTGCGACGTGGAGTAGGCAGTTTTGGCCAAACCACAGAAAATCCGTGTGTTCTTTTCTCTTCAGAATCTTTAGCTTTCTATCTTGCCTACATTATTTCCTAACAAGTGGTATCAGAGCCTGGTTCGAAACAATGGAAGAAGATGGGAAAGTTAAGATTGATAAGTTCGATGGAACATATTACGGATTTTGGAAGATACAAATCAAAGATTATTTGTATCAGAAAAAATTACATCAACCTCTTAAGAAAGATAAGCCAGAAGGTATGTTAGACGTAGACTGGAAACTTCTAGATCGGTAAGCCCTAGGCGTGGTCAGATTGATGTTGGCGAGGAATGTTGCGTACAATATTATCAACGAGGAGACTACTTACGGACTGATTGAAGCGTTATCAAATATGTACGAGAAGCCTTCTGCTTCTAATAAGGTATATTTGATTCGCCAGTTGGTGAATACTAGAATGAAAGAATGAGGGTCGGTCACTAATCATGTGAACAAATTTAATACTATTATATCGAGATTGGATTCGGTAAAGATTAAATTTGATGATGAAGTTCAGGCGCTACTCCTATTGTCATCCTTGCCAGATAGTTGGGCAGTAACGATTATAGCAATAAGCAGTTCATCAGGAATAAATACTCTCAGTTTTAAAGGCATTCGGGATTTGATTCTCAGTGAAGATACACGGAAACGTAATGTTACAGAGTCATCGGGATCAGGTTCTGCGTTGTATACTGAAAGCAGAGGCAGAAAGTCTCAGGGAGGTCAAAACCAAAAAGGTAGACCTAAATCGAGAAAGAAAGGTGACTCGACAAGTGGTAAGGAAGGGTGTAAAGATATTGTATGCTGGAATTGCAACAAGATTGGTCACTTCAGAAATCAGTGTAGAAACCCGAAAGACAGAAGAGAGAATGATTTGGTGAACACATCGACAGAAGATTCTGATGCACTTGCTTGCTGTGTAGAATGTCCAATAGAATCTTGGATTATTGATTCGGCTGCGTCGTTTCACTCAACTCTGTGCAAGGAATTACTGCACAATTTTGTTCCGGGAAGGCTTGGAAATGTTCATCTTGCTGATGATGAACCATTATTCATCAAAGGGAAATGTGATGTGAACTTGAAGACTCCTAAAGGGATGGTATGGAAACTAACAAATGTTAGGTTTGTTCCTGGACTCAAGAGAAATTTGATTTCAGTAGGCTAGTTGGATGCAGATGGTTATCATACAGCTTTTGCAAATGGGCAATGGATGGTCTCAAGGGGTAATATGATTTTAGCAGGATGACAGAAGGTTGGAATCTTGTATGTTACAGAAAAATCAGATTCTTTAAATACAGTCAACAATGGTGTTAGTCCTTCAAATTTGTGGCACCATAGACTTAGACAAATGAGCGAGAAGGGCATGAAGTAGTTAGCAACAAATGGCAAGATTTCTGAGTTGAAGACAGTTGATCTTAGTATCTGCGAACCATGTGTATTGGGAAAGCAAAAGAGAGTGACTTTCACAAAGGTTGCCAAGACACCAAAGGCTGGAAAACTTGAACTAGTGCATACAGATGTGTATGGTCCTACATCCGTGGAGTCAATTGGAGGAACTCGTTATTATGTCACCTTTATCGATGATGTGACAAGAAAGGTATGGGTTTATTTTCTGAAAAATAAATCTAATATGTTTTCTACTTTTAAAAGATGGAAAATTGAAGTTGAGAACCAGATTGATTTGAAAATCAAATGTTTGAAATTTGATAATGGTTGAGAGTATAATAGTCGTCAGTTCAAAGAGTATTGTGCAGAGAATGGTATTAGAATGATTAAAACCATTCCAGAGACACCGCAGCAGAATGGTGTAGTGGAGCGTATGAACAGAACTCTTAATGAGAAAGCGAGAAGTATGAGACTACATGTGGGACTGCCAAAGAAATTTTGGGCAGAAGCAGTTAATACAGCAACATAGCTCATAAATCGGGGACCTTCAGTTCCATTAGAGTTCAAGATTCCTGAAGAGGTTTGGTCAGGAAAAGAAGTAAATCTTTCACACTTGAGAGCTTTTGGCTGCGTTTCATATGTGCGAATTACAGATTCTGACAGAGATAAACTTGACTCAAAATCGAAAAATGTTATTTTATCGACTATGGTTCTGATAACATAGGTTATCGTTTCTCGGATGATGATAGCAGAAGGGTTTTCAGAAGTAGAGATGTTATTTTTCATAAGGACATCTTATACAAAGACAAGTTTATGGCTGATCTGAGGCTACAATGAAACACACTGAGAAAAGAGAAGAAGCCATGTTGGAAGATATTACTGAAGATGATATTGGTGCAAACGATGATACACCAATAAATTCGCCTACACTTACAGTTGTATTGAGGAGGTCTGGTAGAGAGCGAAAACAGGTGGATAGGTATTCTCCGTCCAAGTTTTATTTGCTTTTGACAGAACATGGTGAACCAAAATGTTACTCAGAGGCAATACAGACAGATGATTCTAAACAGTGGGAGGATGCAATGCAAGAAGAGATGTCTTCTCTTGAAAAGAACAAGACTTGGTCATTAACTAAGTTACCGGTAGGAAAGAAGGCGCTTGAGAATAAATGGGTATACAAAGTCAAGGAGGAACCTAATGGAAGCGAGCAATACAAAGCAAGATTAGTAGTAAAAGGTTTTCAGCAAAAGAAGGGTATTGACTACAACGAGATTTTCTCTCCTGTAGTAAAAATGACTACTATCAGAATTGTTTTGGGGCTTGTAGCAGCAGAGGATTTACATCTAGAGCAGTTAGATGTAAAGACTCCATTCTTACATGGAGATCTTGAGGAGGATATCTATATGAAGCAGCCAGAGGGTTTTCAGATTACTGGTAGAGAAGACATGGTTTGCAAGTTGCAGAAAAGCTTGTATGGTTTGAAACAAGCTCCCAGGCAGTGGTACTTGAAATTTGATGGCTTTATGACTAACAATGGTTACAAGAGATGTGAGATGGATCATTGTTATTATATCAATTCTTTTACAAACTCCTACATAATTTTGTTACTTTATGTTGATGACATGTTAGTTGCAGGATCTGACATGATAGAAATCAACAAGTTAAAGTATCAATTATCTAATGTTTTTTATATGAAAGATTTAGGTCCTACACAACAGAGTCTTGGGATGAGGATTACTAGAAACAAGTCAGAAGGTACTTTGAAGCTGTCCCAAATGAAGTATATTCAAAAGATAATTGACGGGTTTAATCTTCGGGATGCTACAGTTCGGACTACCCCTTTGGGAAGTCACTTTAAACTTTCAAAGGAGCTATCACCAAAAACAGATGAAGATAGAGATTACATGAGCAGAGTTCCTTATGCATCAGTAGTTGGTAGTTTGATGTATAAGATGGTATGTATGTAGACCAGACATTGCTCATGCAGTGGGAGTTGTGAGTTGGTTTATGTCAAATTCAGGAAAGGAGCATTGGGAAGCAGTAAAGTGGCTTTTCTGTTACTTGAAAGGCACTGCAGATAGAGGACTTTGTTTCAGACGAACAAATACTATCATAGAAGGCTTTACTGATGCAGATTTATGAGGCGATTTAGATGGGGAAAAAAGTACTACAGGGTATATTTTTACTCTAGGTGGTACAGCTGTTAGCTGGATGTCTCGACTTCAAAAAAGTGTTGCGCTCTCCACAACAGAAGCTGAGAACGTGGCTATTTCAGAAGCTAGCAATGAGATGATTTGGTTGAAAAACTTTATGGCAGAATTAGGTAAGGAGCAGATTCAAAGTGTACTCTACAGTGATAGTCAGAGTGCAATCAGAGTACAATCAGAGTGCAATCAATCTTGCAGAGAATCCAGTGTTTCATGCCAGGACGAAACATATCCAACTAAGATATCATTTTATCCGTGAGCTGATTGTTGATGAGGTGTTAACCTTGGTAAAGATAGCAGGTGATGACAACCCGGCATATATGTTTACTAAGGTGGTTACCAAAGAGAAGCTGAAGCATTGCATAGCTTCAGCTGGCCTTCAGAGCTGATCGCAGAGAAGGCTATTTCACTAGTGAAAGAAAAGAAGGGTCTACTAGATTTACAGGAGTGAGAAAAAATAGTAATGTCAGCCTCCAAGTGGGAGATTGTTAAGTGTGGAGTCTATCTTTTATTATTTTATTTTTCTCTTTTATGTTGGGCTCAGATTGTGTGGGGCCAGTTAGAATATAAATAGATCTCTTGTAATTGTAAACCCCATGTACTCAGAAAAGAGAGTAGAAACCCTAATACTAGTGCGACGTGGAGTAGGCAGTTTTGGCCAAACCACAGAAAATCCGTGTGTTCTTTTCTCTTCAGAATCTTTAGCTTTCTATCTTGCCTACATTATTTCCTAACAATAGTGCCATTGGGTTTTAAGAAGAACATTATATCAAGATTTGTCCCCATGAAATCAACACCTACTTCTCGCACTAGTTGTGGCCGTGGAGGAACTAAATCGAACAGCTCTGATTAGCGCTAATTGTAGCTGTGGATGAGCTAGATTGTGGCGGCTAGATTTTCTGCCAGAAGAAGAACATGACTCGAACTTAAATTTTCTTTTTTTTTTTATTACTTTGTAGATAAATAAATAAATAATAAAAATAGTTTCAGAAAACAATTAAGAAATGGGACATTTTCAAAATACCATCGTAGGTTTCACATATTAGTCAAAAACTTCCAACCTTTCAATTTTGGCCAAAATATACTTTTTCAATAGTTTATGTTAACTCTACTATTCACGCCGTCTGCAAATCTAATTAATCCATATGGTTCTTCACTTTCCAAACACTTTTGACAACATATATGAATTTATAACTTAATGTTTTCATTTATTTCATGTGGAAGGAAAGTAGACCAAACTGTTAAACAAGGACAATGACCTTATATTATTAAGATTTGCGGTTAAAGATACTATCGAATTGGATCGTTACTTCCGATGGAAGGCAATATGCCTAAATATGCTCAACTTTATGTTTATGGTATTGAAAATTATGTGAAAAATAGAATAACTGCTATTGGATCAAATCAGCCTTTAGGAATTATAATGGAAGATACAATTGTATAAGATTTGATTCACATGTCTGATGGAATCAATCCAATAGTTAAGTCTTTTAGAAGTGTAAGAGAAAGGTTTACATAACAATAAATATGAGCAAATTAGACTAAGATTATATGTTGGCCGTCCACCAGATGGAAATCAATATAACACTTCAGAAATTGATGATCTTATTGTAGGTGACTTTAGTGGTGAAACAAGTTGCTGAGATTTAATTATTGAGATAAAATATTTTACCTTACAACATGTCAGTGAATTGCATCCACTACTATTGTCTCTTCAATATCCACTTTAATTTCCATTTGGAGACGATGGATTTAGATTGAAAATACCTTACATCCTCCAAAATTCTTCGCAACAAATTAAGAGAGGTTACATCGTAATGAGGGAATATTATGCATATATACTTATGCATTGATCTGATACTACATCAAATTTATTATGTGGCGGTAGATTGCTCCAACAATTTATGGTGACTACCTTTTTCCTGCATAAGCATAGCCGATTAGAATACATAAAATGTAATCAAGATAAACTTCATACAGACTTACTAAGTGGTATTGAAGATTCTTATTTCAGAGGTGATACAGTGGGTAATCAAGTTGGACAAAGAATTATATTGCCTTCAAGTGTAATAGGGACCCCAAAAGATATGATGAGAAAATATCAAGATTCAATGGTCGTTTATCGAGTTTATGAATTTCAAATTTGTTCATTACATTTGCGTGTAATGCAAAATGGCCTGAAATAGTTTAAGCTTTTAAAAATAGTATTGGTCCTAATGCTGAAGATAAACCTGATATTGTTAGCAAAGTTTTTAAGTCAAAGTTACAGGCAATTTAAGATGATATTAAAAACCAAAGCTTCTTTATTACAACTAGGGGTGGGAATAGGCCAGGCGGCCTTTCAGGGGCCTACAGCCTAGCCTATATAAGGCCTAGCCTGGCCTAGCCTATTTAATAAATAGGCCAGGCTCAGGCTATGGTAAAAGCCTTCGTAACTTAATAGGCTGGCCCATATATTATTTATATGTACTTTTATTTATTAAATCTATTGGCATGTTTATTTATAAGCTTAAAACTCAATATTTTATTTATAAATATAAAGCCCAAACTTTATTTATAAATATAACTAGTTATTTATAGGCTTTTAAACAGGCTTTCAGGCCTAACAGGCTTTTAAACAGATCAGGCCAGACCTATAATACAAGCCTATCGTAGGCTCGTAGGCCAGGCTCAGGCCAGAGTATTAGAATACAGGCCAGGCCTATTTAACCAAAAGTCTGGTCTGGCCTATTCCCACCCCTAATTACAGCAATTGCAGGTTAAAATTATTGTTCATCATATTAAAAATTTATACATATTTAAATATCCATATCAATTATGTAAACCATTTTCCTTTCATATGCAGATATGCATACAATAGAGTTCCAAAAACGTGGTCTCCCTCATGTTCACATGGTAATTTAGTTGGGTTCTAATTTTGAGTCTCAAATGCCATAATTAATTGACAAATTGATCACTGTTGAGCTGCCTGATCCCAATACTGATCTTGATGGATATACTGCCGCATGTAAATATATACTGCATGGTCCATATGGGACCGCAAATATTAGAGCTCTATGCATGCTGAATGGTAAATGTTCAAAGTTCTTTCCAAAAAATTTTTGTGCACAAACAACAATTGATGCAAATGGATTTGTGATTTATAGGAGGAGAAACAATGGGATAATGTGTAAAAATAATCTCTTAGATAATAGGTTTGTAGCTACCTTCAATCGAAATTTAATTGTCAAGTACCAAGCTCATCTTAATGTTCAGATATGCACACATGGAACGCTTATGAATTATCTTTTAGAGTACTTTCATAAAGGTCCAGATAGAGCAAAAGCTGTTATAGAAAATATACATTCGCACGCAGTCAATACTACAGATAGATGTTCAACACTTATTCAGTCCAAATCTGACAACCAAAATTCTCCAATTTCCCATTTATATGTTGCTCCACAACCCATTAATGAAGTAAAAACTTATTTAGATTGTCATTATTTATCTGTATATGAATCTACTTGGCGTATTTTTTATTTCCCTATTCACGAACAAAATCCAACAATCCATCGCTTGCCAGTTCACCTACCAAATATGAACCATTTTGTTTTTTTAATGATAATCACAACATTGAGAGTATAGTTAGCAATCCTGATATGGAAAAAACAATGTTAATTGAATGGTTTAACATAAATGTAAACTCTTCGGTTGTTAAAACTCTTACATACCTTGAGTTTCCAACAAAATGGGTTTGGAATGTATAAGATCGAACATGGACAGAGAGGAAAAAAGGGCTGGCGATAGGCAGATTAACTCATGTCAACCCTAATGCAAGTGAACTTTATTTTTTAAGAATTTTGCTCACAATTTGGAAGGGAGCTACTTCTTTTGAAAAATTAAAAATAATCAAAGGTACAACACATGCTTCTTTTAAAGTTGTCTGTAAATCCCTAGACTTATTAGGCTATGATAAAGAATGGGAAAATGCGATAAATGATACTTCATTTTGGGCCTCATCAATACAACCAAGAAATTTATTTATTATCATCTTACTATTTTGTGAAGTTACTGATTGTTCTGGTCTTTTTAATAGAACATGACATCTTACATGCGACGACATCAAGTACAAACTTAGGATGCAGAATAAAGTTCTAGAGTAGTCTATTATAGATAGTCTATTACAAGATTACGTGTTGAATTATAGCGAAATTATTTTGTGGCAACATTCATCCTTAGTCATACATTTCAATTTACCTCTTCCACCACAATTAATCAATATAAATATGTTTTCAGAAAATAGATTCATTAATGAAGAGCTCAGTTATGATTACTCATCTTTACAATAAAAAGAGCAAAATCTTTATCCATTATTAAATCATGAACAAAGAGCTATTTTCCACTGTGTTATTGAGTCGGTGGAACAAAAGAAATCTCAAGCATTTTTCATTTATGGATATGGAGGAACAGGAAAAACATTCCTCTATGATGTTATTTCTTTGAAATTACACGGTCATGGTCATATTGTTTTAAGTGGTTCTTCCTCAAGAATTGCTTCTCTTCTTTTGCCCAGAGGTCGAACAACACATTTGAGATTCAAAATTCTGTTAGATATTATTGAAACATCCACATGCTTTACAAAAAAAGGTACACAACTAGCCGCTTTACTTGAAAAGACTGACTTAATTATATGGGATGAAGCCCCAATGATGCACATATTTTGCTTTGAAGTTGTAAGTAGAACTTTAAATGTATGTTTATCATGTGAACAAAGAGATAATATAATGTTTGGCAGTAAATTGATAGTATTGGTTGGAGATTTCAGACAAATTTTACCAGCCAGTTTAAACAACGATGAGAGTGCTACAATAAATGTATTTATCACAAAATCTAAGTAATGACGTCATTTCAAAATTTTACACTTGACTATCAACATGAGACTACTCTCTATTGAATCTACACCTCTTGAAAAATGGAGATGGTTTTGTTCCAACTATATAATTTCCAAAAGAATCTGATTCTTATTGGATGAAGATGTTGGATGAATACCTTATACAAAATTATGATCAGTCATTAAAAAAATTATTTGATGAAACTTACCCACATTTTTCCCAAATCTATACAGATTTAATATATTTACAAGAAAGAATTATCATATCTCCCCCAAATAATACTGTCGATTTTGTAAATGATTTTATTTTGTCTATAGTTCCAGGTGAATCCCATGTATATCCAAGTTTTGATTCAGTCACTGAAGCTCATATTAACTCTAAAGAAATTGTTATTTTATATCCTCCTAAATTCTTAAATACGTGAAAAGCTAATGGAGTTCCTAATCATCATCATTAAAAGTAAATTGTACATTTATTTTATTACGAAATTTAAATCCATCAAATGATCTCTGCAATGGAACTAGATTACTAAGTGATGTGATATACCAAAAATATTATTGAAGCATCAATTATTTGTGGTTCAAATATTGGTGATATCGTACATATACCAATAATTACATTCATGGTTTGAAATGGAAAATGACCCTTCATTTTTAAACGACGACGATTCCCATTAAAAACTGGCATACGTTGTTATAATCAATAAAAGTCAAGGCAAAACTTTGAAGAAAGTTGGTCTGTACCTACCCAATCCAATTTTTTTTCCATGGTCAGTTATATGTTGCTCTATCTAGAGTAACAAGTCTTTCTTGTCTCCAAGTGCTGATAGAGAATAACGATCTAATAAAAGTGGGTTACACCAAAAATATTATCTTCAAAGAAGTATTTCAAGAAATTTAAAAATAAATTAATGGTATTTCGAATTATTTATTATATTTCTTCATTAATTTATTTACTATTTTGATTTTTTTTTTCACTTATTACATTACTTCTTTTCATTTTTTTTAAATAAGATAATTTTCAGGGTAATGACAACTACTGACTACACATGTATTTCCGAATTATCCCAGCATCAAAAGCACATAATGCATCTCAGAGTCGCCAATATTTTAGACACCAAGCTCCCGACTAAACCTAATGAAATTTTGAGTTTCAATGCTCTTTTTATAGACGAAAAGGTATATATAAAAAATTCAATGGTTATATATCAATTACCTGTTTTTACTATAATATATTATGGTTTACAAATGTTCTATTTTCTTACTACAATTTCATTACAGGGAAGTGTGGTTCAGGAAATTTGTAGTCCGAATACAGTTAGATGGTTTCGTTCATTGTTGGAAATAGGGAAAACTATCAAACTAGCAAATTTCATTATACAAGACAATTTGCGATATTAGAGATACGCATCTTGCCACTGGTCCATTAAATTGGCGATCAGACAATATGATGACCCACCAGTAGATATCCCAATGTGCACATATGATTTCATACCTTTTCAAATGCTATCAGAACGAGCTTTGCAAAATATTCAAATGGTTGGTAAGGTCATCATTAATTCTTATAAATTTATTTTGTCATTAACATTTCAGTATTTCTTCATGCATGAACCTTATTTTTATTTCTTCAATTTATAATCTTTTACAACATTTTATTACTCATCTTATTTAATTTTATTAAATCATAAAATAACTATTATTTTCTTAATAATTGAATTGTTATTGGCATGGTAAAGGAATTACTTTCCATAATATAACAACAAAAGTTCTTGATGATGTAATATTATAATGTCTGTATAGTTGAAATCATTCAAAGCGTAATCGGTATAGATTAAAAAAATAACAACTTTTCAGTTTCTTCATCATATATATATATATATATATAATTATTACAGAATTAATTGATACAAATTGTTTTATTGATCATGTTAAGTAACTTTAATTTATTTGTAATGTTTTGTTCAAATACAAATAACTTTCCCAATAATATTAATTTAAGATTGTGTAGCTGTAACAACTTTCATTTCAAATATTCTCATTGGTTTGCTGCATTTTCATTCAAATTATTCATAGCAGATGCAATTGGATTACTGGTTGCAGGTGACATACTCACTTTCTCAAACAATGAGCGGTAAAATAACTCGTAACAAAGGTTTAAGGCTTAGATACATGAGGTTTAAATCTGTATCCTTTTAAATTAACTTATTTGTTTATTTTTAATAATATAGTAATTTGGTTTCCCTTAATCAGCCATCATGAATTCAATGTTTCACTATGACCTCTATTTGATGATTAGTTGGATGATGAGAATCTACTACAACATTAGCCTGATAGTAATTGCACTTAAAGGAATGGCTATCAAAAGCTTTGAAAGTAAGTTATGGTTTTCTTCCCGTGATATTAACATTTGAAATTATGATAAATATTGATGTCTATTACTGTTATCACATTATTATTATTATTATCTTTTTATTTTCTTCTAATTTTGATTGGATGAAAAAATACCGAATTTTATTATTTTTTATTTGAAATGAAAGTACATGTCCAATATGAAATCATATATTGAGAAGTTGATATCTTCTATGTAAATAAACTTCATCTACAAGTATAATTTTTACTTCTTTTTTTTCCTTTCAATATTTGGTTTTTTTTTATGTACTTGCAATCATTTAAAATAGTTAATGATAAATAAATTTGTTTTTTAGCCATGAGATTATAATTTTTAGAATTATATTTACCAAAAATCTATTTATTAATTTTATTTTTTTAATACACCTTGCATATGCTAAAATTAATAAAAACATTATTGCTAATGTTGTATTGCACACTTAAAAATAGGTCAATTATATAGAATTTACATTTAAAGCAGTAACTGTTACAAAGTTCTTTTGTTTTTTATTTATTTATTATATTATGTTATTAAGTGTGTTATAAAATAATATTATTGTTATGAAAAGCATTAACAACTTTATATTTTAGATGAAGTTCGAATATCAACTACCTCGGGTTCAATGATGGTAATAAACAATTAAGTTTACCAACTTCAAAACTATCACCAGATGTATTGTTTTACCTATATATTACGTCATTACTTTTTAGTACATAACCTTATAGATAATTTCATTTCAAATGTTCTTTTTTTCATTACAACTTTGTACTGCTGGAAATCCAAATAACTGATCATAGGATAGATATTGTCAGGTTTGTTGAAGACATACCATCTAAAATTGCCACAATTGGGCTAATCTTTCAAGAAGATTAATTAATTTATTCCATTATGTACTGAAAATTAACAGCTATAGTTATCTCATTATCAATAATATGAAGGATCGAAAATATTGTTGCTCTGCTCAGATCCTTGGCATCAACACAGAAAGGATGATGGTACAAATATTGCTTATTTTGAAAAAAAAAAAAAGGCGTCTTATATCATATGCATCTTATCTCTCCTTAACATGTGGAGTTATCAACTCATATATTCCAAGGTAACTTTTATTTAATTATATAACTATTTTATTATTTGGTATATTATATATTAAATAATATAATTATTCAATACTTCCTTATAATATTGTTTTTTACCCATTTTTCATCTTTCAAATTTAATATATGTAGATATAAAGTAAACTTGGACGTTATTGATGGAACCAATATTGCAACCTTTGTGCTGGATACGGTAGCTGAAAGATTTTTTCAATTTCTTGTCAGTAAAATCATGACTATGGCTGACACCTCAACAATTCCTGCTCTATGGCTGACACCTCAACAATTTCTGCTTTTATGGTAAAAAAAGTTTTAAATCTCAAAAATACATTCCATATATCTATCAACACTAAAGATGCAGGATTTTCATTTACAATTAAAAAAATACTTGATTTACCAGCAGGACAAATTGAGTTACAACAATTTCCTGAAAAGTATCTACCTTCCTCCATATAACTATACAATTAGTCAATAAATTGTATGTAATTATCAAATTCATAATATAGGGTGACTAGAAAAACACTCGTAATGAATATCAATCTTTCAGCTGTACAATCTTTTAAAAGGTTAATTCTACAACCATTACTATATACATTATTTTTCACTATATCTTACATTACAATTGCACAGACTAAAACATGAAGGTCATGAAAAAGATGATGACTCCTCATTTACAAAATACGGTGCAAAGTATGGATGAAGTCAGTTTCATTTTAAGAATCCTTAAATTTCTTATTTTACTTATACTAAGTACATTAAACTTTACATTCTTCCATCTTCTGTAGAAATATTCAAAATATAAGTAATATTGAATCCTTATTTTGTTTAGTTATTATCGCTATTAATTTGATATATAGAGAAAAATATAAAATTTTAGAAATTTCAAAAGTTTCTTATTTACTTCCGTTGCTGATTTTGCAATGTGAACTATTAGTTACATATTGTTATAATATTTTTATATATTGTTGCTATTATATTATATTGATGTATATTGCTCCTGTGTATAATATTTTTATTTTATTTAATTTTGAAGTTAAGTTATTTTCATTTCATTATCAATTCAGCCTTATTATTATTATATTCTTTTTTCTAGCGGGATAAAGGAAATCTGTATTGTATATACCAATATCATTATAGTTAGCATGTTATGGAAAAAGTATTTATTCTCCATATTTTCATTATATTCTTTAATATTATGATTTTTCTTTTTCAGTGTTACAACAATCCGGGAAAGGAACATGGTTTCTTGTTGTGAATACTATTGTTATAAATTACAAATACGATTGCTGGCACAATCAGTATTATTATATGGAGGCCTTCTTCTTCAACAATATGTTGTTGATATATATGTCAAAATAGAAAGTTCAAGACTAGATTATTTTTGAAATCGAAAAAATGAAATTCGAGCATAATTATATCAAGGAATTATAGATAGTATTGAAACTAGTGAAATACATGGATATAATATCAGTCGTAGAATTGTTTTACCAGCAACTTTTATTGGAGATCCTAGAGATATGCGTAAAAGATATATGGATGCAATGACATTAGTTAAGCGCTTTGGAAAACCTGATATATTTCTTACAATGACATGTAATCCTAGCTAGATCGAAATTAAACAAGAACTAAAACCAAGTGAGGAAGCTCAAAACAGGCCTGATTTAATATCTCGAATATTTAAAGCAAAATTATAACTATTAAAAAATGATTTATTTAAAACAGAAATATTTGGTCTTGTTGCAGCTTATGTTTATGTTATTGAATTTCAAAAAAGAGGTCTTCCGCATGCTCATTTCTTGATCATTTTAAAATCAAATTCAAAAATAATTGCACCCAAAATTTTTGATTATATTGTTTCAGCTGAACTTCCTAACAAACAAATAAATCCACATTTATACTCTATTGTTATTAAACATATGATGCATGGACCTTGTGGTGATCTTAATTCAAATAATATATGCATGAAAAAAAAGGACGATGTAAAAACCACTATCCAAAACCATTTTGTGCACAAACAACAAGACAAAAGAATGCTTATCCTCAATAAAGGCGACGTGAAGATGGACAAAGAGTTAAAGTAAGAGGTTGTGAATTAGATCATCGTTGGGTTGTGCCATACAATCCTTATTTACTCACATAAATGTTGAAATATGTTCAACAATTAAAGCAGTTAAATATTTATACATATATATATATGGCATAAGGGTCTTACAAGCCCCTAAACTTGGTTATATTTTTCAAGTCAGCCCTCCAACTTCACGAAGAGCCAATTTAGCCCCTTAACTTTTAAATTTTGTGTCAAGTAAGCCTTTTTTGCTAATGTGGAAGGCTTAATTGACATATTGAAGTTAACATTTTTTGCTACCAGATCAGCATCCACATCAGCAAAAGGGCTTAATTGATCCATCATTTGGAAGTTGAGGGGCTAAATTGACCCTCCATAAAGTTCGAGCCCTAACTTGAAAAATACAGCCAAGTTCGGGGGTTCCTGAGACCCTTATGCCTATATATATATATATATATATATATATATAAAGGCCATGATCGTATTGCTTTTCAAATTACACATGAAAATAACTCTAATGATATTGATGAAATTGAAATGTTTCGATCAGCTAGATGGATATCGCCGCCAGAAGCAACTTGGAGAATTTATAGTTTTCCTTTAAATGAAATTTATCATGTTATCTAAATGTTACAATTATATCTTGAAGATGCACAAAGTATTAGTTTTAAAAACTCATATAATCTTACAAATATAATAAATGATGAATATAAATCAAAATCAATGCTTACAAAATATTTAACATGAATAAAATAAATATTACTGCACAAAAATTATTATATAAAGAATTTCTTGAATATTTTTGTGTGGAATAAAAAAGATAAAATTTGGACTCCAAGGAAAAAAAAATGTTATTTGACGAATAGTTACTGCAAATCCTATGGAAAGTGAAAGATACTATTTAAGATTATTACTAAATCATATCAAATCTACCAAATCGTTTGAAGATTTACTATTTTTTAATGGAATAAAAACTTCTTCATTTCGTGAGTCATCTTTATTACGGGGTTTATTGGAATCTGATAACAGTATAGAAAACTGCTTACGAGAAGCAGTTGTATATGAAATGCCAAATACTTTATGCAGATTATTTAGTACAATATTAATATATTGCAATCCAAACAATCCAAAGTTTTTATGGGAGCAATTTGATAAATACTTATGTGAAGATTATAGAAAAACATATGTTAATTTAGCATATGCTCATGTAAAAACTTTAAAAGATATTAATTCTATTCTTGAGTCGGTTGGAAAAAGTATTAATGATTACAATTTAATAGATTATTATATTAATTTAAACGAAGAAGAAAAAATGTTAAAACAAATAAGTGATGAATTAAGAGTTATAGTTCCTCAAGAAGACTTAGACGCAGTTTCGTTATTAAATTTTGAAAAAAGCTTGCATACAATATTATAGTAGAACGCGTTCTCACTGAAAAATCTGGAGCATGTTTAATTGATGGTCCTGGTGGAATCGGCAAAACATTTTTATATAAATCAATTCTTGCACCAATTAGATCAAAACATATTATAGCTCTTGCAACTGCTTCATCTGGATCATATTCACGATTTAAAATTCCACTATCTGATGAGGATCATATTTCATGTAGCATTAATAAACAAAGTGGTTTAGCAAAACTTTTGCAAACTACTCGATTAATAATTTGGGATGAAGCTTCTATGTATAAAAGACAAACTATAGAAGCTCTAGATACAATGTTACGTGATATAAATAATAGTAATTTACCATTTGGCAGCAAAGTAATAGTATTTGGAGGCGATTTTCTAGATACAATGTTACGTGATATAAATAATAGTAATTTACCGCGGCAAAATAATAGTATTTGGAGACAATTTTCGCCAAATTTTACCAGTAATTCTAAAAGGAACAACAAAAGAAATAATAATGTCAAGTTTAGTAAAATCACACTTATGGAATATCTTGGAAAAACTATATTTAAAAGAAAATATGCGTGCAAAATTAGATCTAATTTTAGTGATTTCCTATTATGAGTTGGTAATGGACCAGAAAAAGCTAATTATGACGGTAAAATAAATCTACCAAATAATATGATAATTAATTACTCAGACCATAATACTTCTTTGAATGTTCTTATTGATTTTGTATTTCCAAATATAAACAAATACTCTAGGATACTATACTAACACCAACAAATAAAATTACCTTTTCAATATTATTATTATTATTATTATTATTATTATTATTATTATTATTATTATTATTATTATTTTCTACTTATTCATTATATAAAATTACCTTTTCAAAATACACTAATTAAATTAAAAAATATTTAAATATTTTTAAAATATTTTTTTAAGAAAAATATATTTTATTAATTAGTATTTATATAAATATTTTATTGAATATTCAAATAGTTAGTTTATATTAATATTGGATCCAAATTAATTATTTATATTAAAATATATAGAGTTAATATTAATAATTTAAATATTTATTTAAAGATAATAAATAATATAATTTCATTAAAAATTATAAATATAAAAAAAAAGAGATACAAAATAATTAAATTTGATGTAATAATTAAATAGAAATGAACTTTAATAGTAATAAAAAAAATAATAATTAAATAATAATTAAAATAATAATAATATTATTATTAATATTATTATGTGAAAGAAAAAGAAGAAGAAGAAATGTGTTGATGGTAGGATAGAAAATAATTTTTTAAAAGAATAAAAATAAAATGTTAAATAAATAAATTCAAAAAATTTAAAGTTTTATTATTTTAAAATTTAAAAGTTAATAAAGTGTTGGAATGGATTAATTTAAAATTTAAAATAAATAAAATATTAAAAATATATTTTAAACAGTGGAACATTTTAAAAATAAATATTTTAAAGTAATAATTTATTAGAACTAATAATTTAATCTATTATTAAAATAGAAACATAAATATATACTATATATTATAAAAGGATTCCAAAACTCTCCCACATGCCAATGTTTAGAATTCTTCTATTCAGAGTTATGAAATTAGGCTGATATTAGATATTATTTACACTTATGCTACTTTTAAAACCTTTTTTAACTTTAAATTTTATTTTTACTTCTACTTTAATTATTCTTATACATTATTATCCACGACTCCTTGTCTTCTTCAAAATTGAATAAATAAAGTTATGAAATATTAAACTTATATAATTATTTATATAAAATAATGATGTTATTATTTCAATAAATTTTGAGACTTTACACTTCCTAGCATAATCAATTACCGATTAACATCTTTATATAATTCATTCACATTGAAACAAAGGTTTCTCGGTTAAACTTCAATTCTATTTTCGTATTTTCTTATATATTTCGTTTCATCGCTTAAACTTCAATGCTCTCATGTATTTTCGTGTTCTCTTATATATTTCGTTTATTATGTAAAAGAGTTTTTCCATATGTTTAGAATTTATTTATTTATTTATTTTTAGAGATTTATTATTGATGTTATGAAATCGAGATCTTATATTTTTCTTCAATTTGGATTTAGCAAAACTCTCTCCTCTTACTTTTGTCTATCTAGCGGTAAAATTCATTAATTCTTTCTGGCATGTTAGATTCATACTACATCGTCCAGCTTCAGCTTTCATATTATATTATTTTTCATGTATTTCATTTAAAATTTACATATTATTTCTTTTTTTTTTCTTCTTATGTTTCTATTAGTTTGATGAAAGAAATATATGTGACATATTTCTGTTTCCTCCACTTTAAAAAAAAAATATTAGTATAATAGTTTATTTAATATATTTTCAAAGAACATAGGTATGATGTATATATATATATAATTAGATGATGTGAGTCTTTTCGAAGAATGTGTGTATGATTATTTTATTCCTATTATGGATTTAAAATCAATTTTTATTATACAACAGAAATTAAAATATAAGATAGAAAAAATACAATCAACATTATAAATAAGAAATAGTTTAATGGAAAAAATCAATGAAAATTAGAATTAGAAAATATAATATAAGATAATTATAATAAATAATAAGTAATTGATTATCTTAATAATATTTAGTCTTTTTATTTTCTATATACATTTAACTCTTTAATATAATAAATATATAACAAAAATATTGAAATATAATTAAAAAATTAATTAATTAATAAGACTTAATATCTTCCAACTAATGTTAATAACATCAGTTAACTAATTATTATCAAATATCAATTAATATTTATAATGATCAAATGAAAAACAATTAAGTTGGGGAATCAATATTATTTAATATTTTAATCAATAAAACAATAAAATCTTTTAATACAACAGATAATAAAGAATTAATTAGTTAGGATTATATAATAACATAATATATTAAAATAAAATAAAAAATTAAACTGTGAACCATTACATACCATTTTTCCGTATTTGAAAATTTAAATGATTTTTTAAAATTTTTTATTACCTTCAAAATTTTCTATCATTTAATATTAATAATAATTTAATTAAAATATATAAAAAAATTAATATAAAAAATTATCATCCGCACTATAATTTGTATTAAATCACTGATATAAAATTTATTACTTTTTAGTTGATTTTGAAAATTTGAAAAAAAAAAAAAAAAAAGAAAGGCCACTTGCTTGCAGGTGGTACAATACTAGATGTATAACAATTGTAAATTACTTGTTAAAATAAAAATCGTTAACTCTTTTATCATTGTTATTGTATCTTTTGTCAAGTTATTATCTTTATAGCGTTTCGGAACTACAGTTGATCCGGACTGACGGACCGGATGGTTCTGGGTTTGTTTGGGACTGATTTCAAAAGTCAAGGTATCCTGCAAAAGAAATAATAAACGTCCGAGCGGACCTTGGGACACCGGTATGATGTCTGCCGTAGGTACTCCGACGCTCAAGTCAGCTTTGAACTGAGAATAGGTAAGGAATTAAACAGATGAAAGAAAGAGTTAACTTCCTGTGTTCAATGATTCCTATCGGAAGGATTGCCTCGGAAGGACGTTGACAGACCCTCGAGTGAGCTCTGGGCTTGATTGATTATGATCGATAAAGTGACTTAGATCACCTGATGTTCGCCGGAGCAAGATCGGGGCTGATAGCAGTTTGAGTGACAAATTTGGCAGAGTTTCAGTAAGCAATAGCGTCGCCCCTTTGTGAGATTCTAGCCTTCTATTTATAGAGGAGGGCTGTCGCCTGATCCCTACGAGATCTCCGCGGAACGACCTCTGCAGGGTTCGGGATTTCCTCAATAGCTTACTTACCCAGTCGACGGGCCTCGGAAGAACTAAACCGTCTCGGAATTACTGGGCCTGGGCCTCAGCATCAACAGGCATGGGCCTGGGTCCAGGCCTTGGTTCCGAACCGGGCCTGAATTTCCAGCCCACTACAGATTCCCCCATCCATCCGCATGGATGGTTCCGAGCGGATGGATGAAGACGAAACGGTTGAAGAACCCACTAGTCCCTTTCAGCTGTCAATAGACGTCACGTCAGAAGAAACTCTCCATTCGGGGGGTGACACGTGTGGAAGCTTCCCCGAGAAGCTTTACCTTTTCACCTACCCCCCAAGTCTATAAATAGATTAGGGTTTCTTTACCTCCCCACTTTCACTCTCTCTGACTTTATCTCTCTAGAACCGTCGCAACCCCCGTTAACAAGCACTCGCCGGAGTTCGTCTCATCTCCTTCTTGCACTTTCAAGGTAAGCTCTTTATCGTCCCTTCTCATTTTGCTGATGTTTGCTGGTCGTTTAGTGTACGTTTACCCTCCGTGTTCGTCGGAGGAGACAAACGTTCTCGGGACCTTGTATGACTGGACAGAGGATTTAGGGATGACCTTTGGTCTTTTGAGAGCCGATATCACCCTTTCCGGCCTTTTTGGCTGTGTTCCGGTGGCTTTTGGACCTAAACTGAGTTTTCCAATTGACCGGAAAAGTTCTCTGACGTGACTGTTGAACTTTCCGATTAGGTATGTCAAGGGAATCAACAGAGTCAGAGATCCGAAGGATAATGGGTGAGGATCCGTCCGGAGATAAAAGCAGTCCATCTACATCAGGGTCCGTGGGAGGATCCAATAGCGAGATCTAAGTCCGAGGATTGTTGCGAAGTTCCATTCTGAACTTCAAAGGGAAAGTTTCGCGCAACTGAGACCAGCCGGAATAATGGTGGAAGTGGTAGACGAGGTGACTGGTAGGGAAGTCGTGTTTCCCTCGGACGTTGGTCCCTAAGGGATCCAGAAAAAAGATTGTCCATCAATAATTCGTCCGGAGCATATCGGTGCCATAAGATAAGCTTATAACATTCCGGATGACATCGAAATCCGTGCCCCCGAGGGTAATGAGAGGGTGGATTGGGTTGTAGACGGCTAGACTCCAATGTACACTATCTTGCTGAGTATGGAACTGAAATTCCCGATTGGAGGTATGCTTCGGAAGTTTTGCAAACGGCTGAGGATAGCTCCGAGCCTAGTCAATCCTAATACCATGAGGCTTTTACGGTCATTTGACGAGATGGCCGAGGAAAAAGGAATATATTGCGATATTCCGGACGTGTATTTTGCTTACTCTATCCAGAAGGTCAACTGCGATCCAGGCCGAGTAAACCTTCAATGTCACTCAGATCAAGTCCGGGTGTTCCTGAATCCTTCCTCATGTGATAAAGGGTGGAAGGAGAGATATTTTTTTGTCTCCGGACATTGGAGGGAAGAGGCGGACGGAGATATCCCATTCTGGTGGACTCCCGAGCCATGTATGAATGCAATTGGGTGGCTCGAAAATTTAAAAGTGTTCATTTGTACATGAGTCGTTTACTGCTTCTAGAAGCTAACGTGTGTTTGTTTGCCTTTTGCAGTGGAACTAGGAAAGGGTAACTGTCCGTGCGGACTCAACAGTGAGGCTGTAATTGACAAGATCTTAAGGCTCGATCTGGAGATTAGAGATCTTCAATTTTTGGTTTCGATTCTTCCTGACCCCACAAAGAAAGGCCAGAGTCCAAAAATGGTTGGTCAAAATCCCCGGAAGAACAAGGAAAATAAGGGTTCCAAGGCGGCCGCAGCCCTTCAATACCTGATGGGCCAGAAGCCGAAAGGTATTACGATCGAGGGTCCTTCCAAGAGAAGGAAGGACAAGGGCAAGGAGAAGGAAAGAGCCGCACCAGCGTCGGCTCGGAAGCCGAGCAAGGATAAGGGGATTGCTTCAACACGTCGTCGGGAAGAGGATGACGCGGATCCCCCTTCACCCAAGAAACATAGGGGTTCCTCTCCTGACATCCAGATCATTGAGAAAGAATCCGGGTCCGGGACTCGGACTTTGACTGTGCCTGCGGGCACTTCATTTTTTAAGGAGCCTAAGGCGGCTCTTGAAGCTTTAAGGGGAATGGTCCTGGAGGAGGACCAGAAATTCCTTTACGAGAGGCGGAATCACCTCGTTGATGAGCTTCTTTCTGTGAGCCACAAGGTAGTTCCCATACCTTTTTTTTTTTAATTCCGTCCGGAATTTTATCTTTTTTTTGTCTTTCAGCTGGTTCAAATAGGTCATGCCTTTGACCAAGAATGGGACAGGCATGTCTCCATCGTGAAGAAGGCCCGTGCTGACAGGGACTCTTCAAAGAAGGACAGAGAGGATGTCCAGATGAAACTCGATGCTGCGATTTCTGAGCTAGGAAATTTACGACTGATAGCTCAGGATAAAGAGAATGAGCTTGCGGTTGAGAGGGAGAAGAACAAGAAGGCCCTGAAGGAGGCTTCCGTGTTGAAGGGAACAGTCGAATCCCTGACTTCCCGGATGTCTGAGATGGAGGTCAGTCTTTCCAAGGCCGTTGAGAGTGCCAGACAGGTGGAAGCCAAGGCCGAAGTTGAGGCAAATAGCAGGGTATACCAGAAATTCCTTGCTGGTACCTTATCCAAGAGTGTGGCCGAAAGGAGGTTCGGCTACTGGCTTCAACTGGCCGAGGCAACGGGAGCCCAGATTCTGAGTTCAGCCAAGGATAGTGACTCGGAGAAAGATGAGGACGCCGAGGTTCAGGGAGAGGAAGAAGCTGTAGTAGAAGAGAAGAAAGATGGGGCGGATGCTTTCGAGGCCGAGAAGGGAGCCGAGGGTGAAGTTTCTACGGCGGTCGAGGTGGAACCAATCTTTGTCGTCCATCCTTCCTCGGAGGCTGCCGCTGTTGACCCGGATGCCGAGGAGGATTTGGTCCTTGATGACCTGGCCATTTAGGCTTTTTGTACTTCTCTCTTTTTGTACTTCTTTCTTTCAATTTAATGAAATTTATGCGTTCCGTTCTGATTGCTTTTTTTTATGAATATTGCCAAGTATTGAAACGGAATAAAGAGCGTTGGGACACTAATTAACAAATCATTGCATTAAAGAGTAAGCAACGCCTTAAAAAATACATTGATTGAATCGTAATTGTCCTTTCGGATACAATAATTTCGGTCTTTTCAGACGTTAATTAACAATTGTCCTATCGGACCTTTCAATTTCATTGTCCTTTCGGATTTTTGTACACAATATGACAAATGATCAACTTTTTACAAGTGTTGATTCAAAAAGCGAAGTGTTATGTGGGGTCTTATTTTGCGCCCGAGCGGATTTTCAAGACTATTTTATTCTAAGCTCAGTTTCTTTGTTTGATTCTCCGCCTTGAGAGTTTTTCCGTGCTCTTGTTCGATGCGTCAGTGCGGACACCTCGCAAAAAATGAATTTTTAGGGTTTGAGCGTGATTCGGAACATTTGTAATATGGGCTTTCATGCCTCGGACTCTGGACTTAACTTGATTAGTCATTCAATTTCCAGGATGTATGGGCGTTTTGCCTTTGGTTCCGTATTACCTGAGATTTCAACACAGGGTGAGGGAGGTCCTCAACGTATTGAGGACCCTCCGATGCTTAAGTCAGTAGTCGATTCGGAAGGAAAATCGAAATAAAATATGCGAGTATTCAATGGGTTTCTTAGAAAAACCTGATTTCCCCGCGTAGGGGGTTGATGGTCCGGGCGGTCGTTTGCTTTTGACTGCAAAGCGATAAAAGGGTTAGGATGGTCCTCAACTTATTGAGAACCCTCGGACGCTTAAGTCAGTAATTGATTCTGAAGGCAAATCAAAATTGAAAAACATTGAATGTAAAGAATTCATGGTTTGAGGTCGGAACCTGGTCCCCGGAGGTCATGGGGTTGTGTTCGTTTAGAATTGGAATTTCTTCAAGTGAGCCGCATTCCATGTGTTTCGGACTGCTTTGCCGGCTTCATCTTGGAGCTGATATGCTCCTTTGCTTACTATTTCTGTAATCTGGTACGGACCTTCCCAGGACTCGTCCAATTTACTTGCGGTGAAGTTTTTCCTGAGTACCCAATCCCCCACGGAAAAAGTTCTTGCTCGGACAGATTTGTTGTAAGCCCTTTTAATGGTTCTTTTGTATTTTTCAATTTTCACCTCTGAATCTTCTCGTAATTTGTTGATTGTGGCGAGGTCGAAGTCTAACATAACTTGGTTCTGATCGTGGAGCGGAAATTGTCCGAATCTCGCATCAGAAGGAAGTACTGCTTCGACTTCGAAAACTAGAGAGAAAGGAGTTTAACCTGTCGGGACCCTGGGAGTCGTTCTGTAAGACCATAAGACGCCAGGTAATTCTTGAACCCATGCACCCTTGTGCTTCCCCAGTCTTTTCTTGAGAATGGCCATGAGGGTTTTGTTTGTCGCCTCGGCCTGACCATTCGCTTTCGGATATCAAGGGGTAGAGAAGTTTAGTTTGATATTCCAAGCGATGCAGAAGTCCTTAAATACCTTGGATATGAACTGGGAGCCATTATCAGTGACTATTTTATTCGGAACTCCAAAACGGCAGAGAACGTGCTTCCATATGAAGTTTTTGACGGCCAAGTCCGTGACGTTGGTGAATGCTTCGGCTTCTACCCACTTGGTATAGTAATCGGTGACAAGGAGGATAAACCTTTCACCTTTCCCATAAGCAGGTGGGAGTGGTCTCACTATGTCCATTCCCCATTTAGAGAAAGGCCATAGGGATGAGATTCCGTGTAGAAGTTCAGCCGGTGCGTGAATGTAATTTCCATACCTTTGGCAATTTTCACATCTTTTGGCTAATTCTTTCACGTCCGACTTCATGGTTGGCCAATAATACCCGGCTCGGAAGCATCTGAACGTTAGGCTTCTTCCCCCGGAATGGTTTCCAGCTTGACCATTGTGAAGTTCTTGCAAAACTCTTTTCGCATTGTTCTCATCTAGGCATAGTTGATAAAGGCCGTTGATGGATCTTCTGTATAGTACCCCTTCGATAACTGCGAACCTGGCTGCGGATGTACGTAACTTCCGAGCTGAAGCTTTGTCTTGGGGCAATGTACCGGATTGGATGTACTCAAGAATTGGCTTGATCCAGCTTTATTGCGGGTCTCTAACCGGAAAGACTTCAAGTGATTCTGTCTTGATGGAAGATTTTTCAATGTGCCCGTGCAGAACGTACCTGGTGCCTGGATCTTTGACTACCGAACCGTAAGTGGCAAGAGCGTCCGCACGACCGTTTTCCCCCCTTGGAATTTGTTCAAACGATATTGTCAAGAATGATTGTTGGATAGTTTGAACTAATTCAAGGTAGGTCTTCATTCTGTCATCTTTCGCTTGATAGGCTCCGGTGACCTAGCTTACGACTAGTTGAGAGTCGCATTTGACCAGCAGATTCTTGATGTGCAGGCTTTGGGCTAGCTTTAAACCGGCAATCAACGCCTCGTATTCTGCTTCATTGTTGGTGACCGGGAAATCGCAGTGCAAGGAATGTTCTAATAACTGTCCATTCGGATTTATCAACACAATCCCCACACCGCCTCCTTGTGAGTTACTGGCTCCATCAACTTCTAGAATCCATGTGTTGGATTTTTCTTCCGTAACGTTGACACCCTGAGGAGGGACTGCGAAGTCCGCCACGAAATCGGCTAGTGCTTGTGATTTTATTGCCGTACGAGGTTTGTAATGGATGCCAAATTGGCTTAATTCCACAGCCCACTTCATCATCCGCCCGGAAACTTCAGGTTTATGTAAGATCACCCTGATTGGGTAGGATGAGATGACAGTTATAGGATGGGCTTGGAAATAGGGTCTTAACTTCCGAGAGGCTGATACCAGGGCCAAGGCGAGTTTTTCCATACTACTGTACCTTATTTCTGCATTCGCAAGAGACTTATTGGTGTAGTAGATTGGTTGTTGAGTTTTTCCTTCCTCTCAGACCAAGACGGCGCTGACTGCAGCTTCGGAGACTGCCAGATAGATGTACAACATTTCCCTGATTTTTGGTTTGGCCAAAACCGGCGCCTTTGCAAGGTGGAGTTGAACTTTTCGTAGAGCTTCTTCGCATGATCTTGACCAATCGAAGTTCGTGCCATTCTGAAGTAATTGAAAAAGGGGTTTGAGGTATTCGAAAGACCTTGGGAGGAATCGATTGAGGGCTGCGATTCTTCCGGTCAGACGTTGGATGTCTTTCTTGCTTTCTGGAATCGGAATTTTTACAACTCCTTCCAGTTGGCTCAGATTTGCTTCTATCCCCCTTTTCGTTACCATAAATCCAAGGAATTGGCCGGGACCAACTCCAAATGAACATTTCGCCGGCTTCAACTTCATGTTGTAGTGTCTCAAGATTTGGAAGGCTTCTTGCAGGTGTTCGATATGTTGTTCGGCTTTTAATGATTTTACGAGCATATCGTCCACATATACTTCCATGGTCTTTTCAATTTGTTCGGAGAACATTCGGTTGACTAAGCGTTGATATGTTGCTCTTGCGTTTTTCAATCCGAACGACATCACATTGTAACAATTAGTTCCTCTTTCTGTTATGAATGTTGTTTTTTCTTGATCTGCTGGGTCCATCTTGATCTGCTGTTATTTACCCCGAGAAGGCGTCCATAAAGCTCAAAAGTTCATGTCCCGCAGTTGCATCCACCATTGTATCGATGTGAGGAAGAGGGAATAGGTCTTTCGGACACAATTTTTTCAAGTCGAAGTAGTCTACGCACACCCGCCACTTGTCATTTTTCTTTCTGACGACGATGACGTTGGCTAACCAGTCTAGATATTTCACCTCTCGGACCATACCATTCTTTAGGAGATTTTGCACCTCTTTGTTAACGATTTGGTTCCTTTCCGAGGCGAATTTCCTCCTCTTTTACTTGATGGGCTTAGCCTTAGGATCGACTCCTAATTTGTGGGCGATAATGCCTAAGTCGATACATGTCATGTCCGCGTGGGACCAAGCAAAGCAATCGAGATTAGCCAAAATTAAGTTTAGGAGTTTACCTCTAAGTTCCGGACAGAGGGCTGAGCCAATCTGGATCTTCCTGTCGGAATGTTCCGGATCGATTTGGACTTCCTCTAGGGGTTTTGGCACCGGGACTTCCATTCGGCCATGCGCGGGAGCTCCGTTCTGTAATTACTATGCTGTTGGTGCTTTTTTGAAGCTGGTGTGGTAGTACTCCCTTGACGCTTTCTGATCTCCTTTGATTTCTTTGATCCCCCATTTTGTGGGGAATCTAAGAGTCTGGTGATAGCTTGAGGGGACAGCTTTCATCTCGTGGATCCAAGGTCTCCCCATAATTAAATTGTAAGACGATTACGCATCTACTAAGAGAAAACTGGTCACGAGATTAAGACCACCTACAAAAACAGGCAAAACAACCTCACCTATGGTCTGCTTCGATTCTCCACTGAATCCGGTGAGTGTTGTCGTGCTTCGGATGATGAGTGACTCATCCAGATGCATTTCCTTGAGGGCCGAAAGGAACATGATTTCGCCGAGCTTTCGTTGTCAACTAGGACCCTTTTCAACTTGCAGTTGGCTATTTGCAAAGTTATGACTAGCGCATCGTGGTGCAGGTTTGCAAGTCCCTGCATGTCTTGGTCAGAAAATGATAGCTCATAGGTAAGAGGGGTCTTACCTGGCCGCACGGAAGCTTCATTTATGCTGACTAGCTCTCACGCATGTCTCTTCGCGGAACTTTGGGTTATTCAGCTCACCACTGAGCCACCGTGAATAACTCCAATTATCCGCTCGACTTCTGGAGCTTCGTCAGGCATTTCGATCGCTTTGGATTCATGATGTTTCTCCTCGGACTTCTCAAGCGTTTGCTTTCTCTTTTCGGACGTAAACTCACGCAGGCGTCCTTTCTTCAGTAGGGAGGCTACTTCAAATCGTAATGCCACACAGTCCTCTGTTCTATGGCCGTGGTCATTATGAAATTGACAAAATTTGTTTTTATCTCTTTGATGTGCGGGAGTCCGCATTTGTTCTGGCCAAGTAACAGAGGACCCCATGTCTTTCATTACGGCGACTAGGGCTTTTGGCTCTATGGTTAGATCATAGGCCGGCACCGGTCGCCTAGGTTTGTTTTCACTGTTCCTACCTGGAGTTCTGGACGGACCCGAATTAGGGCGGGGGTCATGCCTTTTATATGGCTCAATCCTCCCCCTGTGAGGTTTATTATTGCGCTGCTCGGACTTACCGTTTGCTCTGCTCTTAGCCATGGCGGCCCTCGCAGGATCCTCTTCCAACTTGATTTGCCGAGTCGCGATTGCAAGGGATTCCTCCAGAGTACGAGGCTCGCATTCCGTGAGTTGCTCGTATAGACGTGAGAATGGGGGTAGACCCTTCCGGAATGCAGTCGCGGCGGTTGACTCCACGACATCTGGGATCTTGATGTACTCGCTGGTGAAGCGAGAGACATACTCCCGGAGGCTTTCACCTTCCTTCTTTGCCACGGAAAATAAGTGATCCGTGGTTAACCTGAAACGCCTGCGGCTAGAAAACTTGACAACAAAATCATCCACAAGTTGACAAAAGGAATGAGTAGAGTCGTTCGGAAGATTAAGGAACCAGGTTAGGGCTGGGCCGCCCAAACTACTACCAAACGTTTTGCAAGTTATGGCTTTGCGAGTGTCGCTCGGAAGGTTCACCATGGACATTTCCTGGCGGTACTCGGCCACGTGCTCTGCCGGATCTGAATCCCCTCAGAATTTGTGGAAGGTTGGGAGGATACTCCTCTTCGGCATTTCTACCGTCGCGATCCTATCCACAAATGGGGAGAGGATATGGGTGTCCGCAGCAGAGCGCTCGAATGGTGCCGGAATACCAGGAATGGTTCTGATGACGGCTTGGAAGTTTGCAGCTTCTTTCGCCATGCCTATTTTGATCTCCTGGATTTTCCGAGAGGAGGATCTTGTTGGCTTCAAGATTGACCGCATTGTCGCCGTTTGCGTTTGGGGTAGTGCCATTATTGGACATGTTGTTCATCCGCTGTGTGAGCTCCTGGTTCGCTGCCTTGGTTCTGGCATTTTCTTCTTCCAATTGGCGCATGCGTTCCATCTTTGCTCTAAGCTGTTGCTCAACAGTCGCATCGTTAGCCATGATAAGAGTAACGAATTTTGAAACAACAGAAGAAAGTAAAAGATGCTAGTTTTGCAGGAAACTTATCGTTGGCCCCACGGTGGGCGCTAAACTGTAGTGGTTCAGAACTACAGTTGATCCGGACTGACGGACCGGATGGCTCTGGGTTTGTTTGGGACCGATTTCAAAAGTCAAGGTATCCTGCAAAAGTAATAATAAACGTCTGAGTGGACCTTGGGACACCGGTATGGTGTCTGCCGTAGGCACTCTGACGCTCAAGTCTGCTTTGAACTGAGAATAGGTAAGGAATTAAACAGATGGAAGAAAGAGTTAACTTCCTGTGTTCAATGATTCCTGTCGGAAGGATTGCCTCGGAAGGACGTTGACAGACCCTCGAGTGAGCTCTGGGCTCGATTGATTATGATCGATGAAGTGACTTAGATCACCTGATGTTCGCCGAAGCGAGATCCGGGCTGATAGCAGTTTGAGTGACAAATTTGGCAGAGTTTCAGTAAGCAATAACGTCGCCCATTTGTGAGATTCAAGCCTTCTATTTATAGAAGAGGGTTGTCGCCTGATCCCTACGAGATCTCCGCGGAACGACCTCCGCAGGGTTCGGAATTTCCTCAACAGCTTGCTTACCCGGTCGACGGGCCTCGGAAGAACTGGACCGTCTCGAAATTACTGGGCCTGGACCTCAGCATCAACAGACCTGGGCCTGGGTCCGGGCCTTAGTTCCGAACCGGGCCTGAATTTCCAGCCCACTACAATCTTATTAAGTATTATGCCATCAGTGATTCAGTGTGGGTACTTCACTGGTGAATATATATATATATATAGTTTAACACAAAAGGAAAAAAAAAAATTAAATAAATTCGAATGTGAGACCAACATGACGATAATAATGGGGTCCTCATTATTCTGTGAGACAGGTGTCAAAACACATTAAAAATAAATCTTGAAAATACTAATTTTCATTGAACAAAAAATGCCACTTCAACCTCATAAGAAAACAACGTATCATAGTATAGCATTTAATTTAATAAAATAATATCCGATTCTGTCACAACTTCTCTAATATGCTAAAGTTAATTTGTATATTTCAACTTGGATGAATAATCCGGGTATCATCAAAGTTTGAAACTGCAGTCAACCCATCTCTCTCTATCTGACCTCAAATTACATAATTACCCTTAATTAACCATGCTAAAAATAACCAAATCAATTAAAAAACTGATAATATATTGATAGATCTCATGTCAACACAATACTTACAAAGCTAATTAACCAAACATGTATGTATCATGGATCCATCTAACACTAACATTGAAGATGATGACGATGGTAGTGATAACTTCCATCATCAAAATTCTGAGAATAACTAACAGCATCATAATGAAAAGACAAGTGTTTAACACTAGTCTTATTACCACCATCTCTCGCCGCTAGTTTCCTCAGAAGATTCCTCCATCTATGTCCTCCTCCTTGTCTCTTCACCAATCGAGAGTACTCTATCTCTTCCTGGACTGGAAAACACGGTGGCCGGATCATGCAACCGGAGAGGTAAGACGGCCTCCGTTGCTGGTGGTGAATGAGATCTTGAGTTGTTGTTGATGTTGGTGCTTCCATTTGATATGTGTTTTATCACTGACAGCTTTTATTATGAGCTTGTGACTTGTTATGTTTTTATTTATAGCCTCTTCTTATTTTATTTATTTTTTATTTTTATTTTTGGTAGGGTCTCGCTAACCTCCCTTATATGGCTACATTTGGCTTAATGTTTAATTCATTAACATTTATTCTATATTTGTGAATTATTGTTTTGTTAAGGAGAGGGAGATGTCATTTTCTCTCTACATATATATCCTACTGATAATTTTGGATTATGTATTAATTTTAAAAAAAAAAAAAAAAACTACTTTTTTAGATTATACTTTTAAATATTTAATTTTAAAAATATTTTTCCAATTATATCTAATTTTAAAAATATTTCTTAATCCATTTTCAGTAAAACTACTCTAAACTTAAATTCTTTATTTGGTTTGATTGAAAAATGTGATCAATCTTATTCTTATTTTTAATCAATAATATATATCAAATTACTTTAAAAATATTTTTAAAATTATTTTAATTTATATTTTCTATTTGATTTTATAAAAACACCCATAGATTTACTAAAACATTTTTTCAAACTATACTAATTTTTCTATTTTAGTTAACCAATAACGTTACTATTTTTTTCTACTGTAAAATAATTTTAAATTCAGTAAAAATCATTTAAATAATAATTTTGAAATTAAATATTTTAAGAAAATATAAAATTACTATTATTTGGAAAAATTACATAATAAATAAAATTTAAAATTTCAAAACTAATCCCAAAAAATTTCGCTTGTGATGAACTATTTTTGAAAAATAAAAGTTTGAAACATTATTTTTATACCATTTTTAAAATTAAGCTATATAATATATATAAAAGTTATAAAAGACCAAAAATAAAATTCTCTCTTAATATTTTTTTAAGGAATATTTAGGATAATTTTCCATAAACCAAATACTACTAAGTCAACTACACTCATAAAATAGTCAAAATCTATTTAAAATTTAGAGGTTAAAAAAGATAATATATCCTTATTTGTACATAAGTGACACCCTAATGTCCAGATTAACAATTAATGATATCAACTGGTCTAACAATTAAAGGATGTACGCTTATGGTAGGGTCTTCTTTGCACTCTAATGGATTCGAACAAGTTGTGTTAACATTGTCATTTCTGTCGTCAATGAAATTTCAGACATACTAGAAATTTTATGTCAGATTGATATCACAATGTCAATTATTGTTGCAGAGTACCTGCAGTCACTGACTTTTAGGCACCACCCATATGCAAATCTGTACAGGTTCCCATTACATTGTTGGCTATGACATCACCAAGTAAATGGTTTTCCGATATCTTTAATACACCTGATTAACGTAAGTTTCAGAACCTAACTATAAGGACCACAAATGCAAATCGACTTCATATTATTTTTAGTAGTGACAAGTATTACTTTCGTTAGTAGGAATCTTGGTTCTGGCTAATTTGGCTGTTGAAGTCAACAACCACTGCACATTATTACTTTAAATTGGTTGATGATGATCATTAATTTTATATGTAGCAGATAACATAGAACAGACATTGAGTGGATCAAACGCAATATACAAAAATGTAAATGTGGAGAAATTCAGTGATGGGAAATCTGACAGCCAAGAAAAATATTTATTTATTTAAATGAGGATAAAATATATAGATGTGAAGAATGGCATGTGAATTTGGTACAACAAAACCCCACAAAGACTAGTGGGGACTTGAATTGTTGTCGTGACTAGATCACTAAATTTGAGAAAGATGATGATATAAAGAGTTAACAGAGAAGACATGACACACTGTCTCTGAAGATTCCATGTCTTCTCTTATCGTCTTTGGATTCCTTTTTCTCTCAATTTTCAACTCTCTCTTGCATTTATTTTGTATTTTGTTCTAACTCAAGAGTTTATTATTATTACCAACTTTTGGGTGGAGAAGTTTGGTGTCTTGTAGGGTAGGGTCCAATTAGAATGAGAATTGTTAAGGTGGTTTCATAAGAAAAATTATGTAACCTACCTTTTTAGGTTATTGAAGATGGGTATAACCTTTTTCTTCCAATCTGAAAAAGTTGGTTGAGAATGGAAACTTGTTATTGAGAACTCAATCATATATGATATGATGATAATCACTACACATGCAGTGCAATATACATACTATATATATATATATATTTTTTTTTCTTTTTATTGTAATCACATATTAATTCGTTACATAAAAAGCCAGAAAAAAGGGAAACGAATAATAAAACTCGGTGCTCAAAATATATCTTTGAAGATATTGAGCAGCAAAGCAATGCAATGATTACATATTATTGTTAAGTTTGTGATTAACAGAGTTTAAGATTTGAACCCAGAAATTAATGAAGGAAGCACATGGGCAGATGGAAGATATGCATTCCGGTTTTCACTATATTTGCTTCACGACCAATAGATACTGCCAAATTCTTCAATCAACTTCCATTACTTTTCTATATTTTCTATTTTGGATTTCAATATATTAGTATACTAAAAACTTTGTTCAATGGTGCTCCACGATTTGGTCTGTTCACTGATGTCCTTTATTTTTATCTCTCAAGATCTCTCAAAACAGTTATATACACTTTTATATTCGAGTTTAACATCAAGCTGGAATAGCTCAGTTGGTTAGAGCGTGTGGCTGTTAACCACAAGGTCGGAGGTTCAAGCCCTCCTTCTAGCGGCTTTTGCTTATTGACTTTTTATTACAGAAATGGGCTTAGAGAAGCCCAAAAGAGAGTATGTTGTATATGGGCTTTTGTTTAAATGTCGATAGGTTTGGGCCGGGCTTGTAGAGGTCCAAACAGTGCCCAATGGCGTAACTGACAAGTATGTATGCGGCTGATTTTAGGAGGAGAAGAAAGTGACAGTAAAACGAACATGACAAGATTTGGTGTTGGTGGTGGCATAATGTGCGTCACATACCATTTCTTAATATCCTATCTCGTTTGTCTATTATCTTCTGTGGCTACCAAACCCTGCCTCTTTGGATAGGAATTTCATGGTTCCTTTTCCTTCTTCAACAACTTCTCATCATCAACACTATTTACTGTTTCCCAGTTAATTCAAATCCCATTTCTTACTGTACAAGGAAGTTACCCAACAAGCAAATTTATACTATAATAATCTTTATAAGGTTTGACTACAGACGAGCAAAACCAAACCAAACCCATGTTTATCAAACTAAATTCAGTTTAAAATGTAACTAAATAGATATGGTCAAATTGAGAACCAAAGACAGACAGCCTGCCAAGTAGGATTGTGTAACGACAAAACCAAACGCTTTGATTCATCAACAACAATGGAAACCAACCAATATTAACACCAGAAAGAAAACACAAGAGAGGGAAAACGAATACGAATATGGCCATGGCATTGGCTCTTCGCAGACTCTCTTCTTCTTCTCTTGAAAAGCCGATTAGGCCTCTCTTCAGTGCCTCCACACTCTACTACAAGGTTCCTTTCTTTTCATTTCGTTGTTTACAGATATTTCGCTTCAATCTTCTCTCATCTTTTGTTTGCTCTGTTTTCGCCATCAGTCTTCTTTGCCAAATGAAGCCGTCTATGAGAAGGACAAATCTTCTGTATCTGTATGTTCTTTATATATTCAATCTCTCATCTTTTGTTTACTGGTTTCTTTTATCGTAGAATTTAAGGGTCAAACTTTACGTTACAGTGGCCAAAACAACTTAATGCTCCTCTACAAGATGTCGACCCTGAAATTGCCGATATTATCGAGCTTGAAAAGGCTCGACAGTGGAAGGTATTTACATAGGAGTATCTTTCCGGGTTTTGTTTATAGTTACTGGTTTATGTGATGTGATTATGTGTATGTATATGTGGTTAAATGGGCTGTGTTTATGTAGGGACTTGAGCTGATTCCTTCTGAGAATTTCACTTCAGTTTCAGTGATGCAAGCTGTGGGGTCTGTGATGACCAACAAGTATAGTGAAGGATATCCGGGTGCAAGATACTACGGAGGAAACGAGTACTGTGACAATTCGCCTCTTTTTCTCTGTAATTTTGGTCTGATTACTGTAGGATTAGGTTTGATGCTTAGTGGTCAAAGTTTTGATTTCTCAGGTATATTGACATGGCGGAAACTTTGTGTCAGAAACGAGCTTTAGAGGCATTTAGATTGGATCCTGCAAAATGGGGAGGTAATATAAGATTTCATATACGTGTGGATTTTAATAATGATAACGAAATATGTCTTCTAAGAGTGGGTGTAACCGTTAATATTGAAAGTTAGGTTCAGGTGGTTTGAATGTTTTGGTTCAAATTAGTACTACAAAAGTCCATGAATAGTAGATACCAATGACTGTGGTAAATGTTTTAACATCAATATTTTCATTAAGAGCACAGATGCTTTTGCTTGCTGAAGATGCACTTGAAAGCATAAAACAGTCACAGCAGACATGCTTAAAGGCTGGCCGATTGCTAGCTGAACATAACTGTAAACTAGCAGTTAAACACAATTATGCTGTAGCTCATTATGGATCAGTGAGGATGATAACCTTTTGGGCCATGTAAGAAAATGTTGCACATCATGCTAAAGAAAATCTTAACTACTTGTTGATATTTGAGTCTCCTCCATACACTTCAGTTGATTTTTCCTCTAAGATTGATTGCATATTGTGTGCATTGGTCATCTCTGATATGCTTAAGGCAAAAGTGAATCAAATAATCAACGATCGTCAAAATGAAGTACTTAAGCAAATGAAAGTCATGGGTTTTACAAATTTCGAAGTGTGTGGGTTCACATGAAAGACGGGATTTATTAAATGCATATGATGGACTGATGAGAACTTTGCACAACTGAGTTCTATTAGAATATATTGATTAGCAGCTTGATTGTACCCTATTATGTTACAGTGAATGTGCAGTCCCTGTCTGGATCTCCAGCCAATTTCCAAGTCTACACTGCATTGCTAAAACCTCATGACAGGATTATGGCACTTGATCTTCCTCATGGTGGACATCTGTCCCATGGCTATCAGGTATTTGCAACTACCCTTCTATTGATTTATGTTATTCCGACGATAGTCAGCAATGTACATCATTTCATATTTTAAAAGATCAAAGTACTTTAAGTTTATTAATTTCAATGACTACAGAAGAATAATTTTATTCTAATCTAATGCGTACTTTTCAAGTTCAGTTAACAACTGTTGCATCACATACAGTAATCTATGTTTTGTGTTATGCAGACTGATACCAAAAAGATATCTGCAGTGTCCATATTTTTTGAGACAATGCCTTACAGATTGAATGAGAGCACTGGCTATATAGATTATGATCAGGTAAATTGTCAAATTTCTATAGTTTTTTATACACTTGTCTCTCTGTAGTTCCTACATACTCTATCAATAGGAGGTGTATTGACTTGGAAATTGTGAAATTCCAGATGGAGAAGAGTGCAACATTGTTCAGACCAAAATTAATTGTTGCTGGTGCCAGTGCATATGCACGTCTGTATGACTATGATCGCATTCGCAAGGTAATATACCTCAATATTGATCTAACATGAAGGTTCTACATCACATCATGTGGTTTTGGCCATTTGAAAACATATATGCCCTCAGTAACATTACTCAAAACATATTTAACAGGTTTGCGACAAACAAAAAGCTATAATGTTGGCCGATATGGCGCACATTAGCGGTTTGGTTGCAGCTGGCGTCATCCCTTCACCTTTTGACTATGCAGATGTTGTTACCACCACAACTCACAAGTCACTTCGTGGGCCTCGTGGAGCCATGATATTCTTCAGGAAGGGGGTAAAAGAGATTAACAAACAAGGAAAAGAGGTTAGTAGCAAACTATTATATAAAGAATTCTTAGAATTCTTTCAGTCTGGTTTGCAAATTCTTGGCTAATTCTCATACTTTTGTTTCCTTCTGAAGGTTTTGTATGATTTTGAAGACAAAATCAATCAGGCTGTTTTTCCTGGACTGCAAGGGGGTCCACACAACCACACAATTACTGGTTTAGCAGTTGCTTTGAAACAGGTAATGATTGGTAATGTTTGACAACTCCAGCTTTTGTATGTTTTAGTTCTTACTACATTAGCAGGAATGTCTTGGGGCTCTTTTGAGTGACTAATTAAATGAGAATTAAGCAATCCGTGTCAAGGATCCTACAAATATAACCCTGAAATAAGAAATTTAGCATTCATCACATATGAGTATCTGGTCAAAATGGCAGAAGCTAGGGGGTGGATTTACTATACAAAATATTTGTTACCATGCTTCTACTAACAAGTGACTTTTGATGTTTGTTGTGAGTGGATGCAGGCCACAACTCCAGAGTACAAAGCCTATCAAGAGCAAGTTCTCAGCAACTGTGCCAAATTTGCAGAGGTACTTTACATTTAAAAATATTGTTCAAACAGGTTTCTCTTGATATCAAGAAGTTTTTAAGTAAAAAGATCTAATTGAATATTTTTGCAGACACTGGCCAAGCACGGGTATGAACTTGTCTCAGGTGGAACTGAGAACCATCTAGTACTGGTCAATTTGAAGAACAAGGTATAAAATCTTCTCTCCTGTCCATTTTATTGTGGGACTTCTGCTTTGTTCATTTCTTTTTCCTTTTGTTTGACAGGGAATTGATGGCTCTAGAGTAGAAAAGGTGTTGGAAGCTGTTCATATTGCAGCCAACAAAAATACTGTTCCTGGAGATGTTTCTGCCATGGTTCCTGGTGGCATTAGGATGGGTAGGAGTTTTCCTTTATTGACATAGTGCCTATATAATCTTCATTGTATTAAATTTTTCTCAATTTCAGGAACCCCGGCTCTTACTTCAAGAGGATTTATCGAGGAGGATTTTGCCAAGGTAGCTTTCTTCTTTGATGCAGCAGTGAACTTGGCACTGAAGATCAAGTCTGAAACAAAAGGTTCAGAATCTGTTTTCTCTCTTGCTTTACCATCTTTAAGGCTTGTGCACACAAGTTCTCAAAAATGCTAATTGCTGCATGTTATTAATTTGGTGAATCAGGAACAAAGTTGAAAGACTTTATCAGCACTATGCAGTCTTCTCCTCATTTCCAATCTATTGCTAAACTCCGTCATGATGTTGAGGAGTATGCGAAACAATTCCCTACGATCGGGTTTGAGAAAGAAACAATGAAGTACAAGAACTGAGATTCTGCCTATTGCATAAGGTATTTAATCTGCCTTAGTGTCATTATACTTGTTGATGAAGGAAACTCACTGTAAGATTGAGAATTCACTATTTAAATCAATCAAAAGTCAAATTTTATAACTATAAGAAGTTCAACATGAAATGTTCTGATTTCAAAGAAAGATAGCATTTACATAATAGGACTCTGAAACAATTGTATCCTGTATTTAGCATAAACTGCTCAACTGTCCATCGCTGTATTGTCTATGTGCTGACTGTGCTCATGTGTGGAACAGAAAGCTGTCGGCATTACAAGATTTTTCTCTACCAGACAAAGGCTAACTTGCACGCCGTGTATCCAGGTATAAGAATGTGTATCAGTGGTTTATGCAAATGAGTCCAGCAACCCTTGAACTGTATCTTGGTGAATGTATAGTAAAGTTTGTATCTACTGAAGCTTCACAATACAATAAAGCTAGACTTGGTTTATCCTCTCTATGTCTCCATATGCAGTTGTTTACTATTGCATGATTGATCTGTTGGATGCATGAAAGACAAGAAAAAAGCTATTGAGTAAATACTTTGATCCAAACAAATTTGGTTGGTAACCTAGTCCTAGATGTTTGTTTTTCAAACTTAAAAACATTTGATACACAGCACAAGTTGCAAAAATCATTCATCGACTGCACCTGCTGTTAAGACATCTACTCAGAGTTTTCAGATTTCTCAACCCTCTGCGATAACCTCCACAGTATCATATAACTTATAAGCATGTTTGGTCATTCCAAGCTTTGATTTAACAAAATTCTGAAATAACATATCCCAGGATTAGAATAACAATAAATCCAGGATTAGGATTTATTCCTTCCGTGGTTGACACGTTTAAAACTGACGGAGTCATCGAAGCATGTAAAAAATCTGTCTTTATGAAATGATTCTCTACGATTAAAATCAAAAGGGTAAAATGGTGAAAATTCAAGCGATCCACGTACCACAAAGACGAGTGCTGGCGACACTACTGATAGTCAACATGTTAATGGCTTCGCGAGTTTCCCTCTCTCGCTCACTCCATCCCTTACTAAAAAACCACTCTCCAAAACGTATATACCAATTTACCCCAAAGCAATTTCAAAAATCCCATCTCTGTCCTCTCTGGTCTTCTTCTTTCTCCTTCTGCCTCCAACTCCAATCCCTTCATAAATCCAAAATCACTTCTGTCCCATTCGCGTCTTATTCTTGTCCATCTTCCTCTTCTCTCTCTGCTACCGCTTCCGCTTCAATGGCTTCCGTCGAAACCAATCCTCTTTTGCAGGACTTCGAATTCCCTCCCTTTGACGCTGTTGAAGCCAAGCATGTCACTCCTGGTGTTCGTGCTCTTCTGAAACAAATGGTAACACTTTCTTTATATTATCTGCGTATTTCTTCTTTCTTGGATTTCACTCCGTTGGATTTCATTCTTGTTTCAATATGCATATGTTGTTATACTCTTCCGTTGGGTATTTGATTGGTTTTGTGGATTGATGTATTTTATGGATATAGAATGATAAGTGTTTGATCTTGCGATGAATAGGAGAGTGAGTTGGACGAATTGGAGAAAACAGTGGAGCCTACTTGGCCCAAGTTGGTGGAGCCACTGGAGAAAATTGTAGATCGATTGACTGTTGTATGGGGAATGATCAATCATCTTAAAGCTGTTAAGGACACTGCTGAGCTCCGTTCTGCCATTGAAGAAGTTCAGGTATTTATTTATTTATATTTTGGTTAATGATTTAGAAACTATCCAAGATTAATTATTCGCATATTTTGGGTGTATTTGCACATCAGTCAACAATTCAGTTTTGGTTCTTATGATGTTTGGTCTATCTTTACAGCCAGATAAAGTGAAATTTATGCTTAGGTTGGGACAAAGCAAACCCATTTACAATGCCTTCAAGGCCATCCGAGATTCTCCCGACTTCCAATCTTTGAGTGATGCTCGTAAACGAATAGTCGAGTGTGAGTATGATTGCCTTGTTGATCTGATTTGATGTGTTGGATTCAAATTTTGTTGTTTTCTAATAGAAGAATGTTATATATGCTCAAGTCAAAGAGAATGTAATATAAGAGTGCCCTAGGAATATTGCTGTTTATTCTCCAGTTCTCCTCATGATGTGTACTACGATTTTATGCAGCCCAAATTAAGGAGGCTGTTCTCAGTGGTGTCGCTCTTGAGGATGATAAAAGGGATCAATTTAACCAAATCGAACAGGTTTGTCTTCAGCAGTACTTGAAGTTAAGGGGAATAAGTAGAAAAATATGTTCTATGTCGGGTTGCTGCATGTAATTAATTGTACATTTCTGATTCGATGGTCATTTTCAGTTCAATTATATGTTCTTGTTGAATAATACAGTGTATCCATTACAAGTACCTGTTTTGATTTTCCTTCCCATGTAAGGGTGATTTCTATCTCTCTTTATATCTGAAAGATGATGATGTTCATACAATAATAATATATCTCTGAACCTATTCATCTAACGTGCTAAGCTTCATGTCCTTCTGGTCATGATTTATGCATAGTATCATGAAGTTTGACAGGTAGAACCAGGCCAAGAGTGGATACCTAAATAAATAGCGGTAGTGCTAATCTAAAATTAGGCGTCAGTCAAATGTTTTTGAATGTTTTTCCTTTGGTAGGGAATCATAAGCTAATTGCTGAAATGGCTTTGAAGCTTTATTCTTTGGTATCTCCATCATTAAACATTGAGTTTCATGTTTCATCCCATTTTGTTCCTGTTCAGTATGTTTTTGACTAGGTCTGTATTTCAGGGTGTATTTAATGAATCATTAACTTAATACATTACAGTGTGTAAATAAAGGCTGTTGTCAAACTATCTATTGATATATTAATTTGACTGTAATCTGTGATGTTTGCATAATGTTTTTGTTTGGGCATTTTGTTAACTCTGATGTTTTGATCTACAGGAGCTGGAAAAACTATCTCAAAAATTCAGTGAGAACGTTTTGGATTCCACTAAGAAGTTCGAAAAATTAATAACAGATAAGAAAGAAATTGACGGTTTGCCTGCCACTGCTCTTGGCTTGGCTGCGCAGACAGCAGTGTCCAAGGTAATTGATATTAAAATGTGATGTGTAATAATTTTTTCCTTTCTTGTAATCTGTTTTGATTCAAGATCAAGAGGCTGTATCTTTTTCTTTCTTGTGACCCTTTTAAATATCTTAATGTGATGTCAGGGAAATGAAAATGCAACTGCAGAAAACGGGCCATGGATAATTACCTTGGATGCTCCAAGTTATATGGCTGTTATGCAACATGCTCGAAATCGTACTTTACGTGAAGAAGTTTATAGGGCTTATTTAAGTCGTGCCTCAAATGGTGATCTGGACAACACACAAATCATTGACCAAATATTAAAGCTTAGGCTGGAAAAGGCTAAGCTTCTGGGTTACAATAATTACGCTGAGGTATGAATCTTTTGATATTAGGTAATATCATCTCTGTTTGTTGGCTGACTAAAACATACGTTATTAGGTGAGCATGGCTACCAAAATGGCTACTGTTGATAAAGCTTTAGAGCTACTAGAAAAGCTTCGTAGTGCTTCATGGAATCCTGCAGTTCAAGGTATCGACTCCAATACTTATTCAATTATGTGGAGCCTCAATCTTTCTGTGCTCTTTTGAGTACAATAAAGTTTAATTCACAATCTTGCATTTTCTTTTTCTTCTTCTTCCTTTTATTATTTATTTATTTATTTATTATTATTATTTTGCCTCTATATTGAGGTTGATGCATGTTATGGTAACCTCTGTAATAGGATAATTTTCATATTTCAATACTATCTATGTTATGGATACTTGGCTCACATAGATCTAGCTGGCTTTTACTGGGTTTGTATTTGTGTGTGTATTTCAAATTCATTCTTTGATTTAGAAGATCATATGATTTGACTAAGATATGTATGACACTCATGCACTAGTTATGAGTTCATATTTAATCTAGTTTTGAGGCTGTGCTGATGGCTACTAAAATTTCATTGTTGTTTGTACTTTGTAGATATGGAAGATCTTAAGATTTTCTCAAAAAGTCAAGGTGCAACAGAAGCTGATGATCTGAACCATTGGGATATCAGCTTTTGGAGTGAACGGCTCCGGGAATCAAAATATGACATCAATGAGGTAGGATACTAAATCTCTCTTCCCCCCATCCCAGCTGCTCTTCTCCTTCTCCCTGTTCAATTTGTATGAATTTTTGGTCCAATTATGCTGCTTGGCTTTAGTCTCTGGCTGTGGACAAAATTGTGCTATTTCTTTGGTGGGGAATTTGTTTTGACGAACTCTAATGGATTTGATGTTTTGTACTTGTTGTTTGATTATGATTCATTGTAACTAGCAGAACATTTGATGAACTTGTTAACTTTTTTGATGGCCTATATAGACCTTGTTAACCATACCATTTTCTACACTGTAATCCAACATTGCATTTACCAACAGTGATAATAGTGATAGTGATAATCATCTGCCAAGTACTTTTCATTTTATGAGTTATCAAGCTTCTCTATTTGACATTTAGACCTCATTTTGGATCTTGTAATGTTCAGTGGTTTTTTTTTTTTTTTTTTTTTAAAATTATTTTTATTTTGTTTACGTTGTAAAATTTCTTAAATGAAAACATCTGTCCCTGGGTTTAATTCCTTATATGGATGTTTGTATTGCAATCATTATTTTAAAAAAATGTAATTCTCTACTTATCTTTTTTTTTTTCTTTTTTTTCTTTTTTTTTTCTTTTTTGTTATATTTCTCATGGTATATATACACAAAAGATCATGGACTATAACTACATATGGAGAAACTTATATGCTTAATGGTTCTCTTTTACAGGAAGAACTTCGGCCATATTTCTCATTGCCAAAAGTTATGGATGGCCTTTTCAGCCTAGCGAAGAAGCTTTTTGGAATTGAAATTGAGTCAGCTAATGGTGTAGCGCCTGTTAGTACTTTGTTTCATTCATCTTTTGCTTTTGTTACTCGTAACACATTGACTTTAATTTGCAACTGTTGTACAATTCTTGATGTTTCTCAGGTTTGGAACAATGATGTCAGATTTTATCGCGTAAAAGATTCTTCAGGTACTCCGATTGCGTACTTCTATTTTGATCCATATTCTCGTCCTTCTGAGAAACGAGGGGGTGCATGGATGGATGAGGTTGTTTCCCGTAGTCGTGTACTGTCTCGCAATGGTACTACGGCAAGGTTACCTGTCGCTCACATGGTGTGTAATCAAACACCCCCAGTTGGAGACAAGCCAAGCCTGATGACCTTCCGTGAGGTGAGTTTCTGTGACATGGTATATTCCATGACTTTTAGGGAAATCCGAAATTGAGATGATTTGAGGATCAAATAAGCCACTGATTTTTGCTTAGGGCTGACCTTCTAAGCTAATTGGTCAGAGTTAATAGTGTCACCTAATGGTTGTTTCTGCAGTTTTTTTAAGTTATGCATTTGTTTGGTGCAGCATTCGTTGTCTAAGCCTTCGTGTTAAAGTTTCCTTAACAAAAACAAATAATTTACAGAATTAAACTATCAGAGATCTTAAATGAGGTTGATCTTATGAACAGGTTGACCTTGAGTAGTGATGTTGTATTATGTTTATATATGATTTATGTTATCCTTGATTCTTTAGGCTCATTTGATAAAATACTACTTGGTCTATAAGAAACTATATTTTGTACTATATTTATGGCAGAAAATTATTCTGAGTTTTGATTTCTGTAACTGTGCCAATATTTTACTTTTAGTAGAGAACTTCATTGTTTATGATGGCATATTTTGGATTTTTTTTGCTGGGCGTATATTATTTCTTCGCGAACATTAACAGCAAATTAGTAGCATAAGCCAGCATTCATTGACTTTAATGTCTTATTGCAAAAGCTTAGCCGCCTCTCAAATAGGCAATTGCTGCAGCCTTATTATGATATCTAGTTTATACTTAACTCCTTCATTACGTTTAGTGTACTGAAAACATAAAAAGAACGCAACTGATTGATTTTTGGGAGCAATAATGTTAAAATGGAAATGAAGTTTCAGTAAATGTATAGCTGAGTGTGTCACTTGGGGGTTGCTGTTCTAGATTTTTTCCCAAACTTGGGGGTTGCTGTTCTAGATTTTTTCCCTAATTCTGTTTTATACAAAATCCTGAGCTGGCTTAGAATGTCAAGCTTCCCAAGTAGATCCAGCTTACTGAAATAACTTCAGCAGTCTTGTCAGCTTCAGAGGAACTGCTAAACTCAGAAGTAACCTGAAGAAAACTTTGTATAGACTTTTTAAGTGTGAAATTGAGTTGAAGGCAAGGTGCTGCCCATAGATCTTTCACTTTCATCAGTTTGTTGTATCTTTCATATTTACTCATCATTAGTTCTTGTCTCTGGTGATCCTTGGTCTAGGTGGTGCAAGTTTTCTGATAATTGCAAGTCTGCATTGATTCATGCTGCAATTTCTGCAGGTTGAGACTGTCTTTCATGAATTTGGTCATGCACTTCAGCATATGCTGACCAATCAGGATGAGGGTCTTGTTGCTGGTATACGAGGGGTTGAGTGGGATGCTGTTGAATTACCCTCTCAGTTCATGGAAAATTGGTGTTACCATAAGTAAGTTCTTCTACTTATATCTATTAATGCTTTTCAAAATCACTATAAGAAATGTTTTACATTGATTTAATTAACGTGATTGCTGGTGTGAATTTTGAACTTTATATCCATTATGTTCAGACATTTATTAGTCTAAATAATATGATATAGGGACCAAAGTTAGGTAGATATGCTCACATGTTCACATGTAGCCCTGTATAGTGTTCTTTTCAAGTTTTGTAAGTTGCATGGTTTATATTATTTTATTATTTGTTTGTTTGGCTCGGAACTCTATAATAGGTTGTTTGGTGATTGTTTTATTGGATTGATTATTTATCAATTTATCTTTTTAATGCCACTATCACTATCTTCGTCATACAATTATTCTGAAGCCGGTAAATTTAGGTTTGATTTGTGATCATCTAACACTGAAATCATAAGTTTGTAGCTATCAGTTATGGATTTGAGCATTGTCATGTGATTGGTTTTGTATGTTATATGTTATCTAACCTCATCTTACTTATGTTTAGGTTTGAATCTCATCAAGCTGATTTGTTTACTTTTTAGGAAGTCTGTTAGGGTGCTTACTCTGAGATTCATCCCTTCTTGAATTATCTTAAAACTATTTTTTCAAGGTTTGTTGGTTGCTAATAGGGATACAATAATATTGCACTTGGCTACACATCATGAGCAAGACCTATGTGTTTGATGTATGATATGTCTAAACACATTTAAATGAAATGAATTAATTAATACAAATTCGAAGAAATAGAATAAAACCATATGAGGCGCTCAAACCCAAATACAACACTAGAACAACTATCACAAGCTTATTGACAAGTTAATTGGGGTTGACTGCATGAATTCCCCTCACTCAACTCAGTTTTTCCCCTTAAATTGTGGTGAAAGTCTTAGATCAAGCCTAACCAAGTAACCTTGAACTACCTGTAGTTCACGTCTTTTCTTCCTACTGAGCTTTGAATTTTCTCTCATATCTAAGCTAGTACCTCTTATGGAGTGTTGATTATGCTCATATAATCAAATGGTCTTCAAATCACTATTGATGTTGCACAGGGGCGGATTTAGAAAAAAATTAAACGATGTCAACTATTTAAATAAATTAAAATTATATTAAAAAATATTTAAAAATTTTAAAAAAAAAATGAACAAATTGATTTGGGTATTAGGGATTTGATTTTTATTTTTAATATTTAAAAAATAAAAAATAAAAACAAATTGAGATATATCATCATTTATTTTCGCGTTTTTGACTTTAATGCTTAGAAAGCAACGCCAAAAAGTTGAAGACTACTTTTTCATCGATATTATGAGGAAGGCTATTTATGATATCTCTCTTCATGTTGTAATTTATTACAAGAGTTTAACTTTTATGTCTATTTATATATATATATATAAAAGTTTTATATATATAATATTAAAATTTTAAAGTCAAAGTTTTATTATAAAAGTTTAATTTTTATTTCTATTTATACATATAATATATTAAAAATTTTAAACTCAAACGCTGTCAATTGACAGCGTTGACATCACGTTATATACGCCACCACTGATGTTGCACCTACTATATTGTATTTTAATTTTTGTATGGAATGTAAAGTTGCATAGCCACTCATTCATCTTAATTGACCCACTGATACCACAGTCATCTTGCTTATGTATTGTCTCTTGATGGCCAGTGCTTTAAATATAACTGGATAGATAGCAGCCTATAAAAATTTTCAATTAACTTAATAGGCACCCTAGCATCTCATAGTTTGGTTATATACACATATTTTTCCACTTAAGCATGCTGGCTTCAATCCTTTGGCCAATATTCTACTCCATGTTTCCTTCTGACTGTACTATGGATATTAGGTATCTAAAAGTTGGTAAAATCTGCTTTACATGTACTCGCTTTTCATTCTACTCAATGTTGATCTTTGTAACTCTAGAGTCTATTTTTACAATTCTTATGCTTGACTCTCCAAATGTATGTATAGGTGAAAGTTGTGATTGTTGCAATATAAGGTATCTACTAAATCGTGCTGTACATGTACTCGGTTTTCATTCTACTTGGTGTTATTTTTTGTTTCACTCTACAGCGTAATTTCTTAACAACTCTGAACTTATACTTGACTCCTTGATTTTCATCTAGAATTTTTCGGTCTACTTCTATCTCCCAATGCAATTGTGTAGGTGAAAGTTCTTATTGATAAAATATCGATCATTGTTGTTGGTGAAATTGACTTATGTAACGTTTTTGCTGCAGGGATACTTTGATGGGTATTGCAAAACACTTTGAAACTGGGGCAAGTCTCCCTGAAGAAGTATACTTGAAGTTACTTGCAGCAAGGACTTTCCGTGCTGGATCCCTCAGTCTTCGTCAGGTTGGTAAACATGATATTTTTTTATGGGTAACACTGATTTTAATGTGCTTGTATAGTATATTGTTAGTTGCCCTTCTGACCTAAACCATATCTACTAGGAACTTCATTTAATCTGTAGAATTGTTGCTATGATTCTTCCATCAGATAGATTGTAGATAAAGGAGAATTTTGGAGATTGATATGAATTGTGTGGCACCTTACCTTGAATCTGCAATTTTCAGTTAAGATTTGCGAGTGTAGATTTGGAGTTGCATACTAAGTATGTACCTAGTGGGTCAGAATCAATTTTTGATGTTGATAGAAGGGTATCTACCAGAACTCAAGTTCTTCCTCCACTGCCTGAGGATAAGTTCCTATGTAGCTTCAGCCATATATTTGCAGGTTTTTGTCTATCCATAAAATTCATCTGAATTGACAGGGTTACCTCTTTTATTATTATTTTTATCTAACGCATCATGCTGGTGACATATAGGAGGATATGCTGCTGGATATTACAGCTACAAGGTAATTTATTTTTTCATGCACCCATATTACTTGTTAGACTATTAATCGCATTTTGTCATTAGTTGGTAGTTTAAGCTAGTTAACTATATTATATGTTAAGTAGGTTATATTATGATGTAAGCAGATTGTTCTGGTTTTTTAGGGTATCTAGCTGTATCTAGGTTAAATGTCACTCCTCTCTTACCTAATGTTATATAGGAGTTGATTCATAGTGAATAGAGTCTAAAAGGTTGTGGCTGAATACTAAATTTCATAGTACTTAAAGGCAAGGTGCTGAAATTGAGAAGCCTGTTCCATATTCACAAATATACTGCCTGGGGTTGCAAGTGCACTCTCGCAATGAGAGGAGAACTTTTTCTAGTTTGAAATATTTTGGTCAATGGCCTTTGTTGATCCATTGTACTTTACTTTTTTCTTCATTTCTTTTTGCATTCTTAAAAGATGTTTCAATTTTGCAGTGGGCAGAGGTGCTGTCTGCAGATGCTTTCTCTGCGTTTGAAGATGCTGGATTGAATGACAATAAGGTAAAACAACAAAGAGGGCTATCATTGTGATTACATCTATATATTTAGCTCTTATATTTTGTATTCTGGATGTATTGTAAGTTTTTCTTAGAAATGACATATTGCCATCCTACTTGTGGATAAAATATACACAAACTGAGTGCTAAACAGAAACATGTCATCATTTAGATGCCTTGTTCAGCTCACATATGATTTCTTCTTGTTGCAACAGGCTGTTGAAGATACTGGGCGCAGGTTCCGGGAAACCATTCTTGCTCTTGGAGGTGGAAAGGCTCCACTTGAGGTCAGAATAGAATATGCAGAATCATGGCTGCTGCTGTTTATTCTTCTAGTTATTAACCCATTTTTGAATGATACGGTGTGTAGGTTTTTGTTCAATTCCGGGGGCGGGAACCTTCACCAGAGGCACTACTCAGGCACAATGGTCTATTGGCAGCCTCTGCATAAGTTCATCTTTTGTGTGACACTGGTGCACTTGATATGAAAAAGGTTATGCTTATTACAATGGAAGGACAAAGTGATGTTCTCTAAAGCACTTTCCAATTTTGTTGAACTTGAGTTATGATGAACCTCAAAAATGAAAAACCAATTAATGAAAAAGGTTTTTTCTTAGCACATCTCTTTGCAGTATATGATTCTTGATAGTCGTTAATAGAAATGGGCCTAAAAGAACTCCTTAATCATCTCTTTTTTTTCTTTTCTAATTAATACTTTAAAAAAACAAATAAAATAAAATAAAATTTAGACAAACATATGATAAATGTGATTGATAGTAAATTAATCCATAGAAAAACATTAAAAAAAATAGGAAATTGCCAAAAAAAAAAAAAAAATCTCCAAAGATTTTTAACCATTTTACCATCCACAGGTTTTAAAAAATGCTACAAAAACTTTTTAGGTTTGACTATTTATCACCCTAGTTTGAAATTCACTTATTTTATTTCATTCAACTATTTAAAAACTAGTTTAGACCAAAATATATTTATTTTAAGAGTTATTTTCAAAAATACCACATATTTTCTAACGTTCCACTTGAGTACCTGGTTTTGAAAACTTTTTGCAAAATCAAAACCGTTAGTAATTTTGGTATTTTTGTGATTGGTTTTGGTGTTGTATGAGTGGTTTTAATTTTAAAAAATTTCCGAATCTCCAAATTAAAACATATATAATTTCAAAATCACTCATACAACCACTCACAAAAATACCAAAATCACTAGTGATTTTGATTTTGGGGTGGTTTGCAAAACTTTTAAATTCGGGTGCTCAAAGTGAAACGTTTGAAAAAATGGGGGTGTTTTTGGAAATAACCTTTTATTTTAAAAATTACTAAATTAGCGCTATCTAAAGGGTCAAATATCTCTATTATTAGTGGAAAAAAATTCGAAGCTAGACTAATCCGACTAAAAATAATCCAAATTAGACCGAAATTTACCCGTCCACTATACAAATAATTCTAATTCACCCAAAATTTTTGAGTTGGTTGATTTCACCCATATCATTTTGCTCTATATCTCTAAAAATCCAACTAGTTTAAAAAATATTTATTATTTTTACATGTATATATTATTATATAAATAAAAGTAATTAAAATGCAAATAATTGCATATATTCACTTATTATATTGATTGAATTTAATAATGCAGTAGAATTAATATTATATAATTTAATTATATATATTAAATTTATTACATGTAAAAAAATAATTAAATATAATACTTGTTAATTTAATATATATACATACATAACTATGTTATTTAAAAAAAAATAAGGGAAATTGTAATAAAATAAAAAATAAAAATAAAAATAAAAACCTCCTACAGTTTATGTTTTTAGCCATTTTACCACCAGTGTTGGATAATTATTTAAAAAATTTCCTCAGTTAAATTTTGGATGGAAAAATGCAAAACGACCAAAATATCCTTACTGTATGTTTTTTTTTAATGCTAAAAATAAAAATAAAAAAAATAAAAAAAAAAAAACCCTCCTAATGTTTGTCTTTTTCTATAATTTACCATCTGTGGTTGAAATTCACTTATTTTAACTCATATTGAACGAGTTCAACTATATAAAGATTAGTTTAGACCAAAATATATTTATTTTAAAAATTATTAAACTAATCCGATCAGAAATGATCCAAATTGGACTGCAATTTACCCGTCCACTATACAAATAATTTTAATTCGCCCAAGATTTTTGAGCAGGTTAATTTCACCTATTTGATTTCGCTCTATGTCTCTAAAAACCTAACTAGTTTTAAAAAATATTTATAATATATATGTATATATTATTATACAAAATAAAAGTAACTAAAATACAATATATTCACTTATTATATTGATTGAATTTAATTATATAGTAAAATTAATATTATACTTCCTCCGTTTCTATTTACTTGCAACATTTCAATAGTGTATACTATTCATTGATCAATCTTCTTTCATGTATTATTCGTTATGTATAAGAAAAAATATAGTCAAGTGGGGTATTATTTTATTCGTCTTAGTATCTATTTTTCAAATATTAAATTTATATAATTTTTAGTTGTATATTATTAAAGATATTTACGGTTAAAGTTAAACATTGGACAGCGTGTCCAGGTGAAATGTTGCAAGTATTTGGAAACGGAGGAAGTATAATTTAATTATATATATAATTATTTTATTTTTTTTTAAAAGAAATCGTCAATTCGGACTATCACATCTCTATTTCTTAAAATAATGATTAATTTCATTTAATAGGATTTTTATTTAATTTTAAAATGTTAATAAGGTAGAAAATGTATTTTTCAAATGTAGGTGATGAAATAATCAAACCTTTGAAGGTTTTTTTAATATTTTTTATTTAAAATTAATAAATTACTCTTACAGTCAAATCGGTCAACCGTTTAAAGTAACGGTTTTCATCCAATGGGAGATTTTTTTTTAATTAATTTTGTAAAATTAAGGAGGTATTTTGGATAATTTTAGAACGTAAGTGGTAAATTGGTGGAAAAACAAAAATCTGATGTTATTTTTATTTATTTATTTATTTTTATTTATTTATTTATTTTTTAGCAATTTCCCTTAAAAAATTTGTATGTATATTTATTCTAAATTCATTTTTATTAGTTTTGTTTATTTGATATGCAACTTTATAATGGTAAGGGGGAAAAAAAAGATGAGGCTGAATTATTTTCTTTTTAAATTTTTTCAAATTTCTTCTCTATCTTGTTTACTTCTGTGTTAATATTATGATGTTGAATAAAGAAATATCGATTTGGTGAAGGGTTGAATTTATATCAATTTTATCTTATAATTTACATTTTTTATTATTGAAGTGACGAATTACAATATGTTTTTTACTACCATCCATTATCAAATTCTTTTCACAATTATTTTTTAAAATATTAATATTCTTCTACTACTATTATTGATCATGATAGAGGTGTGTAATTATTTTTGAAAAGGAAAGAAAAAAGTAATATAAAAAGGAAAAAAGAAAGATTTTAAAATTTCCATTTATATATTTTAAAGATTATTGGCTTGAGTATATTTTGCAATTAGGTGCCTTAAATTTGATCCAGATCTAATTGCGACATTGATTTCAGTTTGGAATTAGAAGAGAAAATGAAAAATGTAATAACAGGTCAGATAGGACTTGGCTTGAAAGACAAAAAATAAAAAGAGTCAACAACAACCATGACACCAACTATATATATATATGTTGAGTGAGTTGTGGATGTAAGGGGCAAAAATGGCTCGAGCTGGAGGAATAACAAACGCAGTGAATGTAGGTATTGCGGTTCAAGCTGATTGGGAAAATCGCGAATTCATCTCCCATATTTCTCTCAACGTCCGTCGTCTCTTTGAATTTCTCGTCCAGTTCGGTACGCCTCTCTCTCTCTCTCTGTCTCTTCTTCTTCTTCTTCTTTTTCTCTTTCAAATCCATCATTCTGTTTGTTTATTGCAGAGTCCACTACTAAGACCAAATTGGCTTCTCTCAACGAAAAGCTCGACACTTTGGAGCGCCGTTTGGAGCTTCTTGAAGTTCAAGTCGGTACTGCCTCTGCTAACCCTCATCTTTTCACTACCTGATTCTCTCTCGATCTGTCTGTTTTCTCGTGTAGTATATATATGTTCTATTCAGTTCTACGTTATAACCTTCACTTATTTTGTTGAAGATAAACAGAATGTAAAATCCTTTATATCTTCTGGCATTTTATGAATGAGATGAAATGTTCTATGTTTATTAGCTCTATTTTTTTATTTATTTATTTATTTTTTTTTGTGTGTGTGTGTTTTTGCTGATTGAAAGAGACAAACTTAATATATATGTGGTAGTTTTTGTTGAAGTTTAGGTGCTAGAAGCTGACTCAGTAAAGTAAACTACAATAAATGGAATAAACATCAAGGTCTGTAACAAAAGAGCAGTGGGGAATTTTCCTCATTTCTCTTCTTCATGATCATTTGCCGATTGATGAAGAAGATTTCAATGAATCTTTTCCTATCTGGGCTCTGGTAGAGCCAAGTTTGGTGTGTTAACAGATGATGCATCTGTTAGACATGGTGTTGATTGTACACTTCTTTTCTCCATCACGATTGAGAAACGATTGGACCCACCCAAACTGTACCCTCCTATACTGTCTATGGACTTCATGTATTCAGATGCATTGTTCTCTATGATCAAAGCATCTTCAAGCTCTCTTACAATGTCAACCATGGATGGTCGATAGGCAGAGAAAGGTTCTATACATGCCAATGCCACCTCCACCATCCTCCACATAGCCTCTGCGTGGTATCCTCCTTTTATATTGGGGTCCACGATTTCATCAATCCTTGACTCCCTTATATAGGGTTTAGCCTGCATGAGAAAGACTTCTTTTGTTTATGATCCATGCTTAGTAGAAAAATGCATGAGAAGTGTTGTGCATTTTCACTTTAAATAGAATTTGATAGAAGCATGAAATAGACCATACCCATTCAACCAAACTCCACTCATTACGTGGCCTGTGTATGTTTAGAGGCTCTCTTCCGCTTATGATTTCAAGTAGAACCACACCAAAGCTGAATACATCACTCTTTGCAGATAGATGTTGGGTGGAATAATACCTGAAATATGTTAAAAAGTTATTGCTTAGGCATTTCTGTCGACCCTTCACATTGTTAGTCTAAGTAGGGAACTTCAGATGGTATCTTTGAGAAATTGTACTCTCGAAATAGCAAAACGACATGCTTACTCTGGATCCAAATATCCAGCTGTGCCTCTTACTTCCAAAGAAGCACCACTGTCACCTTCTTGAGGAGCATATTTTGAGAAACCAAAATCTGCTACTTTGGCACACATGCTGTGATCCAGAAGTATGTTACTTGATTTTACATCTCTATGTATCACACTTCGTCCGCCAAACGTGTGAAGATACATCAAACCTGACATTTGATAGAAAACAGATGAGGTAATCAACTGATGCTATATTAATTGAAGTATGACATAGCTGAAGTAATCAGCTCAGTTTATGACAAAACATCCAAGTTTAGTGTCATGTACCTCTAGCAGCACCAATGGCAATGGAAAGTCTGGTTGGCCAGTCTAGAATTTTCCTTTTTGCAGCTTCACCTGATAAAAAACTTACTGTTAGAATGTTTAGCATAAGCAGCTCAGAGGACCTGTAACACAAAACCTACCATAGAGGCGATCTTGTAGAGAGCCATTTGACATAAAGGGATATATAAGGATTTGCTGGTCATTTTCGCAGCAGTAACCAAGAAGTGGCACCAGATTCTCATGGCCAATAGCTGAAAGTAGGTTTAGCTGCAGGAGAAAGTTGACACAAATGATCATATATGCTTTATTGCTTTTGTTTATCAAAAGCATATTAACATCTAATGACTGAAACAATAGTAGAATTTGACCTCATTCTCAAATTCTCGGGTTCCCTGTGTCGATGTAGATGATCGAACCTTAACTGCTACTTCTTGACCATCTACTAAAGTTCCTCGATACACAGAGCCAAAACCTCCTTCACCTATCAATGTCTTATACTTCTGGGTTGCTCTTTCTAGATATTCTAGAGAAAATGGCTGTATAGCTATTGACTTCACAGGATCATCTGTACTGTCCATAGCGAACACCACATCTGCTACAACAGGAACCAAGTGCAACCAACTTAAACTATTGCTTAACTGTCTGTCACATTATGTTTTTTCTAGCATCCTAACAGAGGAAATGAAGGATCTATTAGCTAGAAGAGATCAATTACTAACTCTTTGTCAATGGAAAGCCTCTGCCATCTTTTGTGCGAGAGACGAACTTCTTTTGGTAGCAAACTAAGGCAACTCCAATTGCAACCGTTAAAAGAAAGGATCCACCAGCAATAGTACCTATGATGATTCCCTTATATTTTGATTTTTGATTCCCACATATTCCATTGCTGAAACATAAATATACAATTAAATGCTGGTATGTAGTTTTTGTTTAAAATCAGTTTACAGATGCACATACTCTGTGGTTAGTCTTGAGTTATCATTAAGGGTGGAAGGAAGATTTTTGTCCAGATGAGGATTGCATCCATAGTATCTGCAGCAACAGAATAAAAATGCAGTGCAAGTGGCATAAATTCCTTAATCAGACACTGTCTATAGTTTTAAACAATATGAAGATCAACTATCTGCATTGAGAAAAACTTACAGTGTTCTCAAATGCTGAAGTGAGCCAAGAGATTGAGTAAGGGAACCCGTAAGATTATTGTGACTCAAATCCCTGATAATGAAATACAATCAATTTTCGAAGTGTATATGAAAAGTTAATTCAGTAGCCTAAGTTAGAGATACTTTGACATATTTATTGAAGTTTTGATCATATTATGAAAGATTAAATGTTGGTACTCTGTGTATATATAGAGGATTTTCTGAATACTGGGATAATCCTCATGACAGGAATAGGAGTGTCATCTGACATCTAGTATCCCTTCAGAGTCTAAACTTGAATTGTACATCTTTGTTTGTCAGTTTAAATTCACTAACTTGAGTCATTGAAGTATGATGAGAGCTTGGTTCCAATTCCTTTTATTCTTTACTTAAATTTCTCAGCATGTGTAATTGATATAATATAAACTGTTCTGAAAACTAGAATTGATATTTCAGCCTAACTGATGGGTATGGCACAAAATTGAGTTGCAGAGGAAACTTACACCGATAAAAGCAGAGATGATTTTGAAAATGGTGGAATCTCTCTTGTGAAGCCATTATAGCTCAGGTTCCTAACATTAAGAACAACAAACAGAATATTGAAAATTAGCAATTGTAAGAAAAACTGCATCAACCACAATATATTAGATAGAATGTGATCATACAATTTCTCTAAATAAGCTAGTTTGGAGATGGCAAGAGGAATCGACCCTCGAAGTCTCCTTGCCGAGAGGTCCCTGCAAAGGTATATGATAGGTGAACTCTGTTAGTAATTTGTTCTGATTGCAGTGGTAGAGACAAAGAATTGTTAAATAATTGTCTTTACAGATGAAACTTACAGCTCAGTGATGAAAGTGGTGTCATTAGTGGACTTGCAAACAAGACCATCCCAAGGAGCTGGGAGACAAGGGTCTCCTGACCAACTGTCTTGCAACTTCAAATCATCTCTCACCTCTTGTATCACTTCCACTGAGGTAATACACAAAGTTAATAAGGGAAGTCATTGCAAATTGAACACAGAAAAATAATGAGTTTATACCATCATTTTCATTGGTCTCTTGAACCCAGGAATGCATCTGAAAGATCTCATAGGCACTACAAATGGGTCCAAACTCGGATGTGTTAGAGACTTTAACTAATGTTATGTTCAGAAACCCTTTTGCCTCAAACTGCAAGGAAACATTTGCATAATTGGAACCACTCGCCAAAATGTCAAAATTTTCCACCCTTCTGTCCATGTTGATGTAAATGTCAAACACCCTTTGACCTGGATTCTTGACTGACTCATTGAGTTCAAGAAAGTAGAAATTGATAGTGTAGTTGTAGGCTGCTGAGTCTAGGTCAGTGTGATAGAAGTTCAATTGCTGAGCATCAGTTAGCCCGGTTTGTAGAACTTGAAGAGGGACAGTTACATTGACCTTCTGGCTCAAAATGTTGGTTGTTTTGTTTGATATGATAGAAGAGGTTGATTCAGGGCTCAATGATGGCTTCCATATTCTGTCGAAAGGGTCATCTGGGTACCTGAAACTGTAACATTTTGAAGCATTGGCATGTCAAAATGATAACTACCAAGCACTTTGATTGACTCAAGTATAAGAATCAAACAGCATACCTATTTTCCTCTTCACTTCTTCCCAGATCAAGCCTAGCTATCAACTTCAAAACGTAAGAAGATTGTCCCTGAAGATAATCAGAATCATTTACAGGCCTTAATTCAAGCTGAGAAATGTAAGGATCTCCCTTGTTTTGCACCAAGCAAAAGTCTATATACACATTGTTAGCCCTGAAAATTCCCTCCACCACAGAGTCTTCAGATGAGTTCACCAGGCTTACAGGCGTGACACCAATATAAACATTAAAGGTCGAAATCAGAGGTGCTCTAACCGTATCTCCATACAGAAAAGTACCCCTTACCAAATAATCTTGACCCTTAACAGTACTCAACTTGTAACATGTTTTTCCTCCTGTTTCAATGTCAAAGTCTCGGACTTTACCATAAACCTTATAGTTTACCACTGGTATTGTAATGTTGTGACAACCTGTTCTATCTGGGAACCAGGTATCATCTGGTGACCAAATTATAGATGTACTTGTATCAGTGAAATTGGAATCAGCACAGCATGCTATACTCACAAATCCTGCATAATGATCCCATTTGGAAGGTTAATTACTTGTATTCAGCTCTAAACTTTCTACATGCTACTGTGTCTATTAATGTTAACCATAGCCAAACAATAAACTAATCATATTATAAGATCAACAAACCAATAAATCTACCTAAGAAGAAAAGAGAAACAGTAACCTTTTTGTGCAAACGAAGATTTCACAAGCAGGAACAGACAAATGATGAAACATGTTGATGTCCAAATATCCAAATCCCCCATCATAATAGTCTCATTTTAAATGGCACAGGCCCCATTGAATCATCAAGCACATAACAAAACCAGAGTGCAAAGTAAACGAAAAGATTATATAGTAACTAATCTGAGACCAGAATGTGAATAGAATGGCTTGTTTTGATGAAAAAGAGGTTGTGTTTGACTTGTAGGGATGGAAATTAGAGGAGCATAGAGAGGAAGATGGTGATGAGAGTGACATTAAATTAGAATAATAGGAAAGTTGATAATCATTTGTAATATTATTAGCATTATTGTTTTGTTATGGTTGAGGAGGTTAGTCATCAATAATATAAATTTTTTATAAAAGAAAAATCAAGTTTAAAATAATCAGGCGGAGGGATCCTTCTCTCCTTTGTCTCTCTTCTTGTCTGTTACCTTGCGAACTAAGTTATTCAGTGATCAGTTTCGATATTAAAGAAATTAATTTATTTGAAATTGAATTAATTAAATTAATTGGTTTGTGATTATTGTGGATGGACGGTCTGCGAGGGAAGATCCAACTCATACTGTGGGCCTACAGATCCATGTTGGGCCTAATTGTTTGGGCTTGAGCCCAATTCAAGGCTTTGCAGTAATAATCTGAGAAAATTATTAGAACCCAAAAAATCTAATTAAATTCTGTTGACAAGGATATTAACATAACACGTATAATAATAATAATAATTCAACTGTTACAATTTCTAACGGAGAAAGCAAAAATAATAACAACAGTGATAATAATTTTTCTCAACTTCTCTTGGGATCCTGTATGTAGGTTTTCTTGTTTATCAAGTTCTCTGATTCTTGGAAAAGAAACGCAGGATAATATAGAACAAAATCCTGTAAACAACAGCCCAGCACAACATCCAAATAACCTCTCTCCACTTGTCTCTTTCCTCCAATTTGATATGCAATGAGCTCAATATATCAAACCCTCTGAACCCATCTTGTCCATTAGCAAAAGGTTGACCTGTCTGAAACTCATTCATCAAAAGCCCTTCATACGGATAAGTCATGGTGGAAGCTTTGTTCATCCATTTCCAATAGACAGGAATGTCCTTGCTGTTCAGGAAATACCCACAGAAGAGGAAAAACAAGGCGGTGAATGCAATCACCAATGCGTAACCGAGGATGTAATTGGGCACAATAGAGCTGATGAACACGACGAAAGAGTTGGTTGATAGTAGAGACATGTAAAGGACTAACAAGAAGTATGGGAACGATCCTCGTAGTTTTAGAGCCTTCCAAACTATGCCTGCGTAGACGGATGCTTGTAACGCAAGGAATGGTAGGTATGTGATGAGTCCTGCAATGGTGTATGATGATGCTCTGTAAGCATTGTGGGATGTTTCCCTGATGAAAATGAATCTTTCTTGGATGAAAGCTGGGACGGCGTCGTTGGATGAGAAGAAGAACACACAGACGGTGAAGATGAAGAAACTGAGACGATTTGTTATGCCTTGAATGTCCTTTTTGGGATTCAAGAACATTGTTGCCATCATAAATCCCATAAATGTGAGCACCACGAGTCTAGACAGGAAAAGCTCAGGAGTACGTCCAATGTTCTTGAAGTTTCGGCGCATCAGAATCCAAGTCTCTGGAAAGAAAGAGTTGGTGAATTTTGGACCATGATAGTTTGCAACAGAGTTGGTGGCTCGATCTGGGGTTAAGTAGTCATTTTCATTGACTGTGTAGTCGCTGCTCTGAGGTGTTGGTGTCCCTGCTAAGATTTCACTCGAATACGCATAGTACCCTGGTGATGAGCTGCGTTTACAAACAAAAGATTTGTTGGAATGTAATGAATTATGTTTTAATAAGTTAATTGATTGATTACCTCATTGGATTGGGATGATTATTTCGAGTAGGCAAGGATTGAGCTATTGCGCTGTGACTGGTCATGCTCCATGAGGTCCTGGAATTGTAATTATAAGGACTTCTAACACTATGATCAAATTCATGCACGGTATGATCCATTGCTTGCAACCGAAGGCGCTTAGCTTGTGCTTCAGGTTTTCGATTTTTTCGGCCAGAATGAGGCAAAGGAGCAGGTGACGGTACAATCACTGAAAGAGACATTTCATCCGCATCTGACAACAGAGGTGGTTTCATACCTGTTCGAGCAAATTCAGCTAGAACATCTATCCCCAATTCAGACTGATCATAAGCTTGAATCACATCGATCAAATACTCAATAGGACTTTCACCTTTGGGGACTTTTCTCCCCATTCTATTAAGATGGAGGTTAACATCCTTCGGTGAGCCTTGAAACATGAGCTTGCCACGAGCCAGAATCAGGAGATGGTCGAGAAACAAGAGGATTCTAGAAGATGGTTGGTGAATAGTGAGAATCACAGTGCTACCAGCACGAGCTATGTTGTGTACCTTTTCGATAACGCTATAAGCACTGGTGGAGTCAAGACCTGAAGTAGGCTCATCAAGGAAAAGTAGAGAGGGTCCATGGATGATATCCACACCTATTGAAACTCTTCTCCGCTCACCACCAGAAACTCCTCTGGTCCCTTCATCGCCTATGTAAGTGTTCCTTGATGACTGCAAATTGATTCAACACTGTTTAGTTCACCATCATGAAATACAATCAATTATTACTAATAAATCTTAAAAGCACCTACAGTTAAACCAAGCTGATCAATCAAATTCTCCACTCTCTGCTTCTTTGTAGACATTGATATAGGCCCGAGACGAAAATCGGCAGCAAACATCAAAGTCTCATACACTGTCAGCATAGGAAAAAGCCTATCGTCTTGCATGATATAAGCAGATGTTCTTTTAATAAAGCTGGGACTCATCTCCAACCCATCCAGAGAAACTCTTCCTTTGAGACTACCGCTCGCAATTCGCCCTGCTAATCCATCCAAAAATGTAGATTTTCCTGCACCACTAGGTCCCATAACAGCCGTGACACAACCTTTGGGAGCATAGCCAGTTATGTTGTGCAGCAAGTCAACTTCTTGTTTCATCAACTTGCCTTCTACTTGCTTCTTGGTGTTAACTGTGTATGTTAAAGTACAGAACTCAAGACCACCAGTGAAATTCACTGGTTTCCCTATATCAATCACTGCATCACCATGAGGTGCCATTCACGTGTTGTTATTATCTATCACAAGGTGTTTATTGCATAGAAAGATTGGAGACTTAAACAGTGTTGAGTTTTGTAGAATTTGATTTGGTCTCCTAAAGTGAAGTTGATGGAGTGATTGTAAATAAAAAGAGAATGGTGGGGCAGATAGTGGACATCCCAAAGCTGTAATGGAGCTGTCATCGTTGAAGAATCCGTTGAAGTTGTTTGGATCATAAGGAATGAAAAAGGTCCTTGTATTCATCATCCTCTACTTTTGGAACTTAGTCTCTGGCAGTGGATCTTCTTAGTATAACTACAAATTTCTGGATATTAAACTTGTTTCAAGTGTAGTACATCGCTTCGTTAGCTTTCTTTCTAATTATTTATTTAAACTAAACTAAACCTCTTGAAAGTAAGAGACAAGACAGGTTTATGTCCTGTAGCAGTAACTTGTTCTGATATATGTAATTCGATTTTGGATCTTTGCATCTCTAATGTGGAGAATGTGGATGCTTCATATATAGAGTTCATAGACTGAATTTCCAAGAAGCTTACGTCCACAACATTAACATTGTGATTATAACAAAAATTCCGTATACAACAGCAACTTTATTGAAGAAAGACACGTTGATGTTGACAGAAGCTACAAACCAGAAAGCTGAGCTTGATTATATTGAAATGGGTGTATATATAATTATGTAACTATGTTCTGATTTACCCTAGACCAATTATTTGAAAATGAAAACTTACTATTTACTGGAAAACGACGGAAGAAATATTTAAATACAGACAAATTTATATGATTGGAAGAATTCTTCAACACTATTATGATGATGCATGACATTTTCCTACTAACTTCAATTTTGGCTTCGCGTCCATTACTAATACGACGTAGTTTGGGAGGTATATGAAGAAAGTCGATACGACGTAGTTTCAAGAGCATGTATGTATAATGAATTTTATCCAGAACATAACAACATATCTGTCTGACAATCCTGAAGCCATGAGCAAGTTTCTGGGTTTTGAGCTATCAATTTCTACAACTCAACCTTCACTTTTCAACGCCACCTCCTCATATTACAATGAAAACTTACCTTCTTCTACTCTCAGAATTAATCACTTGCGACGAAGAACGGGTCACTCTATTAAGCCAAAGACTCTTCCCTTTGCTCGCAAAAAAAGTGAGTTCTTTATTAATTTGTCTAAGCTTTTTTCCATTTTAAATTTCGGTTCTTTTGAGGTGGGTATCTTGTGCATTTGATTTATAACTACAAATTAAAACATTTCGATTGTGCGGTTGCAATTACAGTATATTTGAGTGGTGTAGGTAGTAAAGTGTGTGGTGTAGCTAGTGCTGAAGTGATAGGAGAGCAAAACGAGAAACAAGTTGCAGAGGGTTACTCTCTAACTCAATTTTGTGATAAGATCATTGATTTGTTTTTGAATGAGAAACCTAGAGCCAAAGATTGGAGAAAGTATTTGGTGTTTAGAGAGGAGTGGAACAAGTACAGGGAAAGCTTTTATAGGCGCTGTCAAATGCGGGCCGATGAAGAGACTGATCCTACCATCAAACTAAAGTTTTCTTCTTTGGCTACCAAAGTGAGAAAGGTATCATACATCACTATATCTTTTTGCTATTTAGGTGTTTCGTAAATTTGTTATGTTTTGGTTTGTTTCTGAAATTGATTAGACAACTAATAGAATGCAAAGTGTAATCAACCGATCAAATTTGTTGAATGGAGAGGATTAGTTGGCTTTAAGTCCAATGCTAACTTGAGTTTTGCAACATTCATGTTTTATGACTTGTATGTTGGCCTTATGATGGGTTGGGTTTTGAAGTTTGCAAACTCTTTTGGGTTTAGAATTTTTTTTTGGTTTTGTTTGTTGTGTAATCAGGTTAAGCATTGCAGATTGATGATGAAATGGAAAAGCACAGTGAACTTCTCAAGGAGATTCAAGACAGCCCCACTGATATAAATGCATTAGTTGCTCGGCGACGCAAAGACTTCACTGGAGAATTCTTCCGTTACCTCAAACTCATTTCAGAAGCCTATGACAGTCTTGAAGATCGAGATGGTAATGACATTTTGAGTGTTTGTTTGGATTAAATAAACTGTTCCATGAATGGTCCATGGTAGTAGTGCCTGTTAGTTGGAATTTTTTTTCCAAATGGCTGATTTACATTTAGTAGATGCTTTCTATTTATAATATTTTTGCTTTCAGAATCTACCTAAGTTTTTTCCCCTTTGTTATTATGATTGTAGTATATATTGTGTCTTGTGGCTCGAGTTCTTTTGAAGTGAGGTTTTTGTCCTATCAGACAAGCCACTTGATTTAGTATTTTGTACAAAGCCAAATAAAAATAATTTTACAACATTCAAATCTGTTTGAGGTCGGTAACTGCAAGAATCCTACCTAAAATTTTTGTTCCTAATTTTAATAAATAATTTTACTGACGATTTGACTCCATATCCGCTCAGTACATATACATTCTTGTTTTTCAAAAGATCAATCAAGTAATAGGATTTTCATTCTTTCTATTGGATTGAACAGCGGTTGCTAGGCTGGTGACTAGATGCATTACTGCAGTTGGTGCGTATGATAACACATTGGAAAGTGTGGAGACACTGGATGCTGCCCAGGCTAAGTTTGATGATATTCTCAACTCTCCTTCAATAGATGTCGCATGTGAAAAGATTATAAGCCTTGCCAAAGCAAAGGAGCTCGACTCTTCATTGATTTTATTGATAAACAGTGCATGGGCGTCTGCAAAAGCATCCACAACTTTGAGGAATGAGGTACTGTTGATGTCAATCTTTGATTGTTTATATTCCCCTTTTCATCTGGCTTTTGATTCTTTTATGGCAAGAGATATTTTTCTGGTAAAAGTCTAACACTTTGAATTGCACAACTATCTGATATTTTAACCTTAAATTCTCAGTATATGGAATGGAGTTTTGGTTGATGGAAGTATGCATTATTAAGTTCTTGCATAATGACTGCCTAAACTGATTTCATTTAGTGATATAATCACTCAATTTCCACTCCAAAGCTTTACACAATATTTGAGCTTTATTTTCACGAATGCCTCATTGAATTTTTTAAGTGCACATTATGCTGTCCTGTGATTTATTTTTTCATTTATTGGGCATGGTAATGCAGGTCAAAGACATAATGTATCAGATATATAAAACCACAAAGAGCAGTCTGAGGAGCATTGCTCCAAAAGAAATAAAGCTGCTCAAGTATTTATTGAACATCATAGATCCTGAAGAACGATTCTCAGCATTGGCAACAGCTTTCTCTCCAGGATCTGAACGTGAAGCCAAAGATCCCAAGGCTATATACACGTATTTAGCTAATTTTTTTTCTCCTGATACTTTTAGATAAGTTTTGATCATCATTTTCAATTTGACAACTAATTGATCTGGAATTGTGTTGAGCAGTACGCCGAAAGAGCTGCACAAGTGGATTACAATAATGCTTGATGCGTATCATCTCAATAAGGAGGAAACTGACATTAGGGAAGTGAAGCAAATGACTGAACCCGTAGTAATACAGCGGCTGTTCATCCTTAAAGAAACCATTGAAGAGGAATACTTGGAGAAAGGCCTTGATGAAACAATACAGTCAAAACTCAAATCTCAGTCTCAGTCAGAGGAGGACACTTGAAGTAAAATCCCACTCTCTATGATTTTAAGTTCTCCTGCATAGTAGAATGTAGTCCCATTTTTGGATTCTGTAACAACCCCTAGCAATTTTGATGTTCAGATAAATTTGTTTAGTATTAGTTAATTAAGAGAAAAGGATATAAATAAACTATATTTCTTTGCAGCTTGCTTCTTATGTGGAACCATTATGTCTGCAATATGGATGGTTTTGTATTGAAGACATTAGCCTTATAAGTTATAGAACTGATTGAATCTAGTGTGTTTAGTATTCTTAGTTAAATGTACTGTGTATGTCTAACTCTGGATATATTAGATTAGAATGAATGTAAAGCTGTATAAGAGTGTAATAATTGTAATTACGTCAATCACGCAAGTCAGAGGTAGTTAGACTCCTTGGATTGTATGGTGCAATAGTTGTACTGGTGGTACTGCATGTACTAGCAAAACACACTATTGTCCTGCAAATTGAAATTACCAAACTACCATCAATAATAGCACCTTTGTCTAATTTGTAATTTTCCCAAGAAAATACCCTTATTATTATTATGAGTCATAACTGCATATGATATTTACAAGAAACCCGATGGAAGAAACTGTCAACGAAAATCTCTACGCGTATGAGAATATTCCCAGGATTAAACATATATTAAATGAATGTTCTTATTGTCATTTCATTGGTCTTTTATTTCTTTATCATGACGCCATTTCTTTAGACTCTCATCCATGTCTGAGTTTCGGGTAAAAGTTATAACAGGACAATATTGTAATCATTGTATCTGCAAAGGACAAGTTGGTCATTGCATTTTATAAGAACTCAACTATAAAAACCAAAACTGTGAATTACCAGATAATATACCAAAGATAGATATTACGAAACAATCTGAAACATCAGGTGAGATAACATCACTTCTTGCTTGCAGTGTAATTTAATAATTCCTTGTCGCTGATTATAGTTTTCTGTATGAATTATGATTCCATTTGAGATATTATTGATTGCATGTTTTAAATTTCTCTGTTTGGTTTCGGAGAGGATGTATTTTCATTGATTGACTTTTCTTTCAATCAGAGGTTTTATATATATATAGGGTATGGATAGCTTACATGATCTCTGAATTGTTGTAATCTATTTATTCTCAATAGCCATTTGAAGCTAGCTGATGGGTATTGAATTATGCATTAGATGTTTGATTTATTGGCTAAAAGACATCCAAAGTTGATTCTTTGTAAATTGGGTTCGTTTGTTTTGTGTAGAAATGGACAAGGATCAAGAGTTAGAGTGGCTCGAAGCCCAAAAGATTGAGATAAGTGTAGAATTAGTCACTGCAGCCAAGCATCAGCTTCAGTTTCTGGCAGCTGTTGATCGAAATCGGTGGCTTTACGAGGGCCCTACACTTCAAAAGGCCATCTATAGGTGATTTCTTTGTAACTAGTAGTTGAGCTTAATTACAGTTTTATGAAAGCTAATTATATTTGTTGAGGAAGCTATTTTGCAAATTAATAAGATATAGTTCTGAATGTTCTTCCCAGAACCCTTTAATTTGGTATCTGTAAGCAATAATATGGTTTCTGTTTTACTGCTGTCTTCTTAGGTTGATGTGCCAATCGTATCATTGATAAGTTTGAATTATGGGATAAGAAAAGACACAGTTGGCTGGAAAATTGTCTTTTGACATGATGTTAATTTTCAGGTACAATGCTTGTTGGCTCCCTTTGCTTGCCAAATATTCAGAGTTGCAGGTTTCTGAAGGATTTCTTGTTGTTCCTCTTGATTGTGAATGGGTTTGGCACTGTCACAGGCTCAACCCTGTAAGTTCCTTTCAACTGAATGGCACATGTTCCTTTACTTTGTGGTATTAAGTCACTAAGCAGCTCCTTTACTTTTTCTTTTTTTTATTATTTATGTTTCAGCTGCAATATAAATCTGATTGTGAGAAACTGTACGGAAGGATCCTTGACAACTCTAATGTTGTGTCTTCTATCAAAGGCACTTGTACGAAGCATACTGCTGAACTTTGGAATAAGTTGTTTCCAGAAGAGCCATATGACTTTACAGAAGTATCAGAGGATTTCTCAGCTCAACTTTCTGGACTTGAAAAGTATACAGAATATGATCTAGTTTCAGCTGTTAGAAGGCAGAGTCCTTTCTTTTATCAGGTAATACCATAACAGAGAGGATTCATTGTGTATTCAGTGGTCAGCAGGTTTGAATCTCTTTTCTGTTTGATTTCTATTGAATAATAAGCATACAATGAATACAAATAGTTTCTTTTGGTTTTGATTTTATAAATTTGTAAACTTGATACTAAAATGTTATTACTAACTATGTTTCTTCGCCAACTAAATTGTTTTGTATCATTTCAAAATGTCATATTAAGAAAGCGCGTAATTACAATTTCCTAGTCTTGATTGTGCTCTGATGCAATGATTCAACTAAATTGTAATTTCAGGAAGTATTTCCCATTTGCAGCAGATTCAAAGCTTTTAGAACTTAATATAACAACTTCAAATGTTTTGCTATAATTTATAAGTACCTGAGTAGATACTTTGCAACAACATGATTGATATGGATCTCTTAAAGTGTCACTTTTAGGTTGCTAGCTGACTTTGGTTACATGAATTATGGGCTGTTTAGCCACTCAAGACATCATTAAGTTTTCATCTTCCTGTTCCTCAATTATTCTTAAATAGATTTTCTTTTGCTCACTTGAAATAAGGTATCAAGAAGCCATATGAATGACGAGGTCTTTCTCAGAGAAGCTGTGGCAAGATACAAGGGTTTTCTGCATCTGATTCGGAGAAACAGAGAGAGGTCTATCAGACGCTTTTGTGTTCCAACTTACGACATCGATCTGATCTGGCATACACACCAGTTGCATCCTGTTTCGTACTGTAAAAATATGGATCAATTACTTGGCAAAGTATTGGAGCACGATGATGTGGACCAAGACAGAACCAAAGGCAAGAAGCTGGATACTGGTTTTTCTGGAACTACAAAGCAGTGGGAGGACACATTTGGTTCTAGATATTGGAAGGCAGGGGCAATGTATAGGGGCACCGCTCCATCTCCTGTGACTAATATTCCTTTCTCATTTATCGCTGACAGCAAGAATGCACTTCCATTGAAAGAAAGCCAGAGAAGGATTCACTTTCCAGAGCTGAAAATCATGGAGGTAATTTGCAGACACATTTGTTTTTTCTCTATATTTTTCTCTGTTCAAGAATTTTTTGTCCATCAGTTTCCACCTGAAAAAGAGAATATTTTGTGGTCACTATCAAATTAAGTTTCAATTTTCTTGTATAAACTGCACTTATAGTATGCAGCTATCTGCAGACATATTTTTTGGATTAAGGCGAAGCAGTTCTCATATGCAAACATGAATTTATTTGAAGTCTTGTTCAGCTTCTGTACTATATATTTCAACAGTGTGGTTTAAAATAATGGAGTACAGGCAGAATTTGCAAAGTTCCATTTTGCTTAGATCTTCTTGTCCTAACATATATTACTATTTACAGTTTGCATTTTAGTGAGAGTATTATTTTTAGTTAGAACAAGTTTATCCTTCTTTTCACTTTTTCTCTCTTCCATATCTTGGTGCGGAAATATATTGCTTGAACTAATGTATGAAACATTTAATTATCATTCATTTAAGTCATTTCTCTCTCATGTTCATGCTATCCTCTTCAGGTCCATGTAGAAATTGTTGCAATCAAAGGTTTACCTGACAACCACAAGGGAAATGTTTATGTCTTGTTGAGTAAATCACAGCCAGACAATTTTTTTAACGCCAAGCGGAAACTCACCATTTTGTCCAGGACTGGGGTGAAACAGGCTGCTTCTTTCCAATGTGAACCTACTGGAGAATTGTTCTTTGAGCTTGTCTCTCATTCACCTTCTAAAATACCAATGAAGGGAGCTTCAAAAGCAATGGGAATTACTTGTATTTCTCTGCAAAATCTCCTGGTTCCATTCACTAAACTAGCAGAGGAAAAATGGTTTGACTTGGTGCCTAGTTCAGGCAATATGGGCTCCAAACCAATCAGCATCCGCATTGCTGTGTCATTCACACCTCCAACTACAGCACCACGTGTGCTTCGCATTGCTCCTTCACGGCCTTTACCAAAGACTACTTGTTTTTGGCCCCTTCAAGCTAAGAATCAACATGTCAAGAGTTGGATATCTGTTACAGATGAAACTTATTCTGAGATTATCAGGCTTCAGATGAGGTATGCTTAAATCAGCATCACATCTTAAATATGAATTATCTTATCTTAGACTCAAGGTGATCCTTGTTGTGATCTATCTAGAAATTAGCTAATAATTTTCTTCATGAGAATCCTTTAATTCCTCACAGAGGAGAGATGTAATAGGTAACGAAATGCCTTCAGAACAGCTATCTACATTTTATTTTCTTTAATTTTACTTTATTGATTCATATACATCAATTTTGAAACAACCAAATCAGTTACATAAAGGTTTTACCTGTATCTTGACCAGCTAAGAACTTGTAGGCATGGTAGTTATATAATTATTCAATCAATATGTCCTAAGAATTTATATGAATGTTTTTGAAAATTCCTCATAATTATTAGGAATGATTTTAAGCACAGATTATGGCAATTGAGATTTATGATATGTCCCAAAATCCTTGATGTTGTCTTGGTTTGATTGTATTTCAGTGACCCAAAGAAGGTGGAGACAACAGACAAGTGCCCTCCGAGGAAACAAGTTCTTGGAATTACAGATTCTGGTGAAACACATCCTTTTGCTGAGATGACTGAGACTGGATGGTCTTTGATGGATTCTTTCTGGCTTCTTCAGCTAAAGAAGGAATCCAATCAGGAAGGCTATCACTTTGAGCTTAAAAGCAACAAGATGGTATGCAGTTGTCTTATCCTTCTACTGTATGTCTTGTTGTTTAAGCATTTAGAATTTTCTCGAAATCTGCATCAGTAACTAAAAATGGATCCAATACACGACATTTTAGATATTAAGCTTCCAAATAATACTGGTGGCACTTTACTGTTGAGTACCTGTACAAGTAGCCATGAGACTGAGGACATGTTAAACTGATTCATGCGGTTTATTACTAGTATAACTTCACGAATTGGGATTCTGGTACAAGGAATCCAAAGTGAAAATTTTAGATGACTACGAGAATATATTGTACATAAGATCATTTTCATGACTCAGAGGTTGTATACTAGCCCATCTGAATCTTGAATGATATGATGGAGGAAATAAAATTATCTTCACAGATAGGGGCTGATTCCATGACCTGCAGGCCATATAGGAAGTATTTTTCTCACTGTGTCATGACAGGCCCTTACTTTCCTCGAGTATAATTACTTCAGAATTTCAAATTTATGTATTGCTGAATTCTTGTTAAATTCTCTGCTAACTTGTTGCTGCTTAGATCTTGCTGAATACAATGTATCTTCTTATTCTTTTTTAGCATAACATTTCCACATACCTTCCGTGGAACAGATTAAAATATTCCCAGGAAGAAAGTTGGACTACGACGCCAGAAATATTGAGAAGCAGAGAAGTGAAGAGGACTTTATGACTGCAGTTGAATTTTCTTCAGAAAATCCATATGGAAAATCATTAGCATTGCTTGACTTGAAGTCCGGCATCCTCAAGGTACAACTACATCTTTTGAAATTATTATGAATTTATCAAATAAGAATTATCATGTGCAAATTTTGTGTGTTCTTCTACACAATAATGTAGGTGAAAGAGGACTGGTTTGTATTGCCTGGCATTCTGTCAGCCCTTGTACTTTCTGATACTTTGAAGAAGGAAGGATTAGCTGGTTTCACTCTTAATGATGATATCAGAGAGTTAAATGGTGAAGTAGAGAGTATCAATAGTTCTCATAGGGTGCACATCCAAGCTGAAATGGCCGCTTCAGTGGAAAATAAAACAATGATGAACGTTGGCATGGTGAAGAGTGGTGGTTGTGGTGGGTGTGGGGCTGGATGTGGCAGTGGATGTGGAAACATGGTGAAAAGTGGAGGTGGTTGTGGCAGCGGATGTGGGGGTGGTTGTGGCAGTGGATGTGGAAACATGGTGAACAGTGGTGGTTGTGGGAGTGGTTGTGGTGGTGGATGTGGTAATATGGTGAAAAGTGGAGGTGGTGGTTGTGGGAGCGGATGTGGTGGTGGTTGTGGAAACATGGTGAAGAGTGGTGGTTGTGGTGGCTGTGGAGGTGGATGTGGTGGAGGTTGTGGCAATGGATATGAGAACAAAGTTAAAAGTGGAAGTTGTGGGGGATGTGGCGCTGCTGGTTATGAAGGCGATGTACCAGTAGATGAAAACGAGGTTGGTAGATCCTGCAGTACAGAAATGTCAAAGGAAACACCTTCCTGCATGAATGAAGCAGTAGTTGCCTGATATCTCTCATATTTCTATCCTGGAGTATCCAAATCCCAATAATTGGGAAACTTCATGTTACCTGCTTATAGCTTTATGGAGATTGTGTTGTGAATAATGTGTTAGTCAGGTGAGAATGTATGTACAGGTTTAAATCACCTACACACCCACACATCAGTTCTGATCATGGTAATCAAATAATATGTAATGTTGATCACATAGGTCGGTCTTAGTTGTAGTCACTTTGGGACTACTTCAGAGCTTGAGCTCGGAATCAAGGCCACTTCATTATACCGAAATATAATAAGTTATGAACAGGTCCACCTTTTATAATATATCTGTTCTGCCTGCCTTTTAGCATCGACATGGTCTTTTTAGAATATCAGCATAAATTGCTTTTGGTTTCTCAGACAGAAAATAATAAAAGGATTAGATGTTGTGTAGTGCAGCTAGAAAGGAGTCATGTTGTCAATTTGAGCAAAGGGGTATATGACACAATTTACAAAATGGTCTTTGTTCATTCGTGACATGTGAAGAGAGTCTGATATGGTCACAAGCAGAGCAATGAGCCAAAATTTGTAATCAGCTTTTTACTTTTGATTGCTGCCATTTTCTGTACAGTTTATCCCCTCGTGACTATTGCTAGCTGAATGACCACACTCTGAAAAACCACATGATGCCCCTGCCCTGCCTGTAGTAGTCATTCTTACAAATTATATCCTCCTCCTCCTCTACACCAAAAAACATTAACCCTAATCCAGCTCTCTAATCTTGTTTTACCTCCACCTCAGTTCCTTCCTACCTACCTATTTACCACTATGGTTCATTCTTTACACGACAAAAATTCCATTATCAAGTCTTATGAGCATCCACATCTTTAGATTGTGCTGCATTGTCTTCAGAATCTGAACTCCCCGAATCGGAACCTGCATTGATAAAATAAACATAATTTAATCAGACATTAATAAAACATGAACTATTTATTATAATTAATATTAACTTACCCCTTGATGAGGAAGACGAAGAGGAATCATCATCATCACTGCTACCACTAGAGCTACTTGAAGTGTTATCAGTTACATTAACATCCCTCTCAATCTCAACTGGTGGATAAGCTTCCGCTGGAATCTCATCCCCAATATCCACATCTTCATCCCCAACTTCTGATTTCTCAGCACTAGCCTTGATAGTATTACTCACAAGCCCATCAAGCTCCCATAGAGTTTCTTCATCGAGAGATTCGATATCAAGCACAAACTGATCATCCTCACGATCCAAATTGTTGTTTCTCTTATTCAATATATCAAATACCTCAACCAGCTTCTCTTCCGGTAGATCCATCAAACTACTCCCTAGATTCTTCTTCTCTTCTTTACTCATCTCCCTTCTCTTCATCACCGTTTCCCTCACTTTAGGCCTCGACAGCTTCACCCCTACACTACCCACATTCTCTCTATTATCCTCCATTTTCTTCACTACTCCATTGAACAGCTCCTCGAACTTCGTCAAAAGCGTAGCTGCCACCGTATGGACATGATGGCCTACTGGGTTATACCGCAAAGCGTTGTTGAAAGTTAGCCTCACGTCCTCAGCGAATTCCAAAGGCGACCTATACGAATTCTTATCTAGGTTCGACTTCACAGTGCCTAAATCCATAGGCGTCTTGACTACGATATTATAGTCATGGAGCCCCAATCCCACCACGTCAACTGGAGTGTTAAACACCCACCCATGCTTGTACTTCATCAACTTCCCCAAGATTTCACGGCATTTCTTCATCGCATTTGGCTCCGCTGCCGCTATTTTTTTCTGTTTCTTACCCGAATCTGCGAATGGGTTGCCCCGTTTAGCCTCTCGCCCTTCTCCCCTCTTCTTCCCTTTAGGATTGTTGTTACGAATCGCTAACTGTGCATTAGCGGCCTTGGCCACTTGACGTACCGGTGGAGGCGGATGCGCAGGTGAAGGATTCGGGCAATTGAATCGGTTAGAGAAGTTCCGATGCTGGATTCGGGTTTGAAGGATCCGAACCTGTCGGAGCTCCGAAACTAATCGGTTCTTTAGGTCATTGCGATCACGCTTGGAATACGTACTCAAATTGAAGGTCACGTGACGGACGCGTGTGGTGTCAAGTTTCTGATTAGCGTCAGTTGGTAACGGTTTCAACAATGCAGTGTCGGTGGCGAAATGAGGAACCGAGGGAGTGACATTGACATGGAGGTCGCACACCGGGTTCTGACGTACATGCTTCCGACTGTAGAGTTTGGGGTTACGGTGAGTCTTGGTGGTGACTTCGGTGACGGCATTTGGAAACCCTCCCCAGCTCGGCTCATTTTGGCTCAGCAAAACAGCAGAAGCCATGGGGAAACCAACTAGCCTCCTTCGCTTAACCTATCGCCGACGAGCATATGCTAAAAACCATCGCCGGAGAGAGTAGACTGTGAGTGTGAGTGATGGTGGAATCTGCTGAGGCGGTACCTGTTTTTAAAGGAGAATACAGATCTGCCCGAGGCTAGGTCGGGCAGGTTTTTGACCGTGGATCCAGGATCTGACGGTTTAGATTGATTCAGTTGGTTGCCCGGTTTACATCTGTCATGGACGTACAGATGTGTTGATTGGCCACGTGGCGAGATTAGGGCCGTCGGTGATGATGAGATGAGGGTTCCAATCTTGGATGGAAATTTAAATTTTGAGAATTGTGGATTTTTGGAGGGGATGATTGGGTTTTGGAGGGGAAACAAACTAGTGGGGTCCACATGAGGCCCTGCTGCCGATATGGCTCTCATTCGGGTCGGGTTGATCCAAGCCCAATAGCTAACTGAGGCTCGAAGCCCAAAGGCCTTGTTCATTTTAGATGAATACATGCTAGTTAGTACTAGATTTAACCTCTTTTTTTTTTTTTTCCTTCCCTTGATTAAACTTCCATAATCCGAAATGTTAATATTTACATTATTCATTTTGAAACCATAGAATTTCCAATTTGCAGAGTCTATTTCAAGAGAGAAATCAAACCCGAAAGGTAGTCTTGACTTTTGAAACACTATCTCGTATTCCCACATAAATCTTTTAGAAATTTGACACAAAGTGGGGACTCAAATTAATGGAAAAGCCAAGCCTATCCCTACCACCGTTGATTCTCAAAACAAAGTTATCAAAATGTTACATGAACAAAACACCACAACAATCTATCAGATAAACCCTGATAACATTTTGCATGTAAAAATGAAGCCAAAGTTATTACATACATAATAATATCAACCGATGAAGATGATAGAGGGGTCACAGCAGCACTCGTCGATCAAGCAACAGCAACACAAAGCAGCCAAACTGCAACACCATACACACATACATATATTAAACAAATATCAATCAAATATTTAGATTGAAAGTGAAGTAGTAGAAATACCATCCTTCAAGAAAACCAGGTTCTCTTCTGGGAGGTGGAGCAGCATATTGAGGAGGAGCCATAACTGGAGGTCCTTGATAATAACCTGGTGGTGCTATTATGTTATGCAAACATAAATCAATTACAAGATGAAGAATTAAAGAAGAAGATTATTGTTATTACCTTGAGCAGGGTAAGGGTAAGCATATTTGGGATCACTCATGATGGCCAAAAGCAAAAGCAAAAGCTAACAGAGAGTTGTTGAATTGTGATTTGGAAATAGTTATGTACTGGTGAAGGGCTTTTATATAGTAAGAAGATTGTATTGTATTTTCATTTTCCCTAGAATGTTCCAGCTTATGTATGTGTATTTATCAATTGGTAGACAAAGCTAATTATTCGAAGGAACATGTTCACATGTGAAGGGAAAAGAGTTCTCACGTGTAAATTTTCTTACCGATTGGGGAATCTTACTTTTCAAACTTTGACTTTACGCCAACTTTTACTTCCGATATTTATCATAGGTTTATTTCGAAATTAGTTAATTAGCTGTCTTTTTTTTTTTCTTTTTCTCCACTATTTATTTATTTTTCGAAATATATGTATATTTATTGTTGATAATTGGATTTAATAAATTTAGAACGGTGAAGAAGAAGAAGGTTTACATACGTAGGAATAAACGAAAAGTGATCATGCAATTACAATGGTTGCTTTCAGTTTCATCCCTGTGCTTTTTACTTTTTATTGGTAAATAATTTTGTCACCAAAGAATTGTTTCCTCCAAGATAATGTCATAAAATACTCAACCCTACCAACTAAATAATTCGTATCGAATTTAGTTTCATCTAAACAAGTTAATAGCATTAGTTTTATTGTATATCTGTGAGATTCTAATTCTCTAATACTTTTTTAAAAAATAAAAATAAAAAGAACCGAAAGGTGGAAACTACAAGTCCATAACCATTTGCAGGGAATCAAATGTTATATCACATGAACATTTGACTTATTTCGTTAACCCAATTGGCTCATAACATAAAGGATCGAATTTATTCTTTTCGTCTTCGTATATTTTTACACGTAGTTTTCATATTCCTCTGCTCCAGGCTTCACAGTTTGCTAATCTGGGTATTTGCACTTCACTTTATTCCTTTCTTAATCCACTCAACTGCTTCAAAATGTATACAATTATTAGAAATATTCTTTTATCTATATATGATCAAATCTGGAAGCATACTGGTGGGTTTGGTAACAAGTCCACTTCAGAAATCGACATCATCAAACCTACCAACTCCATCATTTACATATCAACATAATAAATGACTGTTTATCAATTTTAGATGTTGCAAGAATAGTACAAGCAAATTTTCAGTTCTTAATGTCCTCACCAATTCTCAGTTGTAACAAATGCTCCAAATCTCCTAACTTTAGAACATGGTCACCCAGTGGCAATACTCTATTACCATCTTCATCAGCAATACTAAGATGTTTACAAGGATCAATAGCCATGCTTATATCTTTCGACTTATTCGAAAATGTATGCACTCTGTCGAATCCTATGAGCTGTTTCTCAGGAGTTCCTGGAAAAACTTTTGGTACTGTAGCGAACAACATCACTACATGACTTCCATCCGTATCTCCTACATTCATTACTGAAATTCCCACTGAAAATTTCAGCGAGGAGCAAGATGTTACGTCATCAATATGGATATAATCTGGACTTGATCCTCTTTGTTGTATAATGTTTTTACTAGAATTAGCTTTAGGGGAGAACGTTACGGTTAGTGAACTTGGAGTCCAATTGAATCTGTAACTATACTTGGTATAGCTTAAGCCATGTCCAAATCTGTACACTTGTTCTCCAGTGTAGAACCTGTATGTCCTTCCAGGATAGCCACGTGAGGGATCCGGTCGCATGTTCATATCAGTCATGGGCACCTTAGTGAATGATTCTGGATACCATGTAACGGGAAGTCTTCCACCTGCCATTTCCACAATCACAGTTCACAACTCAATGAGTTCACTATCAAGAGGTGTATTAACTACTTTCAACAATTTAAAGTTCTCTTTCTTTTTTAACTTTCCTTCCAAGATAAGAAACTGCAGATTACTGTACCACCTACCTGGATTGAAATCACCGAAGAGGATTTCTGCAAACGCTTCTGCACCTGCTTCACCAGGATATCCAATCCAGACAATGCTTGAAATTCTGGGGTCTGTTTTGGCAAATGTTACGTCAATAGGTCCGCCTCCAGTAAGAACTAGAATCACTGGTCTTTTACTGACAGCAGCAACGGAGGATACCAGAGATGCTTGCTGACCAGGTAAGAGAAGGCTCACACGGTCAAGGTCTTCAGTTTCTTGTGTCAAGTCCAGCCCAGCCACTACAATAACAAAATCAGCTTCTTTGGCAGTGCGGGTAGCTTCATTAAACCCAGCATCATTTTCACAACGTACATCATGACAACCAGGAGCATAGGACGCCTTCTTTATGTAGTCTTTTAATCCTGTAAGAAGGGTCTTCGGCAGACATGGAAACCCTACATCATTCATAACCGAGAGAAATTATTATAGCAAATCTAGAAACAGAAACAACCCTTTATAAAATCAACAAACTTAATTAGTCATTCAAGTTTAGCTAAAAATTTGATTCATAGGTAGAATAAAGAATAAAACACTCCGAGCAAAATATCCTGTAAAATGCAGCACAAATAGAAACTATGCTGAGAGGTCCTACAAATCTAACCAAACTACAACAAGAACCTTTAGAAGGTTCTCTAGCTTTGTGGCCTAGAGACATCTAAGAACTAAAAACTCATATAAGTGAACAAAGTTGGGCACTGAAGACTATCCGTAAGCATACAAATTGAAATAACAACGCAGCCTAGAACAGTACCTGTGTAGCCACCGCCCATTTGGCTTGCATTGTTTGCCAGTGGACCAATAATAGCTAATGAAGAAACATAACTCTTATCCAGAGGTAGAAACCCTTTTTCATTCTTTAGAAGCACAATTCCCTGCCTAGCTGCTTCAAGTGCTAGAGCCCTGTGCTCTTTGGTACAAACATCTTGAGAACCCAATTTACCAAATGTTCTTTGAGTGGGGTCTCCATCAAATAACCCAAGACGAAGTTGAACCAGTAAAAGATTAAAAACTGCTCTGTCTACTTCTTCCTCTCCCACCTTTCCTTCCTCAATAGCACGCCGAGTGTGTTTAAGCGAAAATGATCCACAATTGATATCCATTCCTACAGAAAACTACTTAGTTTGGAGATTTTCCACAAATTTACTAGAAAGGAATGCAAATAATAACCTGCTTTAAGAACTCCAGCAGCAGCATCCTCAGCTGTTTTTGTATAGTTCTGATAGAAATAGATGGTGGCCACCGCATCACAATCTGAGGTAATGTAACTGTACTAGTCCCACAAACCATAATTGTGAGCCTTACAAACAATCACATATAAATTTTGAATTTTTTGAACCACATGTAGCATGCTCTCAAACTTACTGACCCTCTGAAGCCCCATTCATTTCGAGCTTTTCGAAAGAAATCCTCTCTCAAGCACATTGGTACCCCATTGACTTGATTGTAGGAACACATGATGCAGCTTGCTCTACCATCTTCAACACAACTACGAAATGGTGGCTCATACGTGTCTTCCATATCTTGCCTGGTCACCTACAAATTGAAGCCAGCATAGAATCAAAAAAAAAAAAATATATATATATATATATATATATATATATATAATATGATATTAACCTTCCTCTATAGTAGCAACACCAATAAACCAAAAGATAATGCCACTGCAATCAAACTTCCAATAATCTACTTGATCAAATAAGTATGATACTACTACCAAAGAAGTATAAATTATGCCAAAAACTTATTTATCCAATTGAAAAATGTACTCAAAACAACGAAAATGTGTTCTTAGTTCTTACCACAGCATTGAAGCTATACCTAGAAAAATTTCCCCACTTCTCCAAATCATAAGCAATCAAATGCTTACAACAAGCAGAGAGCATAAGAGAACCACCACCATCGTCATCTTCATCCCCAATCAAAGCCCTCTTCTCACCAAATCCAGATGAATCATCAATAGTCATGCGCAGAGCCTGAAAGCTCCTAACATACTCAACAGCATAATCAGAAACCACCATAGGATCTTCGCCAGGACTCTCCTGGCCTCTCCCCCATCTGGGGTCTCTAAAAATGTTAACAACCGGAGCCCAGAAGGTAAGCCCAGCTTGACCATAGTTGTACATGGCTCTAGCTTCGACAGCAACAGCAGATGCAATCATGGACCAAAGAGTTCTATTGAAAGCAGCTGCTGAAACGATGACTTGAGGAAAACTAGTAGCTGATTTAATGGTTTGATTGAAATTGACACCAGGGCCATTAGTTGCAATCCCGTGAAGCGACTCTGACCACCACTCGTAAGCAGGGATGCCGAGTCTTAGAATTGCAGAGGCATTGTCAGAGAGTTGTTGGATCTTTTCGTCGAGTGTAAGGAGAGAAATCAAAAGCTGAGCCCTTTTAGGGATTGATAGAGAGGTGTTGCAAAATGGGTAGGAGTTTAAGTGAGTAGAAGATTGACATGGAAACTGTAACCGTGGGGGTTTAGATATGGAAGCAGAGAAGAGGTTGATAGTAAAGAAGAACAAGGACAGATATTTAAGTTGCAGAAACACAGACATGATTCGTACACGAATTCATACAAGTCCAGAATTTAATAAGTATCTACTACTAGTTGATCCAATTAGAAAGATAGGGTTAATTCCAAACCCCTACTTTTTCAAACTTTTTCATTATTTCACCGGTTTTAAATGTTGGTTACAAAAAATTCAAGTCATGCAAAATTTTTACATTTACCCATTGGTTTTAAACCTTTTTTCTATTAAAAAGTACTGTTCCAAAACCAAAAATGGATTTTTTTATAAATAACGTTTGAAACCAGTAGGTTAATGCGAAAAATTTGAAAAAATAGGATTTTTTTATAATTTATCCTAAAAAGATAAAATGTCCCCTTTCCCTTGCTTTTGGAAGTCACTTTAATTTTAAATTAGGGTAAATTCCAAAAAGCACCCATTTTCTGAAACCTTTTATTTTAAACATCTGGTTTTACTAACTTTAACAAACCACCTCTAAAGCAGATACCACCTCCAAAGCATACCACCTCCAAAGCATATACCGGTTTTGTTTTCTGTTAATTATGACTTGTTGCCGTTAGTCACAGTTAGGAAAAATTCAAAACACCCCCTCCAAAAAAGCTGCTGATATAATCTGACATTTGATTTCGTACATATATTCTATTATTTTTTTAATAACTCCACAATAATAAAATATCCCTTTTGCCACTAATTTGATCTGAAATGAAATTTAATATTTGCAAACCTGCAAAATTTTACCGTTGATCAACAGTACTTTGCTCAAACATCTTTTATATATATATGGATTGTTTTTGGCTTGCATCAGACATGATTCACAAACACAAAAGCTACATTACACCAGTGACATTCTTCACTCATTTACATTCTACAACAATACTAATCACCAAACACAAACAGCAGTACCCAATACACAGCTGCAGTACCCAAAAAAAAAAATTTTAATATTTCTACAAGGTAAATAAAACAACAATGTAAAACACACACTCATATTCCATTATAACGAACTAATATCTAAAGTATAAAAGCACTATGTATCTGCAGATTCAACAACACCAAAACATATATACATTAAACTAAAGTTCTTTGAACACATGACCAGACAATACATTAAACTAAAGTTCTTTGAACACATGACCAGGGTTGTCTGATGAGTTGCAAGTCTACTACTGCCTAAACAAAAAGACGAAACTATTAGTTACAATTCTTCAACTATATCAGTAAAATAATAATAATAAACAAACGCAAAAACATTGCTCTTGCAATTTTCTAAAAGAAAAAAAACAAAAATAAAAATAAAATACACCAAAATATTTCGAGAACGTAACTAACTACCAATCTCTAAACATACCATTTCTCTAAACAAACGCATATTTTTTTTCCTTTCTGAAATTAAACAATACAATGCAAACTTGACACAAAGATTCAAAACAACCTTTACATCAATCATTGACTTAGTACAAACACAACCAAACCCTCGATGAAACTACCGTTCGAGAGAATCATCGACACCCAAAATATCTACACTAAGGAATAAAAAAAAAATAGAAGGTTTGTATGACTAACCAGAGCTTAAACGATACCGTTTTGGCAGTGGTTCACCGGCCACTAAGGTTTCGAAAACGACAATAGAAGTGTTGACGAACAATCACGGGTTGGAAATCAAAAGTCGCTGGACTTTCTCTCTCTTCAATATTTGTGTTTGGCGGGGACAATGGTAGAGAGAGATTGCGTGTACAGAGCTTTATGAGTCAATCTTACTTTTCAAAAGCAAACGCCACCCGTCGCTTCCTGGATGTGCCATATCTTTAATAAATCAAAGCTTCCTCTATACGCTTCCACAAATATCATTTTAGTCCCTTATATATTTATTAATTAAATAAAATTATATAAAAAATTATATTTAAACCCTTTTTCTAAACGTCAAGCAAAACGTGCACGGTTTGAAAACCGGAATTGTTTAATTTGGGGTGGTTTGTTAAAAATTAGTAATACGAGATGCTTAAAGTAAAAGGTTTCATAAAATGGGTACTTTTTGGAATTTACCCTTTTAAATTAATAAGGAAGCAACCCCTAAAACAAAAATTTATTTTTTACTTTTAAAAATTATAAACCGAATTTCGACGGCAAACGTATTTCCACAGCCTCTTTGAGCATGATCGAAAAAGCCCATTTCAGCTGAGTGAGCCCATATTGTTTGGGTTTAGTTTAATCCAGTTTTTGGGCTTGAGCCCATGGGTTTAATCAATGAGAAGAAGATCCATTTTGTTGGGCCACCCAAAAGCCCAAACAATAGAATAAAAGAAGAAAAGACAAGCATACAAAAACAAAATCTGAACTGGAAGACAGATTGATGTGGTCAACGAGTACTGCTCCTTCTTCTCTTCTTTTATTTATTTTAACATTATTATTATGATCATCATCACTCTCTTCATTAGTTTCATTATTGCCTAATATGACCTAAATCATACTAACATGATGGATACTTTTAACTCTGTCGGTACAATATCTATCTGTGTTCAAATTTTTATATTAACCAAACAATCCTGGGGAGCTAACTTTTTGGTTGGCAATGAATTCAACATTGATACTCTCCATGTCCCACCAGATTTTGTTAGAATTCTTCTCATGATTGCGAAGCTCAAGCTTGTTGTTACAGATTCTGCATTTTCTCAGACTTTTAACATTAGATGGTTCCCCACTATTTTAGCTTACAACAAATACAGACCATGTCATCCTAAAGTGGTAATATTAACTCTGAGGAGTAGTATGTTCTACATGTCCTATGAGTTTAGGATAAATGAATATTGTGATGAATTTGAAACAATATAAGTATGTAATTTGCTTCATCCTATTTATCATTTTGAAATATATATAAACTGGGATGTTTTTATTAAATTTAAAATATGTATACATATTTCTAACTTTTTAATTAACGATTTACTTCACATTTTATAAAATAATCGGTCATTTAAGTGTATTAGAAACTAACTCCTTTAAAAAAAATAATAATAAATAAAGCATCGGTATTTATATTTGTAAAACATGCATGCAGCGTATAGATAAAGGAATAATATTTAGATTTTTGAGATTATTGGTCAACTTTACAAAGAAGGGGATACAATAAGGTCTATACTCATAATCGGTACTAAATTGAGAAACAATCACTATTTTAAAAAGTATTAAAAAAATAAGATTTTTTCCTAGATAACATCGGTCCTATGTGCTACGTTTATCATAGCTCAATTTATACGAATAAACCTGGAAGAAAAAAAATTAATCAGAGAGAATAAGTCCCATAGAAGTTGTTCCCTTTATATGTTTGAGATAGGGTGGCAATTCTATGCGCTTACCCGTGGATATCCGCGCGCTATGGGCGGATATGCATATACCTATTAAAGTTGGTGGGCGGATATGAATAGAAAATCTATACTCGTTAAGGATAAGAATAAGGATATGGATACAGTAAAATATTCTTACCCATATCATCTACCCGCAAAATAAAAGTAAAAATAAACTAAAGTATTATTTACAGGAAATTTCTTTATTTTTATTTTGTTGGTCATATTACTTCAAGTAAGTCCAGATTTTCACATAAAAATATTTTTTTTTAAATTATTTTATTTATATATTAATTCTTGTAAATATAATAAATCTTTGAAAATTAGCGGAAGAAATTATTTATAAGTTGAATATAAAATATTTGTGTTTTTTTTTTCAGTAGTAATTTGTGGTAAGAACTTCAAACATTAATAAAACTTATATTTTCCGACTATCTTATTTGAAATTTTAGTTAAAAGAATGTCATGATTATTGTTTTATTTTAAATTTATTTTGCTTATAATTTGAATTAATTTTGTATTGAATTTAGATTAATTTTGTGTTTATAATTTGGATTAATTTTTATCATATCATTATTTTATAAAATTATTATGAGGATATGGATATATCCATGGATAAATCCATATCCGCGGATAAATACCCGCATCCTTATCCTGTTAAATTAAAAGGATATGGGAAGGATATGGATAGAAAAAGAATTAGAGAATAAGGATATGGATATTGGCATATCCGTCCACGTCATGTCCATTACCATCCCTATTGAGAACCCTTTTACAAGTTAGTCAATTAGTAGCATCAAACTTCTACAAGTACTAACTTAGTTTGTTCACAATAAAAGAAAAATCATGCCCATAATGAGTGTGTGAGCTAGGACAAAATAGAAATTTTTTGATTCCCTTTATTCGACAAATGTAATTCTTTTAGCATTAGGATTTTTGCTGGTATTACAATCATTTTTAAATTTTAGCGGATAAATATTATTCATACGGAGTTTGATTAAGCATAGGAAGGCTTGTAAGTGTCTTTTGTACTATTTGAAGGATTTTCCTAAATTTGGTTTATGGTTTCAACATTTTTCTATTCTTATTTTATAAGATTTTAGGGAGCTTGGAGCATAAAAACGCTAAAACTAAGTACAGTTCGTTCGAAGTAATAACGGATGGGTGATCTCATGGGAAGCTCCTGTTAGAGAATTTTTCAGGAAGCAAGCGAATAAGAACAAAGCATATTGAAAAGTTAGTAGTCAACCTGATAATCGTCTAGAAGGCTGATGATCCCTTCACAAAGGGTAGGTGTTGTCATGAGACTACCCCTTTGTAAGGAAGTAGCGTTATAGGTGGTATCAGGTATATCCTGACACCTTAAGTTGCACCTATGGCTAGAGTCCTAAGGATTGCGTAAAGGGGGAAAGGTTTCGGAAAATCGTAGTAGTAGGCAAGGTACAATGAGAACATTATATCCTAAATTATAACATTCAGGATGCAAAAATGTTAAAAATTTTGAAGTTAGTACCTATATCACTAATATGCATATTGCTTTTGGGGAGACAACAACTTGAGAACTCTAAAATTAAGTTTACTTGACTTTGAACAATTTAAGGATGTGTGACCTCTTGGGAAGCTACTGTATAAAGTTTTTCCTATAAAGCATGCAAGTGAGGAAAAATATACTGGTGATTTAGTAAGCTAGTAGTCAGCCTGAAAATCTTCTAGATAAGTGATCTTTTTAATAGAGTGGTTCGTTGTCTGTGACAACCTCTTTTGCAAAAGACGGGTAATATATGGTGGTATCAAAGCATACTCTAACACTGCAATTTGCATACGTGGCCATATTCCTAGGGATCACCTAGCGAGATAAGATTTTTAAGCTAGTAGTCAGCCTAAAAATATTCTAGATGAGTGATGATCTCTTTGCAATGGACAGTCGTTGTCCGTGAAAACCCCTTTACAAGGAAGCGGTATTATATGGTAGTATCAGAGCATATCCTAACATCGCGATTTTCACAAGTGGTCATAGTCGCAGGGATTGCCTAAAGAGAAAAGGTTTCTGAAAAACCATGGTAGTGGGCAAGTCACAACGAGGGCTTGTGTATTAAGTCACAACGAGATTGTAACATCGGATGTAGAAAGGTTAAAATATTTGAAGTTATTACTTATACCAACAATGTGCATATTATTTTTTAGAGTTCATATTTTAAAAACTTTTAAGTTAAGCATGCTTAGCCTGAAAGATTTTTTAGACGAATGATCTCATGGGAAGTTTTTTAACTAGAAAATTACTCTGTATTTTTCGGACTCATGAAGAGCTATTACTAATAACGATCCCATCACATGAAAAGGTATTACAGTTTGTGTATGCCTCATTGATTTGTGGTTTGAAATAGATTTTTGTTGTCATAAAAGCCAATGTTAAAGGTGTAATTCTCTATTTGAAAATATTGTACTTCATACTCATATTCGTAAATATTTAAGTGTATTATGTTATAGAATTGATTGTTTCCAGTGCATAGAGGTTCATAATATTTCTGTTGATGATCAACTCTTCTAATATTATAAATAATGCCCTTTTTTCCACTCATCATTTAAATTCAGTTCTTAATTTTTGTGATGAGCGTGGTTGTTTTTATAAACAACTTAAAGAAATGAATACTTTATCAATTTACAATTTTATTCTTCTATCAATTAAAATGGTAAATAGTTTATTCATTAATATTTTTTAATTCATTGAATAAATTTATTTCTCTTTAATTTTTTTACAGTAATAAACTCAACTAAAATAAATATAAATAATAATAAACAAGTACTATGTATTAATTGTTGTTTTATTAATTCATATAAATAATTTATACATTCTAAATGTAAATATGTGAAAAGATAAGATAATTTATTTTTATTTATTAAAATTTACCATCAAAATATTTATTATTTTTATTGAAATGTCACCTACCCTTAGAAATCTACTAAAATATATTTATAAATCCACTCTTGGGGTTCACTCTGGTTGCGGAATTCAAACCCTTAACCTATGGAGCACTGCCTCCTTCAATGAATTCGTGACTACATATGAAGAAGAAGAGCTAAGGTTTTCTTATAGGTAGTGAAGAGGAAGGTTGTTTGAGTGTTTTTTTTTTTTTTTTTTCAGTGTCTAGAGATATCTTCATTATTTACAGAGGGGTTCATAAAATAATAATAATAAAATAACTCATTAGAGTGACGGATTTTTGTATACTTCTAAATTAGACCCCACACCTAAATAAGTTTATTTATTAAAGTTTTTAATTCAGTTAAGCAATTACGATGATGATCTAGAAAATCTTAAACATATACAGTTGATCAATTGATAATTAAGTAGGGTTCAAAAATACATCCAAAGGTTCGTCCATAGGATAAAGCCCAACGAGGATATTAACCTACCAAATTGACCAATGATTTTAGTCACAACAAAAACCATGTTCCTAAAAGAATCCCTTGGTAAGATCCGGACTTCGAAAATACCTATTTTCGACCACAAATGCTTAAGAGACTCATGGGCTGAAAGACCAATACCCATGTATAAGAATAGGCTCATCATCCACCATCCCAAATATATACTATAATTTAATTATAATCAAAAATATTATTTTTATTAAAATTCACAATTATAATCCTAATATCTCTTCCATTAATAAAATTTAGTGATTTGTAAAAAAAAAATGCATTACTTAAAAATAAGTGTTCACACCCATTAAACAAGTTAAATTTGAAAAAATAAACTATTCTAAATATTTATCTATCCCGCATTTTCACCGACAATTTCCAAATTAAAATTTTGATGTTCTAAAGTTGCTTGTAAGAGGTAATTAATTGACTAGAAAGAATATTGATTGCACCATTTTGGCATTCTCCTTAACTTTCATGATTGGATCTTTATGTGGATCTGGTTTTGAGGCCAGCCAAACATTATTTGGACCAAGAACCACTAATATCCTTTTCAAGCCCAGGTCCATAATCCATTACATGATTTTTTTTTAGATGGGTTTCTTGTATGTACATGCAGAGCTTTCAAACTTCCAGTGTCTTCAACAGCCTCCCTCAAACGAGACATAGTTGTATCAACCAAGTTGAGTTTGGAAACTAAGATATTGAATCGAGCCGAATTAAGTGGTTTTGTAAGGATGTCCGCTAGCTGGTCTTCAGATGAGATTTGTCTTACATCAAGATCTCCTTCAACAACTTGATCTCTAATGAAATTCAAATTCAATTCAAAATGCTTTATGCGAGAGTGATAGATTGGATTTTGAGCAAGCGATTTTGCACTAAGGTTGTCGTACCATATAATAGGAGAGGTTTGGGGGGGTGAGACCAATTTCGACAGTAACTGTGTTATATATAAAACTTCATTTGCAATTTGATTAATGCTCTATATTCTACTTTTGTACTTGATTTTGCAATTATTGTGTGTTTCTTTGATGTACAGAAAATCAAATTTCCACCAAGGAACACATAACCTCCCGTTGTGGATTTTTGATCGTCAATGGAACCTCCTCAATCTGAATAGTTAAAGCCTTGGAGATCAAATGGTGAATTTGACTTTCTGAAGTGGAGACCGATCGAAGTAGAGCCCTTCAGGTATCTCAAGACTCTCTTGCATGATGTCCAATACAAATTTGTAGGATTTTGCATATATTGACTCAGTTTATTTATTGGGAAATTGATATCAAGTCATGTAAATGACGGATATTGTAATCCTCCTATTATACTTCTATACAAGGTAGGATTTTCAAATGGTTTGTCAACTGAAGCGGATAATTTCAAGCTAGTTGAACTTGAAGTACTTGATGCTTTACAGGTTCCATTCTTGCTCTTTTTATCAACTCCTCTGAATATTTCTTTTAAGTGAGATAAATTCTTGTACAGTCTTTCTTAACTTCAAAACCAAAAAATAAATTTACACTTCCTAGATCTTTAAGTGCAAAATTTGAGTTCGATTTTTAATAGTTTCTTCAATGCAAGCTTTGTTGTTACCTGTAATCAGAATAACACCAACATATACTAACCACATAACAAGTGAGTCACCTTATTTATTAAAAAACAAGAAAGAATCAGCTTTAAAGTTATTGAATCCCACTGTCTTAGACTAGTTTGTAGAGTTTGGAACTATAATCAGGATGCTTGTTTCAAGTCGTACAAGGCCTTTAACAAGTTGCAAACATAGGATGGATGTTTAGGATATTCAAATCCTTTAGGTTGACAAGTGTAGACTGTTTCTTAAAGATCTCCATTTAGAAAGGCATTGTTTATGTCAACTTGCCTTATGTTCCAATCAAATGAAACAGCTAGAGAAAATATGATTCTAATGGTAGAGGCCTTCACAATTGGACTGAAGATGTCTCTATAATCTATCCCTAGATTTTGATGAAATCCTTTTACAACAAGCCTAACTTTATGCCTTACAACTGTCCCATCGTCATTGCATTTAGTTTTAAATACCCACTTTGTTCCCAAGATGTTCATGTGTGATTGAAAAGGAACCAATTCCCATATGTTGTTCATTTTTATAGCTTCAAACTCTTTTTACATGGCTTTTAGCAATATTGGATCTCTTATTGCTTCTTTTCCTATGTCTGGTTCTTTGGTGAATGTTTGACTTTCACTGAGATAAGTCTTTGGTTTAAAAATACCATTTTTTGAGCGTGTTTACATAGGGTGTGTAGAGATGGATATTATTTGGATGTTTGAATTTGAAATGTCGGGTGCAAATGGGATAGACTCAATTTTTGTTGATTTGTGTAGGTTGTGTGTGTAAGTGAATTACTTAGAGAATCAATATTAGTTGTAGAGTTTACCTGTAGTGTCATAAGTGATTTAAAAATTTTTGCTAGAGAGTTTGTACTAGATGGACTCCAATTTGTTGTGCCAAAATTTCTTGAAATTGAGATAGGTACACTTGGCTTTGGATTTGGAATTTATGGAGTGTTATTTTTAGATGGAAATAGGATAAGACATGGGTAGTCATGTTCATTGAATTGAATATGTTTTGTAATAAAAATCCTCCATTCCTTTGACAAGCACTTGTACCCATGGTCATTTCCACAATATCTTAAGAAGACACATTTTTCAGTGTGAAAGTTAAACTTTTATTTTGAGTAGAATTTCAAATAGGGATAACATGCACAACCAAATGTTTTTAGGTGAAGGTAATTTGGTTTTTTATAAAGTTTTTCAAAGGGAGATTCGTGGTCAAGTATAGGAGTTGGCAGACAGTTGATCAATATGGTTGATGTGGAAAAGGCTTGTTTTGCATGAGTTGACAGAGTCAAACCAGTTTCTGTAAGGTGCCGATGTTTTCTTTCTGATACTCCATTTTGTTGATGTATGTAAGGGCAGCTGAATCTAGATTGAATACCTTCTTCAGATATCCTGCAAATGTTATATATTGGCCCCATATCAAAATTTAATGCTTTGATTTTTGCATTCAGTTGAAGCTAATTATTACTTATGATAATTTTAAATGTGTTTAAGGCATCTGATTTTACTTTTAATGGAAAGAACCAGGTATATCTAAAATAAGCATCTACAAATATGATATAGTATTTATGTCTTTCTATGGACAAATATAGTGAGGGTCCCCAAATATCTGTGTATACAATCTCAATGGGTTGTTTGGCTGAAATGGTCTGTTTAGTGAAAGGTAATTTGTGGAGTTTTCCATAGTTGCATGACTCACAAAAATACAAATCCTTAGTATCAATATTGAGCTTCATTGGATGCAAAATTCTTTTAATAATTACATTAGATGGGTGATCAAATCTTGCATGCCAAACATTTGCATCTAACTTAACAATATAAGTTTCCGACATAATTTGACTCTGTTTTTGTTTGCTAAATTGAAGTTAATTAAACAAATGGGTGGTGAAAATTTTGTTGCCAACTTGTAGAGTCCATCTTGAACAACCCCCTTAAGTAGAACTTTCCCTGAAACCAAGTCCATAAAACAACACATTTCATCAGTAAACACAACGCTAATATTATTATCTCTAGTAAGTTTTGAAATGCTCAAAAGATTTTTAGTGATTTTTGGAACACAGAGGATCTGATTTAATTTCAAAAAGGTTTTAGAATCCTTTTTTAACTGAATATGAGATGAACTAGTATGAGTTATAGCAAGAGAATTACCATTGCCTATTGTCAAATGCTCATTTACTTTGTATTCTGCACTCTGAGACATAATGCTTGATCTGGAGTTACATGATTGGTTGCTCCACTATCAATAATAGCATCTGAGTTTTCTGTTTGAGAACTAGAACCTTGTTGATTTTGAACAAAATATGATTGATGAGTAGGTAGAGAACTTGTTGGGAAGTTCTGCTGGTTTTGTGATTTTCATCCTTGATTATTTTGAGATCCTTGTCAATTTGGGTCATATCTTTTATAACACTTCAAGGCATCATGCCCTGGTTTGTGACAAAGCTGACAAAATACTTTTTTTGGTTATTCCATCTTCCTCTTCCTCTGTTGCCTCTACCTCCTCTGGGCCCATTTCTACCTCCTCTGTAGTTTCCTCTTCTTTCAGCATTATATTCATCACTATATTTGTTTAAGACTTCCATATTAACCATGATCTAATTCTCTGAATTTTGTTGTTCAATCCTCACTTCATGCATCATCAAAGAGTATTGTACATTCTGTAGAGTGGCATTATTCGTGTTGTGAGCAAGATATACTACAACTGGATCAAAATCATATCGAACACCATTTAGAGCGCTCAAAATGAGCTATGTTTCTATAATATTATACCTAGCAACTCTCAGTTTAGCTTCAATGATTTTTATCAGTTGAATATAATCACAGATACTAGATTCTCCATTCTTCAAGGTAACTAGCTGTTGTTTAATTGGCAAAACACGCACCATAAATGTTTATGCGTAGAGACCTTCTAAAAACTTTCATGCTTCAAGTGAGGTCTTGACTTAATTTATTTGGCCCAATATTTCTCCAGTTACTTTAGTTTGCAACTAGCGCAATAGTAGTTTATCTGAAAGCTTCAAGAGTTTGTATTCTGGATTTAGTGTTTGATTTTCTAGAAATTGAACAGGAGGTTGTTTTTCAGAACTTATGAAGTCCTCCAGTTCCAATGCTTTAATAGCTGACATAACTTCAGCCTTCCAATTTAGGTAATTGTCATTGTCTAATTTGATTGGCAAGCTGAAATTTAAAGTTTTGGCTATGTTTAATGATGATAGCTGGGTGGTGTTTGATGTGTTTTCTAATTCAGAGTTCGTGTTTGGATTGGTTTCTCTTGAAGATGTTTCATTAGCATAAGTTAGAGACATTTTTTCGAAGAAAATATAAGCTTTTATGTTGGTAGCTATGATATCTTAAGGAAAAGAGAGCACTGATATTTGTCTTGAATTGGTAAAACTCACTACTAATTCATTTCATTGATAGAGTTTAAATACAAAATGATTTGTGCACAAAATGATGTGACTTTCTTGTTGAATAAGATTTATAGCATGTTTATTTTTGGTGTAACTTTTAGATTGATTGATGCTGCAGAGGAAGTTGTCTTTGATGCGGCAGAGGAAGTTGTCTTTAGAGAGTTTACAGAGCTGAAAGTGATCCTGCAAAGGTTATTGTTTGGATTGTAAGAATCGACTGTAGGTTGACATTCTCCTTAACTTTTATGATTGGATCTTTATGTGGATCTGGTTCTGAATCCAACCAAACATTAATTAGACAATGTATTTTTGTTGGATCCAGAACCACTAATTTCCTTCTCAAGCCCTGGTCCAGAATCCATTACATGAATTTTCTGAGATTGTCTGAGATGGGTTTCTTGTTTATACATGTAGAGTTTCCAGACTTCCTACGTTTTTAACAACTTGATTTACCCTTAGGGGTTAATATATTAATTTAGGTTCATTAAGGTTGTTATGCATGATAAATATCAGGAGTTTATTAATTCATTAATCAGGGTGAATATATATCTTTAAAAGATGCATATAAATTGTATATAAATGGTGTGTATAACATAATTAGTTTTAATAAAATATTATTATTTTCAATGTTTCTCTTAAAATTTTAGTGTAAGATTTTAAAAATAAAATAAAATATTATTGTATTCTACTTCAAATATTTATATTTAAAATTATATAAATATTTTTCTTTGATGATGAGTTACTATTTTATATTTAAAATATAAAATAAAATAAAACAGAACATGGTTGAACCCAGAAACGGAGCTAGCATAGGTTGGTAGGGGGGGCCACTGAAGTTGAAAAAAAAAATAAAAATTTATTTGGATTTGGGAAGATTTGAATCCAAAACCTTTATAGTAGTTAAGGAAAATCTTAACCATTCAGCCATTGATATCATTTAGTATAAGTAGGGCACCAATACCCATATAATGAAATTTCAAGGAGCTAGGGGGCCATGGCACCCACCAGCCCCCTCTTGGCTCCGTCCCTGATTGAACCTTAAATTTTATAAATATGTTCAAAAAAATTGTTAAAAATAATCAGTAACTGAAAAATAGAAAGAAAAAAAAAACACTAAGCCACTATTAGAATCAGCTATTAGAATGTAAGTATATACATGAAAGAGAGTTATTGTTAATTGGTTCTTGGATTTGGAAACCCAAAAACTGCATATACTATGAATATTGAATAGAAGATGAGATGGTGGAAGAGCAGTCATTGAAATGAGCAAATACGTGCAGATTACAACCCCGCAACACTGAAGTGTGGTGTGAACGTGTTATATACATAACGCAAAACTCCAAAGGATCTGAAGTCGTAGTTGTAGCTCTGATATGATAACGATCATAGTTTAATGTTGTTGTGGGCCCAGACTTGTCGTAACTGTCCAAACGATAAAAGACAAACTGTGCAGACCAAGAGCGGAAAGTGGTTTTGGTTTTGAGACAAGTCTGTGTGCTGGGAATGCATGTTTTGCAAAATCAGTTTTCTTTCATTTCAATTTCATATTTTCATTTTGCATTAAGGTAACGGTGAGAATATAGATGGGAAACTTCATATTATTTGAGATATTATGTAATATTTTTAAATGGAGTTATGTAATATCTTTCATTATAAAATAATTTTATATAAATCTTGAAATAGCAATTTTGTTTTAAAGGAGTGATAAAAAATTATAAAAATAATGATGGTGAAGTTGAAAATAACATCAAGTAAGTCTTCTTTCCGTCTTTTAAAATTAGTGGTTAGCGGTTAATTATTAACAGATATATTTACGATTAGTAGTCGGCGAATTATATTAACATGTTGATCAAATATTAGTTAGTTATTAACGGATTGATGATTCAGTATCTGGTAATTAGTTGTTTAATTATAGTATTATTTGCGAATTCAATTATAAAATATGTAAAAGAGTAATTTTAAAAAATATTTTTATTTTTTAATTTTTCGTAAGGTATATTTTACACTATTACTTTCAAACAGATAATAAAATGTGTTAAACATTTTAATATTTATTAATTAATAATACTAATAAGTAATAATTTTAATAATATTTACTATTTTCATATTAATTATTAATGAACCTAATATACAAAAGAAAGTAATATGCTTACTGTAATACTAAAAAAATATTATAAAATTTTTTAATTATAAAATATTTCAAAAAATAATAATAATGAAAATATTAAATATTATTATAATATGTTTTAATTATTTTATTAATATATAATTAATATAATTCTAACTAAAATTGTGGTAATTTGGTCTTTTTAACAAACCTCTAATTTTAAAATCTCTCGAACGCTCATACTATCAATATTTTAGAAATTAGTGTTTTAGATCAAATCAGCTGATTAAATTGTTATCACCAAACTAGAAACTTTCAAAAGTTAAAAGTTTGATTTTGGTCAAACCTCTAATACCACTGAAAACGCTAACCTCTAATTGAAAATGATGTTTAACAAGCACGCTCTAAATAAGATAATTTTGATAAGAAAATTGGTGGACTAGGTCGCGTGGCAGAACGTATGCTAGGGCGCGAGTGACCTACTTCATCTTCCGATTTTTGTTTTGTGATCCCATTCGTATGTTGTCGGTCATGTCATGATGTTTAAGACGTTAAGTTGCATTGTGTGCTTACGTAGATTAATTAAAGAAGCATTCTTGTATGTGTTTGTTTGAGCATGAGAGTGTTAACTAGACATCTATAGTCTAACATTTTCTTTTTACTATTTTTCTTATTTGTTATCTTTTCGATATGAATATGTGTTCAGATAGATCGAGCAAGCATTAGAGTTTGGGTTGGAAGCCCAACTTGGAGAAGCATGCATCTTATGGCATTGATTTCACCTATTATTCACTTCGCCTCATTGTACTTAGCTTTTGTAAATGTATTTTATCCTAATATTCTTTCGTCAACCTGTTCACTTGGTCTAGTGGTGAGTTGAACATTAAGCTCGGTATCAAGTAGTTATCCGAGTTTGGTGTTCTTTAATGAGTAAATTTTATTAAACAATTATGAAGTCAAGCTTTATTCAAGAGTATTTTTAATGTCTCTCGTTATAAATGCTTTTATGTATAATTATGAGATATATGTATGAGTTGATGTGGTGTTTCGGTCTCAATGCTTCAGGACCTCTGGGGTTGGAGGTTAGATGCTCTTTTTATTATCTTGCAAGTTATTGATAGTAGACCTCTAAAATCAAAATAATAATAATAATAATAACATATTATAATTCCTTCAAAAGAATGTAATCGAATTTCCAAATAATAAATCTTTTGCTGGTAAAAAAAGAGTGACAAAAGAATAAAAGGTTAGAAAGACGTATTTCGACAACTGATATAATATAAATACAAAGTAATGAAAAAGTCGAACCAAAACACCGGTGAATTTTCTAATTTTGAGGGAAATGGAAAGAGAGAAAGTTTTCTAGGAGGATAAGAATAAAAACGGTATTAACAAGTTGAAAATTGACGAGAGACTTTACTAATAAGGAGGAGAATGAAATATTTATGAGATAAATTATAATTTATCAATATGTGAAAAAAAGGTCAAATTAACTAGATATTAAACTGTTAAAACTTAAATTTGAAAATGAAATTAAAAGCGTTAGTCAAATTTAGAGATTTATATCCTAATTATACCATGATTATACTCATCAATCATTTATAATAATAATAATAATGTTGTTATCTTAAATAATAATATAATTATTATTTTTACAATTTTCCAACTTAAAATTTAGAACATGACATGAGTTCAACCAAATAGATTAGATATCCTCCTTTAATTAAATAAAATTAACATAGATTGAATCTCATTGAAATGTATACTCCCAAACATAAACAAATGAATATCCTCCGACTTTTGATCTCGACAGCAACCTCTCAACAAATATTCTTCTATTGGAAAAAGTTAGAGGTTACATGAGATTCTTTTCAAACGAAGGATCTTTTGGAATTGTAATAACAATAAAGCATGAAAGAATGTAGATAACCAATTAAGTACACAAAATGTTGATTCCATTTATTTAATTAAACAGGTTTTTTTCTCCCATGTGGGTCGGCTCTTTGATTGGCATCGTGTCTTGCATTCTAAAGATTATAATTGGTTCATCATTAAATTTGCCAATAACAAATAATTATTATAATATTATCATTTCAATTATAAATAATTATTCCACAATGTAATACTAAACTGAAAAAGTTGATTATTTTAAGTTAATGAGATGGTGTTGGACAAAGAGGAGGATGATTGAAAGTTGAAATGTTCGATAGTTATGTATTATTGTCCCCTTATACATTATATTTGGAAGAAAGTGGTAGTCGTAACCTTTAATAATTGTCTTTCAAGCAATCATGCAATTTCAAATTTAACGTCATATTCCCATGCATGCCATTCAAATTTTCTCCATTTGCTAAACAAATTTGATTATTTTATCTGATCACATCCTTTGCGCTTTTGCAACAATCTTAAGAAACTTCTTATCAATGAATTTATCTTAGGCTTATATGGGCCTAACTCTAGTTTGCTACTCGATGAGCCAGGTTGAACATTTATTTTAATTTATTCATTTGGACATTACAATTATTAATTATTAGTTCTTTTTATTTTCAAGTTTTAAAATATTAAACTACGTTTTTCTCTCGATATAAATTATCGATAAGTCAAATCATCTTGTCTTGTCATTATTAATTGAATGAATTTGTCGCGCAATCATCAAATATCATGAAAGCTTTCGATAAAAAGTGCATCAAATACAGATTTTAACTACGAGATTCCAAACCAAGACTCAAAAACCATTTATTCAGCCATTGAAATCTCTCCTCAAATTTATATTAGTATGATATTGTCCGCTCTAAACCCACACGAATTTATTCTGAGACACCTCTAAAAAGGCATCACTCTAATAGAGTTACATATACATTATATATTAGGTTTGACAATTCCAAATAAAATAATATAATTCTTTACAAAATTATTAATCGAAAATTATAATTTTTAGAATTTTATTTTAAATATTTTTAAAAAATATTAATTATTTGTAAAGGATAAACTTTTTTTTTTTAATTTATTCAGTTTTTGATAATTTTAAGAATTTATCATAAAATTTAATTGTAGAAAAAATAACAATTTTTCTGTTAAAATATTCAGTTTTTGGTTCGAATTTAAATTTCAATTTGGTTATGGACCTTCAAATTTTAAAATCCAATTATTAAAACAATTTTAATTTCAGAATTCTTAATTTAAAAAAAGTTTAAATTTTTTTATTTTTAAGGTGGAAATTTATTTAACAATTTTTTTAAAAAATTTCATATTAAATTGTACACTCATCATCCCTTAGTATAAACCAGACAAACCAGCCTTACATTGAATGTCAACGTAACCGTTCTGCCTTCTCTTTAAAACATAAACTCGAATTAAGAAAATTACAAAAAGCAGACACATAGGTATGCTCAACACTGTCACTATATGGACCACAGAATACTATGCTATCAAAACATTTTAAATTAATGTCAAAAGAAACATTGCACAAAATTATGATGAAAAAACATAAACTATAAAAACAAAATATTTTAATAAAAAACACTTTTCCACTAAACTAATTCACTTAACTAATGTAGCAATCTCATAGAAACAATTAATATCAAAAGAGAGGAAAAAGTTGATTTTACCTAAAACCTTATCTAATATTCAATTGCTTTATGATTAGTTGAAAAAAACAAACATGCATGTCTAAGTAGCTACCTACCTTCCTTCACTGTACACTTGTTCTCCATAGTCATCTATTATGTAGAGTAGCAGCTTTTGTGTAGGAAGGTCACATGCAAGGATTTGGTTTTGTGAAAGAAATCATCAACAGTGGTTTCAGAATAAAAATTATATCATTACAGTGACAAAAACAGGTAGACATTTGCATCTATATAAATGTAAGTATATCAAAATTAATGTCCACCAAGCAATTAAAATTTAAGTTAGGAATGAAGAAGTTTAGGTTTTCAAGACATGCAAGTTCTGAGCAGTTTGTTTGATTCTTTGGTTTTTAATGTCCATGTGAGGTGGCTTCTGTGAGAGCCTACACCTTCTTTTCTGCTCACAACCCCTTTCGTTTTCGTTATCATGACTCATCACCTACCTTAACATAAGGCATGTTTGGATAATTTAAAAGAAATATTTACTTTTTAAAAAAAAATTAACTGAAAATAAAAAAAAATATTAACTGTATAACAATAATTTTCATTTTTTTTTCTATCATCAGAAAATTAAAATAGAAGGAATGCAAACATGGCCGAACTTATCTTCCATTTTCAATTTCCATTATAAGATAGACAAGCTAATGCATTATCTTGATAATTGCTTTAAGAATATTATTAGCACATGCACACACATATCCACAAATAGTATTAAACAATTTAAATAAAATTAACAAATGTGATGATTATAAAGTTAATACTTATATTAATAAGTTGATAATGATAATTTATTAGGTACATATATGTAATAATTTAGAACTGTTGTTTTTGGGTTCAGACAGATTTGTGGGTCAAAGAGACTTTTTAAGGGGTAGGGAAGTATTAAAATATTAAGTTTGTCTGATTGATAATATTTCGGTGAAAACGACATGAATTCACCTTGAACAGAGAAAATAAAAAAGTAACCAAAAAGTAGATTCCATTTCAATCTACCATGTTAATTATGCTTTATAATATAACAATGATTATACTTTTAACCACTGCATTAACTAATTAATTAGTTGCTATATATTAATTAATGCAACTGCTAATCTTTTAGACTCTTGCCTATATATATATTGGCTTCTTCTTTCTGGTTCTCTTCTTCTTCAAGAGGAGAGATGGAGGAAACACAGCAAAATGGGTACTTAGAGGAGTTTGTAAGTTCAATAAGAGATTCAACATGGAACAACTATCCATCAGATTTGATGATGTCCAATGGATTGAACTTGGATTTACTTGAGGGAATCCAAGTAGATCCTTCATTTGAGGGGTTTTTGGCTCAAAACAACAATGCCACTCCCTTTCAGTGCCCTTATCCTGACCAAACTCCATACCCTTTTGTTGTTGAAAATGGGTTCAGTCTAGAAGAGAATGATGTGTCAATCACTCCTCCATTTCCACTCACTCAAAATGGTTTTGCTGCCTCAATGTTGCAGAATGCTGAGCTTGGGTTTATTGGTGGTTGTGAGCAGCAGAACAGCTTTGTTGAGCTTGAACAACAGCCTAGCCACAGTGCTACTTCTTCCACAACTGTTGCTAGTTTGAACATGGGGTTTTATGAAGGGAACAGGAACAGAAACAAAGTGAAGAAGGCAGATGGACAGCCTTCAAAGAATTTGATGGCTGAGAGGAGGAGGAGAAAGAGGTTGAATGACCGCCTCTCTATGCTCAGGTCAATTGTGCCTAAGATCAGCAAGGTAAATCTCTATATCTATATATAAAATCTTTTTTTCATTTTTTTTATTTTGTTGTCTGTTTTTGTTTTTACACAGATGGACAGGACATCTATACTTGGAGACACAATTGAATACATGAAAGAGTTATTAGAGAAGATCAGTAGGCATAAACAAGAGGAAGTAGAAAATGGGATAGATCAAATTTCAACTGAGGACCTATTTGAGTTCAAAACACATGAAGTGATGATCAGAAACGCCCCCAAGGTACATTTTTGGGAGAACCACTTGTTTTCTTGTGTTCTATTTTGCCTGTGTGGTTTTGTATTTTCTTTATTTTTTATTTTTTATTTTCTTAGTTTGAAGTGGAGAAGAGAGGGGTTGCTACAAAGGTTGATGTGTGTTGTGCACTCAAACAAGGACTGTTGTTATCAGCAGTGGACACATTGGACACATTAGGCCTTGATATTCATCAGTGTGTTATAAGTTCCTTCAATGACTTCTCAATGCAAGCTATAGTCAGTACATGCAATGTACATTGTTCTTCTTCCAATCAAGAGTTTGTTAACAATATATATATATATATTTTTTTTTGTTGATGTTTATAGGTGAATCAAGTGCCAGGTTATGAAGAAACAAACCAAGCATCAAGTCCTGAAGAAATCAAACAAGCACTGATGAGCACTGCAGGCTATGGAGGAAGAATCATGTAAAGAGCAAAGTGATGCAGAAATCAGAAGGTGTTGGTGTTGCTTATCAGTCTAACAAATTCTTGAAGTGGTCCTTTCTTGTTTATCTAAATTTGTTCTTTCAAGAATTTGCAGTATGCAATAAATAAATGTTGCTATTTAAGTATTAAAAAAAATTGTTCATGAGTCAGATCCATCTCAAACACTTACAGCTTTAATCTGAATAATCAAACACCAATTGGGGTATCTTTCAGTACAAGTACCATTTATTCCTCCTCTCAGCAGAAATCCATTAAACAAGTAATTAAGAAATGGAAAAAGGAATTTTTGTCAATATGAGATCTTGGGTTTGGATTTGGAGTGATGTGAGCAGATTTTAAGGGCTAATCAAGGTTATCCTGCTTAACAATTTATTTAATCACTAATGTCTTTTTGTTAAGCCACTAATAATTGACATTCAGGTTTGGTATATGACCTTTCTATCGTTTGAAACTAGGAACAAAAAAACTGAAATTATACAATGAATAACAGAAAATTCTTGACAGCAACATCATGTCTTTATCTTGAATGGAAAGAACATTTATACCAACAGGCTTTGACATATTTCAGAAAATGTCAATAGACATATAGTTGTTAATATTCTATCTACTTGTTAATGGAACCCACAAAACCATCAACCCTCATGTTATTTTATGGACAAGAATAATTCCATATTGTTTTCAATTCAATGGTTCCATCACTACTTCCAGTTCCAAGTTTAAAATTTTTGTTTCTTCCTATGTTACTTGTAGAATATAAGCAGCTAAAAATGTAAAAGGTGTCATAATTAGCACATTTTTAAGAGCATATCATATCATAAGTGAGTAATTCAAGGTTTAACACGCTACATCCATTTCAATCAAACAGCAATGACTTAGTACAAATTTCCTACTTGAAATGGTTATTATCACACAAAGTTAACAACATGAAGAGGTTTGATCTACAAGTGAAAAGAACTGAGTTACCTTATATGGTTTTGTCTCTTCTTACAAGCCTTCTTGGGACCTATTATGAAAAAGGATTATTAATGTTTGATGTGATTCGGATTCAACATCTTTGGCTGGTGGGCTCTCTAAGTCATAAACATAAGGATAAGGATCTGTATCAATTCAACAAAATGTCATAAAATAGCAGAAAACAAAACCAATATAGCATGGCATGATCACATTTTCATATAGAATGAACCAAAATTTACACGGGAGTTCTAGTCATGTGTTAGGGCCAAGTCGTTTACAACTACAATGCTATCTATTGAGTTACAAAACGGTTAAATTTCGATGTCACCCTCATCGTCATTGCCATCAAAACCATACCCATCTGTATCGGATGAGTTGCTCATTGTATCAGCACGAAGTTGTTGAAACTGGGTTATGGCAATCTGTGCATCCGTAACCAGAGCATTTTTTGCAGCTTTAACAACATCCATATTCAGTCCATGGATCTCCGTCCTGTTTTCTTTACCGGAATTTACTCTTTCTTTACGTGCGAGTGCTGCCTTTCTCTTTGCTTCCCTACAATGTAATTGATCAATGTACTTCTCATGCAAGGCCATATTTTTCACTTGCTTCAATACTGGCGGACTAACAAGAGGTGTCCCACCTGAACTACTGAATCTTGAAAGTGGTTTCTTGCGTCCTGAGGAACTGTCCAAATATTTCTGGAGAAAACTCTGCTTTTCCTGTAAATGCTTAGGTGGGGAAACCAAATCAGTTTGTTTATCAACTTGAGAAGAACAATTGATGTTGGGTTCAAGGACTGAGAATAGATCAGCTTCATAGTCCGGATCCACGTGACATTTCTTTTGTAACAACTGCCTGACATTTTTCTGTCCAAGGTGACTCTTCTTTTTTCTCGAGCAACTTGACCTTCCAGTTTTCAGCACACTCGGTTTAAGTAGTTTGCTAGCAGAGAGTGAAAATTGAGCAACAGGTGAAAACTGAATCTTCTTAGCTCTTGACCTAGGGGGATGCTGAGGTGGAGTTATATGGTCAGCGTGAACTTTATCAAAGCATTCCTGTGCAGATTTTCCAGGCACCTGCAATATATTTTCATTGACTTGGCATAAGCACAGAATTGATACCATATAAAGAGAACAGTAAAAGCTTCAAATTTGGCAAAGTCATATTGTAACTGCCACTCAATTATCTCTGTAAGAATAATATAGGAAAGAAAAAGAAAAAAAAAGCACAGTATAGATCAATATATCCTTTCAGTTTCCAGGCATTTCAAACTCATCTCATGTCTCAAAGTTAACATCTCTGCCTTTAGATATCTTTTTAAGTTAGAAGTGAATGATACCATAGCGTCAAATTACAAACTCCATTTACAGTGAGTTGAAAGAATTGAAATCGCCTGCAACGGTCCAAAAGTGAAGTTCCAAAGACTAGTTCTACACCAAACCAATTGAAGGGGAAACAAATCACACAATAATCATCTAGAGCAATATAAACGTTAAGTGAAACAAAATAGCTTAGACAAGTTTGCCAAGGCCTGCAACAAGCACAATTAAAAATCACTGGAATTGAAACACCTTTGACTCACTTCCTAATAGCACCACTCACATATCAAATATGTTTATAGTAACGCATCATATCAACAATCAAAATACATGAAGTTGAAAGACTACATTATCAATCTAATATAAGCTAATAGAAGAATCATTTAGGCAGATGAACAAAGTAACTGAAAGAACTTGATTATGTATTAAAAACAACAATCACGCCAACAAGAAGCAGCAACCAGGTCATATAGAAACAAACCATACCAGTTTGGCGACTTTCTTCCAGAAATGAGGAGTGGGTTTAACAGTGTAATAAGCTCTTTGCAATGCGATTTCTTGTTCTTTACTCCACCCTTGAATTTTACAAACCCTATTACCTTCATCTCCGCGTTTCCTTTTCCTACAAACCCTAATAATTACTTCTTCATCTGTCTTCTTCCTCGCTTTACCCAAAGCTTTCAAACCAGAAACAATAATCAACCTGGACCCCTCAGTTTCGTCCACCGCAGAGCCAGCCGAACTCTTTCTTCTCCGCCTAGAATTCACACCCACTCCAATTTCTTCATTGCAGCCTCTGTTGTTCTTCAGAGCATCTTGGTTGTCGGGAAACCTAGGAGACCGCCTGAGGACAGTAGCGGTCGATTTGCAGCATGATTTGATGGGGTTATTTGGGGTAGCAGCAGCTACTTCACCGTTCAATCTAGGAGAGCTTCTCAACCTAGAGCCCGATCCACCGCATTGCTTGTTCGAGCCTTTGTCGTGTTCAATAGTGTAACGTTGAAGCCTTAAAGATCTTCGGAGAGGTGTGTGAGGATCTATCACCACACCTGAGTTTCTTTGCTTCGACATTTTCCGATAACAATTTGTGCGAGGGAAATTTGGGGTTAGGGATTTGCTGTTTGAATTTCAAAATTAAAATAAAATAAAATAATTAAGGTGTAAATTTGGAAGCCCAGGCCCAATTACCTTATTTCTTTAAAATCGACCTTCCCTTTTAAAAGCCCAATCTATATAGGTTGTTCGTTATTTGGGAAATTATTTTGAGAAATGGAATGAAACTTGAAAAAAAAAATTAATAATAATAATAATAATAATAAATAATGAAATAAAATAAGAAGTTTTTGACATTTTTCGATTTTATAATAAATAATAATAATAATAAATAATGAAATAAAATAAGACCGGGTCCGGTCTAGTTAGTTAGGTCCAAGCCCGAGTTTAAATATTAGAAGTCCATTAGACCCAATATCCGGCAATCACATGCCAACTATTTGATATTAGAAGTGTCCATTAAACCTCATATCCGGCAATCATGTGCCGACTATTTGATGCGAATTCAAACATGAATCACGGAGTCTCTGTATATTCTTTCAAGACTCACTACTGGTCATTCCAAATTTTTATAAGTAGGAACCCCGACCTCGTGATCAGGACCGATTTTTTACTTTACCAAAACTCTATCAAAATACATACTCAACTGGTCTTATGTTATTCTGCCTTTTTCTCTTTTCTATCACGACTTAAGCCACGATTCTTCAAGTCCTCGACTCATAGTGTTTCTTGGCCAATTCTATATTCGTTCAAGGAATTCAAGAATTTATTCTTGTTCTTTTAACTATTCTTATATTGTGAAGTTCAAAATTTAACACTGATAAAATGAAGATAAAGATAACCCAAAATGGGATGTATTTAGCAGCGGAATGACTATAATAAATATTCACTAAAAGAAACGAAAATATAAATAGCTAAAATTATGGGTCAATATATATATATAGAGGTATAATTAAAGTATTTAGAACTCAATTACAGAATTCTGTTTTATACTATTGATATAAACTTTCTATTTATAACAAAATTTTAGATACACATGAAAGTTACGTGAATGAATTCTTCTAAATTTCTCTAATTCTCATAATAGATTCATCGAGAATCAATATTTTAATATGATACCAGAGCTTTTGTGGACAAGATGCAGACTCAACTACGACGAGTTTGATTAAAAGAAACTATTATATAGAAAGACAATATCGGCTTCGCCTCATCTTGGTGGGTGGATCTTCCAACAGAAAATGAGATATTATTAGAGAATGCAACAATGGGATTCTTTTTCTCTGCAAAACTCAAATCACCCTGTTATGGTGCTTATCTCTTCACATTTAACTTGAATAATTATCTATCTTGGTCTAGATCTATCAAGATAACATTAGGGGTAAAACTGAAATTAGGTTTTGTTGAAAATAGAATTAAGAAACCAGAGATTGATAATAACATAATAGAGGGAAGATTATATGGTTATGTATTAGATATTAAATTCAATTTGAAAGGATTTGGTGGATTCATTCTTATATGTGACATCATCTAGGAAGTTTTGGTTGGAGTAAGAACAAAGGTATGAAGAGTCTAATAGCCCTCAATTGTATCGATCACAAGATATAACATTATTCCCACAAGTAAATTCAAATATATCTCAAGAGACTAGTAGTTAAATTGCTTAATGCTAGCTTCTGTATATGGGCGTGACAGTAATTGTGTATGCATTATTTCTACAAAAAGCATAGATATGAATCAATCTAGCAGATTAATACAATTTTGATGGGCTTATTGATAGTTTTGATGTTGTTAGGAGCCAGATAGAATCATTACCAAACATCAGTAATGCTTGCTCAATGTTTCTCAGAGCAAAGAAATATTAGGAAATTCAGATCACACTCAATGAAAGGGGAAATGCTAGTTCAAATGCTTTGCTTATTAGAGAACTATTTCATAATCAAATACAACTGTAAAAGACAGATTTCAAATATGTTTAGGGAGGTAGTGCACAAAGTGAGAACAAGAAAAACCAGCAAGCTGCATCTTTCAAAAAGAAAGAAAGAAAAAATTTGTACACATTATAACCACTATGAGCATATAAAAGATGCTTCCATATACATGGATTTCCATATTAGTACGATGAATTAAAGGAGAAAAGGAACGGCTTAGTAGCTACTGTTGCTACTAATAGATAGGGTAACAAAATCTTATCTAATCAATTTGTTGATAATATGGAAACTGTAATCTCTATGTTGTAGGAGAATTTAAAGGAGCTAGCTATGTTGGTAAAAGGCAAAGCAAACAATGAAGTTGTGAACCATTCTCAGATGACTTATATGCACAATAATACATGTATGATTCAACCTTATGCTTTTACTTTGCCTTGTGAATTTAGTGTCGGTGATTGGATAATATATAGTGGAGAAATTAGTCATATGTGTAACAACTTATCTTGTTTAATTAACACCAAAATTTTGTCTAAATCACATAAAATTATTCTGCCAGTTGATGCATTAAAGAACATCACTCTTGTGGGTGATGTTCATATCAAAAAAATTTGACACTAACTGAAGTTTCATTTGTTCCTTACTTTAAGTTTAATATTCTATCTATGCACAAACTCACAAATTTCAAATCTTACAATTTTAGCTTTTCATCTTCCATATTGATATTACAAGACCAGAAAACTAGAACTATTATAGGCATTAGAAAATTCAATAATAATCTCTAAATCTTGACACCAGAACTCTATGTTTCTTCCTTCAATAATAAGGTTGCTCAGAAAATTTCACAGATAATTGATAAAGCCCATTTTGATTCATCATTTTATAAACATTATTATTCTTTCAATTTAGGTTACAAACATGTAATTGAATCATTATTATGGAATAGGCGTCTAACCCATTTATCAAATATTGGTTTTAAATATCTTGATCTTGCCTCTTGAAATTTGCATTCATATGTTCCTTTACAATGCTGTGATATTTGTTCATATTTGAAACAGACAAAAAATAACTTTTCCCTTGAGTTCATCTCATTCGAATAATCAATTAAATATCATTTATCTAGATGTATGGGGTCTTTACAAACACAAAACCATTACCGGAGCTCAATATTTTCTAACACGGGTGGATGATTATAGCTGATGTACTTGACTTCATCTACTCAGCAATAACACCGAGTGGTTACATTTTTTCAAAAAATTATTCTTCAAATACAAACACAATATAATTGTCATATCAAAAATCTCAAATCTGACAATGGTTTAGAGTTTATTAACTCTGAATATCAACAATTATTCACCAAACATGGTATTGTTCATCAAACTACTTATCTATACACCACAATAAAATGGCATTATTGAAAGAAAACATAGACACCTTCTTGAGCTTACTAGGAGACTTATATCAATCTCATTTATCTAAACAGTTATAGGGTCATGATCTTTTAACTGCAACCTATATTCTCAATAGAATTTCTTCAGCTTCAATATCCTAGAAATCATCATATCAAACATTTTTCATATCAAATTCTGATTTTTCCTTCCTAAAATTTTTTGGTAGTCTATGTTATGTCATTAATATGCAGCCTAATGGCCAAAAAGGCTATCTTCTATATGTTATCGGCACTCACAAATTTTATGTATCAAGATATGTTAAAATTCATAAGAGAATATTTCCTTTTGCTAACAAAACATAATATTGACTTTAAAACCACACCACTGTCTTTGATTCTTATTAATGAAGACACGTAACTATATGAAATATTTTTTAAATCAAATTTTGATTATTCCTTCCTAAAAATTTTTGGTTAGTTATGTTATGCCATTAATACACAACCAGATAAACATAAGCTAAAATATAAACCCGTCAAATGTGTCTTCATCAGCTATCCAAATGGCAAATAGGCTATCTTTTATGTGTTCTTGACACTCACTGTCACGTCCGTAATCTGGGGCTATTCGTCTGCTTAATTTTGAAAATTTTCTTAATTTTTATTTATTTTCGTTATAAGGGTAAAATTGGTATTTTTGGAAAATGTTGACTTTTCCGGTTTGACCAAATTATTTGACTCGGTTGACTTTTGGGTTGGTTTTGAAAACAATTGGATAGTGGAGATGATTTTTGTAATTATTTTATAAATGGGGTTATTTTTAATTAATTTATAAACATGTGGGTTTATGGCGATATTTGCCACCCATATAAATATGAAAATAAACCTTTTTTGATTCATTAGTCACACAAACCTAGAAATTGGCTTTCACGTGTTCATCACTTTTCTCTCAAAACCAAAAACCTCTCCACAGATTTCAAAGCCGCGATTTTCAAAGCTTTCAATTGGATTGTTGTGTTGCCTCGATTTTCTTCACACCTAGGTAATGTGTTCTTTAATTCTCTTGGATTTAAAGCATATTATTGATTTTGGGATTTTGGTTTAGATTAGGGTTTGACGATGTGATTTGGGGATTTTATTTTATATGGTTTGGGTTTTGAAACCCTTGATTCAATTTCATGATTTGGGTATATTGGGTCTAAATCAATTTTAATTGCTTTTTGGGTATAAACCCTAACTTTTGTGAATTGAGAGTTTATGAATTATTCTTGATTTGGGGTAGACCAACTTGGGGATCGTCAACCGGAGTAATTTCGGTGGTATTTTGGATTAGCGAATAAGGTTAGTAGCCGTGTCTACGCCCCCACGTTTGTATGTTTTGTTTGTGTGCTTGTATGTAAATTAATTAAATTTATACAAGATAAATTCTGATTTGGAATAGCTTAAATTGCTGTATTTGATATAAACTGTTGGGGAATATTGCTGCCCTATTATTTGATCATGTTTGGACATATGAAATTATGTTCACATTTGTTTGCTATTTGTCTGCTATATGAAATCTGAATTTTGTAATCTGCTAAAGTCCTGTCCTAAGGTTAATACGATAAGACCAGCATGCTGTTAGAGAAAATTAGATGTATACATCGATGCGCGAAAGCGTATATGGCCTTATTTGCCAACCATTTTCTGGATGCGACGACATCATTTCTGGAGCTTGGCTCATTTCTGAATGCGACGGCATCATCTCTGGGATCTTTTATCCATCTCCGAGGGTTTAACCCTATCTGTCTGTTTTGTTCCCGATTTTGTTATTAGACTAAGGACAGTCCTGGTAAGTTAAACACCTAATTAATTTGGGTAATCTGAACTCTGTGATAATGATGTGTCTCTGCTTTGGGTTATGTGTTGGATATGTTGTGGTTTATTTCTGGCTATTGTTGGTTATTTTCTTTTGGATTCTAACACTGGGTAGTGTTTATTGTGACTACTAATTGGTTGTAAGTGCTTGGATTAGACCCAACTAGGTAGCTAGACTTTGTCTGTCGATCGAGATAACTTGAAATAGGCTTAAAAAGTGCCCAGGGTCCATAACTGGACTGTTTATCGAATTAGTTACCGGATTGTCACTTAAAACTAGAAAATTGGACGTAGGATGGTCTCTGGATGAACTCCTTACCGAGTTGGTTACCGAAATACAATTCGGTCAGACTGGAGATCATTAGATTCACTCTCTGGACGAATTACATACCGAATGGGTTACCGAACTGTAGTTCGGTACGAACCTCCTTAGACTGTTCAACCTCTCTGACCGAACTCTTCACCGAGCTAGGTACCGAATTACAATTCGGCATGTCTGAGAGAATTGAAACTCTCTGACCGAGCTTCATACTGGAATAGGTACCAAACTATCACTTAAACTTTCCTTGGATTCGTATAATTGCTCTCTGACCGTATAGCTTACCGGAATGTTTACCGAATTACAATTCGGTAAGTCTGGTAATGCTCTCTGACCGAATAACCTGCCGGACTGCTTACCGAACTACTATTCGGTTACGGTCTTCCTTTTGAAAATATTTTGATATCTGTAAAGCCTTTTTCAGTCGGTAATTGAAATAATCTGTAATCATTTATCCTAGATCACTTAAAGGGGTAATTTTGGGATAACTTGACCTATTAATCAACTTGTTTTCTTCTGTTTGTACCCTTAGTTTGTCAACTAACCTGCATTGTGCTTGACATATTATTCTGTTTAATAAGACGCATCTGTATGTGCTTGTTGGGCATTGGCTTACTAACCAGACATCTATAGTCTGACCCTTCGTTGTTTCTATTTTTGTTTTGTATGTTTTGAACACTTTTTGGGAATGGAATTGCTGAGTTCAGACAGTCAGGTGGGATAGCAGGATATCACTAGCATCGAACATTCATGGCATCCTCTTCAGACTTGGATTTCATATCAATTTATTTTTGCTGTATTTATTTCTGTATTTTGAAACCGCCGCACATGTTTTGGATTTGTTTTCAGATTAAGTACTTTTGGGATATTTTTATGTAATTGTCTTTCATTGGGAACTTGTAGTTCAACTACAAGTTGGTTTTGAATTTGTTTCGAACTATTTGAATTTGGATTTATAATAACTGTCTTTCATATTCGAATATGATTTGTATCTATTTGTATAATTGTTTATTTGTATGTTTTGATTTTCTGTCTTCCGCATGTGACATCCGGTCTCCGCGTTCCCTTTTCGTCGGAGCGGGGGTTCGGGTGTTACACTCACAAACTTTTAGTATCAAGAGATGTTAAATTTCATGAGAGTATATTTGCTTTTGCCAATAAACCAGAACCTAATATTGGCTTTATAGACAAACCACTGCTTTTAATTCTTATTGATAAAGACACAAATATATCTTTTACATCATAAACCAATGAACAATTAAGAGTCTCCAACAATTCATCCTCACTTCAAAATCTTTTTTTAGCGATAAACACGTCATCACATTCTACTCAACAAACTTCTTTTTAATCTTCAACACAAGTTTATGTTTCATCCTTAAATAATTCAAATATTCATGAATCAAAACCTATTAGTATATTAAAATCAAAACCAGTCCAGCTAAATGACTATATTAGTTGTGTATTTATTCCTCTAACATCATCATCATACAGCTTGTCTTCTAATATCATTAATACATCCTTGTGCATATTTCTCTATCATATCAAACATTCCAAACTTATTTATCTATTGTCCAAGAACCAGTATCATATTCACATGCTTATAAACATGATCGTGAACTCATGCTAAGCAACATGAGTTGAAGGCATTAGAAGATAACCAGACTTATAAATTAAGTGATTTACCTGTGGGCCAAAAAGCTATAGGATGTAAGTGGGTTTATAAACTCAAACTGCATCCTGATAGATCAATAGACAAGTATAAATTTAGGATTGTCGCTAAGGGGCACATTCAAGTAGTTGGTAAGGATTTTTCGTATAATTTTTCACCTTTAGCCAAATCAGTAACTGCAAGATTATTTTTGGCTATAGCAACTTTAAAAGGTTGCCCCGTCATCAATTGGACATCAACAATCATGGTTATATTGATAAGGAAGTTTATAGAAAGCCTCTTGTGGGATATTTTACTATTACACCTAGTCAATTCTCAAAATTGAAAAAATCACAATATGATCTTAAATAGGCAAGTAGAAAATGGAATCTAAAGTTTACTACAAAGTTGGTTGCATATGGTTTTCATCAATATATCTCATATCCTTATTTATTTGTCATTAACAAATAGGATCATTTTATTGCATTAGTGGTTTATGTCGATGATGTACTCATGATAGGGCATTGAAGTTAATATACTCCGGAATAAGAAGTATCTAGATATGTGAAGTACTATATAGGGTTAGAAATTGCGAGGTCATACGCTGGAATGGTAATTTCACAACATAAATACATGATTGACATGTTGAAAGACAATGGTCTTGTGGACTGTAAGCCTACTTCTAGCCTCTTACCTCCTGGACACAAATTCACTTCTACATGAAGTAACATTTTTTCCGACCCTAAGAGATAATAGATGCTTGTTGGTAGGCTAATATATTTGAGTTTTATCAGATTGGATATTACATTTGCAGTTCTACAATTTTCATAATTTGTTTCTTAGCCCTTAACTGCACACTGGGGTGTCTTCTTCATGTTCTTAAGTATCTTAAGAGGATAATTACAATTGGTATTTTTTTATCCTACTAACAACAGTCTGTAACTTGAAGGTTTCTGTGATGCAAATTGTGGGTCTTGTATGGACACCAGACAATCTCTTACAGGTTTTTATATATATAGGAGGATATTTGATTAGCTAGAATACCAAAAAAGCAAGCTACCGTCTCTAGATCTAATTGTGAATTGGAATATAGAACAATAACTTTCATAGTTTGTGAATTAAAGTGGATTACATACATATTTCAGGAACTTGATTTGTGGCTTTCTTTACCTATAAGTTTATAGTATGATAATCGATCCGCTTTACATATTACACAAAATCTTGTGCTTCATGAACGAAACAAGCACTTGGAAATAAATTGTTACTTGGTTCGTAATGTATACAAATAAAGATTTATTTTACCTTAATAGTTGACCTCTTAATTACAGCAAAGTAGGGGCGGATCTAGAAAAAAATTAAACGATGTCAAAAATATCTTATTCCACAAGTTAGCATTGATTAACTTTATTGTTGAAATTACTCTATCAACTGATGATTAATTCCATTTGGGTATTAGGAATTTGGTTGTCGTAGATGTAATGTGAGTGAATTGATTCGGTATTTTAGGGATTTGATTTTTATTTTTAATGTTTATAAAAATTAAAAAGGTGGTGCGAGTGAATTGATTTGGGTATTAGGGATGGGTTGTCGTGGAGCTAGTGTTAGTGAATTGATTTGGGTATAGGGATTTGTTTATTGTTTTTAATGTTTAAAAAAATGAAAAGAGATAATATAAATAAACTAATTTGGGTATTCGGGATTTGATTTTTGTTTTTAATGTTTAAAAAATGAAAAAACAAATTGAAATATGCAATCATTCACTTGGGTTTTTACCATTAATGCTTAAAAAGCAACCTATCTAATTAAAGAAAGTCAAAAACTATTTTTTTTTTCATTAATGTACGTGAGACACCGTTCATAGAATCTCTTTTTTATCTTGAAATTTATTACAATAATTTAATTTTTATTTTTATTTACGTATATATTATTAAAATTTCAAAGTCAAACGCTATCAATTGACAGCGTTGACATCTTGTTGGATCCGCCACTGCAGTAAAGAGACCTCTTCACCAAGTCACTACCAACCTACCAATTTCGTCTTTTATTGTCCAAATTAGGACTTCACAATGTCCTTCAATCCCAACTTGAACAGGATAATGAAATGAAATAAAGATAATTCAAACTCAGATATTTAGTACTCCCTTCGTCCCAGAGAAACTGTCACTTTCTATGTTTTCACACGGATTAAGAAATTAGTTAATTTGATATAAATGCATTGTGCATTATCTATTATACCCTTAATTAATAAGGGAGTAACTATTGAAATATAAAACAATCTTAATTAACTCTATGGGTAATATGGGAAAAAACTAATTAATACTACTTGGAAAGTGTAAATGTGATACTTTAACTGGACAATTTTTTTTACTAAACGTGACGCTTTCACCGGGACGAAGGGAGTAGTAGAATACGGACTATAATAAATGTTCACCAGAAGGGACTAAAATATAAATAGCTAGAGTTATGGAATTACTTTACTATATACTTACATAGGTGCGGGATCATTGAAGCAATTAGAAATTTATAATAAAATTCTCTTTACTACTTATATAAGCTTTGCATATGTAATAACAATTTAAAATAAAAAAAATAACGTGAATAATTTTTTTTTATTAAAGTCCAGATTTCAATAGTCTCCACGTGTCTATTTTCTTATATATGAGTTGGCTAATTTCACTTCCGAATTTCAACCGCTCAGAAATTCGGTTGCAGTTTCCAACTGTCTACCATTATAAGAGAGCGTCTTAGGTGTTACATGTAACACACTATTTTACTGTGTTACAAGTTTCACACGTGCGAAACTATAACATTCAAAATAAGAATGCGCTATCACACAATAATTTATATGTGCTAGTCTTTTTTTTATAGGTACCTGTGTTGTGTGTTAATTTATTTTATGTATCTGTTGAAATTCTAATTTTACCAGTATGGTTATTGTTTGTGCCTGCGAAGTCATTATCTGTGCATATGTGTATTTATATCTGTTAATTTATTATGTGTGCCTGTAAAATATGTATCTGTGTATGTGCAATTAATATACGTACCTGTATGGTTATTATTTGTTAATTAATTTATGTACCCGTGTGGTTATTTTTTGTGTCTACGAGATTATTATCTGTGCCTGTGATTTATGTATCTACGTCTGTGTATGTGTAATTCTTGTATGTATATGTTGAGATGCTAATTGTACATGTGTGGTTATTTTTTTGTGTCTGCGAGGTTATTATCTGTGTCTGTGATTTATGTATCTGTGTCTGTACAATTCTTATATGTATATGTTGAGATGCTAATTGTACCTGTATGGTTATTTTTTGTGTCTGTGTCTGTGATTTATGTATCCGTGTCTGTGCAATTCTTATATATATCTGTTGAGATATTAATTGTACCTGTGTGGTTATTTTTTGTGCCTGCAAGGTTATTATCTGTGTCTGTGTATCTATGTCTATGCAATTCTTATATGTATTTGTTGAGATGCTATATGTGTCTGCGAGGTTATTATCTGTGCCTGTGTTTTATGTATCTGTGTGTCTGTACAATTCTTATATGTATCTGTTGAGGTTATTATCTGCGAGGTTGTATATCTGGTTATGAAACGTACTCTGTAAATATATCTAGTTGAAGATTGAAGTACAATAATAAATCGATGTAGTTCAAGATTGAAATAAAAACATTGAAATCATAATAATACTAATTCATTACCATTATTCGAAGAGGAAGGAGCTTGAAACGCAAATTCAATAACGACTTCTTCCTGTTGATTGTTCGTAGAAGAAACAAGTTGAAAAGAAAATTCAACAAAATCTTTTTATTTTTCGCTTCTATTGACATCAAAAGATGTTGATAACATAGATGAATCTATGAATAACAGAAGTAAAGAACAAAGTTAAGGAGAAAAACAAAAATATAGTTTTAAAGAGAGAAAAGATAATAAATATAAAAGAATGTGTTTCAGAAACATTCAAGACTTTGCCCAAATTTGGTAATTACTTAATAAATAAACCAAGCCACTATTCTCCAAGTAGCATAACAATTGGATGAAGATGAGAGTGTATTTTTGGCAAATCTGTCGTGTATTATCACTACATGCATTAAAAAGTGCAAAAATATACCCTCCCCATAAGATGTTACATAGATACCTAATTTGTAATAAGGATTTCCACTCACTATACAACTTGATATTATTTTCTAGTCTAGTGCTTTTACTACCCCACTTCACAGACAAATACCTAATTCTTCTCTCTTAGATCTTCATTCCCTCTTTTACAAAACCAAAACACTATATAACGTCCCACTCACACTATATTTAAATATTAATTGCATGATGAGACTTCATCTTCTCATGGCTCCAGAGACATCATGCAGATTCGATATCTAGCTATAGCTTCATGTAAAAGAGAGATTAATTATACAATTAACAGCTGAATCAACGCCTAAATTAATTAAGAGCCAAATAGATGGATTAAAGAAAACAAAAGAGAAGGTTACACTTACATGATGGTGATGAGATAAGAGCACTCACACATAACCCACTACGCGTTGTCTGTGGGTCCCACTTGCTTACTTATAATCCGTACTTCTTAATTTCATATTTAATCAAAAGATAATATTGATTATCTTTTAATCACATTATTATCTAATTTTGATTGTTTTTAATATTATTTTTCAATAAAGTTAAGAGCATCAGCATGGCCCAAACAAGCTGCTTTATGGATTTGTAGTGTAAATAATGACAATTTTCATGTGAGATCCTGGTGGAAATGGACAATACTTCAGGCAGTTGGAGAAGCTTTTGCTTTTGGGATATGTTGTCTGGAATTTATTCATCAAAACAAATTTATGATTTTTAAATTAGTTTTAATAAATTAAATAATTGATAGTAAAGTAGGTAGAAATATTTAGCAGTACAAGTTGAGAGTACAGTTTACAAAAGGTCAAGAGGAGTTTGGTTAATGGAAGAGATGCGAATAAAAGCACAAACGAAAAACCAACAGTGAAATTGGGTCTTGAATTTAAATCATATCATCAGGCTTTGTGCTGTGTCCACTTATAATATGCAATGAAGGATAAATGTAGTACATCAAATCAGTCAATTTGTGTGTTCGTTTTCAATCTAGATATGATATTGACGATGAATGGATCACCAGACATACAAGACACAAGACGTTTTAATCTGTTTGAAGGTGATGAGACTGCCCAATATTGCACCTGTTGCCTGGATTTTCGACACCTCACCACTCACATTGTCATCTAAATCAATCATCATCATCATCTAAAACCAGCTCTTCCAATTGAGCCAGAAGATGGTTTTGTACTGTACCTAATAATTAATTAAGCCCTAAAAATTGGTAATTTACCAGTTTTCAGAGACCATCCACACTATATATTTATGGGAATCAGTAAATTCGTTATATGATTCCAATATTGTGTGTACTGTATACATGTCCTGTACAGTCTGAAAACAACATTTTAACCAATAACAATATATATTTACCAGGAAGCTGGAAATTTGCTTTGAATTAAAAATGAATCATATTTATACATATGTACCAGCAGCAAGAAAACAACTAATCCTAAAACCCTAGTACAAAGGCACAGGTAGACGCGGCAACTTGGGCGACTTCTCGACCTCGACAACGACTTTCTCCGGCAGCGGCGGCTCGCATGGACAAGGTAATGCTATGAATTTCGGGATCTGATCGCCGGGCATTAGTACAGGTACGCTCTGGATCTCGATTTTCGTCAAATCCTGAAGAAATCGAATTTTGAGTTATTTGAAAAAACTAATTAATGAAGAGAAGAGAGGGGGGATTTGGTGGTGGCATACCGTGTGGTGAGGTTTAGATTTGGAGTGAATGTCGTCCGTAGGATCGTTATCGGGAGAGTAAGATCGACGGAGGGATCTGAGCTTGTCCCAGTGGTAGCAGCAGGAGAATATACCGCTTAAGCTGAAGATGATTATCAAGAGAAGCGCTGTCCCGAGTGGGAAACCGAGTGACGGTCGTGATGCGTCTGAGTGTGGCGGCGAGAAATCTGGACTCTCCATCTTCTTCTCTTCTCATGTGTCGATCAAACGATAAGTATGGGAACAAAATACTTAAAAAAAAAAAAAAAAAAAAAAAAAAAGAGTGTGGTGAGTTTTGAAGAGGTGGTGGTTCCAATTTATAATAAAGTGAGGACTCAGTGGAATTTAGGTACGTGTCAATGGTACTTCATTTGTCCAGGCCACGGTACGGAATCTTGTGGACCCCACCTGTATCTAAATGGGAAAGTAGTGTAATGGTAGTCAGCTGGCGCTGGCGGTGGCGATGCTTTCTTTCGCTTTTTTTGTAATATGGACAGACAGACAGGTGTTTTACTATTTCTTGACGCACAAGTAAATCTTACTTTGATTTTGATTCAATACGGTTCAATGCAATTTCTGTGTACATGGTTGTTTTTCGTCATCACTCACGTTTTTCACTTGCCAAATTCCTAATTAGTTTGATTAAATAAAGCTGAATTCAACTTGTAGTCAAATAGTAATAATAGTAAAACAAAAGAAAAGGAAACAGAGACAACAGAGAAAGTTTACTGTGTTTGATTTTAGTGAGAATGATGGTTGACAAGAAGAGCCAACCCAGTATTGATTTTGATGGCCTTTTGAGATCCAAAAGGACAATAAAAAGCAGCCCAAGAAACTATATATACAGTAAAAGCAAAGCAAAGCAAATATTCTTAATTGGTTACATGTTAAGAAAAAAACACGGTCTGTATCTGTATGTACATACATTACATGTACTGGTAATATAAATAAATAAAAAACACTCAATCTGAGATGTGAGTGGTCTACAATTCATTTGATTAACAAATCAGCAGTAGCTGTCTTAGAAGATTTGTCGTGGAGAAATCGAATTAGAATTTGCTCACCTAAGATTTCACTTCACCTTTTTTTTTTTTTTTTTTTGACTTTAAGCAACATCGATCAAACACATTAAACTAACATATCTTATATAACTGCTTAACTTAAAGCCAATAACTAGTTTTGTCTGCATATATCAAGGTTTTCATAAGAAGCAGAGCTCTATAGATGGGTATGTGGAGGTCAATTTAATGTCCTATAAAGGTGTGTGAGAGAGAGGTCTTTATCTGCCAGAAGTAGTGAAACTCATTATAGGATTAGCACCAATAGTGCTTGCTAGTTGGTATTACATCATATACAACTGTATATGAATTCCCAATCTGCAACTTCTTGTTACTTTTTCAATCTTGATCCTCCTAGATATCACGTTTTAGGTGTGATTGGAATATCTGTTCTAGGTTAACTTGAATTACTAGACTTTGGGATTGATTTTTGTAAGTTCTTGGCTTCCATTTTTGACTTTGGAGAACATGTTTCACCTTTGTCTAGTAATGTTATATGGAGTCTAGTACTAAAATCAGTTTTCAAAGTGGACCATGGCATTGGCATGTGATGTGTGAATCACTGCAAATAGTCAGTTGCTCTAGTTGTACCTTGAAATATCTCTGGCACTTATCAGATCAGATGTCACATTTTGAAACAAGACTTTTCCTATGGCTTTTCAACTAGTGACCAAAATATCTGCATTTCCCAGAACTTAAAACACTCACCAGCACAGGCATTTGTTTGACTTGTTAAATATGCCAAATAAAAAATATGAATAAACAAGCAAAAGGGTATTTTTATTCTAGTATGAAGAATCAAAATCCAACAAGTGCTCCTGTTTTTCAAATTCAAATAGATAAGAACAATAATCTATTACAAATATAGTGTAGCAGTGATTAAAAATAGCAAATAACAATATGAAAATGGTGTACCATTCTTGGGAATCAATTTATGGCTAAGATCAAATGCAAGTAGTTAAAGTTCCACATCAGCCATTTCTTATCAGCAGCCTCTTTACTATATATTATAAGATATAGGTAATCTAGCAATAGCTTAAAGTAGATGCCTAACATTAACAAATTAACACTTTTGGATTAAACAAAATTTGGAATGTGTTACTTTTTATGTTCAGCTAGCTGTGACAAGACATGATACAAGACTTCTAGTGGTAGTATTCAATTAATCAGATTGATTGATTATAGTTCTTTTACATCTGAGATTCAATTCCAGAGTAATAGAACTCATCAATGCCTGTGTGTGTTCAAGCAAGTTCCACAATGGTGTTTGTGGTTTTGATTTAGAAGAAACAAGTGGAGTTCAAAAACAATGAAGCCAATAGAAACAGGTCAGCCCATAGAAATGCCAGTATTGCTATTATTCAAACAACAACCTGCACATAACAAATGGATGATTATGTGGTAAATTTGGTGGTGATAAGATCATGATTATGCTCCTGGGTAAAACAAGTCAAAGGGTTTGTATAAATTTAAACAATGAATCCAAATCTATATCTAAATGATGATAATTCAGTTGATAATTGGGTAGGTAAAGGTAATCAATCATGTCTGAGTTGAGATTATGGTGCAAGTGGTAACACTTTGTACTACTACCGAAACATGTAATAATCATTGTTGCATTTACTATCAAATATTTTAGGTGGAGATGGAGATATATCATATCATATGATATACGATACTGTTCACGTTAAGAAGAGGAAAAGAAAAATTTGTTTGTAGAATAGAATGATTGCATATTGGGCTGAAGATACGTGTCTGTCTGGGCTGGTTATATTTGTAGGGTGGGCTGTTTCTTATGATTTGGCCCATGGGCTGTCGTAGAGCATAGCTGCAGCTTCTTTATTTGTTTTTCTATTTAATTTATAAAAATAAAAATAAAAATAAAAAATTTGCCCCCAACTGGGCCTAGTTGTTGAGAATTTGTTTAGGTGGTGGTACCAATTGGTATGTAATATCAGGTTGCGAGTTTCACTTGTAAACAAAAAGAAGAGATCATCCTGTGGAAAATTTTAGTCGATTACAATTTTAGTATAATTATTTTTATTTTTTATTTTTTATTTTTTAAATGATTTTAATATAAAGAATGTTTTTTATTTTTATATGTTTTAAATTATTTTAAATCAATTCTATTAGCGTCGAGCATCAAGTTAAGATAGGAGCAACCTCCCATATCTATAAAAAAAAAATATATTCACTAGATCTTGATAAAATTATTAATATCTTTATAGTAATCTTTTAAAATAAATTTTTATTAATTTAATTAATGGGAAATCTTTTTTTGGAGGTAGGGCGGGAACGAGTGTTGAAATTCTAATCGATTGAAAAAATTTTCGCTGTATCACTGTAACAGAGTAAAGTTCTCTTTTATACACTCAAAAATCAAGAACAAAAATAATACATATAACATAGTAAAGTTCTGTTTTATACACACAAAAATTAAAAGCAAAAATAACACATACGGGTGTGCAAAAACAAAAATAACAAACTCTGTTACACATTTTTTATCTTTAGCCCCTAATAATACAAATACTATAAAAGGATTCAAAATCATGATCTCATCATCTCCCTCAAGTTGGTGGTCTGTGAATTTGACATAGACTTAACTTGGAAACGAAATGATGAAATTGAGCAATTAGTAGACAAATCAGTTTGCTGGACTTTAAAAGTCAAATACCTTGGTAAAATGAAGCCTTCCTTAAATGTATTTCAAACAAGATGACAGTCAATGTTCAAATGTTTGGTTCTCTCATGGAAAACGCATTTGATGTTATATGAATGGCATATTGGTTATCACACCACATTGGGATAGGTAAACTTTGAGAATTCTGAAAATCTTTGTAAGCTAACCAAGCTCACAAACTAATGAACCCATTACACGGTACTTAACCTCACAACTAGACTTAGAAACTGTGTTTTGTTTCTTGTCTTCCAACTGATTAAGCATTGTCCCATGTAAACACAAAACACACTCAATGATCTCCTCTTATAAGATAATGGCCCCCAGTCAGCATCATAATATCCTTGAAGTTGAAAATGACTTTGAGCAGGATAAAACAGGCCAATATATTGTGTACCTTTCAAGTATCGAATGACATGGAGAAGTCCATCCCAATTATTTTGAAGCGGCTTAGAAACACATTGAGATAATTGTTGAACTGAATATGTAATGTCTAGATGTGTGAAACTAAGATAAAGTAGTCTGCCGACTAATCGTCTATATCTATTAGGTTTTTGATATAGAGGACTAACTGATGTCTGAAATTTATGGCTACGAGGAAGAGGGCTGGATGCAGATTTACAATCTATCAAACCTGTATCATTAAACATGTCAACAATATATACTAATGTTGTGTAATAATCATGCCCTTATCAGATCTGGCTATTTCTAACCCAATGTAGTACTTTAAATAGCCTAGATATTTTATTGTAAACTGAACATCTAGGAACTTCTTCACAGGAATTATATATGTTTTTACTTGTCCCATAATCAATACATCATCAACGTAAACTAAAAGTGCCATAAAATGATCTTTCTTGTTCATAATGAACAAGCATGAATCATATTAAGACTGGTGAAAACCATAGTCTAAAAGCTGGGATATGAACTCAATATTCCATTGTCGACTTGCTTGCTTTAGACCATAATGTGATCTCAAAAGTCTACAAACTTGATCAGACTGTGCTTTAGTGTACCCCTCTGGTGGCTGCATATAAACTTCCTCATCAAGATGACCATAAAGAAAAGTATTATTGATATCTAACTGATAAACCGACCATTCTTTAGTAGTCGTTATTGCCAAGAGCGTTCTCACAGTGATAATCTTGGTATAGATGAGAAACTATCAGAAAAATCCTCCCCAACAACTTGATTATATCCTTTGGCAACAAGTCTGATTTGTACCTGTTTATGGAACCATTAGGAAGTAATTTAAGTTTATAGACCCATTTTGATCCAATAGCCTTTTTTCTTCCATGAAGAGTTATTAATTCCCAAGTATGATTCAACTCTAAGGCATTTAGCTCATGTTGCATAACAGTAATCCAATCGGCATGCTCACAATCCTGCGAATAGTTCACAGGTTCCTGGACAGTAGATAGATTAGCTAGAAATACATTACATGTAGATGAAAAAGTACAAAATTTTTGTGTTAATAACAATGGAGGGTATTGTATAAGACATTTGTATACTAGATGCTACAGGATCATATACACAAGAGACATAATCATTAAGCCATGCCGGTCTGATCTTTAATTTATAGCTAGTTCGGATAGGAATTTGAGCAGTATTTTGATCAAGATATAAAAATTGTAATATTGTTTGAGAAAAAATATTGTCAAAGGATGATAATTTATTAGTACTTGGACTAGTAGATGATTGACCAATAGATGACTGGCTGTTGGTATTTGATAAAATATTTAAATCAATAGATGACTAATTTTAAATAACTGTACTGGGAGCTCTTAACAAATCATTGTTGATATCATCTATGTATTTATCATCACAAATATGGTGTATTGGCAATGGTGTACCTATATAGTAACAGGTTTTGTTTGGGTGAGTTTGTGAGAATCAAAGAGATATAATAAGTATCCTTTCTTATTGGAGGGTATCCTATGAACACACTCTTTAATGATCCAGGTTGGAATTTGTCTTTATGTGGCTTGGTATTGGTTGTATAACATAAGCATAAAAAAACTTTCAATATTGAGTAATTAGGTTTGAACTCTGTCCTCCTGCATTCTGATTGAATCTCACATCTTGCTTTTGAGAATGGTTTTGAATCAATTTCTTGCAAACAATGCATTAGAATTGTTGCAGTTTGCTTCAGCCAAGTTCACTTGAATTTCCTTTTATTTTTCTACTATTTGTAGCATCGACTAGACCTTATTTGTACTAGGAAAAAGTTTTATAAACAGTATCTGGTCTTTGAGTGCATCATATCCATCATTCATCCCTATTAAGAATTGTAAAACCCTGTCATCCCCACTCATATTAGTTGTCCTCTTTGATAATTCACATACGCAGTTACTGTTACATTTACAAGCAGGAATATACCTTAAGAGAGCTAATTCATCCTATAGTTTCTTGATTTTGGTATAATACTCTTAAATACTCAAACCTCTTAGTGAAATTGAAGTAATATCACGTTAGATTTGATAAATTTGAGACCCATTTGACTCTCCAAATCTTTGCTTTAATTCAACCCAAAGAGTTCTAGCAGTAGACATGTATAAGAAAGCATCTACTATCTTTTTTCCTATTCAGTTTAGAATCCATGACATAACCATAATATCTACTCTAATCCAATGGTCATATTCAACATAGTTAATTTCTGGTTTCTTAAATCTTCCATCTATAAATCCTAGTTTCATCTTTGCAAACAAAACAATTCTCATAGATCGAGACTAAGACAAGTAATTCTTACCCGTCAATAGTGAAGGTACAAGAATCATCCAAGATTATCTAAATTTTGCTGAAACAACGAATCATTGATATTGTAAGATCTGTTGCCATTACCATGACTTTCTTGGACGCGATCTCTCTCCGAAGCCAGTTGTTGAACATGTGGTGATTGCTAGATTTTGTATATGTGTAAGTGAAGATGACGCACAACAAATATGGTTGTTAATGGTGATCACGTTGTTACAAGCTCTGATACCATCTTGAACTTCTAATTTAAGAAGATTTGGGATAATTTTCACTGTATTATTATAACAGAGTAAATCTCTGTTTTATTCACACAAAAACCAACAACATAAATAACACACACATATGCATGTGTAAAAACAGAAATAACAAACTATGTTACACTTTTTTTACCTTTAGCCACTAATAATACAAATACTACAAAAAGACCCTAGAATCATGATCTCACCGGCCAAGTTAAGTCAATATTCTCTTTTCTCCACGGGTGGTAAGAAAATATTAACTAAGACTGTCATCTTACCTATTCCATGCTATACGATATGTCTCTTTAAACTACGGAAAACTATATACAATAATTTAAACTCAATGTGCTTACATTTTTATTTATTTATTTATTTTGGGTGGGGTGAATGATCAATATAAGAAAACAAGGTAGTTTAAATGGATAACACATGTATAAATCTAATTTCTCGAGTGGTCTAGAATTGGGAGAAATTCAATGAAACACTCTTAGGAAAGCAAACATAGAGGATTCTCATTAATTCCACATCTCTCATCGAGAGTGCTACGACCTAAGTACTTTAAGAATTCTACATTCCTAACTACAAACTCTAACGTAAACAAGCATATCGTAGATTCGACACAATATAATGTGGGGAAGAGAACCTCTTCTTAAAAGGGTTATGTAGAATTGGAAATGGAGAATAATAAATATATCATCATATCCATCGATCCCCAATAAGAATCCAAGATATAAGTGTACAAGTTGTCACTTTAATTGACTATAGAAATATAATTTGAGGATATAATAAAATTTGAACGTGCCTTTAATAGTGAGGACACCCATCAAATCTTGTCGATTACTTTGTTCCTCCATTCTCATCCAGATAGTTGGCTTTGGCACTTCAAACGTAAAGGAATTGACAATGTTAAGAGTGGTTACGAAGTAATAGAAAATACTGAAAACCTCAATTTGTCCTTTGCATGCCTTAATCTCAAAACTTCATGCTGGAAACTTTTATAAAAACTATCAATACCTCCAAAAATTAAAATATTTATATGGAGGTACAACTCAAATGCAATCTTGACAACCTTAATCGAAGAACAATTATTGATGGTTAGTGCTATTCAATATGCGGCTTCCAAATTAAAGATGAAGCTCATGCAATCCTCTGGTGCTCTAATGAAAAATCCACTTAGAAACACATCTCCTTTTTGGAGCTTCATCAGAACTCAAAGGTCAACCGTTACTCTGGTAGACATCACGTGTCAAATAAATGCTTTATAAATCGAAAAACTTAGAACTCTTTTGTATTATCATGTGGATGATAAAGTACGATATAAACAACTGGCTCTTTAATCAAGTTCATACCCTATCTTAGAGTACCTTTTCATGGTCTCAATATTATAGAGAGGAATTTGAAAAATCAAATATGATTGAATATTTGATTGCTTCTCCTAGGCGTATTAATCGATAATATACTTGGAAATCTCCTCCAAAATCAAAATTGAAGCTAAATACTGATGCAACTTTAAACAGGAATCTTTTAGTACTAGTTTGGATATGGTTTTTAGAGATGATAGAGGCTGATAATTTCTGCTCATTCCTACTTTTCTTCGAATCTCACATCTAGAACAAGTTTAGTGTGGGCAAATGAGAATAATATTGTAGCACACTTTGTGGAATTGGATGCATAAATTACTTGCAAGGGAGATGATAGCCTTGAAACTTCCTTAAATAGTCTAGAGGTTATTTGTGATGATATTAGAATTTTATGTCAATAAACAGGAATTTACTAATGTGATGACACATGCCCTTACCTACATTACTTTTAGCTCCAAATCGGAATGTTAGGAAGAATATATTTCTCAATTATTTATGAACTCAATTTTAAAAAAAAAAAAACATATAAAATTTTACCGAGATATTTGGAGAAATCACAGTCTAAATTATATTTTATATCTAATAGTTAATTTAAAAATTATTATTAATAAAATATTTAATTCTAGCAAATTAAAATTTTGACGGTAAATATATTTTAAATTTTGTGCAAATTTTTTTTCAAAATATATTATGTTCTCGAGGAAAAAAAATATTAGTATGTAAATTATTATAATTTATAAAAACCACTGTCAAATACATAAATTTTAAAAATTAATACATTATAAATTTATAAAAATCAATTTTATTTATTTAAAAAAAATATAATTACTATAAATGAGGGAATTATACTCCGCTGCTCATATATATTTATTAATAAAAAATTAATTGAGTAGATTATACAGAGTTTTTTTTTTTAAAATTAAAATTATCTAAATATACATATAAATTAAAAAATAAAAAGGGTAACGTAGAGAGTAAAGAAAGGGCAAAGGATGATGAGTGATGATGACGACGAAATCGGGAGGAAACCGCAAGCGTGCAAGAGCAGTGGCAGTTAATGATTCTGGTCGACACTAACACTATTATTTTATGTATTAATATTTCCAATATTTCAATATCTAATTAATATACCTAAAGAAAAAAAAAAGTAATGATGGAATATTAAACAAAAGTCATCACAATAATAAAGAAAAACACATCTCCCATTACATGTCCCGCTCACCACCCGGCAAACCCTTTCTTATTTCCGCTTTCTTGTCTCCTCCACTCACCCACTTTTTTTCTTTCCTTTTCTATCCCCATCCCCAATCCACTTTCTTTATTCCTATTTTCACCCCTATATTTCTAAGATTCCCACTTTTTCCTTTTCAATTATCCCATTCCACCAAAAATATTCTATTCCACATCCAAAATTTATATTATTACTCAATTGTTCCTCCCCGCTCAACACCATATATTCTCCTCTTCTCAACTTTTATTTTATTCCCACTGTTCCCTTAAATTTGATAACACAATATTCATTTTTAGATTTTTGTTGTTTTACTTAATTAGGTCCAGCAATGTAGTAAGTCAAAACGTAGAAACAAAGGACAATTTGAACAATTAATATCATCAAATGAAGGAAAGAGGAGCGTGTGTCGTCCGTTGTTGACATATTTGGATAAGACAAAGAGATGAATTCTTCTTCTTGGTCGAGGTGTTTTTGGTAATTTAAGTAGAAAATATCATGACAAAGAAGGGATGGTGTAGTGTAGCTCTCAATGAGATTTTGGACCAATCGAAAACGCTCGTGGTTTCAAAATAAAATCATGAGCGTTTTTGGGTACAGAACAGATACTCGTGTGTTGAATTCTTTCTTGCCCCCACACGTATGTATGTGTATTAACCTCATTCAACGTTTTGTACTCTTGTAGTATTCAATACTCTGTCGTTTTTTTGAGTGAAATGAAAACCATTGCCATTTCAATGTTTCCACTTATTAAGAACATTATAATTGTGCTCATTTTATCATGCTTTCACTAGGCTATAATATATCTAACTAAAGCAACAATATTCTCTACACACTAATTTAGGTATACAGTTCTGTAATAACAAAAGCATGCATGTAATTAGAATCGATTCGATTTTGGCAATGTTTAATTAATTATCAAAAGAGAGGTTTAATTGATCCACGTGGCAATTTCTCACACGTGTCTAAATAAGTAATTTTAACAAAGCAGCGCATTTTAGCATGAACCAGAAAGCCGGAACCAGATGCCAGGTTTTACGAAAACGTTTTTTCATGCTCCGAAACCCAACAAATTAAAATTCCATCATGCCACCTATTATAACGACATATTTTTCATTTTTATTTCTTTGTCTATAGGAAATCAGACGGTCCAGATCTTTCATTTCCTCTCACACATTCTCAGCCGTTAGATCAGATTCCCCTCCCCTAGATCGGCGCAGTATTAACCGAATTCATCCAAATCCATCATAATTCGAATCAAGACAACTTTTTCGCACTCTATTACAATTTTGCCACTAGCTCTTTTCATTTTTTCATTTTTATTATTTTTCTTTTTGTTAATTCCAGTTTCGAGTTTCTCGGTGCAAAGCTTTTGTTGCTTTCTGCTGAATGGAAGGGACTTAAACTTTCTCTCTCTTGGTCTGTCTCTCCGTTTTCGTTGTTTACAGTTCCTGCAGTTCTCTCGTGTTAAATCTCCTGACCTTGATTGATTTCTTCTTCTCTACACGTTTTTCTCTGCTGCGCTACTATTCTGAGGTATTGTGTTCGTTTCGATTTTTCTACTGACTTGTTTTTGCAATTTCATGTCTGTTGTTTGATTTATCTTTTTATCTCTGATTTTGAAACTGTAATTGCTGAGATCTTGTAGGTGGAGAAATCTCTGCTCTTAGCTAGTTCTGTTTGATTTTGCTGATGAGTTTATTTTTATTTTATTTGCTTATAGTTAGAATAGGTTTCTCTCATTTTTAAACCTATCCAGCTCGAAGTTTGGGGATGATATGAGTTTGTTCTTGAATCTGTATGGTTATTCGGAAAGTGAAGGAGAAAAAGTGTTATGGATTTTAGACATACAGTTTGTTGAGGTTAGAAAGGCAGGGATTGTTTGGTAAAGTTTGGTGTTGTAATCGATTTTGAAAAAAAGAAAAAAAAAAAAAAAAAAAACTCCAGCTAACCGGAGAAAACAAGTGTGCAAGCCTAGAGAGTTCTTTTTAATTTTTTTAAAATAAAAAATATATATATATTGAACGGGACTGCAGAGTTGACTTTTTATTTTGAGACAGAAATTATACATGCTATCTTTAATTTTACCTCCAATTATTATGTCAGAAATTGTTTCCAAGTGATGCAGAGAATTAATGATATTGTATGATTTACTTGCTTGGCTGTGTTGCTTAATCCTCCGGGGAGACTCTATCTTAGAATGTGTTTAGGGAACACGGATGAGTTTTTGGCATCTGACATTTATGTTTGCTGGGATTGGAAGATTACATCGTCTTGAGTTTAAATGAATCATGGTTCGTAGTTCCAAATTGTATCAGTCTGGTACATAGGTTATGTCTTGCAATATGCTCTTGATCATAGGGCTTCCATAGAGGATGGTTACATTCTTTTGATGCAATATCAGTTAATGCTTAAGTTTGAGGTTTTTTTTTTTTTTTTTGAAGGAAATTACACAGTAAATTTAATCTGGTGTTTTTATTTCTGTTTCAAGCAGCTAAATTACGTAGTTTTTTCAAGTCTCATGACTCCGCCTCTGTTGGGGGTTGAGGAGGAAGGTCAGAGTAATCTCTCCTTGGTGGCCTCTTCACCCTCTGATTGCATCTCCCAAAATGTCTCTGCGCTGAAGGAACGTAACTATCTAGGCTTGTCAGACTGTTCTTCAGTTGAAAGCTCTGCAGCTTCAAGTGCACCAGAAGATGACAAGAGTAAACTGAATTTGAAGGCTACAGAGTTGAGACTTGGTCTTCCAGGATCTCAGTCTCCTGAGAGGGAATCTGATATTTGCTTGGCTGGCTCAGGGAAGCTTGATGAGAAGCCACTGTTTACCTTGCTTCCTTTGAAGGACGGAATCAGCTCAACACCGGTGAAAAATGTTGTCTCAGGTAACAAGAGAGGGTTCTCTGACACCATGGACAGGTTCTCAGAGGTCAAAAGTTCCAAATATACTGAAAAAAACTGGATGTTTTCCACCACCGGCCCTGATTCTGAATGTCCACAATCTGTGGGACAAGGAAAGTTTCCTGGTAATTCAGGGATGACTTCGTTGATTTCATCCCAACCTCCTGGAGCCCCTCAAACCATTATGAAAGAGATGTCTTCAAATGCATTACAGGAAAGGCCTCGTGCTGCCAGTGGATCCCACCATAACCAGACAACTGCTTCTAACAACAATAGTGTTGCCCCTGCTGCAAAGTAAGTACTAATCAGTTCAATTACTTTCTAGTAAAAACTCTAGGGAGTTGTAGTAGTATTCTTTAGGAAGATTTAGATCTGGTAATGATTATGCTTGGCATATGCATCATGACAGGGCACAAGTTGTTGGTTGGCCTCCAATTAGATCTTTTAGGAAAAATACATTGGCTACAAGTTCAAAGAACAATGATGAAGTAGATGGAAAACCAGGCCCAGGAGCTCTGTTTGTCAAGGTTAGCATGGATGGTGCTCCTTATTTGAGGAAGGTAGATTTAAGAACATATGGCAATTATGGGGAACTCTCTTCTGCTCTTGAGAAAATGTTCAGTTGTTTTACAATCGGTAAGCAATAACTGTGCTAAATAATTGGGTAACATCATCATCAATGTTGGAAATTGAATTGTGCCTGATGAGACCTTTAGAGTTGATTCAATGTTGGTATGGATTTGATTTATTCAGTTTTATCTTGTTTTAGGTCAATATGGATCCCAACTCTGTGAGAGTAAATTAAAGGATCTTCTACATGGATCAGAATATGTACTCACTTATGAAGATAAGGATGGTGACTGGATGCTTGTTGGGGATGTTCCATGGCAGTAAGTTCTTAAGTTGATCTATATTTTTCCTTGCTTTCATATTTTTGGTGTGAAATTCCATTTCACATTGGAAGCTTTTTGATGCATCTTGTGTCATGTGTGACTCTGTGTGAAGAAAATAATCAATCAATATAAGTATGTAAGATTGTGTAATTAGCCTTTTGATGAATAGCAGGATGTGTTACATGGAAAATTTATTGATGCTTTGTTTTATAAGCTTAATAGTTGCATTTGGCAGTCCTTTGAAATGATATTATGACAGAGATAAAATTCGGACTTAAATTGCAAAAGACCAAATACCTAATCCTTTTTTTTTTTTTTTTTTCTTCGTTCTTTGTTCATTATGCAACCATTCAGTAATTAGCGACGGATCTGTAATTTTCTCTATGCTATTAGATGCCATCTAACATGACTCGTGTTATCTTGTTTGATATGTTCTACCTAGTTCTTCATATAAGTTTCCCTTATATGCTCTATAAATTCAGATATTTATTTTGTTGCTGTGTTCATATGTTTTTGTTATCGATGCTAGAATATAAACGAGCATATTATCGTAGGGAGATAATCAATTGTGTCTGCTATAGTGAAATAAAGAGGGAATCAAAACTAAGAATAGAGATTTCATGTTTTGCACTTCTTTTGATTGATGAAAACTGATGTCTTCTCCTTCATTCAGGGAAGGTGATTTTCTTTCTCATGCACTTCGTGTAGTTACAATATACAGGTTTTGAGTTACTATGCGAAATGCATGGCAAATATAATTTCATTTTAATATAAAATGAATAGTATGACATAGATGATTGAGGGACGTTATGTTAAGCTCTAGATTTGCATATGAAATGTTTGTGTTGTGTTTCAGTTTTTACATACAAGAAGCGTTAAACACCCCTTAACCATGTTATAGCTTAGCAGGACTTAGGCTCAATCTTATATACATGTACTTACTAGTGGAGATAACTAAAGATGCCGCCTTTTATAATGTTATTACAAAGAAATGCTGTCAAACCCTTTTGAAACTGACTATTTGAGCTGGCTTAAACTAACTATTGAACCCAAGGGTCTCTTGTCACTGTCATGGTGGACAATAGAAATCATAAATGTATAAATAGCATAATGAGACTGTAGAAGTTTCATATATATACTCTTAAATTGAAAATGATAGACTGTATTTTGGATCAGTTTAAAAGTTCAATGCATATGTCTGTGGATACTTTTCCATGCTTGAATGAAAATTCCCCTCCAATTTTCTGAATAATTGAATCATTTTGTGGACCAATTTCCATTTTTATCAGTGACGATGATTTTTATATTTATCAGTACTAGGTCGTTTCCTGTGTTGCTTGTTTCGCTTTTATGGATCATATCATACTATTGATCAAGATACTTTTGGTTATATAAAATCAACTTCAGTTTCTATATGCATTGCCCTTTAACATAGTTAATTTTACTGCAGGATGTTTACTGATACATGCAAGAGGCTGAAGATAATGAAAAGCTCTGATGCTATTGGTTTAGGTATGTCCTCTTTTGTTCTAATGCATGTCACTTATGTACAGTTGTCTGCTTATTGAAATAAAAATGATTTGATTTTTGTGTGCATTTGTTGCATGCATTATTGATGATAATCCGTGCAGAGTCTCATTCACTAGTTGTCTCGCTGGATAACTCTTTGGGCATTGATCATTAAAATAATTATTACATAGCCAATTATACTGGCACAAGGGACAATAGTTTTATCAATAATGTAAATCTTCACCATTGGAAGCTTTAGTTTTTCAAATTTTCTGCATCCATGCATTTTATTTTCGGATATAACGTGATTTTATCATTATAGATAGACATGCCTTAATATGATGCTTAACTTTCTTATTTTGCTTCCCAGCTCCAAGAGCAATGGAGAAATCCAAGAATCGAATATAGGGAACACCTGTTATGATGGCTGCTTTCATGCCTTTAAGTTGGAAGTGTTTATTGAATGAGAATGATGAAACGGAAGATTGTCAAGGAAAAAAAAAAACTGATGACATGAAGGCTTGGGCAGGGTAGCAGTCCATCATTGAGATGCGTTATCTTTTATCTCTTCTATGTTTTGTTTGTATGATGTATTTTGGTTTTATGTTATGTTTGCTTCAAAGTCCATCTACAATAACGCTGATTGTCCTAAAAACCTATCGAAGGCCTAGCAAGAAAAGTTAGTTTTGTTATGTGTTATCTATATATTTTTACAGGAACCTGAATTGTTCAAGACTATCGTTTGTGATGAATGTGTGTTTGGACCCTGCCCGGAATGATTATATATTATGTTATTACTTCCATTATGAGTTTCCTGGAATCTACAGATATTTATATTTACAAGTTTTCTTTGTTCATCTTCATTATTCCACTGGCAGGTTGAGATCAAGCTTGTCTAATATTGAAATGTAGATAGAGGCCAAATGAAGGTTAAAGTGGTCTCCATTTGTAAAATAAAGCTGAAAAGAAGATTAAATTGCAGCTGGGAGTAACTACCAAATATCAATGCTTAACAGGTAAAGTTTGTCAGTCTGTGGGGATCTCTGTGTGGCATTAAATTGTTTGTCTTCTCAATTTCAAAAATAAATTCTCTCTTCTCTTCTTCGTCAGTCAAAATGATGAACCCTAGGGGTTAGTAATGGGTAAATCAGAAAAATTAATAGCAAAATCTGAAATAACAGACAGGAGTCTACCTAGGCAGCAACCCTTGAATTGATGCCCTCCTTTATGCAGTGATGCAGTTAAGTAATTGAAGTTCATGAAGAGGTCATTAAATTTTTGACAGTGGCATCTCTTAAAATGAAACCAGCTTCTAGGGTTGACCATTTATGTTTAACCCCTACCTTGTGAATATTAAGTTGGTGTTTCTTTGATTTTTGTAGCACAAATCAATTTTATTAATATTATAATTTGGTTTAGGGTTTTGAAGTCAGAACTTATATGACCAGTTTTCCTCTTTTGGAAAACCGAGTATGAACCCAGTTTTCCACCTGCCTATGGCACTGATAGCTTTGCTTTCATTACTAGCATTCACTTTTTTTTCGTTTTTTGTGGTTTTCCCCCATTTATTTTTAAAATATCCAGACTTCCATATATATATATATATATATATATATTAATATTATTTATTTTAAAGCTCTTTTTGTTCATTAAAGGTTAAGGAAAATGAAAGAGTAACATGCCCAATTCGTTCCTATCCACACTTCTGATTTATCTCTAAAACAAGATCTATTATTGACTATATTCTATGCATCAGGTGATGCAATCAGATTCTTTAGCTCATGCAGAGCAATAAGAAGAAAACACATACATATTTGACTTTTAAAATGTGAATGACCGACTTTCTTTTCTTTCTTGGACACATTTTCCATAATTTTAATGTTTTATCTTTTCAATACAAAGTACCCATCTCTCAAAGTGGAACCAGTAATCTCTATTATTTATTATATAATGCCAAACTTTAAGACATACTTATCTCCTTGTACAGGTATCTAGATCCTGATATATCACCAAATTCCATTTGTTGCTAGACTTGTTTTCTTTAGTAATTCATAATTTAATAGGATGTGACAATTATGTGAACTTGATTATGGTTTCTTTTGACTTTTTTATTAGCATTGTTGACCTTTTCTCAATTGGCACTACTGTTAGCCTGTGAGATGTTGTGTTAGTGCTTTGGAGACTTATTGCTGCTTTTGAATTATGATCTTAAATTAGTGCAGACTTAATCATTAGCAACACCATTAAATAATCCACAAATCTAAAATTTTGTCTTTTTTTCTAGATTCTTTGTATCCCACTGTTTCTTTCTTTCTTTGAATGAGAAAGCTTATGATGCTGTCACTGTTTTGCTAAAATTGATACTGCTTCTTTACTTGTATCTCAATAGTGTGATTATCTGAAATACTCAACTGTGCTGTATAAATCTCTATGAAGTTAATTGTCTAAACATATGTAGACTTACTTTTCCTATGAGAATTGAGTTTCGCATTGAATTATTTGTGACGTGATGTTAAATGAGTGATTAGAGGAAAAGGAATACTAGTAGTTAGTGAAGTAAGTGAAATTAATGATATATTTAAGGAATAAAGCTGCAGTGGTTAGTGAATTAAGTGGTAATCAATCATAGATTCGTTTGAAATTATTTGTGTTAGAATATTCTTTTTTTAGTTAATTTATTTGTATGATTTTTAAAGGGCTTTATCTTTTTTAAATTCTTTATTTCTTGTCAAGGTGTTAGTAGTAAAACACTAATCATAGGCCCATCATTTGTGCTGAAATTTTCTTTTCAAGCAAAAGTTATGGTTTCTGGCTATCCACCAAGTAAAAAGGTAACACAGTTCCAAAAGTTACTACTTATTGTAAATTTTGTTTTGGTGGGACAATTTCTCCATCCATAATTGCCTTTTCCCACTATGTTTAACAGTCCTCTTGACTATAGATGGTAATGGTAAACTTTGGATTCATATATGGTTCACACTGAAATGTCAATCCTAGCTTCTATATGTTTCTTTATTCATATGGTTCACATGAAAAAGTAACCATGTATAGCCAACAAAAAGTTGATTGGATTTCAAAAAAATGAAATCCATTTGAAGCAATCCTTGTCAAATAGGTTGCTTATTCTTATTAGAAAGTTCACATAACCAAGACACATGGAGATATATACATATCCAAACTCTATGTATATAGAGATGAAAAAGTAAGGTCACATGACCATCCCTTAAAAGAAGGGACTCTCTTTTTAATACTGGTGAAACTGATATTATTGATACATAAATCAGTCACTATCGAAACCTCTATGTAACAACTCACAATCTGAACGTGACACTTAATTCTTGGATTATTGATACTTCTCAATTTTGTTCTTATCTTACAAAACACTGAAGTTTTAGGTAAGAGAGACAGATAAAAGTCATGATGGAGTTCTTTTGTGTATCTAAGTGATGCAGATAGATATCTTCAATTTTGGCTTTTTATTTCTTATTTTTTGAAAACCAATACACCCCACTTCTGCTATATCTGATCAGAGAGGTCCATAGAGAAAAACTTTTGTCCAGATGCAGATTCTGTCACTGCTGATTCTGTACTCATTATTCCAATTTTAACCCTCACTGAAGTGAATGTACTAAAAAGTACTACATTTCATATGTTCATCATGATCATGATCCATGTCCATACACACCCTTCTTTCCTGCATCATTAACACTATAAGAGACATGTAAAAGAATGAAACAATTCTAATGTCTTGTCTGTATCATCAAAGATATGGATTTAGCTTCTTATATTATAATGTGGGTTGTGTTTTGTAGAGATTCTTCTTAATGTGTAATATATAATTATAGTTTGTTTGGAGGGGTTGTAGCAGCCATAAGTTGATGGCATGTGGTGCTCTCATAATAGCAACCACTCAACCACCAAACAACCTCTCAAATCACATAATATAATCTGATTATCAATCTTCTATGTTTTAAATATATTTATTATATAGTTATCCATGTGACAACTTACCTAATTTTTGTGGCAGTTTTGATCCATCTCCTCCTTCCTCCATCACCCAATCATGGGTCTGCTGTACCCATAAATTTTATATCATATAATATATAGTCATGTACATATACATTTTGGAATATTTTGAGGCTTTTGTCCCCACTTTGCTTAATCAATGTTTCTTTGAAGCTAATAGCTTATATGGGGTTAATTTATATTATAATATTCAATTTACTAGTTCTTGTCATCTATAGGCAAAACATAAACCAAACAGCTAATATGTAATTAACAGCAAAACAGTTGGAGAAGATTATGTTAATTTTAGTGTCTGCCAAATTGCATGAAATGTGAATGAAGATAGGCTAACAAAGCTCTTAAGAATTCACATCATGAGACACACAATCGAACTTTCACAGCCATCAAAACCAATTGAATTAGAAAATTCAATTAACCAAATCTCAGTGAATCGCACATCATATGATATGTGTTTGTTTCCCAATAATATCATGTGCAATAAATGGTGTACTTCAATTAAAATAATTCATTTTGGTGGACAAATTTGACCCTATTGATGCTATGCTTAAAGCCTTTTGAATATAGGGAGAATAGTGTCATTTAATTTGCTTCTCGTATACGAATATGTTCCAAAGGCTTTGTATAAATTAGTGTCATATTTTTGAAAGTCAAAAGAAAAGAAGATGAGTTGGTGGGTCGTCTTAGTCAAATATAACAATATGAAGATTTATACTAAATTAATAGTGATTCCGTTGTGTGTAGTCAAATACCATGTTGTACAAGTATCTTATAAGAAAGCTCTGTATAAAGCAATTTATATATTGAGAAAATTTATATAATTATATTATTACCAGAAGAAACTTGTATTGAGAAATTTGAGCCTGAATAGTAGAGGTCAAAATAAAATGGTGGATGCATTTAATTTAATTTAATTTAAGAAGGTTGCAGAGAGAGCAGTGCACAAATTACCTTGCAAGAAAATTGATTAGAGATTAGACAGTTGACGTAGACAATATAAAAGAAAATGACAGTGTTGACTAACACCGTCAAATCCACAGCAACTTAACGGCGTTAAAACCCCAGTCACGTGACTGTCCCTCACCCACTCGTCTCATCTGTCTAATCTAATATCATCCGTATCATATTAATGTGGACCTATTTAATTATTTATCCATTTATTTATTTATTTAATATTTTCGACCTATTTTAGCTACAAATTAAATACTTCTATGTACTTTCAAAATTATTTTCCAAGTGGTGCAGATGTATGCCTAAAATATGAGTGTACATATATATGGAAAAAACTTTCAAAATAAGGCATTTTAGGCAGCAGCAGTTAGTAGTTAAGTATAGAAATTAATTGCAATGACCACCTGAGTACATATATTATAAATGAAAATTAAATATTTTAGACTATAAATGTTTTAAATTTGGATATGGATGGATGTTGCAATTATTTTTTATCTTTTTACTTTTTTAACTTACGTTGGTCTATGTCTATACATATAGAAAAGAAATCCCTCCTATTAAGGTAAGTATGGTAATCATGAAATGTAAACTAGGCAAGGATAGAGAATATCTTCAAATCTCTTTTTTAACACATGAAGAAGATATGTATATAGGTGACAAGAACATTGATTTCAAAGAAAATTATAAATAGGTATGTAAACTTTCTTGGTTTTTCACCACACCCATTGTTGTATTTACTTTTAGCAATGCAATTATTAATTATAGTACGTGAAGATAAGTTGTACAACATCAATGTAGTGTCTTCTTCACGAGCCTTGTCTTTAACACATGACTTGTACATTTTATGCATTAATTCATTGAATACCGGTTAATATATTTAGATATTTATTTAATTTGGATCGTGATCGAGTGAAAATCGTGTGTGTTCAATTATTTCGATTATGAGTTTCATTGTAATGATAGTATTAGATCAACTGTTGTTAGTGTACAGTAAAAACATGTTATAATCATGGTCTCTTTAATTGAATGTGAAGTGTGTGTGATTTTTTATGATGGGTTTTCACTAATTTTAATTTTTTTTTTTTTTTTGGTACGAAAATTAAAAAGAAAGCATAATGACACAATGCTTACCAGTCTATGGAAGAAACCTGATAGAGGTAGGGTTGTTCTTGACGACGAAGACTCTCGTCTTCTGGGGATTGGTGTGTCCGAAACTATAATTATAATTAAAGAAAAAAAAAATCGTTATTGTAGGAATTAAATAATCAAAACAAAAGAGAGCGAGGGCTCACCGTATGGCAGCTGCACCTGCAGAGTAGAGGAACATAACCTGATGAATGACATTAAGAAATGAAATTTGATTTGTCTTGTTGTATAAGGAATAGTCATATCATATGAATCCAAAGTAGGAAAAATAAAAGTATGAGTCCGGAGAGTAATAACGCAGATAGAGTCGAATTTGAGTAAAAAGATTAGAAAAGAAAAGAAGCAGTGTAGCGAAGAGTGAGGCGAAAGAGTGAAAACCAAATTAGGCATTTTTTTTTTAAAAAAAAAAATTTTATTTAACATGCATGTATGTATCGGTTTGGTCGGCGAAACATAACATGACTGTCTCTCTCTCTCTATCTCCTTGTATTATAATTGGGCCTTGGTTGACTTGTTTACTGTAGGTAACAAGTTGCCACTTTCTCTTCTCTTCTGTTTTTAAAATACAGAGCAAGGTTAGATAGATATATAGATGCTTATTGTGAGAGAGAGATTATTGATAGTAAAAAGAAAAGCAAAGCAAAGCAAAGCCATGGTGATGGGTTGGAGAAGGGCGTTTTGTACATCTATTCCTAAAGAAGAAAGAGACACTACCATCGGCACTGATAAGAAGAACCAGAACCAGAACCAGAACCAACATTGCGATAATAAAGATGATAAAACTACTACTACCTTGAATAGTCGGAGTCCTAGATTTGGTTCCAAATTGGGTCCTTCGACTCCACGCTTGCAGACTCAACCGGTTTCCACTCCTAGTCTCCGCTGCCGTACAACTACTTCCTCTCTTCCTAATAGTCCCAAGCTCCATTCCAATCCTTCTTCTCCTAAATCGCCTTCCAGTTTCTCTCTTCTCAAAGCCACTCTTCGTCTTGGCAAAGTGAGTGGTTTACTTTTTTGATTTTTTTGAAATTGATTCTAATGTTGTGTTTATGTGATGATTTAAGCAGCAAAGCAGATGCGGAATATGTCTACAGAGCGTCAAAACAGGGCAAGGAACTGCTATTTTCACAGCTGAATGTTCTCATACCTTTCATTTCCCTTGTATCGCTACTCATGTTAAGAAGAATCAACTCTTGACCTGTCCTGTTTGCGCTTCTCAATGGAATCAGCTACCGATTTGGACTCATCAACAACAGACTCAACATCAATCCAAGTCTAGCAAGTCATTACGAGTTTACAACGACGATGAGCCTTTGGTTTCGTCTCCGGTCTCTCTTGCTCACTTCAATCCTATTCCTGAATCCGACGAGGAAGACTTCCAAGGCTTTTTCGTCGCTCCTCCACCTGTTGCGCCTGTTTCTAATACGTGTATTGTACACACGACTCTGTCGCCGGAGGCTGCCGTTTTGGCTGTTTCCAGAGGATTTGAGACCTACGCTTTTCTAATGAAGGTGAAGGCTCCTCCGTTTACGGCGCGTGGGAATAGACGCTCTCCTGTCGATTTGGTTGCTGTGGTGGATGTGAGCATGAGCATGGCTGGCGTCAAGCTTCAGATGATGAAGAGAGCCATGCGGTTGGTCATTTCATCTCTCGGCTCGTCTGATCGTCTGTCGATCGTGGCGTTCTCCGCCGCGTCGAAGAGACTGCTTCCATTGCGGCGGATGACAAACAACGGAAGAAGGTCGGCTAGAAGGATCGTCGACGCGATTGGGACCACTGGTCAGGGAATGAGTCCTACAGACGCGCTTAAGAAGGCCATCAAAGTGCTCGAGGATCGACGGGAGAGAAATCCACTCGCGACTATCATTCTTCTATCGGAATCGACCAATCAGAGTCGTTCATCACTGGTAGTGTCATCCACGCGCGTTTCTCACTCCGATATCCCAGTTCATTCAATTGGATTCAACGATAGCATCGCGTACAACCACGCTCCACATAACGACGATCCGTTAGCAAAGTGTATTGGCGGTTTGTTAAACGTAGCGGTTGAAGACCTAAAACTCCAACTCGGGTTCATAACCGGGTCAGCCCCGGGTGAGATAGCCGGAGTGTACACACTAACGGGTCGGGCTGTAGGGTCGGGTTCAGTCCGTATAGGGGATTTGTACGCGGAGGAAGAGAGAGAACTGTTGATCGAAATGAAGATACCCACATCGTCTGTCGGGGCCCGCCACGTTTTATCCGTACAATCGTCTTACAAGGACCCATCAACTCAGGAACTAATCAATTCAAGAGAACAGCCTCTATTGATACCAAGGCCACAGACCGTTAGATCGTCGTCACCGAGCATCGCTCGGCTGAGAAACCTCCACGTTAGCACACGAGCAGTTGCGGAGTCTAGGAGACTGATCGAGGTCAATGATTTGTCCGGAGCGTATCACTTGCTGTCATCGGCTCGAGCTCTTTTGATGCAATCCACTTCCGGCTCAGCCGACGAGTTCTTGCGCATCTTGGACGCCGAGCTGGCCGAGCTTAATCGGCGCAGGCAGCCGACTACACAGAGAATAATAAACGGTCAACCGGAAGAGAAGACAGCATCAGAGCCTCTGACGCCGACATCGGCTTGGCGAGCCGCTGAAAGATTGGCTAAAGTGGCTATTATGAGGAAACACATGAACAGAGTCAGCGACTTGCACGGCTTTGAAAATGCCAGATTTTAATTTTCAGAAACTGTTTTTTTGTAATTAAAAAAATATATTTAAAAATGAAAATAAATTAAAAAAAAAAAATGAAGTGGTAATGGGCCCACGAGGCGCATAATAGCGACAAGCAGTAGGCGACGGCCAGGCCCTTTCTGGATTGAGTTTTGAGTCCTCTCTTGTCTGCAAGTCTTTTTTGTCACTATTCTACTCTCTCTCTATAATTCAAAATTTAGTAGAATATATAAACTTAAATTAATAAAATGGGTCATATGAATGGTGTCAATAGAATGTGGTGTGTTGATTGTGTTCAAAAAACTACATAAAGAATTAGAATGAGAGATTTGTCATGTTTATCCAAGTTCATGTAATGATGGTCAATGCTTTATAAAGTAACACATATAATTTTGTTCCTTGCAATCAAATCCCATTATGCTTAACCAAACCAAAGTGTGGCGCACTAATAGGATTTTGGATTCTTTTGAACCCTTTTGAGTCCAAAGTTAAATAAAAGTGTGTATATAGTAGTAGCCCAGCCAAGTACTTGCATGAAATGAAAAGAGTTAAATTCCACTTATATCATATATTGAATTTATCAGAAGACCCCACTTCCAACGTTACGAAATTAATAAGCTACCAACTCAACTCAACTAAACTATCATAATGCATTAGGTTTAAATATGATCAAGTTACATCACTTTTCTCTTTTGTTTTATTGTACGGCGCCGTTCAACTTATTTTTGCTATATTTCATCTTCCCATCTTCAATAATTCATGATCGGTATAGCTACTGTGAATTACATGGGTGTGAAAAATTTCATCTCTAAATACCATTTATTGATAAAGTTTGTTGATTGGATTTAAAGGTTGTGAGAAAATGAGTGTGAAGCTATATAAAATGTTGAAAGAGGTGGATTGCACTTATGAGGATTCAATCCTCAAGAGATATAATAATAAGATTGGATTTATCCACTAAGCAAAAGTTTTGGCAAGAACAAAGTGGAAGATATGGAATTATAAAAGAAAAATGTCACAATTGGTAGAAATTAAATAGTATAAGGAGGGGCTCCATCCAATCCAAAGAAATTGGTCTGAATTGTGGGTGGCCATTATTGTGTCACCTTCACAACCTAACAAAAGACATGCTCCAATATAAACATCAAAAGAGAATCACATACAACTGGCATTTGTCACATTATAAAACCCTCCTTCTATTTGATTTTACCTTATCATCAAGTCTTACCACCACTGCCATTATTGAGCTTTTGGTTGATCCTGATCACATCTATTACCCTAAACAATAGGTTGATCACATGGTTGTAATTATGGACTGCCTAATTATCGATATAACCTAAACCCCATCTCTATTATTACCAATAACAGTTAAAAGGACCACACCTACATCAAATAATCAACCTATGAAACTTTTATATTTTTTTACCAATTACTGACTCTGTACCCTTTTTGCATTACATGATTTATTTTTTTAACCTATAGCCTGACTTTAGTTACACGTTTGTAAAAGAAGAAGGGGTTTTTTAAAACCTGAAAAGAGGTGACAACATTAATCTTAAGCTTAAAAAAGGGTTTACAGTGACTGAGAGAGAGAGAGAGAGAGAGGCTCAGGCCAGAGCTTCCTTCACTTTTGGGTTACTACGGTTTTCCTTAAATTGCGCACACTTTATTTAGTGGTGGTGGTGTTCATGAGTACATACCTTTTGTTTGCCACTTTTCATATCTGCTTCTCGAAAGTCTACCATTTTGTTTCCCTATTTACCTTTCACCTGCAGAGATCTGCATTTGGGATTCACAATCGGAACAATGATATGTTCATGACAAGGTGGTATTTTGATCACAATAATTAGACCTACTGTGTTGGACCCATTTGTGTAATGAGTCCAAAAAACCTGGGCCAGAACCAGTCCAAACAACAGCTTGGAAAGAATTTCTATTTACAACAAATGCAACGATTTTAAACAAGTGTACAACACAGACAGACAACAAATTACTCCAAATTCGGTTCCGGGAGAGAGAGAGAGAGAGTTCCATACAAACCCAATGTACATTACATCATTATCAGATGAGGGTATACATACACCACTAGAAATACAGATGCCTACACTGCGTGGCATCGATGTCTGATGGACAGTATGGACACTTGAAAGTTCTAGTGCTGTTCTTTGACATCTTGCTGATTGATTGCTTGCAAAGCACATGCCCACACGACATCAACATCGGTGGGTTATCCTCAGAGGACTGTTCCTTCGACACCGGACACACGAACACGGAATGGAACTGAAACTCCTTGTCCAATTCCACTGGCACTGGCAACTGCTTCATTGACTGCCATTCTTGTTTCTTTCCGGCCATCACAGTCATGAACTTCAGAAGTGGTGGCAATGCTTGAACACCTGCAGCTATTGTCACAGTCAATGGGCTCTCATGTGACTGTCCCACAACGTTGCAAAACTGTCGGGTCAACTCCTCAGCTACAGTAACCCAATTGTTTGGAGAAAGCAGCTCCGAGTATGGACAACGGTCAAGTTTCCCGTACCAAACGAGACAGCCCATGAGCTTCTGGATTTCTGCAACACGATTGTTACCAAAAGGAGAAATGTTAGCTCTAGCATACTTGAGAGCTTCTTCCCTGTTATTTCGTAGTATTTCCACAAACTGCAAGCTGTGAAGTTTTAGCTGAAGGTCTGAATCGTTTTCTTTGAGCTTCTCAGAGTTGGCAGCAGCCCATTTCAGTGCAGGCTCTAAGTTCCGCAACTTTAAGGCTTCAAGTATCTGGTACATCTCCTGGAAAGTGGATTTCATAGCAGCTGCACCTTCTGATTCATTGGTCTCACTTATGAAGCAGTCGCCAACATCAAAAAGGCCCTGCCTGTAAAAATGACTGGCGATTATTTGGTTAACTGTGTGAGTATCAAATTCTATGTTCCTGTATGCCTTGGATATATCTGGATTGAAGGATTTCTCCAAAGTCTTTGCATACTTGCTCAGCGCTATGTTCAGTTCCTTCTGTGAACCTTCCAATTGACTAAGGGGAGCAATTTCTTGAAGCTTTCTATTAAGTTCACTGAGGACAAGTTTTTCATCACACTGGGGGGCTGATTTTATTGTTTCTACAGCCTTCTCCATTTCTTGGACTATCTGGTCAAACACTTCTTGAGTTTTAGAGCAAGACAACTTTTGCTTCTTCGTAACACGATCAAATGCATCTTTGATGTTATTCAGCTCCATGCTGAGTTCAATAACACAATCTTTGTAGTTAACAGCAATAAATCAACCTGCAAGGAAGTAGGAGGGAAAGATCTTCCTTCAGTCCAAAAGTCTAAGCAAAAGAACTTCCATAGCAGTCAACAAACAAAATAAGAAAATCCCAAACACAATCATCAACACTAAAGAAAGTTAGCTGACACTGACAAGTTAAGTCTTCATGGATACCATCTCGACCTAAAACATAACTAACTTCGGCCCAGTACCAACTTGAAAACAAATGACAACTTGTCTTCTTCTTTCATGGCCAGCATGAGCTTATACTTCAAGAGCAAGATCAATCCTACCTAAGTTCCAACTTAGAAAAAGGAGAATTCATACATTGATGTTGAGAAATATGCTACCATTCATGTCCATGATGTATGAATAAAAATCATATATAAAAACACCTTTTAACTAGATTTATTTACCAAATTTTCAAAAAGACCATTTTAACAGCAAGGTTACTCTATTTTGGTAATAGAAGACCGAAGAAAGTGGCATCAAATATCAATTTACTAGGTACACCACAAGTTACAATCCCCTATCATATTTAATGGAGGTTTGATTCAGCTTTTAAGAGCCTTTAGAATAATTTTTACTTTTTAATTAATTTTTAGAAATAACTTTCCACCCATATATTTATAGGAAGTTACTTTACTAATTACCTTTTCAACTAATCACAGCACTGTAATTTCAATCTTATATCTATACGGGACTTTTTTAGTAACTTTACATTTAATAACTAGGTTTAAGAAAATAAAGCTCATACCAAATACTTATTGCAACAGCTATCCAAAGCTAACAACTGGCTCAACTTCTAATTAAAAAGTTGATAGCAAACACACTCTTACAGGAGGAGAGACAAAAGATAGCCTTTAGTGACACCCGCGAAGGAAGAATTTCACAAATTTGCACGTCATTACATTTCACATAACTAGCTTAAATACTAACATCACAAGCAATACACCACAGATATCTCAATTGAAACTCTATTGAGTTTGAGGTCTCAACTAAAATCCAATAAATCTAGCTTTACTTTTATTTGGGCCGCCCCTTTAGCACAGAAGATTATAACCTGCTGTAATTATTCTTGATAGATTTATTTCTATGTTTTCAGAGTGCATAAAGGGACCATTTAAAGATGATGAACTGAACTGAATATAGTATCTCACCTCCACAACGTTTCTTTCCAACAGAGAAAATTTATTCAAGGATTTAGAAATGTCAGTGTGCATTTATATTTTAATTATGTTTATACTGCTTAAGCCACTCACAGAAGAGTGGTGTAGTGTTTGTTATTAATTGGATAAGTCCTGGATTATAAATATGTCTCACATCAAGCATGCCAACACCAACTTAGACTACCTTCATTCCCTATTCACTATCAGCCACTACTTTACAATAATTAACTTTACATCCTCATACAACCATGTTATGGTGTTCCGGAGAATTTAAAACTTATCACACCCTATTGATCTACAACACAAACATTAGAAGGGACTCAAAAAGTGAAGTACTTCCTATTTATGAACATACTTTCAGTTATTATTATTATTATTTTTTTTATAACATATGACAGGCAAATAATTTAGAAAAACAACCAGTATTTTTACTGTACATCACTTAATTCTATAACTCAAACACAGTATAACTCAAATACATTTACAAGAATCATGACTAAACTCCTACAAGCTACAGTATCAAAATCCCCGGGCATATAAGATTCCCTTTTCACACCATTGCATTTAGTAGCACAAGCTACAGTTAAATTTTTTACCATCTTAACCCTAGATAATAGGCAGAAAGGGTCTAGAATAGTTAGACAGCTACCTGTTTCAATGTGCATCACAATTGAGAACTATAGAACAACCTATTTCTGACTGCTAAACTTCTGATAGTAACCCTCTCTCACAATAGATCATTTAGTCATATTCCTACTAACATAGGATTAGTGCTCTAGGGAATAGGGATTGCTCAAAATTGACTATCTCCTTAGTCCTCTGGAATGTTATGATAAGACAGATTTTTAAGATCACTAGGTAAGTAAAGAACAAAAGCAACTTGTAAAATCTCACTGGCTTTTAAATATTCCCACTGCTCTAGTCTCAACAGAATTTCACCAGGTTCCACATTCTATGATCTCAAAATTGGGCAGCAGTGTTATGGATTTTATCTTTTTGTTTGAAAGGGTCTCTGCATCTTCACTTCTGTTTATGTCAGTTTAGTTCTAAGTTCATCACTTTCCTGTTGTTGTGAGGATAAGATAGCTTCCTCTGTGCATCAGACTGTGTCTGCCTGTTAGCAGTTAATATAGTTATTTTGCTTCTCATGGAGAAATAGGAAGAATTAATATATATAACTTACTACATGAAAATATGTCCGAGAATCTAGTTAGGTCATTACACAAAAACTAGTAATATTCATAGTATCTTCTATTACCTCATAATCTCACATAAACGAAATTAGCATCTAGAAGAGTACCAACGAAGGATCCTACCAAATTTGCGAATTCAATTACCCATCCTTATGTTGTTTCATGATTGAATAGATATCAAATTATTAAAAAATATATAATAGTAATATCGTGATCCAATCAATTATCGTGACACAGAGTAGGAAATAAAAGTCAGCAAATTTTGTAGGCTCCATTATTCCATCTATAACTATGAAACAGTTCTCTGAAACAAGAATTACAATGGAAATGAAGGTTGAATCTCCTATATTTATGGAGAACATGACCAAAAAGAGCATAGATAAACGACACAAATGATTAGTGCTTTCGATCGTATGAACGATTGAGGTCAAACAATCGTCAACTATAAGATTTATTTAAAGAGAGCATAAAATGGAAGCAAGAAATTCATTTAGCTAATACTGACTATGGTTTGTATATCATGTAGGCATCAAATGATATCATAATCGACAAATGACAAAATTGGAGTCTCTCACAATGAAATGGTCTGTGAATTGAATAAACTATACTACCCTATTACTATTCCACAAATTTAAGAACAATCCCTAGTCAAGATTTAGGCCCTAAAACACCAGGCAAGAACCAAAATTAAAGTTCAAAAAAATAAACTAACTTCAATTTAAAGTTCAAACAAGTAAACTAACTTCCAGTCCCTATACATGAATACACTTATGCCAGATAAGAATACCCAGAATCGCAAGTGACAAATATTTCAATGCTATTGTCTTCATTCTTCATCAAAATTATCCAAACCAATAATGTAACCAATTCCTCTTAATTCATAAAGAAGCAATGGTAATAGCGAAATAATCTAACTAAAACTCGTATCAACAAGTAACAAAACTCCATCCGACATGACACAATGCTGTACAAAATTCAGTATAAAACGTCTAAAACAAGTTGAGGAAACAGAATAATCAAACTCCAAAAGTGACAGTATCAACATCTATAGCACACCGACAGCTACGATAACCGGAAGAAAATAACATTTCAACCATTGAAACTGGAACCAAAAATGATATATTAAAGAAGAAAAAAAATCTGCCAACCTCGGTTGATGTTAGTACTCGCAGCAGTTGAAAACTACACCTGCAACTGTCATCAAAACGTACAAATCTTTAATAAACCAACGTATGCACTCAAATATTTTGTTTTTTCATAACCAAACCATAATGTTAAACAAATCACACACATCGATCAAAACATTAAAATCCATATCAATGGCAGAGAAGATCAAGAAATTAGGCCAAAAGCCGCATCTAACAAAAGACGCACGTGATTTATTGGTAACCGTTAGTCAAATAGAAAAAAAGGAAAAGGAGAAAACAAAGCACATATTGATCTGGACTGGAACCTGAAAGAGCAGAGGAACAGAGGACTTACTTGTTTCGGAAGAGACAGGAAACCTAGTTTGAAAGTAAACGCCTGCCTGTATCGAAGGTGGAGGAGGAAGAAGGAAGAGAAGAGCAAGAGAGCATGAGGATTTGGTTATGGTGTCATATTGACGAAAATGACCTTACGGGGTTTCGAATATCACGGTTTTGTCATAAGAGAGAATCGTGTACTCATTAGTTACTGGATAAGAACGGTGAGATGGTGAATCGTGACCGTCGAATGAGTCGGTTTTGTAATTAAAGAAGAGTGGGACCACTCTATTAATCTTTGTAAGTGATGAAGAAAGCCAAATTACTATAAATGCTTAATTCAATGTTTGACATAAGATCAAGCTTCCATGAGAAGATTTTAATCCTAGTGAAGAGTTTAAGTAAATTAAGACGTATTTGTACATTATCGAGGTAGCCGATGATATGAAAAATGCTAAATTATTTAATTTATATTAAATACAAATGACTGTCTAATAGTTTTAAAATAATAATTGAATAATATAACTTAAATAATTATTTAAATAGTATTTTCAAACCGATAAATATTTGAATATAATCTTCAAATGCCCTTTTTAACACCGAACACAACCTTTACAGTACGGTTAAAAAAATGTTCAGATTCATGGATTATTAGGGTTAATATCACTATCTTTATGTAAAAAAAATAACTAAAAGTTCATGTTTCCATAGTGTTCAATTCAAATTTACAATATCATCACTATTATTGCCCCTGCATTCTAGGACACAACACATAAAGAATCTCCACAAAAGACAAATCCCATCATGTATTAAAATTGTGTAATACCAGTCTATTCTAAAAGAATCTCCACAAAAGACAAATCCCATCATGTATTAAAATTGTGTAATACCAGTCTATTCTAAGATAAGGTTAAAAAAAAAAAAAAACAAGGTTTCTAGAAGATATATTAAATGTAAAGTATACATCATTATGTCTAAACTCCATCAATCCAGCTAACCATAGATGCTCTGGATTACAAAGGTACAAGCCTCAAAATCTTTCACCAGTCTCTTGGATCCGTGAGTTAGATAGGTGAAGAACTAGATTTATGGGCAAACATATTTCATCATAGCTCAAATAATTATTTATACATAAGCAACACCCTCAATGTTATGTACTTACATTCACAGTAAATCGATTCGTATTAACAAACTGGTAGTAAGTTTCTTCTCCATAAAATCGCCTGAAAAGGAAGATCATACAAAGAAATCATGTGAATTAAACATAGAAAAAATAAGTAAGCAAAATTGATCCATGGCGTTTCAACAACTAAATACTAAATGATTTCTAGCAATGGTGTGCATTATGAAATGATAAGAATAGGACAAAGTTTCATTCAATGAACAAATAGAAAATTTGCAAGGGAAAGAATAGCCTAGTCTTAATCCCAACTTAGCAAGCAAGATTCTAGAAAAATCGATAAGATTTAAGATAAAAGCAATACATTTGACATCTGAACCAGCAACTAGTTAAAATATTTTATTTATGAAGATCCTAGAGCATTTTTACATCCACAGTTGATAGACAAACTTTAATCAATTATGCTAATACTTGCAGCAAAGATAATATTGAACCAATAATTGATAGAAACTTGAACGTAAGAATTAACGACACCAGTGTTCATTTGAAAGATGAATATGTCTACAATAAGACATGCATTGTTAATGGATAACTCAAAGCAAGCATGAATCCTGCTCAAAGATGCACCCATCTAATAAAATGTACCAGCATGTTATTTGGAACTCACCCCTACTGTAAAGATTGAGATAGATAAGATATAAATTTCATGAAATTTAATCAATTGGACATATCAATAATGTCATACAGTAACCTCTCATACAGAAAATATTTTCAATTGAATTTACGGATAAAATCAATCAACTTATAATTTAGACAATATAATAAGATAAAAATAAATAAATAAATAAATAAAATTTATGCAGCAGAACATCGAAAGAGGCTTACGCTATATCCTCCAAGTTTACTGACTTGATCACTGCCTTTCCTTCTGGAAGTTCAAGGGAGGAATAATGCATAATAATTTCCTTTAAAGTATGCTTTGTGCTTTTAACATCATTATCCCATAAGATACTCTGCAATTGAAAGTAGAGATGGACTTGTGAGTTAATGTTCTACTCACATCACACATAAATTTTATACTCACACAAGCTATACATGTGTATATGTGAATGTGATAGAATTAGTGGTTTTAGAGAAAATTTGTATACTAAGAATTGGTGGTTTTAGAGGTTTTTACCCAAAAAAAAAAAAAAAAAGAATAAGAAAAAAAGAAAAAAAAAGAAGCTGAAATATACGGTGAATGGTTACTTGCAAACCAAGAATTCTACCATTGCAAAGGACTAAGATGTTATCAAGACCCTCCATATTTCCAGTCTTAGGCTTAAATGATCACTCAATCATCATTAGTTGTCCTCCTACCACTCAGCCAGCTTCAAGTGAGTATAGTTTCAACCTCGACCCTGAAAATACTATTAGAATAATTTCCTCACACCTACTGCCTGTAATCTCACCAAAGCTAACAACTTCTAGTCACATTAACCGTTTACCCTACCCTTCTTACTTCTAGAATAAACCTTAATTACAGCCAGTCCATGACAATGTTGCATGGATGCTCGATAACTGATTTTAAATCATTTCGTTCCATAATGATAATAATATGAAAGGATGCATGTTTTAACTGACAAACAACAGGTGTCATAAAAGAAAACTACCTTCCTAACATACTCCCTCTTCATGTCTTCCCATGGTAATTGGCCTTTAGGAGAGAATACTGAAGCATTCCATAGAGCTCCTCTTGCAACCATAACTGATGAGGCACCTTATAAAAAAAAAGGAGAAAAGAATCACTTTAGGTTCATCATATCTCATACCAGAGTAAACCTCCTGAATGAAAAGAGTCCATTTCTATTTGTTTTTATTTTATTATTTTTTTAAAAAAATTATTTTCTTACCTTTCGTGAAGAAGTATCATTTAGAGAGTCACCTCCCTTTTTCTCATGTTTCTGATTTTTTATATAGATAGCAATAAGGATAGATGTCAAAGAAATAGAAAAACCAGAATGCTCTTCAGAAAAAGAGATAAGAACAAATACAATCAAATAAACTTTCAAATGGGATTGCAGACATGATATAAGAATAGCTACAACCCTCAACTAAGTAGATTAAAGCTCACACACTTGATCATCCATTTTCAAGAAAAAATAAATAAATTAAATAAAAGCTTTTTATAATACGTGATATAGATTCATTGAGGACACTAATAAACATCAATTAGTGAAAAAAATAATTTATGAAAAATCAGTAATCACATTAGAAGGGTGTTATTTATTTTAATAAAAAAAAAATGATTCAGATATTAATAGAGATACTTATTAAATATTTAAAATTTAAACTCATTAGTTTAATAGAGTAGTCTTAATTCTACTGTGTACATTAAATTAAACCTTACAGTTACAGAGCTTAAATAAAAGGTTGAAGAATTTCAGAATGTCTACCAGTTCAAGAATTAGAGAATATATACCTGTTGCAGTTTTAATGCGCATAATATCATCATACTCAAAGACATCACCATTTGCAATAACTGGAATAGATAATGCCGCTACAACATCAGCAATCTCAATCCATTTGGCCGGATCCCTTGGCCTATCAGCAATTTTTCTGGAATTAAACCAAATGGTAATTGTCAGAACAACATAGTTTAGAACTATAATTTCCACAGCTATATGTAGAGAGCAGTGTTTGGATGTTTAACTACACATGTCATGACCGAACTTTAGCATTGATACATACCGAAAGGTTTAAATATATATCACAATAACATTTTTCAGAGGCCCACATCTCTACTTCACTTAACTTGAAATTTGACAAGTGACACAATATGCCAATTACTTTCTGCTCCCACCCTCAGAAGAAAGTAAAGGGAAAAAACAAATTGAAAAAAAAAAATCTAAAAGTAATTAAAATTGATTTCAATAGTACAACTTGATATTATAATACAACTATTTCCAATATATATATATATAGATATATATAAAATAAAAGTTATCAGCACTTGTCTTTTTCAAATTTAAGCATAACAGCCCTGATACTTTTGAGTATATAAAAAAACAGATAATCTAGCACTACTTCTGCTACATATGAAAAAGCTAAAAGTGGTCTGAACAAAGTATTAACTAAGATAACCTTCCATGGACTGCGAGAGCAGCAACACCCGTTTTCTCGATTCGCCTAGCCAGCTCTACAGTATCTTGAGATGATTTTAGAAGCCGAATTTTGCATGTCACAGGCACATTCAGGTTCCTCTTAAGTGTTGTCAAAATCTGAATTGAGAAAATAAAAATTCAAGCACTATCTATAAATGGAAATATTTTGACGAGAAAACTAGACAAAGCATTTGAAAATATACATCATGTATGAGTTCTGGTTTAGACAACAGTGCAGCACCCATACCCCCACTCACAGAGAATGATTTGGGGCATCCCATATTGATATCTACTGCTGCAACATCATTACATCTAGAAGAAAAAAGAAAAAAGAAAAAAACTCTCATCAATAATTTATCAACTGACAAGGAAGAAAAGTTTTGCAGACGCTCAACTAGGTGCTCAGCTCATATGAAGTAATGAGGAAAGATAAGCAAACATATGTCACGTCTGTATTTCTTGCATATAGATAAAAACGCAATAGTGACTTGTTAAGATTGAGCTTATTTGACTTAAAATCTAGCATTTGACCCAATCCAGTGTCTGAATCGACTCATAATTTGAATTGATTTTGAATTTGGTCCAAATCCTAGTGAATTGAAATGGTGAAATAGAGAATACAAATTACCTTTCCCAACTCTTGTCATTTTATTTCATTAAATGTACTTAAAACCTTCCGATATCTCCATTTTGTCTCTTTTCTTCATTTTCCTCCAAATTACAATAATTAGATTATAGCATTGGGTTCCAAGATTACATGTACAACCGGTGAACATCACCTTAATGTTTCAGTAAATTTGTAGCTACTTCTTACTGTATATATCAGTCAGTCAACAAAGGTTAAACTGCATTCTGCTACTAGAAAGATAGAGCACAGTAATAAATTTATTAAGTTCACCTAAAACAAAGACACTATTTTAGGATATAATCCAAAAAAACTCGATAGAATAGAAAAAAGATGTGAGATTTTATAAAATAAAAAACAAAATAAAATTCAGCAAAAATGTATTTGCGTTAGGGTTAGGGTAAGGGTAAGGAAGAGAGATTTTCAATTAGATACTGATAAAGCATATAACAAACAGGTTGCTTTGGCAATTTCAAGCAAATTCATAAATCCGTATGAGAAGTATTTTTTTTCGATGGATATAAATGAGATTTTTTTTACTTAAAAAATTTATCATATAAAATTTAGTCATAAGTGCCAAAAATACACAAACTAAAATAACTTATTTTAAAATATGAGTATATGGAAAGAAAAACAAGTTGTCTATAATAATCACTAGATTGTAATTTAGGCTAGCCTGGTCAATGCCATTTTGAAAGTGAACCGGTTAGTAACAACCAAACTGCTTAAAAATCCCATAAACTTAAGAAAAGACAGAACCAAGCCATGTATACATTAATATATATATATATATATATATATATATATTTATATATATTTATAAAGAAGATAAAAGAAAAAAAAATAGCAATAGAATTTGTAGTTGTTTGATGTCAATTCCAGATACTGAAAGGAGAAAAAAAAAAAAAAAACCAGATAAACTTACATCATTTGAGCAGCAGTCAAAGCCCTCACCGCATCAGAAGTTCCCATTTGAAATACTACTTGGTTCCTTTCTTGATCACACGTTCTAAAGACTACATTATCTGTTCCCTTTTCCACAAAATCAATAGATCCAACATAATCTGGACAAGAAAAGAAAGAATCAGTCAATTAAAATTGCACATTAGTATTGCGAAAGAAATTGCTTCCAGATCTTCATTAAAGATCTCTGCTAAATGTATCTGAACTCTCCCATGTTCCACTATGCACACTCAACTCAACAGTAAAAATGTTTAATTTATTTGACTTGTACTGTTTCCCATGAATTTGGTCGTCACTGGTTCCAATGAATTTGGATTATTATTCTTTAGGCAAATACAAGTTATATCCATAGTAAAATTGTTATACGAAATCTATCTGCATAACAATATTTGACTAAAGAATTGTTGGGCTACAAACTTAGATGAATGTGAAATTATAAAAACAATATAAGAGATCAAATGGTTGTGCACATAAGACTGACTTTTTCCTATCCCGTATATATTTATGAAGGCATTTATAAAATGCACCATAAGGACATGAGTATGTTTATGAAGGCAACAAATTGAAGAGCTAAAGGTACTCCATGCAGGTATAAATTGCAGAGATTTTGAATAAACAATATAATGTTTATGCCCCATCATTGAGTAACTTTTGTTGCAATACACATACAAAAGGTGCACCCTGAAACATGCAGGGTCATCTATTTTTACCTTACCTTTTATGCAAATTACTGAATTGCAAATATCGTTTAGTTTTATACGTCTAGCTGTAAACAAGGTTCTAGAATTTCACTATTCCTGCATTAAATGTTTCGTCATGTATCACCACAACAAATCTTGCATGTCTAAATTTAATGTAGCATAGAGCAGAAGCTGGTGATTATCAACGTGCTCTTCTTTCTAATCTGGGGACTTCATACATGTGATGGCCGAAGAGTCTATAATTTTGAAGCTAAAAAAATTACTGTATAGAAAAATCAGAATGTATGGAAAAACCAAGTGGTTTGATTGATAACAAAATTTACCAGATATTCTGTGGTTAGGATAACTGATACCCCAACCTTGACCGTAACAATGGCACCATATCGAGCTAGTAACCTAAGCAGCAAATTTCCTACATTTCAATCATTACACATTACATCAGTGACAAATAATCTAGGAGGACTTCTTTATAAGTATTTAGAAACATATAGTTAAGTGCATAACAGCCACAGACTTTTTTTAGATCCCCAATCAAGACCAGCTTACTAATTGACAACTGGTTTTCCGGGTCAAAGACTAGCTTAACCAAGGGAGAATACAGCAAATTGAATAGGGATTCTTCCGGAGCAGTTCGCAAACTTAATCCTTGAGATAAATCAGCTTTTGCAAATATTTGAGGTTTTCAATTACTGGCATAGGAAAATAGATCAAATTTTACATTCCTAAAAAGCCTTAAATTGGGGGAAAAGTAAACTATGGTTTAAAAGTTGAAGTTGCAATCAAATTTTTGAATAGAAATTGCATGTTAATCCAATTATATGATTATCTAAAAATAAAATAAAATAAAATTTATATGGATGGAAAATTCATTATGTTAAATGGATCATCATGGTTATAATAACCATACAGATATTGTGTTGTAGACATGAAACACGTACACTCATCTTTGACATATATTTTTGGCAAAAAAGTTTATTATCTTTGCACGAAAAGGAGATGTATACTTCTCAAATGTTATGCATGAGCATGTGTATATTATATATACAATACCAAGAAAATTAACAAAGATTTTATAACTACTAAAATAAGGTTCGCTTCACCAAGTCATCCTATATTACATATCAACAGAAACTGAAACCTCCTGCCCCACAAACTGCATCCATGATTCCTCACCCCCAGCATAAGAATTCAACTACCATGCACCTAATTGTTTGACTGTCGATGTATTACATAACATACTAGTCATATTCGATTTATTTTTACTTCTCCAAAAATCTTGTCAGCCACTACAACACAGTAATTTGATATATGACCAATTCGTCATCTCAACTCAACCAAGCTTATTTTTCTAAGTTATTCAAAGTTATGTTGCATTATCAGCAACAACAAGAAATTAGAATTGACTTCAACGCAACTCAAAAAACCCAAAAAAAAAAAAAAAGAAGTTACACCTAAAGGCTGCTTGCAATACTATATATAAGAGTAATGGTATAGAGGCATTGAAACACCAAAATATGATTTCTAATACTGCTTATAAACATAAATCCCTTCAAGAGATTTCAAAGCTACAGATAAAAGGTGGTAATCATTACTAGTATAAAAAGTAATAATAATCTACGAATGTCTACTCAACGCAATCTATGAATGTCTACTCAACGCAATCACTTTGACAAGGTAATACCAATGCACTTCGTAAGGTAAGGCTTAATGTGAATTAAAGCCCAAAAAATCCATAAGTTATACTCAATGCTTGCTCACATCAAACACTTATGTTATCTAGAGACAAAAAGAAGAAAACACAAATTTCAGGAAACACATACAAGCCACCCTATCAATAGTTTAATGGAGTAAAATATAAAGCCAATTAAGAACAGATCAGTCACTTTGACTTGATAAATAGTGTGACAGAGACATTTGACATGCATTAGTGGATCCAAATACGTATTCCTTACTACTTAGCTAATATTTTTGGATAAGTTTTAGTAGACAAATGAACCAATGCCTTATCTCCACAGACCAATTAATCACATTTGCCAAAAAGAAGCACCAAAAAACACAAACGGAAATAGAGTTGGCCTTACACCAAACGAACAGAAAGATAGATAAGCAATTATCAAACTATACTAACCCTACTACAACAATTTGAAGGCAATATCTACAATTTTAAAATAGAATAAATAAGAAATTAATCTGAGGAAGTTCAGTGGAAACTGCACCATTTACTATACGCTCGCACTTGATCAGTTTATGGTCAATAATTTCCTCTCCGTAAGTAATATCAGCACCGTATTGAGCCGCGACCAATCTAAACGGCAGCGTGCCCTAAAACAAACGCCAAAATAAGCAGCAAAGAAAATAAATAAAAACGCATCAGAGAAGGAATATATCTGGAAGAAAGAGCAACTATCACTCACAACTCGAACCATGGGAGCAAGAACAAGCTTGTTCTCGTAATCCATGGTTGCCGGGTTCCAACGATTTTCGTTTTCGGATGAGAGTCAAATCACTTTCTTTCTTTTGCGTTGCCAACAGTGCACACTCTTTTTCCATTTTATACAATGAAATTTTTGTTAGCAAAAACGTCCTTGTACATTTGAATATTTACCAGCGGGCGTATATTAAATTTGACGAATTCAAGAAAGTTTGGAAATTTTACTCTCTCATTGACTTTTTTTCATCCAGTAACGGCGCAAAAATTCTTCCCCTCCTCCTACACGGACCCAAACCCAGTACCCCGACACCGTGTGTTTTTATTTTTTCTTTTTCTTTTAAACTCCGATTGGCCGCGGCGCCGCTACCTGCAACATCTCCGCCCAGTTCCGACCTATTCTTTCCTGATTCGTCTGAGCTGCTGCTCAATATTCCTGTTCCTCTGCTGAATTCGTCATCCTGGACCGAACCATAACCATAATCGGAACTTCACCGTTTATCTACAAAAGGTTGCTTCTCAATCTCAAATCGGCTGATGTGGTCTCTATTCAGGCCTAGGACCTCCTTTTTGGCCGTCAACGGCGCTTCAGAGACTGCCCTTCGATCTTTCTGTCGTGGTATACTTGGTCAGTGATGGTGTGGATGAGGACAGGAACTTGTAGCAGAACGCCACCTGTTCGACTCAGTGGGAAGGCTTAGAGTGATCAGGATAGCGTTCGATTGGGACTCCACGTGTCTGAGGTTTGTGAATTTCTATAACCACGGCCCAAATTTACTTCATTACTTTAGCTTCATAGAAAGAAATGTTTATAAAATCTCTAGCCATATGTTAAGGTGATTGATTGTATTGATTATATAACTTTAGATATCTCATCAGTTCATCATGTTTGGATGATGTATAGTTTTCCATATATACCTCTGTATGTAAAATTGTGGTATAATTGTTTAGTGTATTAAACCGAACCACGTAAATAGAGCCTATTGTCAGAGCGCAAAAGCTATTTGGCAGTTGTTTTGCAGTGTCATTTATGTTCATATTTATAAGGAGCATTGCATTTGGGATTTGTAACAATTTTATCTTAGATTATTTGGGTTAAATATTTGAGGTTTCATGATATAGTTCTTCTTTGAGAGCTTTATTTCTCATAGATAGATTTGAAGAAACATGATTAAAATCATGCAGTAAGTTAGAGGTTTTGAGACCTATGAAGAGTCACTTGATGTTTCCCTTATACTTCCCTATTTACAGAAGTTTTCGTGTGAACAATTTGTTATTAATTATGCGTATGGATTATGGGCTCGACATTTAGTGGATTTCAGGGCTGTTGTTTATGTAGGTGTTTCTAAACTACAGGGAGACTTTATCCCTTTCTCCTCAAATAAAAGGGTTTAGTAAAAAAAAAAAAATAATAAAAAAAAAAATAAAAATAAATCTATCTTTGTTCATGGATGATTAAAACATATATGTTTATTAATTTACCTAATTAATTATGTTGTTGACATCTATTATGGTAGAAAGTTTTTTTTTTCGACTGTGTATATTTGGTTTATGACAAGTGATATTTTTGGCACAGTTTGGTTTGGACCAGGTAGGCGTGCTACAATTTGTTTTTTTCGACGGGTTGGAGTTTTCAAATCTGGGGTTTTGTAAGGGTAGTGTATTCTAGTAGTGCGTTAGGCCTCCAATTACCTATTATATGAGACATAAAACAAATTAGAGGAGGTGAAGGTGGCCAGCTGGCATGAGGCATGAGTAGAGGTTGTTAGATTATTCTCTGCAAGGAGGCGATGTATGTACTGTGGTATGGCCCTCTTGATAAATAAGAGGGATAATGAGAACTAGAGTACACTTGAGTGATATTCTAGTGAACCTAAGGTTAGGAGAGCGAGGCTTTCAAAACACCTCATTAAGTAATGTTTAAATGCAAGTTCCATATTTTCAATAAATCTGTTGGTTACTGTTGCATATTTATACAACTCTATCATAGTGTTGGTGTAAATGGCTTGTTTGTTGGAAGGGCAGCGAATAGTGCATGTATCGGTTGACAGGGTGGCTGTGTTTTTGTAGGTGGTAGCGCTGAATTAAATAGAGAGAAGGAGATCATAATTAGACTAGTGACAAGTGTTGCTAATTAAACAGACATGAAGCGGAAGAAGTGGTCAGAACAAGAAGAGCTAACCCTCCTCTCAAAATACTCCGATCTCCTCAACTCTGGCACCCTCTCCAAGCTAAAGACCCGGGAGAAGAAGTTCCGGCCGATTGCCGAACATGTGAACGAGGTACACCACCTTCGGGACCCTGTCACTTTCCCCTTCAAGTGGTCATGGCGTGATGTATCCATCAAGGTCCAGAACATGAGGCACCAGTACCTGGGTGTGAAGCAGAAGATAAAAATGTCAAATGATGAGTTCAATTGGCGAGATGGGGAGAATCATTGGGAAAACTTTATGAAGTACAAGGAGGTGTTTGGGGATGTGGAGCTGTTGGAAGTGAAAGGTGGATGTGGGAAGAGAGATGCTATTTGTGATGATTTGTTTGAGGATTGTTGGATGGAGATGGATGAAGAAGAGGAGGAGGAGGTGGTGGATGAGGAAGAAGGGAGTTGTGAGGGGAGAATGGAGAGTGGAAGTGAGCTTGAAGTGAAGCGGAAAGGTAAATTGAAGAGGAAAAGAAGGGGTTTAGGGTTACTTGGGGCTCAAGTTTTGGACTTAAGGGATGTGGTGGTGAGAAGGGAGGAGAAGAGGAGGGAGAGAGAGGAGGAGAGGGAGAAAGGTTTTGTGGAAAGGGTAGTTGAAAAGAGGATGAGGATAATGGAAGGTATGGAGAACAATGTGGATGAGGAGGAAGTGGAGGAGATGGGTTTGAGATGGGCACGGAAGGAGCATGAGATGAGGGTGAGGTTGGAGAGCGAGTTGAAGGAGGAGAAGAGGAGGAGGATGAGGATGGAGGAGAAGAGGGAGGAGGATGAGATGGAATGGAGGAAACAGATGGTTGAGTTGCAAGTTGAGCACGAGAAGGCTATGATGCAAGTGCAAGCCGATGCATGCCAGAATCAGTTGCAGATTCTTGGTGTTATGGCTAGGCTTGTTTGTCAATTTTTTGGTGGTTCCAATGATGGCTTGGGTGGTGGGTTAGGTACTTTGTCTCCGCAGGTTTTGCAGAACTTGCAGCATCATCCTGGAGGATTGGGGGATGACAACGGGAAGCCTCCTGATGCTAATTCACCTTCAGAATTCCTGTAGAGTGTAATTCTAATCCTCTTCTGCTATGTATTTATTTATTGGTAAATAGCAGCTATACTATCATTAGTTGTCTGTTCATGTTATTGAGTTTCCTTGTTGTAAGATAATAGCCGAAAAGTGTGTAGTCTTGATGAATCTAGTTGCAGTGACCAGTTTGAGTTTTGTGTTTAGAATTTCAATGTACAAAGCTGTTTTTGCTTGTTTTGGTGGGACATCCTATTTACTGGCATTATTTTTCTTCAGGGTAAGCCATTTAGCCCTATTATCACTTGGGGAAAAAAGCCTAAATACCATTACCTAGATTATTTTATTTTTATTACAATATTGTAAGAATTTATTAATTTAATGATAATTTGAAAAAGAAAAAAAAAATTGTTGAAAAACAAGTATAGATCCTATAACTATGGTAAAATCAATGGCCAAAAATTGAAAAAGTTTAATTACTGTTTAACTTGAAACAACAGACCAGGGCAAAGGAGAAATTGTGTTTTGAAGTCTCTTTTTATGAAAAATAAACTGTTTGTTAACTTTTACTTGCAGAGCAAGAATGATTGACGAAACAAACTCTGCAAACAATCAACTCAACATCTGTGGATCAAAAAAGACCTCAGCTTATCAGATGATGGAATCTTCCGTATCATATGGTGAACTCAACGATGTAGAAGATAACAACGAATCAGAAAGTCCTCTTCCGTACGATATCTTGAGACTCATTATGGAGAAACTAGTTGAAGCAGAAAGAATCATTATGAGGTCGGTATGTAAAGATTGGAATCGCTGCAAATTTAACAACAGATACGAAATTCTTCCCTGGTTGATATATCATGATCCAAAAACCCAGGATTTCAAGCTGTTTAACCCGTCTGCGCAAACAAGTTATGTTCTCAGAACCCCCTTTCAACTTCATCCTAGACTGGTTCTTGATTCCAGGAGCAGTTGGTTGCTAATATATGATGTTTACACTGATTACAGTGTATACTTTTACTCTCCTTTTGCAAGTGAAGTCATCAAATTACCTGCCTTAGATGAAAATTATGGACCTTGGTTGTATATGGTTAGCTTTTCATCTGTCCCTACTTCATCAGATTGCACAGTGATTCTTCAAACATGTTCTTGTTTAGAGATTCTGATATGTCAAGTTGGTGATAAAACCTGGAGAACTGTGAAATTAGAAGAGAGAATAGGGCTGATTGGTTCCACAGGTGACTATGGATGTTTCTACTGCATTTTTTTCAGTAGCAAAACAATACGCTCTTTTGATGTGAAGACTAATGAATGGAAGATGCTTCCGGATTATCCATTTATACTAGGTGGCATGCTAACTCCTACGGAAGGGTATTATAATTCTAATGGTATGAGTTCTGATATTATATTAGGCGGTAAAATAAATAGGAATTTGATCCAGTTTTGGAGATTAGATAGACTGGAAATAAAATGGATTCTTTTAGGAGATAAAAGTTTCGCAAAGAAGGTATTGTTTGCTGATCACGGAGGCCGATTTCTATCTATTCCGGCCGTAGGAAATGCAAAAAAATTTGGTGGAAGAATTTGGGATGTTACTGGGAAACAATATCTCATAACAAATGATCATAAAAAGAGTCCTGAACCAATTATGTGTACATGGTTTGGTGCTGATGATTGGCCAGAATTTCATGTTTGGATCCAGCCTCCTTTTCAATCCTGTCAATACTAATATTTCATGTTTGATATTGAATTATAGAGAGTTACAAGAGGTAAAGTTACTTGTATCAGCTGTCTCTACAGGATTGATTTGTTGTTACGTGAGCAATAATTGAATTTTATGATGATGAGTGTCTGCGAATTTTTAGTTCCTCTTTTCTTTAAGAAAAAGAGAAATTAGAAGGCAGATGTTTTGCGTGGCTATGAAGTCATGCTCTCCAGCAGAGGATATAGAATAAAAGTGTGTGGTGTTTGGTACTTGGTAATAATTCTCATTGATTGAATGTATGAAACTGGATTATTAATAATGACTGTTAGATCATTGCTGGCATAGTAAATTTGTATTAATGGAGATAATTGTGGAGCATTCTCATAAAGTGTGAGAAGGAAAAAGGAAGGGGGCTCTACCTAATGAATTATTTTAAAGTAGTTGGATTACTTTTTCACAAGTTTGGTATTACCAGGTCCACTTGATGATATTGATCCCAACTTTCTCATGTCTCTCTTAAATGCCCTCACTCACTCTCCTCCATCTTTGTAGTAATACTATAATTTTATAACCAAATATTAATTTCTTAAAAATAAAAAATATAAAATGAAAAAGACACAAAGCAATCCTTGTGAATGAATTCAATGAGAGACCAATTCATCCTCCATGTGCTACACTTTTCCTACACGACACACAACACACTCTTCACTACCGGCTTGGGACGGCTTCTTTTCACTTTTGTTTCCATTTGCTTGTACCCATTTCCATCTTCTATTTTTTTAAAAATATAAATCTAATTATTAATACTACTAATATTGATGGATCTTTGACCGTTGATTGTAACTGACGAACGATTTTGACAACCAACGGTGCAGATTAGCCCACAACATGTGGAATAGTACTGTAATTTAAAATCCTCAATTTAAACTAGTCTCGTGACTCGTTTGCTTCACTCAGGCTCAGCTACTTGTACTATCAAAGTCTTTTTCAATTTTTTTTTTTTATCTTTGCTTTCTTTCCCTCTAAATTTCTCATGAATTTGGATCTCTGAACCTCCCGTTCCGTTTAAGGTACTCTTCTCACTTGCTACTCTACTGCATTTCCCTTTGTTTTGTATAATTTTGTGTGTGGTTAATTTTTGATTTTTTATTGTTCGACATTGAAATGTAGATTTTGATCTGTTATTTTCCAAGTGAGTGCGAAATTGACGGTGTGAATGGATGGATCTCAGTCGCAGTTGAGGGAGATGATGAATAGTGAGGTGAAGACAGATAGGTCTTCTTTCGGTTCCAGCTTTGGAAATGACGATAATTACTATCTCATCTCAAATTATGGGGATGGCTATGACAGTGATAGTTCCAATTTCGCTCCACCGTCTGTTTTCTATTTCATTTATTTTCCTCTTTTGCTCCTTTGCTTGCTGGTCAATCTTGATTTGTTTGACCTGTGCTTATTTTTCATCGTCACAGCACGCCGTCAACGATATCCAGTGCTATTTCAGCAGAGTTTGCTGGCGCTGTTCCATTGATTGATCGATTTCAGGTGCTGCTCTTGTTGCATTTGCTATTCAGTATCGCATAATGAGTTTGCATATGGATGTCTGTTTTTGTTAATGCTGATATGAATTTTGTTATTAGGTCGAAGGATTTTTAAGGATGATGCACAAACAAATTCAAGGAAAACGTGGTTTTTTTTCGAAAAAACTTGTAGGTCCTCAAGTTAAAGTAAAATTTTCTTTTGAGGATATGCTATGCTTTCAGAAGGTAGTGACATGGTGCTTCTGTTTTACTGTCATTGAATTTCCTCATGTTATCCATGCTTATGAGGTGCCTTTTGCAGGATCCTATACCAACTTCATTGCTTAAAATCAATAGTGATTTAGTCAGCAAAGCTACTAAATTGTTCCAGATTATTTTGAAGTACATGGGAGTTGATTCCTCTGATCGATTATCTCCACCGAGCTTAGATGAAAGGATTGAGCTTGTTGGGAAATTGTTTAAACAAACCTTGAAGCGTGCTGAACTTAGAGATGAACTTTTTGCACAGATTTCTAAACAAACGAGGAATAATCCTGATAGGTAGGAACAGTAATGATGTTTGCTATTATAAATTATTTTGAAGTGACACTAGTAGTTAGTACTATATGTTCTGTGTTATGTATTTGATGATTCTTGACAAAGTTGATAGTGACATAACAGGCAGTACTTGATCAAAGCATGGGAACTGATGTATTTATGTGCATCCGCCATGCCTCCGAGCAAAGACATGGGTGGATATCTTTCTGAGTATGTTCATAATGTAGCACAGAGTGTTGGTATGGAATCTGAGGTTCAAATCCTAGCACTTAATACATTAAATGCTTTGAAGCGTTCAGTTAAGGCTGGTCCTAGGCAGACCATACCTGGTCGTGAGGAAATTGAAGCACTTCTAACGGGTAGAAAACTTACAACAATAGTGTTTTTTCTGGATGAAACATTCGAAGAAATAACATATGATATGACAACAACAGTGGCTGAAGCTGTTGAGGTAATAGTCCTCTTGAATTTGATGTATAGTGTAATATAACTGAAAGTAGTGGTTTCACGCAATTTTCCTTTGTTAATTTGATTACTCCAATCCTTCAAGATTATTATCTTTTATTCTTTCACTACCTACCTATTTAGGTGATTGATTCCATTTGGTTATGTTTGTGAATTCTTCTGGCTGAAAATTTCCCATACAAGCTGCATAGGAGCTTGCTAGGGCTATAGAGTCCTTGGTGGTTGCATATTGCTTATATAGTTTATCTCCCTATTTTTCTTCTATTGTAATTTCTATTTTTTTTTTTTGAATTTGAGTTATAGTGTTCTTAATTGAAAGTTATATGTACTTCCTTCAGGAGCTTGCTGGGATAATAAAACTATCAACTTACTCAAGCTTCAGTCTGTTTGAATGCCGCAAAGTTGTCACTGGTTCCAAATCACCTGATTCTGGAAATGGTAATCGTGCTAACTTATTTGTACTCGATAAGTAGTTATTGAATTTCAGCATCAAATACTCACTCTGTTGTTGTATAGAGGAGTATATTGAGGTGGATGATAACAAACATATTGGGGATCTACTAGCGGAATTCAAAGCGGCCAAGGATAGAAGTAAAGGAGAAATTTTGCACTGCAAGCTAACATTTAAAAAGAAATTATTCAGGGAGTCAGATGAGGCTGTAACAGACCCAATGTTTGTGCAGTTGTCCTATGTTCAAGTATGTAGTCTTCCTTTTGACTAGTTATTGACTATTTAATGTTTTTAGAATCTATAAGGATGATTTAGCTGAAATTGATGTATTTAATGGTATTGGTTTTACATTTCTACAGTTGCAACATGATTATGTATTGGGCAATTATCCAGTTGGTAGAGATGATGCAGCTCAATTGTCTGCACTTCAAATTTTGGTTGAAATCGGCTTTGTTAGTAGCCCAGAATCATGCACGTTAGTTGCTTCTAACCCTTTTTTTTCCTTTTTTGTCCGCCCCTTTCAAACCTTATTACAAAAAGCTGTTTCTGTTAACTTTTAAGTATGATAGCTCTAAAGTTTATTTTGATCTATACCTTTTTATTACATTATATTTATCAGTGACTGGACTTCACTCCTTGAAAGATTCCTTCCTAGACAAGTTGCAATGACCCGAGCAAAACGAGAATGGGAGCTGGATATTCTTTCTCGTTATCGATCGATGGTGAGAATTAACCGATATGATTTTTCATTTACATACACCAAATACTGAAAAAAAAAATTCATATTATTATTATTTTTCAAAATAAAATGTGAAGACTGAAGATGGGGTGCATTATTTAAGTTATCATTAATTAGTTAATCTGTATTTTCTAGCGCCATTACAACTCTTACAATATGGATCTTCCCAGTTGGTGCTAGTAATGCAATTATAAGATATTACTTGTGTACTTTCTAATGTCAGTTTCCCCAATGTTCATTCAAGGAAATATTACATGATACTTAGTTTACCTTTATAGTTTGTACTTTCATCCTCCCTTTTATGGTTTTTCCCTTTTTGTTTGTTTGACTAGTTGGATACTCCTGTCTGTGCATGAATTTAATTTCTTATGTATAGAATTTTTGATAAAGTAATAAGAAATTCTCTTTATAGATAGGACTTCTGATAAAGTAACAAGAAATTCTCTGTACTAATTTTGTTCTAATTGCATAGTTTTGTTGACATGTAGGAACACTTGACGAAAGATGATGCAAGGCAACAATTTTTGCGGATACTAAGGACACTTCCTTATGGAAATTCAGTGTTTTTCAGTGTTCGTAAGATTGATGATCCTATTGGACTTTTGCCGGGGCGCATTGTTTTAGGCATTAATAAGCGAGGGGTGAGTCTTATTTTATTTTATCAAAAAATTTCAATTGTTTTTTCATAAGCCTGTTTTGTGATGAACTAATTTAAGATTTTTACTGTTTGTTTGATTAACTACAGGTCCATTTTTTCCGACCTGTTCCTAAAGAGTATTTACATTCTGCGGAGTTGAGGGACATTATGCAATTTGGAAGTAGCAATACTGCTGTGTTTTTCAAAATGAGAGTTGCTGGTGTCCTTCATATATTTCAGTTTGAAACCAAGCAGGTTCAAGTTCCTATACTGCTATTGTAGTTCGCTGACCACTTAATCTTACTACTTGGGAACCAACTTGATTTTATTCTCCATTATATGCAGGGAGAAGAGATTTGTGTCGCTCTTCAAACCCATATAAATGATGTTATGTTACGCCGCTACTCTAAAGCACGGTCTGTGGCTGCTGGCTCGATGAATGGAGATCTTTCCAATATTGGTAAACCTCCCACCGTGGAATTTTCTGAAAAAAAGGTGCAGGATTTATCAAAAACAGTTGAAGAATCTCAAAAAAAAGTTGATCGTGTAAGTCTTTAATCGCAGACTGAAGTTATTAGTTCAATTAAATGGTGGTTAAGTTACATATGATTAAAATTTGATGAATGGGTGTTTCCCAGGCATGTCAATTTTTGTTAACTACAGTAACCTATTAACTTGTTCTTGTGTGTCACAGTTTTCATTATGTTTTAAAAATTCATCTTTCAGCTATTTTGTAATTTTGATAATTTCTGTGTTTCATCTAGTTGTTAGAAGAATTACAAGAAAAGAAAAGGCAAGAAGTCAGACTTCAGGAACAATCGGAGGGTTTGAAAGATTCTTTGAGATTGGAGAAGCAAAAATTAGCTGAAATTACCAGTGACCGTGATCAGCTTAAATCCCTGTGCAATGAGAAAGATACTCATCTTCAAGTTAGTATTGTTTATATTTTGGTGTCAACCTTTCTTTGATACTTGCCCAAAGCTTTTCTTAGGTGGATTATAAATTTTCAGGCTGAATTGCTTGAAAAGAGGACACTGGAATCAATCGTGTTCAAGTTAAGCCACCTAGCAGAAGAAAACAATGCTAAAAGAGATTTTGATGCAACAAACAATCAGGTAAAACTTGACAGAAGTGACATCAAGTTATGTGGATTTATGCTATTCATGAAATCATGTATGTTTTCTTAAATGAACTATTGATTTGATTTTTACTATTCCATGGTGGAATGATTTTGTACTGCCACATAACTCAGGCATTGCACAAGCTTCAGGATGAACTACAAGTTTGCACCGAGGAATTACGTAGAGAACAAGAAAATGCAAACAAGCTATTAAATGAGAAATTATTTTTGGAACAAAGAATTTCCAAACTTGAAGAAAAGAAAGTTGAAGAGGTGATCAATGAGACTGAAGTTGTCTGGGTATTTTCATTTGGCAAAGAATGTTCATTATTGTTTTTTGTTCACAGGTGAAAACTGTTGAAAGGACTTTTGAGCTAGAGCGCAAGACTTTCAAGCTTCAGATTTTGGAACTTGAAAAGAAACTGGAAGGAGCTCAACAAGATTTGACTGCTGTTCATTCAACTTTGGCATCTAAAAATGCTGATTTGGCTTCGTTACAAAATAATTTGAGGGAACTTGAGGAGCTGAGGGAAATGAAGGAGGTAATTATTTCATCCCTGTAATTTTGTTCTCAGTTTTAATATCAATATTCTGCACTAAAATTCAGAGGTTAATAATAAGTTGTTTCTAATAAATTTTGCTTGCTTTTAGGATATTGATAGAAAAAATGAACAAACAGCTGCCATCTTGAAGATGCAGGGGAGTCAACTTGCTGAGTTAGAAGCACTGTACAAAGAAGAACAAATTTTAAGAAAACGTTATTTCAATACTATTGAAGGTAAACTTTGTATATATTACTACATGCAACTTATAGAAATCCAGATTTTGAGCTCATTTAAGTTATGTTTATATAGTATTATATATTGATTAAAGGTAAGCTTAGTATATAATACATGTACGTTGGAAATCCATCTGTTCATGATATCCATGATCATCACCTATTCTATTTTCATTTCTAGCTTCTTAGTTTCTTTTTTATTTTTTTGGTTGGTTGGTTGTGATTATAATAGCTTAAACTAATTAAGCACAAACCTATTATCGCTCATATTTACCTTGTTTCTATTTTCCCAACCAATGTGGGAGTCCAAATTCCAGCGCTGTATTTCATTTCATGTCACAATATGAGCAAGTTTGATGTATGAATATCACCTGGCAGATATGAAAGGCAAGATCAGGGTTTATTGTCGTTTAAGACCACTAAGTGAGAAAGAGCTTGCTGAGAAGGAAAGAAATGTGCTTGCAAGTTTAGATGAGTTCACTGTAGAGCATCCATGGAAAGATGATATAAAGCAGCATATGTATGATCGAGTTTTTGATGGATATTCTACCCAACAAAATGTTTTTGAGGACACACAGGTAAGCTTTACTAAAACTATGTTCACCTTTGTCTTAGCTACTTCTCATGGCAAGACATCACTAAGTTACAATTAGTAAATAATTTTACAGATTTTTTTTCGGTTTCAAAATGCAGTATTTGGTGCAGTCTGCTATTGATGGCTACAATGTATGCATATTTGCTTATGGACAAACTGGATCTGGAAAGACGTTTACCATTTATGGATCTGAGAGTAGTCCTGGAATTACACCTCGAGCAATTGCAGAACTTTTTAGAATCATGAAGCGGGATGGCAATAAATATTCATTTTCATTAAAGGTAATTAATTTGATTGTTATTCTAGCGTGATGAGAGGTTGTATGATGTCTGATTGTGCAAAGAGGTTGACTGGATGTTATGGTGGTGTTGATCCTAAATTAACTTGGGATTATGCCTAGCTTGAATGCATAAACATATAAACATTATAATATTTAATTTATTTTCCTTTATTGTAAAAATGAAAGAAAAAGTTTGATTATGCACTGACATGGATTTTGTAGGCGTACATGGTGGAGCTATATCAAGACACACTCATGGATCTTTTATTACCGAAGAATGCAAAACGAATGAAATTGGATATCAAGAAAGACGCAAAGGTAATTTTTTTGGGGCTAGGAAATTTGTGATTGTCATGGTTTTATTGGTCTGTTGCCTTCATATTTATTTTATAACATTTATATAAGGATAGAGCCTTTTAACCAGTATCATAGGAAGTCTTAGATATCTAGAGTTTGTTCTTTTTAGCATTTCTTTTGCGTAAAATGTTATAATTTTTGTTACATGGTTCTCCTTTTATTTTTTTCCCGTGCATTCAATTCCGTTGATGATTTGTATTGTTGGCAAATAGATATTTGCATAATATTCACCCCGTGAATGGGTATCTTATATTTCAGGGTATGGTGTCGGTGGAAAATGCGACGGTCATATCAATTTCTTCATTTGAAGAATTGAAAAACATTATTCAAAGAGGATCAGATCGAAGACACACTTCTGGGACTCAGATGAATGAGGAAAGCTCGAGATCTCACCTAATTCTCTCCATTGTTATTGAAAGTACAAACCTTCAAACTCAAGCGGTTGCTCGAGGAAAGGTAAATCAGTATTCTGTTTGGTTCAGTTCAATAATAAACAACATTTTCAAATGCACAAATGGTATGCAAAATGTTGAACAGCTCAAAGGTGAAATTGTGTATGACCTATTTAATGCCATGTTTTTTTGCAGTTAAGTTTTGTGGATCTTGCTGGATCAGAAAGGATAAAGAAGTCAGGCTCTGCTGGTAATCAGCTTAAAGAAGCTCAAAGTATTAATAAATCACTTTCGGCTCTTGGAGATGTTATTAGTGCTCTATCTTCTGGCAGTCAACACATTCCGTATAGAAATCACAAATTGACAATGCTAATGAGTGATTCACTTGGTGGAAATGCAAAAACGCTCATGTTCGTAAATGTTTCCCCAGCGGAATCGAATTTGGACGAGACATACAATTCTCTAGTGTACGTATTTATTTTTATTTTTTCTTTCTGGTTCTCTTGTACTTTTTTATGATGCCCCACTTGAAATCTCATAGTCAAGTAAATTCATAAGTGCAGATATAAAGATAGTGTTAAAGAGTGTATTTATATGCACGAAGTATCCTATTTTGAACTTTTTGATAACATGATTCACTCTTAATTGTCTTTCTAACCCTATAGGTATGCATCAAGAGTCCGCTCCATCGTAAATGATCCAAGCAAAAACGTTTCATCAAAAGAAGTAGCTCGTTTGAAAAGATTGGTGTCATATTGGAGGGAACAAGCTGGTAGGAGAGGGGATGAAGAAGAACTTGAGGAGATTCAAGACGAGAGACCAACAAAAGACAGAACCGATGGTCGCCATTCCATGTAGAGATATTTCATGTGATATGGTGGTAAAACACGTTTTATATCAGTGCTGCTGATTATGAGAATGCTAGACAGGATTTTGGAATATTTTGCCATTGGAGGCCACTTATCTGCATGTTTATATTTTCACATGCTTTGTTGACCTCTCCTCAGAAGGCTGAAATGCGGAGTTAGCTTCAGATGGCTTAAACAATTGTATAGTAAGGACTATGGGGGATTTGGTTTGTATATATCTGTCTACATTCTGTCCAATACATTCGGGATTCTATTCTTTGTTTCTCTAACATCAAAGATCCTGTAAAATTAAAATCATAGTGAAACACATTTATTTATGCTGGTGACAAGCTGCCTGAGCTTTAGAGGAAAGCTTATCATTATTTATTTCTGCTTTATATATATGGTTACGTTGTCTGTCTTGCATTATATGGAAGTGAAAGATAAGAGAGTACACAAAATCGAGTCAATGTTGGTATGTAATTGTTTCTTGTGCCGAAAATAAGGAAAGTTGTCCAAAGCTGATGAGAGGGTTGTCTGGATGATGTCCAAATCAGACAAAACTAGAAAATCTGTACTTATAAATATAAATCGAAGGGAAAAAAAAAAGGTAAAACAAGGAGAATGATTCCAACAATAGATCTGCATAATTTTCCGGTAGAGAGCAGGAAACTGAGAGAAGCAAGCGAGGAATGGGGGTGTTTCAGGATCATCAACCATGGCATACCATCATCACTGACATCGGAGATGAAGAAGGTAGTGAGAAATCTACTAGACTTACCTCAGGAGATAAAGAAACGCAATACAGATGTAATTGCAGGTAGTGGGTACGTGGCACCTTCTCAGATCAATCCTCTCTACGAAGCTTTGGGTCTCTACGACATGGCCTCCTCTCAAGCTGTAGATACCTTTTCTTCGCAGTTGAATGCTTCGTCTCATCAAAGGTCTGTTCTTTCATTACTTGTTTTACTTTCTTTCTTCTTAAGTTTACTTGGATATGTTGTTGTGAACAGAGAGATCATAACTAAATATGCAAAAGCGATACAAGAGCTGGCTATAGACATCGCACAAAAGTTAGCTGAGAGTATGGGATTGACGGAGAATGTATTCGAGGGATGGCCTTGTCAGTTTAGAATAAACAAGTACAATTTCACTCCGGAAACTGTTGGATCATCTGGTGTGCAGATACACACTGATTCAGGTTTTCTAACCATACTTCAAGATGATGAGAATATCGGCGGTCTTGAAGTCATGGATAAATCTGGAGCATTTGTACCTGTTGACCCTTTTCCAGGTACCCTCCTCGTCAATCTAGGAGACATGTCTACGGTGAGCACACTTTGTTACTATATCCTTTGGTTGATTAATTGTTGTTTTCTTTCTCATCCGTTGTTGATGATCTTGATTGGATTGGTTTTTGCAGCTGTGGAGTAATGGAAGGTTGTGCAGCGTGAAGCACAGAGTTCAGTGTAAGGAAGCTGCTATCAGGGTGTCAATTGCTACCTTTCTATTGGGACCTAAGGCTGCTGCAGTGGAAGCTCCTGCTCATTTTGTTGATTCTCAACATCCACGTCTTTATAAACCTATTACTTATGAGGATTATAGGCAGCTTCGAATCTCCAACAAGTTACAGGCTGGTGAAGCCATTGAACTAGTGCGGTTGAATTGAATGTTAACTAAAGCTTGTTATTTTAATAAATGCGAGTTTATGCAGTTAAAAGTTCTTCTTGTTGGTTTGGTTCTTTTACAAATACCCAATTGCAATCTTAACTAATCTTAATACACAAGATTGCTATCAAAATGGTTGTATAATTTAAAAAGATTTAAAATGCACTTCTCAAATATGAATAAAAAGAAAATTACAAAAGAAGAGAAAATTAGTTGACTGTAGGAAAGGAAAAAGGAAGAGCTCTTCGAGCTTGGTGGCGTTCTCTCAGACCAGAGAGCTGCTATCGCTGTATACAGCTTCTCGACTGTAACTGTCAGTGGTATTAGCCATGCTGCTGATACTAAAGCTGCCTGGATCAGGCATTGAAGGCCAGATGAAGGCTGGCTTCATAGGAGGGACGACTGGCCCTGCCACAGATCCTGATAAGATCTGAACAATAGCCTGTGTTTTCGGTCTTTCACTAGCGATAGGATGGGAGCAGGCCAGACCTAGTAGAAGCAACCTTTCAGCTTCTTCAGCCACATAGTTGTTGCCCAGCCTCTGATCAACGGCATCCAGTATGCGTCCTTGTCTATGCAAGTACCATACCCAGTCTACCAAGAACTGAAACCCATCAATCTTCGTCCATGGACGCTGACCACACACCACCTCCAGTAACACAGCCCCAAAACCATAAACATCTGACTCACGAGTAGCTTTTCCTGTATGGAAACACTCTGGAGCAATGTAGCCCATGGTTCCTGGGACACCTTCCAACTCTGCGTAGGAAGTCTTCTCATTCTCTATGGCTCGTGCTAGACCAAAGTCCCCTAGCCGCGCATTAAAGTTCGAGTCAAGCATGATGTTGCTGGCCTTGAGGTCTCGATGTACCACCTTCTGGTCGTACTCATTGTGGAGGTAGTGTAAAGCCGAAGCTACCCCAGATGTGATCTTGTACCTCAACTCCCACCCCAGTGTTGGCTTTTCTTTTGATTCAAAAAACAGATGGCTGTCCAAGCTCCCATTTGGCATGTAATCATACACCAGAAGCAGCATATCATTCTTGTGACACCAACCTGTAGGTAATATTCAGAACAATGGAAATTATATACAAGCATAGTGTCATATCACAGCCATAAATAAACCAATAAGTCTAGAGAAATTCGGCATAGCCTAGCAATTCAATGATAACAGTTGAGAATGATCAGCTCTTGCTAATTCTAGCCATATAGCCTGTTGAAAAAACTCACATGGTTGCTGATTTCAACCATATGACATACCACTTTCCAGATTTCAATTGCTTACACGGTGTGAGCTTGTAGTTCAATTATTGGTAGGTAGTTACAAACATTCAGGAGAATATATATATATATATATATATATATATATATATATATATATATATATATATAATTAACTAACAGAAATAGATATAATTGATATTAAAAAATGGAAATTTTTGAACGGGACAGCAGACATACCGAGCAAGCGGACAAGATGTTTGTGGCGAAGACGATTGATGATGGTGAGTTCAGCCAAAAAGTCATCTTTACCCTTGAGATCAGCTCTTGAAAATTTCTTGACAGCAATCTCAAGATTCTCCTTTGGCAGCACACCTTTGTAGACCACACCAAACCCACCTTGACCAAGCTTGTGCTTATCGTCGAAGTTGTTGGTTGCCTTATTGAGGTCCCTGAATCTGAACTCCCTCGGCGTTCCCGGCAAGCTCTTCAAAGCACCCAATATGTTAGGGTCTGACCTCGCAGCTCTCTTCTTATACAAATAATACCCCAAGACACTTACTCCAATCACCACCAACACCAGCAACGGTATTCCCACAGCCAAACCAATCACCACCGCCTTCTTAACCTCACCACCACCCAAATCCTCCACCGTAATATTCCACCTCAGAACGCAGTTTAACTGTATAGCCTCCCCTGTGGACGCCGCGAATCCGAAATAAGACTTTTGTTTAAGAATCGTTCTGATATCAAGTTTCGAGCTGAGAACAGGCTTCTTCGGCCTGGAAACAGGGGGACCCACAGGACCATCTATTTGTTCAGCAATGTACACGTCCAGCAGCTGGGTAACACCATCGTACTGAACCCAAATCTCATGAAACCTAGTACCATTAGGAGCAATTTCAATCCCCGAAGCTAACAAAGACGCGGTCTTATTAGACCGTACACTATTGATATCAAGACCGATATGATTATCATCCGGATCAAAGCTCTGTTTAAGAGTATCAAGCTCAATGGCGACGAAATGATTGGAAGGTAAGCCATCGGTGGACGAGTTAGTCAAACCGAGAAACTGACCGTGACTATTTAGAGGAAGTCTGGTGTGTTCAGGCGATATGACGAAAGCAAACCCTTCGCCAGGAGTCGGAATATCGCGACCGGGAAGTTGTACACGGAACAAGTTAACGAGGAAAGATACATTAAAAGAAGCTAACTTTGAGTCCTTCCATATAACAAAAGGCTGTTTGAAGAAGACACTTCCGGATCTGTTGGTGAGAGTGTAGTTACCGGCGGCGTCTGGCGTTATTTGAAGAGCGTCGTTGCTGATAAGTGCTGGTTGATTCACTGAAAATATCGGATAGAATGTGTGGTTGAATGGACCGAATCTGTACTCTTTCAGTTTCGCTGCTGATCCAAACTCAGTTACGAAGACGATGACTAACAGTATGCTAACTGCTACTAACCTTGCTGCTTTTGCTGTTACACCCACCATTACATCACACCTTCCTTCTCTGCTAATCAAGATCAAATATGGAAAACTCTGATTCTATTTTATGTATTTTGGTCGTCAACTTCCTCTTTATTCAAACTTTTTTTATTTTTGTATTACGTATTATTTTAGTAGTACAAGGACTGAATCAATTATTGATGTGGCCTTCCAGGATGTTATCACGACCCTTCTTTAGCTTTAGTCAGTGCAATATATTTGTGCTTTTTATCTTTTTGAAAAAAATTTAAAGCAAGAGAAAATGAAATGGGAACGCAGCTGCATCATTTCGAATTCTCTTTGTAATTTAATGGATTGAGAAATGCAAATTGCAATCCAGCAAATGGAAAGAGATCTCCTTTTTCTATCTTTCCACGTAAATTAATCAATTAACTATTTGAAAGTGGACCCGTCTGATTCTCTGACGGCGGCTGCTTAAGTCGCCAATTTTTCATGTACACGGAACTGTACATGTCTGTTTTGTTTGACCAAACAGACACGAGTGGGTACACTTTCGAAATTCTCGATTGGGTTTCGTGGGCCTGATCCAGCCCAAATGACAAACCGGGACATGGGGGATTGATAAAATTGATCGGATCCCCATCTTCTCCTTCACATGAACAAGTCGATCCGAAATCAACCAGGTAAATCTTCTTGTTTTTCTTGCAATTCTGCAGATTTTAGGGTTTCTACTACGTCCTTCGAACGGAAACCTGTTTGTGTATTGTTTTGTTCGTCTAGATGTTCTTACTGGTGTAGATTTTTTATTCTGCTGTGTAAAGCTGTTGTTTGTTTGATCTATCGAATTGGAAACCTCTTCTTTCACATCGCATTGATAAAAACTGCTTCTTTTACGTGCAATGTAATCTACTCATCAATTTTCATTGTGAATTCAACCGTGTTTTTAGTTTTGAAAGTCTTCTTTGCTGTTGTAGTAATACTTACTGATTATTAAAACTGTGGTCTTGTGTTTGAAACGCTGTAGCTAAGTGAATTATGCAAGATCCTAGAGGTTGTTAAATTATTCTCTGCTAGGAGGCGGTGTATGTACTGTGTGGTATGGCTCTCTTGATAAATAAGAGGGATAATGAGAACTAGAGTACACTTGAGTGATATTCTAGTGAGCCGAAGGTTAGGAGAGCGAGGCTTTCAAAACACCTCATTAAGTAATGTTTAAATGCAAGTTCCATATTTTCAATAAATCTGTTGGTTACTGTTGCATATTTATACAACTCTATCATAGTGTTGGGGTAAATGGCTTGTTTGTTGGAAGGGCAGCGAATAGTGCATGTATCGGTTGACAGGGTGGCTGTGTTTTTGTAGGTGGTAGCGCTGAATTAAATAGAGAGAAGGAGATCATAATTAGACTAGTGACAAGTGTTGCTAATTAAACAGACATGAAGCGGAAGAAGTGGTCAGAACAAGAAGAGCTAACCCTCCTCTTAAAATACTCCGATCTCCTCAACTCTGGCACCCTCTCCAAGCTAAAGACCCGGGAGAAGAAGTTCCGGCCGATTGCCGAACATGTGAACGAGGTACACCACCTTCAGGACCCTGTCACTTTCCCCTTCAAGTGGTCATGGCGTGATGTATCCATCAAGGTCCAGAACATGAGGCACCAGTACCTGGGTGTGAAGCAGAAGATAAAAATGTCAAATGATGAGTTCAATTGGCAAGATGGGGAGAATCATTGGGAAAACTTTATGAAGTACAAGGAGGTGTTTGGGGATGTGGAGCTGTTGGAAGTGAAAGGTGGATGTGGGAAGAGAGATGCTATTTGTGATGATTTGTTTGAGGATTGTTGGATGGAGATGGATGAAGAAGAGGAGGAGGTGGTGGATGAGGAAGAAGGGAGTTGTGAGGGGAGAATGGAGAGTGGAAGTGAGCTTGAAGTGAAGCGGAAAGGTAAATTGAAGAGGAAAAGAAGGGGTTTAGGGTTACTTGGGGCTCAAGTTTTGGACTTAAGGGATGTGGTGGTGAGAAGGGAGGAGAAAAGGAGGGAGAGAGAGGAGGAGAGGGAGAAACGTTTTGTGGAAAGGGTAGTTGAAAAGAGGATGAGGATAATGGAAGGTATGGAGAACAATGTGGATGAGGAGGAAGTGGAGGAGATGGGTTTGAGATGGGCAAGGAGGGAGCATGAGATGAGGGTGAGGTTGGAGGGCGAGTTGAAGGATGAGAAGAGGATGAGGATGGAGGAGAAGAGGGAGGAGGATGAGATGGAATGGAGGAAACAGATGGTTGAGTTGCAAGTTGAGCATGAGAAGGCTATGATGCAAATGGAAGCAGATGCATGCCAGAATCAGTTGCAGATTCTTGGTCTTATGGCTAGGCTTGTTTGTCAATTTTTTGGTGGTTCCAATGATGGCTTGGGTGGTGGGTTAGGTACTTGTCTCCCCAGGTTTTGCAGAACTTGCAGCATCATCCTGGAGGATTGGGGGATGACAACGGGAAGCCTCCTGATGCTAATTCACCTTCAGAATTCCTGTAGAGTGTAATTCTAATCCTCTTCTGCTATGTATTTATTTATTGGTAAATAGCAACTATACCATCATTAGTTGTCTGTTCGTGTTATTGAGTTAGAACAATAGTGTTTTTCTGGATGAAACATTCGAAGAAATAACATATGTTATGACAACAACAGTGGCTGAAGCTGTTGAGGTAATCGTCCTCTTGAATTTCAAGATGTATAGTGTAATATAACTGAAAATAGTGGTTTCACGCAATTTTCCTTTGTTAATTTGATTACTCCAATCCTTCAAGATTATTATTTTTTATTCTTTCACTACCTACCTATTTAGGTGATTGATTCCATTTGGTTATGTTTGTGAATTCTTCTGGCTGAAAATTTCCCATACAAGCTGCATAGGAGCTTGCTAGGGCTATAGAGTCCTTGGTGGTTGCATATTGCTTATATAGTTTATCTCCCTATTTTTCTTCTATTGTAATTTCTATTTTTTTTTTTGAATTTGAGTTATAGTGTTCTTAAATGAAAGTTATATGTACTTCCTTCAGGAGCTTGCTGGGATAATAAAACTATCAACTTACTCAAGCTTCAGTCTGTTTGAATGCCGCAAAGTTGTCACTGGTTCCAAATCACCTGATTCTGGAAATGGTAATCGTGCTAACTTATTTTTGTACTCGATAAGTAGTTATTGAATTTCAGCATCAAATACTCACTCTGTTGTTGTATAGAGGAGTATATTGAGGTGGATGATAACAAACATATTGGGGATCTACTAGCGGAATTCAAAGCGGCCAAGGATAGAAGTAAAGGAGAAATTTTGCACTGCAAGCTAACATTTAAAAAGAAATTATTCAGGGAGTCAGATGAGGCTGTAACAGACCCAATGTTTGTGCAGTTGTCCTATGTTCAAGTATGTAGTCTTCCTTTTGACTAGTTATTGACTATTTAATGTTTTTAGAATCTATAAGGATGATTTAGCTGAAATTGATGTATTTAATGGTATTGGTTTTACATTTCTACAGTTGCAACATGATTATGTATTGGGCAATTATCCAGTTGGTAGAGATGATGCAGCTCAATTGTCTGCACTTCAAATTTTGGTTGAAATCGGCTTTGTTAGTAGCCCAGAATCATGCACTTTAGTTGCTTCTAACCCTTTTTTTTTTCCTTTTTTGTCCGCCTCTTTCAAAGCTTATTACAAAAAGCTGTTTCTGTTAACTTTTAAGTATGATAGCTCTAAAGTTTATTTTGATCTATACCTTTTTTATTACATTATATTTACATTGTGAAACAGTATGCTAACTGCTACTAACCTTGCTGCTTTTGCTGTTACACCCACCATTACATCACACCTTCCTTCTCTGCTAATCAAGATCAAATATGGAAAACTCTGATTCTATTTTATGTATTTTGGTCGTCAACTTCCTCTTTATTCAAACTTTTTCATTTTTTTATTATTATTTTAGGAGTACAAGGACTGAATCAATTATTGATATGGCTTTCCAGGATGTTATCACGACCCTTCTTTAGCTTTAGTTAGTGTACGTGCAATATATTTGTGCTTTTTATATTTTTAAAAAAAATTTAAAGCAAGAGAAAATGAAATGGGAACGCAGCTGCATCATATCGAATTCTCTTTATGATTTAATGGATTGAGAAATGCAAATTGCAATCCAGCAAATAGAAAAGATCTCCTTTTTCTATCTTTCCATGTACATTAATCAATTAACTATATGAAAGTGGACCCGTCTTATTCTCCGACCGCGGCTGCTCAAGTCGCCAATTTTTCATGTGCACGGAACTGTACCAAACAAACACGAGTGGGTACACTTTCGAAACTCTCGATTGGGTTTCGTGGGCCTGATCCAGCCCAAATGACAAACCGGGACATGAGTGATTGATAAAATTGATCGGATCCCCATCTTCTGCCTCACATGAACAAGTCGATCCGAAATCAACCAGGTAAATCTTCTTGCTTTTCTTGCAATTCTGCAGATTTTAGGGTTTCTACTACGTACTTGGAACGGAAACCTTTTCGTGTGCTGTTTTGTTCATCTATATGTTCTTACTCGAGTAGATTTTTTATTCTGCCGTATAAAGCTGTTGTTTGTTTGATCTATCGAATTGGAAACCTGCTTCTTTCACATCGCATTGATAAAAACTGCTTCTTTTACGTGCAATGTGATCTTATAGTTGTTTATCTACTCATCAATTTACATTGTGAAAATTCAACTGTGTTTTTAGTTTTGAAAGGCTTCTTTGTTGTTGTAGTAATACTTATTGATTATTAAAACTGTGATCTTGTGTTTGAATGTAGCTAAGTGAGTTGAGTTATGCAAGATCCTAGAGGTGATGATGTTCTTGTTCCTCCTAAGCCAGTAAGAAGGAAGCCTGCCTCACAAAAATTTGATTCGCATCAAGGAACTGAAATCAGAATGGGCCATAAAAGGAACTCAAAACCTGAAGCCTCTCCATATTTTCAGCAGCCAGAGAGGTCCAACTCAGATTCCTCTGCTTCTGGAAATGAGTATCGCACACTGAGAAGGAAGTACTTGCTGTTGGAAGATGAGAGCACTGAATTGGGAAGGGAGCTGCGTGAGGTTGAAGATGATGTAAAGACTCTCGAAGAGGAGAAATCAGCACTCTTGGATCAGCTTGTTGTCTTAGAAGGCCTCATTGATCCTTCACAATTGCAGCCCCATGGGCAGCCATCTCGTTCACCTTATTAGCTTTCTCTGTATATACTTCTTGTAGATTTACCCTATCATGTTGACTTCTTTGAAACAGACTATATGAAAATATGGACATAGGTTTTGCTTCTGATATGACAATGTCAAAGGAATTGCTTGTTGCTTATTCAATACATGATTTTACAAATAATATGAAAGTTATCAAGAGAACATGAATCTAGTTTCAACTGGTATGTACATGTTTGTAGTAAGGATCTAACTTCATAAGCTGTTATACACATAAACGCCCTACTATCTCATCAATCCCTTAGTTGAAGTTGCAGCACGGACCACCAATGGGCTGGTAACTCTGACTCTCCCACTCCTCCACATTAGTGAACCGAATCCATAACCCTTTGTGGGAGCTGCCAGCTTGAAATGAACTGTGAATTTGATTTTCTGGCCATATCTGTTGAAGATTAACTGCGTTGGCTCCACGGTGACATTGATTCCAACAGGGGGAGACACTACAGCTTTATAAATGCTTGCTGGTCTGCCTACATTCGTGACAGTTCGAGATACTGAGAAGCTGTCTTTCAGATAGGGCACTGTAATGGAAGGATAATTGAGGTCAGATGCATTTGTGAATGTATGCTTGCATGTGATGTTGTCTCTTGTGAGCTGATGGAGTGACTTCTCATTGTAACCAATTGAGCATAGAAACTCTCTATAATCTGCTGGCTGCACATCATAGATGAGACCAGGATTGAGAGCTCGTTTTGGATTGACAAAGCCTGATCCATAATCAAATGCATTAGCCCTTTTTCCTTTAGGATCCATGCTGATTGGTTTGTTGTTTTTATCCATGATTGAAGCTGCATTTCACATAGACAGGGGATGTTCAATCCAAGGGGATTGTAAATTATCTCATCCTGAATGCAACAAAGTTCTGTGAATACATACCAGTTGTCATGATTGCAGATCTTATAGCAGCTGGGGACCATTTTGGATAAACAGCTTTGATCAATGCTGCAATCCCAGTTACATGAGGGCAAGCCATGGAAGTTCCAGATAGAATGTTATAATGCATTTTGCCTGAAGCAGGTGACCATGCTGCGAGAATATTCAAGCCAGGAGCCATTACATCAGGCTGCAAAGCAGATATCCAAATGTTAGTGGAACTTGGTGTAATCAAATCTGTTGTGGCATTTCACATATCATGACTTTAAACAGAATACCTTCAAAATTTCTGGTGTCAAGGCATTTGGACCTTTTGAAGAAAATGCTGCAACCCGAGGTGCAGGTTGAGAGCCTAATACAGTCTTTGCAGGGAGAATCTTTGAGATTGGTTTACTGTTAAGAAAAACAAAGACCAACCTTATCAGCAAGAGGGGCTTATATTTATACTCAAGCCACTGACCGGAGCAAGTAGACAACAAACCTTGTATGGTTAATATAAGATAGAATTCTATTCCCAGTTTCCTTTCCAACAATAGCTGAAGGGATCACAAACGGAATGGCGACATCCTTATCTGTCTCATCAATAAGAATCATCCCAACTCCACCAGCTTCTTTCACCACAGAGCTCTTTTCTATTTTCGAGTCTGTTGAACTCTCAACATGTCGACAGACCAAAACTTTCCCTCTTGCTTTGGTCCTATTCAAGGAACTCTCCAAGCAGAAACTACAGAACAGAGAAAAATAAGTTGAGACTTTCCCATTCATGTACATCTTCATAGCACGTGATTCTAAGTACCTGTTTCTTCACCTGGATTGATAGGGAGTGAAATATCCTGCATGAGCTTCAGAGGCCGACATGACCCTTGCTGAGGTGTTCATTCCAAAAAGACTCAGACTTTCTCCCTATTTAGTAGGACAGATACAATAAGGATCTACAAAATTTAAAAATGAAATATTCAAAGACAAGTAGGGAGCAATACCGAGAAATTAGCACCATTTCCGAGTTGAACATCAGACATAAAATCCCTGTCTGTGGAACTAGCAGCAATGCTGAAAATCCACGGTGCAAGATTTGTGGCAGAACCTCGATAGCCTTCATTTCCAATGGAAGCAACAACCAAAACTCCGCGATTAGCAGCATGGAAGGAGCCAATTGAGATAGCATCACTAAAATAATCACCCTGCGGAGCATCAGGACCTAGAGAGATTGACAGTATGTGCACACCATCTCTTATGGCATCATCGAATGCGGCCAACAAGTCAACATCATAGCAACCAGAGTCCCAACACGTCTTGTACACAGCAATCCTGGCCATAGGTGCACCTCCTCTAGCTCCTCCAGCTGCTAGTCCCTTATAATTCATGTTGCTCACAAAGCGGCCCGCAGCAGTTGAGGCAGTATGGCTGCCATGACCAAGACTGTCCCTTGGAGATTTGAATGAAATTTTGTCTAATGTATCTTCTTCAGCTTCATAGCCACTTCTGTAGTATCTTGCTCCAATCAGTTTCCTGTTACAAGAGGAAGCATTGAAGGCTTCTCCTGACTCACACTTCCCCCTCCATCTGACTGGCACCGGAGGCATTCCAGCATCACTAAAACTAGGGGATTCAGGCCAAATTCCTGCATCCAGATGGCTAATCATATCATAAAGAAATCACTTAGAACCATTCAATTCATTTAATGACATTGTAGCTCACCGGTATCAATAAAGCCAATCACAACATTTACTTGATTCTTGGTGGAGAATCCAGGTATCTCCATCGTCTCATCACCACCGAGGCCCATAAAATCCCAGGAGTGAGTGGTATGGAGTCTCCTCCTCAAATTGGGAAACACAGAAACCACACCAGGCATGCCTGTCATTGAAACATTTGAAAATGTGTAATTTTCTTTAAAGAAGATGAGAATGCAGAGGTCAAAACAGATACAGAAAGTAACTTACCGGCAATAAGAGAAGCTTGTTCTTGAGTCAACTTGGCAGCAAACCCTCTGAAGCCATGTCTATAACTGTAAACATGAGACGTCCTGGCTTCCTCTATGCTGAAATATCAAAACTTGATAATAAGCCACACATTTCCAATCAAACACAACTTAATCAACACAAGAAAAAAGAACAAACCTTCCACTGTGAACAGCTGCAAGCATTTGGTGGTGATGTCTCAGAATGTCATCTTCTTCTTCACCATTTCCATCGGCGTTTCCCATGTAGACCACATAAACCTGCAAGAATCAAAACTCCAACAAAAAAAGCTTGAGAATCCTTCCCCTAAAATAGAGAAAAGAAAAGAAAGAAATTACCTTGGCAGATAAAGCAACGGTGAGTTGAAGAAGCAAGAAAGCAAAGATGCAAAAACGTAGCCGCCATGGAAGAAGCATAGTGACAGTCATAGTAGTAACAAGTAGAAGATGATAAAAAGCAGAGATTTTTATAACAAGAAACAAGAAAGAAGAGAGAAATGATATAAGAAAAAGATTGGATTTTTAAGCCTCCTTTTTAAATAATAACAACAGCATTACATGCATCATGTCATGTGTGTATGTCACCCCTATATTCCGGAACCAAGATCTAAAAAAGAAGCCGACTTTCCCAACCCCCATTAATCATTCATCGTGCACCAAAAAAGTTGACCTTCATTCACGAGTAATACCATATCAACTCTTCTTCTATCTATCTACTCTCTCCCTATTTGTATTTAATTACTCACAATGTTGTTGGTTTATTCGTGAAGAAGAAACAAAAGACAGCCAAGGCAAGCAACTTGAGACTTGAAAGTGATAGTCTTAGATTTGGACTTATATTTTCATCCTCGTGAACACCATTAGCACAAGACAAGATAGATAAATTTATTTTCATTTTTTACAAGGTTGTGAGAAACATTCCTCGTCAGTCTTCAGGAATTGCGTGCACCGAATAAAATGTAAATTATTAACAACGGAATCTGAGGCCACCATCATGAGCCCACTTCTCTGCTATATTTGTATTAGTGCGTTCTCTGTTTCGGTGCAAAAGTAGCCTCCAACGAACAACACAACACTTTTTTTACCTTTATATACTTATCTTTAATTATTGTCTCTTTCTGTTCATCTTTGTTACCGTTGCATTTAATCATATTCACTTCTAGTAATCATGCTTAGAACCTAATTTCCCCTTCATATTATTCTTTAATTATTTATCATTCTTGATTGGCTTCCACGTTTCTTAATCATACTCCATTTGCATTTCCGTTCTTTAATCATTAACTTCATTTTTAATCAATCTACATGAAATTTCCTTCCTTGCCTTTACATTTTTCTTACCACTCAGTAGTGAGTAATATGTCAGGCTCATGTCATGTGTGCCAATCTCGCCATCAAATTAATCAACAGGATATTTTACGGTTTATTATTTTAATTAGAACAGTAGTATTTTTTCCTCATGTTTTGTTACTTTAAATCGAACATATAGTTCAGTTCGTCAAACGTTTGTTGGCTACAATGACCCTTTTAACTTGTGTATGTTTGTGTGGATAGTGTAGCGAAGTAAACAAGGTTCAAGGTAGGCTGATGAAGAAGGCATCAAATATAAGTCACATTAAAGACAAAATTTTCTTAGATCTTAACAAGCTTTTGTAACCTTACTCGGTAACCCCTAAGATCCTGATCTTTTGGAATCAAGCCAATGCAATGTCTCATCATTTTGTATTATAGCATATATATGTATGTATATATGGTCCATCTCCACGTGCCATGAACTGGTAAGCCACACTCCACTCCACTCAACAAAACACCATATTTTAAAAATGGATTCCACTCAGAAAAACACAGTAGACTGTAGTGATGATCAAAGACAAAGAGGTCAATGGATCCGAGCTGGGATCTTAGGAGCTAATGACGGGTTACTTTCAACAACATCGTTAATGCTTGGTGTCGGAGCAGCCAGAGAAGATAGATGGTCCATGGTTCTCTCTGGACTAGCAGGAGCTCTAGCTGGTGCATCAAGCATGGCTGTTGGTGAATATGTATCCGTTTCAACACAAAGAGACATTGAAAAAGCAAACAGGGAGAAAATGTCAACAGCAGAATCAGTCATTATGACACCAGGGAGGTCTCCAATGATGAAAGTAATAGCAGCAGAAGATGTGAATATAAAAGCTGATAGTCTACCTAATCCTCTGAAAGCTGCAGGGGCATCAGCCATTGCATTTCTATGTGGTGCATCTGTTCCTTTAGTGCCAGCCTTGGTTTTTGTTGGATTCATTGAAAGGATAGTAGTGATGTGTATTCTAAGCAGTATAGCATTGGCTGTTTTTGGAGGTTTTGGTGCCTACCTAGGAGGTTCCAGGATTATAATATCTGCAATTAGAGCTCTGGCTGGTGGATTGATATCCATGGGACTTACTTATGCTCTGCTTAAGCCTTTTGACAAACACTAAAATCCCCATAGATTCAAGTTGTCTTTTTGTAAATACATTGTTCTCAAGTACTTTTACTTTTATCACTTCAATAATATGACATTTTTGTGGGAACTTTACAATTTTGACATTATTATATGCCCAAAAGTTGCAATGAAGATATGAGAATAATATATAAGAGATCAGATCAGATGGGTTGGAAAACCTGATTGAGTTATGGGGGTGACTGACAGAGAGATTATAGTTGTAGCTGTTTGGTAATACTATTTCACATGGCTACCACCAATCATATTAATTGATAAGTAATTATAGTAAAATAATAAAGGAAACACATGTTCAGATAGGTTTTTCTCACCATTAAAATTAAATAAGCTTACCATATATACAGATAAGTACTGTGAAGTTAACGCCTACGTGTTTCAAGCAGCAGAGGAAATAATTCTATATAATATGTTATGAGCACGGCACTGTGCGGAAATCTCGAGAGAATTATAGAGAGGTAGAGAAAAGATAAGTAGAAAAATAAGGAGAGGAAGTTGAGGAGTTAGTGAGATATGGACTCAAAGAAACATGAACAAGACTACAAGGTGCTGAAAGGCAGCGATGAATTTTGTTCGAATATCGTTCACGCGATTTTCGCACTTGGAATTTGGCTTGGAACCATCCATTTCAATGTCCTCTTGGTCCTTACCTCCATCTTCATCTTCCCTCTCTCCAAATCCCTATTGTATGTATTCATCGTCTCTTCTCTCGATTTCTTCGCTCACATCATATCCTCACTGTGAAAATCATATGGTTTTAGGATTTTTGGATTGCTTTTATTCTTGATGTTTATTCCTATTGACCAGTATAGCCATTGGGGAAGAGCTATTTCCAGGTATTAAACTACTGTTTCTTTTATGGTGTGTATACAATTTCGTGTCTTGATTGTTTTGTAATGGTTGTAATGGTGGCTTGGTAGGTATATTTGTAAACATGCTTGTAGTTATTTTCCGGTCACTCTCCATGTTGAAGATTTCAGTGCCTTTCATCCGGATCGCTCTTATAGTACTTACTCTTCCCCTATGTGGATTCTTCTTTTGTTTTTTTACTATGAATTACATAATTCAAACTGGTGACTACTTAAAAGGTTTAGTCTTTGTGCAATGTTGAATTTAACTGATTCATAGTCTGCTGTTTGGTTGGAGGTTATATCAGTGGTTGTTCTTAAAATGTTTGTGCTTTCTGTAGTTTTTGGCTATGAGCCTCATTCAGTTCTGCCAATTGGGGTTGTTGCATTGTGTGACCTTACTGGTTTCATGCCTATTCCAAAAATGAAGGTCCTTGCCAGTACGGCTGTAAGTCTGCTTATCATTTACTGTAGTTTTACTGCTGATTTCTTTTTCGCTTCCTTTCTCATTGAATTATTCTGTAATTGATTAGATATTTTATACGCCTTTTCTGCGGCATATATGGACATGGCTGGGACTTACACCAGCAACAAAGAAAAATTTCATTTCTCTCCTAGATGCTGGCTATAGTTGCATCATAGTGCCTGGTGGTGTGCAAGAAACATTTCATTTGGAGCATGGTTTAGAGGTTTCACTCTTCTTTCTGCTTACATTGTTTTCTATTAGAGTTTTTTCTTTTTCTTTAAATTTTTTTCATGTATCACTTTGATTATCCAATCTACAATTGTAAATTGGAACTGTTGCAATGGCATCTTTCTATTCCATTGAAAAATATGATATTTTTATCCCTACAGAGTGAATCAATATCATGTAATAATGATAACTGGTGTACCAGCTTTCTTTTCTTTAGATTTTAAGGTTAACCATTCCTCTTGATATCTCTGATTCAGCTCCCTTTAAAACTTCTCATTCTAATATGACCTCATTTACATCATAGACTCAGCAAAGTATATGTCTCTTTAGAAAGATGTTGCCAACATTTAATTAATTTGTCATAGTTTGCAGACTCTGTTTCTCAAGTCCAGAAGAGGATTTGTTCGTATTGCAATTGAAACAGGTCGACCCTTGGTTCCAGTATTTTGCTTTGGTCAGGTATTATTCCTTTGTATTTCTTTTTGTAATACAGACTTGTGTTAATGAAATTTTCAGACTTGTGTCTTAATTTGCTTGCTTCTGCTATGCTCATTTATGTGGTGTAAAGCATTTGTAAATATAGTCATTAAGCCCTAATCTCTTTACACCCATCCATTTTCATCTGTGTTTACAGTCAGAAGTCTACAAATGGTGGAAACCAGGTGGACAGTTGTGTCTTAAACTCTCCAGAGCCTTAAGGTTCACTCCAATATACTTCTGGGGACTTTTTGGGTATGTGTAGTAGTCCTGTTGTTGATCTTAACTGTAGCTAGCCAATGGATTGGTATGTATACAACAAAGCAATGTTTTCCTGTGACAATTTGGAACCTTGAGCAGTGAATACATTTTACAGGACACCTTTGCCCTATAAGCATCCCATGCACGTGGTGGTTGGCAGACCCATAGAGCTGAAGAAAAATCCTCATCCTACCATAGAAGAGGTATGTTTGCTCCTGTTATGGCATGCGTCCAATATTCAAGTGGCGACTGTTGCTTTTACTTTCTTATTAGTTGTCACTGAAGCTGCGGATTAGATAGTTCTTTGGCTTTTATTTTGTCCTTGCCATCTAATGATCCAAAATAGTTGTAGGTCTCATATTGCATAATACTGAAACATTCAGAAGCTATTGGTTGCTGGTTTTCGGTTCCTGCTAATTTGGTCTATGCACATCATATTGAACCATTTATCACGTAGTTTACTAGCCATTTCATTTCTGGTTAAATTTGCGCTTGCTGTAAGGCTTTTTGTGAGAGAGATAGCAACTATTCATTTTTAAAATGTTGATTTCTTTGCAGATTACAGAAGTTCACAGGCAATTTGTTGAAGCCCTTCAAGATCTTTTTGAGAGGAATAAAGATCGGGTTGGCTATCCCCAGCTTCAGTTAAAAATTCTTTGAACAGATCTTTTAACTTGTATCATCTTCTATAAAAACTATGCTAATTTATGTGGCCTCTTCTGCCGTACATAGTTTTATAGTTCAGTATATATAATCAACTCAATGTTGGGATGGAAACTACTGTTTAGTTTATTTGCATGTTTGAAACTGAAGCAAGAAATGGGGAACAAGAGAATATCATACGTAATTTGTTGTCCTCTAACCCTATTTAGTTCTCTAAAGTTGGGCAATAGCTGTGCAAAATTTTGCAAGCCAGCAACTAATTGCAACCATACTTATAAGTTAGCGTCAGCCTATGGAATTGGCTTATAGGGTAACAAAACACGTGAACTGAAACTGTTTTCCAATTAACACGAAATCAAAATTCGATTGGATAACATTCAATCTCTCATACATTGGAAACCTAATGGTTGTAAGAGTGAAAGAGTACACAATTTATCTCTCACATCTTGCTGCGTACGCAGAAAGTGTCAATCCTTGCTCTAATACAGACTCGTGTTTCACAACATAGTCATTACTGAAAACACACAACTCTCCATGGCCTGATCTATGTGGTATACAACTAACTACACTAGGAGCTTTGTATTAATGATCAATAGATTCCAACTATAGAATTAAGGGTTAGGACTCTGGAAACTAAAGAAGCCACCAAAGACATTCAAGTGATAATATTTGCCCAATCAGCATAACTATCAATTTGGACGTATCATATCTGCTATCTACGTATTTGTAAAACTAAAGTCATTCTCAAATGTAACAGAACAGTAATCTGCATAGGCAATCAACCAAGAGAATATAACAGAAGGCAATTTTAATTATAATGTCATCCAACAATCCAATTCTAAAATGTATCTAAAACGTAGTAATGAGATAAATTAAAAATATGATGGTGATCCATCTGTTCTCAACATAGCCAATCGATATTGGAAGTCAATAAATCACTCCAATGCTTTGATAATCCAATTCTCAAACGTAGTAATGAGGTAAACTAAAAATATGATGGTGATCCATCTGTTCACAACATAGCTAGTCGATATTGGAAGTCAATAAATCACTTCAATGCTTTGATCAATCACTCCTACCCTCCTGAGATCCAATCTCTTGCAAGAAATGTTCTGCTTCCAGAGCAGCCATGCACCCTACAAATGAGAAATAATACCATATAAGAACAAAGAATAAGGATTTCAATACGAAAGATTGAACTTTCTTATAAGCAACAACGTGTTTGGCATGATCGGGTAGAAATTTACATGCCAGTTAAATGAAGAATCTGGCTTGCTTTTTTAAAAATTAAGCTTAATAATCCAGGGACATATTCCATAGTCTGCAATGCTTTTAAATTATTCTATTTTCTATTATAAGAACAACATTTTTAAGATAAGTGACCGCATAATCCCCAACTTAGTTTATTTTAATCATATGCACATGGTTTAAGTCCAGTGATATAAGAAGATTTTCAAACCATGTACAAGGAGAAGTAAAACATTCTATGAAGAACTAAAACCATAAATAAAGCTTTAACAAGAGAAGATAAAGAGGCTAACCAGTTCCAGCAGCAGTAATAGCTTGGCGGTACTTCTTGTCCTGAACATCTCCACAAGCAAAAACACCACGCACACTGGTCTGTGCTGTGCCTGGCTTTGTAACCACATAACCATCACTGTCAAGCTCCAACTGCCCATCCAAGAACTTGGTAGCAGGCTCATGTCCAATAGCGAAAAACAACCCTGAAACCTTCAAACCAGTGACCTCCCCACTCACCACATTCTTCACTTTCAACCCACCCAGAACCTTATCACCATAAGCCTCCACCACCGTCGAATTCCACACCACTTCAATTTTAGGGTTAGTCAGAGCCCTGTTCTGCATGATCTTCGAAGCCCTGAAACTGTCCCTTCGATGGACTATATACACTTTCGAGCCATACTTGGTCAAAAAATTCGCTTCTTCCATCGCCGAATCGCCTCCACCAATGACCGCCAGCGGTTTATCACGGAAAATTGGGGCAGCTCCATCACAGACAGCGCAGGCGGAAATCCCTCTATTCCAAAACCCACCCGGTCCATCACCCGACCCGGGAAACTTCAACCTCTTAGCGACCGCACCCGTGGCAACAACAACGGTGTCGGCCGATACGGTTTTCGAATCGGAGAATACCTTAAAAGGAAATGACGAGAAATCAACTTTATTAACAGTTTCAGTAAAGATCTGAGTACCAAACCTAACCGACTGGTTGCGGCAACGATCCATGAGCTCGAGTCCGAGAATCCCGTCGGGGAAGCCAGGGAAGTTCTCAACATCGGAAGTGGTGGTGAGCTGTCCACCCGGCGCGATATCATTGGCCATCCATCCCTCGAACAAAATCGGCTTGAGCTCGGCTCGTGCGGCGTAGATGGCGGCTGTGTGAGCGGCGGGGCCACTGCCGATGATGCATACTTTGGTTTTGAGAGCGTCGGCCATGGCGGCTGATGAAGAGGAGGTGATAGAGAAGGATCTAGATGACGAAGAAGATTGTTGAATAATAAAGGAGCGTGCTTTTGTCAAGAGACGAGACAGACCACGAGGGATTTTATAGCGCATTTTTAAGATACGCGTTTTTGGCGCGAAATTGGAAAACGTTTTGCAGCTGTGTGGGGTGGTAGACCCTTTGAATTCGAATTAGAGGTCATTGATGATGTATCATGAACCATCATGTGATGTGTACATATACCAATCGAATTTTTTGTTTGCCTTTGTGTTGTGATGAATAATTCGTTGGATTGTTTATGAGTTTCTCGAAGCAAAGGGAAAAGAATCAGGCAAATATTACTTTTGACTCTCGCTGGTTACGTGCATTTTCTCATTCAGGCCCATTTATCTGATCACATGGGTTTGAGCCACACCAAATCAAAACCCGAATTTCTCCGGGACCTCTACCCATTCCGTTAGAAACTGCATGCCAAACCGAGTTAAGGTATAATTGTAACAAAGTGAAATCAATCTAAAGCTTAACCTTAAAAAAACAAGTGTGGTTTTTTAAAAAAATTCAATTACCGTTTTAAATATTATTTAAATTTTAAATTAGTTAAAAAAGAATGTGTTTAGTAATTGACGGGATAAAATTCCAATGTATTCTAGTGTAAGTGCACACTATGTCGTCAAGTAATAAAAATCGATCCACATGGATCGGTGAGTTAGCAAAAATTAATAATCAATCGGTTCAATCAAGTCACGTAACTTAATTTAGTTGAGTTGAGAATTGTAACACCCGAACCCCCGTCCCGACGGAAAGGGAACGCGGAATCCGGATGTCACATGCGGAGACAAATACAAACAGACAGATAACAAATAAACAGATATACAAATCATACTCAAATCTGAAAGACAGTTCTTGTAAATCCAAATTCAAATCGTTCGAAACAAATCCAAGTCCAAATAGTAGTTCCACTACAAGTCCCAAATAAAAGGAGAAATCACATAAAAATATCTCAAAAGTACTTAATCTGAAAATCAATCCAAAACATAGTGCAGCGGGTTCAAATACAAAATCAGTCTAGCAACAATGAAACAGAAATACAATCCAAGTCCGAAGAGGATGCCATGTGATGCTCGATGCTAGTGATATCCTGCTATCCCACCTAACTGCATGAACTCAGTAATTTCCATTCCCAAAAGGGATCAAATTATACAAAACAAAAAGGAAAACAACGAAGGGTCAGACTATCGATGTCTGGTTAGTAAGCCAATGCCCAACAAACACATACAGATGCGTCTTATTAAACAGAATAGTATGTCACGCACAAATGCAGGTTAGTTAACAATCAAAGAGGTACCAACAAAAGCAAACAAGTTGATTATCAAAACAGGTTATCCCAAATACAATCCCCTTTAAGTGATCTAGGATAAGTGATTACATATTATTGCATTTACCATCTGAAAAGGGCTAAACAGTTGTTAAATTATTTTCAGAAGGAAGACCGATACCGAATTAGGAGTTCGATATGCAGTCCGATAGGCTATTCGGTCAGAGAGCATTACCAGGCTTACCGAATTGTAGTTCGGTAGACAGTCCGGTAGGCTATTCGGTCAGAGAGCAATTACACGAATCCAATGAAAGTTTAAATGACAGTTCGGTTCTTAATCCGGTATGAAGCTCGGTCAGAGAGTTTCAAGTCTCTCAGACATGCCGAATTGTAATTCTGTGCTTAGCTCGACTCGGTCAGAGAGGTTGAACAGTCTTCTGAGACTCATACCGAACTATAGTTTGGTAGCTTGGTCGGTAAGTAGTTCGTCCAAAGAGTGAATCTAGTGATCTCAAGGCTGACCGAATTATATTTCGGTAACCAGCTCGGTAAGGAGTTCGGCTAGAGACCATCCTACGTCCAGTTTTCCAGTTTTAAGTGACAATCCGGTAACTAGTCCGGTAAACAGTCCGGTTACGGACACTGGACACATTTTTAGCCTAATTCAAATTATGTCTTTCGCCAATCAAAGTCTAGCTATCCAAATGGGTCTATTCCTAACACTTACAGCCAGTTATGAATCACAATAAACACTACCCAATGTTAGAACCCAAAAGATAAAAGCGTGCATTAACAAGAGTCAACCAAAACATAGCAAACAAACATCATCAGAAGCGGGAACAAATCATTATCACAGAATTCAGATTACCCAATTATTTAGGTGTTTAACTTACCAGGCCTGTCCTTAGTCTAATAACAAAATCGGGAACAGAAACAGACAGATAGGACCCTCATAGATGGATCAAAGATCCCAGAAGTGATGTCGTCGCATCCAGACAGTGAGCAAAGCTCCAGAAGTGATGCTGTCGCATCCAAAAAGTGGTTGGCAATCAAGGCCATATACGCTTTCGCACATCGATGTATACATCTATTTTTCCCTAACAGCATGCTGGTCTTATCGTATTAACCTTAGGACAAGACTTTAATAGATTACAAAATTCAGATTACAGACAGATATCAGACAGATAAGGACACCAAATCACATGTCCAATAAGCACAGATAAAATGGCAGCAATATACCCAAACAGTTTATATCAGATGCAGCAGATTAAGCTAATCAATCACAAAATTTCAGCCCATATTAATTTAACCAATTCACAAACAATCAACAGACAATGACAATCAATAGTGAGGGCGTAAACACGGCTACTAACCTTATTCGCTAATCCAAATCAACCGAGTCTACTCCGGTCGACGATCCTCAACTTGGTCTACACTAAATCAAGAATAAATTATAAATCCCCAATTCACAATTATTAGGGTTTATATCTAAAGAACAAATAAAATTAATTGAGATTCAATTAAAACCAAAATCGTGAAATTAAACCGAGGGTTTCAAAACCCGAACCCCCTAAATCAATTCGTTGAAATCAACTCCGAATCATTAAACCCTATTTCATGCCAAAATCCCCAAATTTAATAAAATCAATTTAAAGAAAAAAGAGAAGGAATCAATACCTAGAATGTGAAGAATCAATGCCGTACAAAAACCCCAAGTGAAATATTCAACAATTAAAGTTTAGAATATGAGTGTGTGTTCTTGATTTTTGGAGATGAAGTAACAATACGTAAAAAGCTTCTTTCTAGGTTTTGGTGAGAATGAATCTTAAAAGCAATCTTTTCACATATATATGGGTGGTCAATATCTCCATCAACCCATATGTTTCATGTGGTTTCAAAAATAACCCAATTTAAGAAATATTGACAAAAATTAACTCAAATATCAAATTGTTTTCAAAACCAACCCAAAAGTCAACTTAGTCAAATAATTTGGTCAAACCAAAAAAGTCAACATTTTACAAAAATGTCCATTTTACCCTTGAACGATAAATAGACCAAAAATTAAATAAATTTTCAAAATAAGCAGGCAATTAGCCCCAGATTATGGACGTGACAAGAATAATTAAGGTCACTATACTATTGTCTTAACAAAATGGGTTGGAAATTTGGTGCGAAAGGGTTCCTATCTCCTTGCTAATGTAACCTTGTCACCCAAACAATGTCAATTACCACCAAATGATCTCAAGATTAAATTACCACTTAATGCTTCCACACAAGTAGCTTATCTACCCTATTCCCCACTTATGTCACTTAAGTGTAAGGTTAGATTATGAAGTTCCTCATCATCAATCACTTAATTCCTAGTTCTTATGTCTAAGCAAATATTCATTAAGACACATGAACCTAAATCTAGTATTGGCCACTCTTTCAAGCTAGAATCAAATTAGAGTTGATCAAGCTTTAACAAGCCTTAAGGAAAATTCATGTGAAAATGGTAAGTAAAATCATTCATTCATATCCAAGGATCACAACATCACATTAGCTAAGGGTCTAGAAACCCCAAGAGAGTTCTAGCTATTCATTATTCTACTAACAAAATCTCTACCCAAAAGATACATAATAAGGTTAGGGAACAACTAAACCAAAGGAGAAATGATGGCTTGATGACTTGAATTGAATCCCTTCTTGAACTTTTGCACTTCTTCTCTTGGTAGATTTCTTGTAGGTAGCCTCATTCTCTCATTCTCTTCTTCCTCTTTTCTTCCCCACTCTAGTGTGTAGTCCAGCTAAAAAGTCTCTTCAAAAACCCTATCACTTTCTTTTTATACCCTAGAGACTTTTCTCCCAAAAATGCCCTTCTAGACAGCCAAAAACCAAAACTTTTCGGATCTGGGCGCCCTGGTCGGGGCCCTGGTATAAGAAGTCAGGGCGCAGTGGCAGCTGCAGTGCCATTTTTGGCAGCGTGGTTAGCGGAGTGGTAATTGTTGCCAGGGCGCTGACCAGGGCGCGGTTCGCCTACGGTGCCAATTTTAGCGCCCTGGTCGTGATGCTGGCGGCCTGGTCTTCTGTAGCTCGGGCGCGGTTCGCCTACTGTGCCAATTTTGGCGCCCTGGTAAGAGTGGCCAGGGCGCGGACCAGGGCGCAAGGATACTCCTTGGCCTTTCTTTCCCTCAATTCCTGCTCTCCTTCAATGCTTGAACTCCATTTTTCTCGAATCTCCAGCTTTATGTCCAAATTTTCTTCGTTTTGACTACTTGATCATTGATCCTGAAATAATCGATAATTTGGATCACCATGGTTGCTAATTCAAGCTAAAAAGTAATTAGATAGAGCTTGAATTTGTGAACAATATAACATATATCAAACTACCCCCAACTTAAACGCTTGCTCGTCCTGAGCAAGTTGAAAAAGAAAAAGAATGAGACATCGCATACTTAATTTCACCAAATGCTAGACTCAAAGGAAAAGACCACTTTCATGGGTCACCCGGTGGCATTTAGCGCATGACACAAGCCTTTAAACCATTAAGTGGCCTTAATGGAGGAGTTTTGTCTGTAGAGGGCTTACAAGAACGATACCCACAAACGTTAAAATGCCCAAGTGATTCTTTTTGTCGAAACGTGCAGCTAAAGGAATTTATAAACTCCACATTAGTCAGAGCAATAATAGGCAGCGATAGACATAATCCACAACTCGTAACCAAATTTATTTTTTGAAAGCTCGCATTCCTCCATAGTTCACCTAAATCATCCTAGGAGTGGAATCAAGTTCGCTTCGATTCTCCAACTCACAGGAGCTCTCTTTTAATTTGTGCTCTCGAATCCTAGGGTTCTCTCAATAACGTGGTAGCTACGCAAGAGTGAACATTACTTGACAAAGTAAAGAACTACCACAAACTTTTTGAAACGCAAAAAAAGAACCAAACTTCGGATCTCAAGGTATCCTTAACCCTATGAAATGAAAATGCATGGACACTGTATGGCGCGCAAAGATCTCAAAGTATGAGTATGCTCAATTCGTGCTTCAAGGATCAATTTGGGCCTAGCCATTTCCTCTGTTTCATCTCTCTCTCTCTCTCTCTCTTTTTGGGTAGTTAGGGTAGAAGTGCATAAGGTTTTTAAGGGTGTTCAAGAACAAGATAAGGCTGGTGAATGTGCGAATGATCTTATGAGACTCTTACTTAAGGAATTCATTTGACTTGACACATCTCTCCCAAATCATTTTTTATACACTCTTCACTTGTCAGGGTGATGTCACTAAAGGGCAACCTCTCCTTATTCCATAAGCTTGCTAGCCCCTCACTTTCTCTTCCTTTCAACCCAGAACTTGACATTTTCTATACCTTTTTTTTAGCATATTGCTAATTTCCGAAAAGAAATTCGGCTAATTACCCAAACTACATGGTAAAAATCCTCCAAGATTCCTTACACAAGAGCTCAATGACCATACAATCTCAAAATTTGTTAGGATAAGGAAGGGATGGGGTGTAAGTTGGTTTGGCTTTCTCTCTATTTCCTTTGGGTGTCACTCCCTCACAATGCCCAAATTGATACCTTGACTTAGGTTGAATGCAACTCATGACTCAATCCATGGCCCCATACACTTAAGAAATGCCCATGAATTTCATACAATCCTAAATGGGGTCTCTAAATGAATGGATGGCGACCACGTGTATGGAATTGTAGAAATAAATATCTTCTCAACAAAAATTTCGGTTTGAGTCTCAAAATCTTTCCATGTAATCTCCACTACGATACCAGCTCCCTAAGGATTCTTTTTTGTGCTTTCTAGATTCAAAACGATCTCTCATCAAAAAAAAAATTTCTTCTGCCATGATGCGAACTCTTTATTGAAAACCATATGCTCGTGTTCATTAAATCACTGCTGCAAATTTTTACAAAATGGGCGGTTCAATTTTTTTTATTTTAAATGAGTGAATGCAATGCCATGAGATAGATGCAATGCCATGAGATAGATGCAATGCAATTAACACTTGTTTACAAAATGCTATGAGATGCTAAACTTAGTACATATGAACACCACCCCCAACTTGAACCTAACATTGTCCTCAATGTTGAAATAGAATACTCAAATAACACTCAACTCATTCACTAACCAAGGTTTAAAACTCCCAAAACAACTCAACCAAACAAGTTTGAAAACAGCCCAAAACAAGTCAAATTAACCAAGCATCCTACATCAGCAAAAACATCCAAATATCGCATCCAAATATAACTAAATATCCAGCAAAAGCAAAGTAATAAAAACAGTGAATATTCTGCAAGCATAAAGTGGAAAGGGAACACCATAAACGAAGCTCTACTGCTCGTAATCCATATGCGCATTTCCTTTCCCAGAGCTCTCTCCCGGTGCTGAGCTGGAGGCTGGTGGGGGCTGTGGAGTATACTGCTGTGGTCCATCATGCCAGAACGCCGTCTTACTATCCATTTGAGCGAGAAGCATGTCAATGCTTTGGCCGTGGTTGTCCACCTTGTCTTCGAGCCACTCCAATCTCTGATCTGTGCGTTCATAATAAGCAATTTATTGTGCCTGCATAGAAAAGAGCATACCAGTGAGGGAACCAAATTGATCCGTGGTGAAATGGCTCTGCTGAGGCGAAGGTTGCTGGTAATGACTCTAAGGTGGAGTATGGTGATGTGAGCTTGGACGGTACTCTTACTCCTCCGGGGCTAGCTGGAATGGCACCATCTGCTGCTCAGCAGCTCTAGCTGCAGCCTCTGCTACTGCTTCTTCAGCTCGGAGACGCTTTAATTCTTTTCTACTTGGTCCAGGTCGAGGGATGTCTTCTGCCTCATAAGCTCTCTCATCTCTATACCTCACAACCTGGTCCCAATCCCATTTTCGGATATCTCTCCCCGAGTACCCATATTCATCATTTGACTCCTCTCAAACCCCTGCTAACTTGCACAAAACAGTGATAAGGTGAGGGAAAATGATGTGTCCCAAGTTATTCTTCAAGTATTCTTCTCTCAAGTGTTGGCACATTATCTCTCCCAAGTCGAAAGGTAGATCATTAGCTATGCATTTCAGAACTCTTGTGTTTAGAGGAGAGAGTTCTTGATTTTTCTGACACAGGAGGATGTTGTGCCTCAGAACCAGATTCCAAAAGGCCATCTTGCATGTCAACTCATGGTGATTCACCTTGCTACTTCCCAAAACCCAAGGTGCCATCGGATAAGCTCGAAAATCACGGACGAAGTCAGCCGTGATGTACTCCTCGGGCGTGTTGTGGAAGGGGAACCCATTTTGATAGTTGGGGTCATTCTTGAAACTCATTGTACCATAAAACTTATTGATTGCCTTAGGAGTGAATTTGACTTTCTTCTTCCTCATAATCACCCCTTTTCCATCCACGAAATCTTCCGGGTGTCCAGCTGCTAGGAACTCCGTCACCCAGCTCAGATTGTATGGCCCCTTCATTGAAAGTAGCTTCTCCCGGCCATGTAAGTCCACAACCGGTTGGATAATGGTGGGAAGTTGCTCCCTCAGCTCATCAAAATCCATTGCCCTTTCCTGCTCCACTGGTATTTCAGAAGCAATTTTCCGGGTGAAGCGTATTATATCGGCTCCTTGCTTCCTTGCATAATTCTTGCTCGCTTATGCTTTGTCTTTCTTTCGACTTTAGGATCCACAAGCTTCAGAATTAACCATCTGAAATGAACAACAAAAAAAATCATTGGATGAGCTTGAGAAGGTATATCTAATTTCAGCCAATCTACTAACAAGGTATGCACTCAACCAAAGCTTAGCAAATATGTAATCCTAGGTCTAATGGTTACATAACCAAATTCACAATGTCATCAACTAATGTTATAATCAACTCAAACCTAAACTTTGGTTCCAGAAACATTGGCAGCAAGACATCTAGCATTCAAGTTCCAATAACCATGGCAAGCTAAACCAATCTCACAATTACTTAGCAGCAGTAAGATATCCATCATTTAAGTTCCAACATCCATGACACATATACTTGAAAAACATCCAAAAACGAGCAATTAGTTGTCATTTACCATTCAACATTCCTAAACCTCTACTATTAGCAGCAATGGAAACTCAAGTGTAGTGAAGTTCAACACATTCTTTTAAACAAATCAACAACTAACCCACCTAAATCTAATCAAACCTTCCATTCTTACTCTTATCAAGCAAAGCACAAGGAATTCTAAATAGCAAATCCAATCAAACCTTCCATTCATACTCTTATCAAGCAAAGCACAAGATTCACAATCCAACAACAATAATCATATAATCAACACTTAGAGCCAATTGCTAAATGGGAACCGAAAAGATTGATTCAACACAAAATCTCCAAATTGAAATAGTTAGGGTTTTGAAGTGTACATACCTTGAAAATGGAGAGAAATCAAAGATAAATGAAGGATCGAGAGTCGATGTGCCGATTCCAGTGGATTAGAGTGATTTACGATCGTTTGGAGGTGGTGTTCGGAAGTGGGGGAAAGAGTTAGGGTTGAGAGAGTTGAGTTTTTGTTTTTTAAAGCTCGAAGTTTTTTTTATCAGACCCGACTGGGTGCCTGGTCGGCGCCCTGGTCACCGTGACCAGGGCGCGAACCAAGGCGCGGAATGCTTAAAATTAGGGATTTTTGTACCTGGGCGCGACCAGGGCGCGAAAAGTGGTACCGTAACCTCAGGTGTCAACTTTCGCGACATGGTTGGCGTCTTGGTTTAAGATCCAGGGCGCCAACTAGGGCGCGAATTTCGGTACCGTAGGCCAAATGGCGCCATGGTTCATGGCCTGGTCGAATAGACCAGGGCGCGGACCAGGGCATCAAAAATTGTACCGTAGAGCTTAAGGCGCCATGGTCGGCGGCCTGGTCTAAGTGACCAGGGCGCGGACCAGGGCGCGAAAAGTGGTATCGTAACCCCTGACTCCACTGGGCGCCCTGGTTGGCGGCCTGGTCTAAGTGACCAGGGTGCGGGGACTGGAAATTACCCGATTGTCTTCTTCTGCATCCTGTTAAGCGCCTAGGCTTCCTAACCAGGCCGCAGACTAGGATGCCCAGACCCTTGAATCAGCTAGAAAACTTGTCATTTCGCCCCTTCAAGCTGACAACTCCGTCTCTACTCTTTACCTGCATTATTTCAACTCAAAAGATCTAAAATTGGGATGAAATAAAGAAAACTAATAATACAACAAGGCTTTGTTTAACGTCGTTAAGCTCGACGAACAACCATTCTATGGATCATCTAGGAAGTGAACCGCCTTCCATGAGGTGTCACCTCCTTGATAGACTTTCTAGCGCTGACCATTAACCGTGAAAAGGTTCCCATCTCTTTCATCCTTCACCTCCACTGCTCCGGATGGATAAACTTGGTTGACCGTGAATGGGCCCGACCACCTTGATCTCAGCTTTCCGGGAAACAACTTCAATCTTGAATTGAATAGCAACACTTGTTGTCCCGATTGGAAGTTCCTTCTTTGAATCATCTTATCATGTCATCTCTTAGTTTTCTCTTTGTAAATTCTAGCATTTTCATAAGAGTCATTCCTAAACTCCTCCATCTATTCCAATTGGAGCATTCGCCTTTCTCCCGCCTTTGCTAAATCAAAATTTAGCAACTTTGTTGCCCAAAATGCTTTGTGTTCTAGTTCCACCAGAAGATGGCAACTTTTTCCATAAACCAACTTGAATGGTGACATTCCAGTTGGGGTATTGAATGCGGTGCGGTATGCCCAAAGAGCTTCATCAAGTTTTGTACTCCAATCCCTCCTAGAGCTCCCAACCGTCTTTTCTAGGATCTCCTTTAGCTCATGGTTCGACACCTCGACTTGTCCACTTGCTTATGGGTGGTAAGCGGTAGTGACCTTGTGATGAACGCCATACTTCTTCAATAACCTTTCTATATGGTGATTGCAAAAATGTGTTCCCCCATTGCTTATTAATGCACGTGGAACCCCAAATCTTGTAAATATATTCTTCTGGAGAAATTTTTCAACCACCTTAGCATCATTTCTTGGCACTACACTAGCTTCTACCCACTTGGACACATAGTCTACCCCCACTAAAATGTAGACATTTCCCAAAGATGGGGGAAAAGGCCCTATGAAATCCAAACCCCAAAAATCGAACAACTCCACCTCTAGGATCCCCCTTGGAGGCATCTCATGCTTCCTTGAGATGTTTCCGGTTCTTTGACACCTATCATATTGAGTAATAAATAATTTAGTGTCACTAAAAAGAGAAGGCCAGAAAAAACCTGCTTGAAGGATTTTTGATGCAGTTTGGTCGCAAGAAAAATGGCCACCATATTCAGATGAGTGGCAACTCTTGATTATCTCCCGTGTCTCTTCTATTGGGATGCATCTTCTAAGGAGTTGATCCGCCCCTCTCTTGAATAAATAAGGCTCGTCCCAAACATACTTCTTTGCTTCATGGAAAAACTTTTTCTTTTGATGATAGGAAAGTTCTTCCGGCACAATTCCGCACACAATGTAGTTTACCAAATCCGCATATCAAGGGTCTTGAGATTTTTTTAGTGCATAGAGCTGCACATCCGGAAATGTCTCCTTGATTATTCCATCATCCTTGCTCCCATTCTCTAATCTAGAAAGGTGATCGCCTACAAGATTTTCGGTCCCTCTCTTATCCTTGATTTCCAAATCGATCTCTTGAAGTAGAAGCACCCAACGAATCAACCTAGGCTTGGTGTCCTTCTTTTCCATCAAATAGTGAATGGTGGCGTGATTCGTGAACACTACAACCTTAGATCCAATCAAATAGGACCTAAACTTGTCCATAGAAAAAATAACCGCCAATAGCTCCTTTTCGGTTGTAGTGTAATTCAATTGAGCTCCGGTCAAAGTCTTGCTTGCATAATAGATGGTATGGAACACCCTTTCTTTTCTTTGCCCCAAGACTGCCCCTACCGCGAAGTCGCTTGCATCACACATCAATTCAAATGGTAAGGACCAATCCGGCGAGATTATGACAGGAGCCGAAATTAATTTCTCCTTCAAAACCTGAAATGCTTGTAAACAAGAATCATCAAAGCAAAAAGGTGCATCTTTTTCGAGCAAGTAACATAGAGGTTTTGTGATATGGGAAAATTTTTTAATGAACCTCCTATAGAACCCTGCATGCCCTAGAAAACTCCGCACACCCTTGACCGAAGTAGGCGGTGGTAGCTTTTCTATGACTTCAATCTTTTCCTTGTATACTTCTAACCCTTTTTTAGAGATTCTATGGCCTAATAGAATGCCCTCCTTCACCATGAAGTGACATTTTTCCCAATTTAGCACCAAGTTCGTTTCCTCACATCTCACTAACACTCTTTCCAAAATTTTCAAACAATCATCAAAATTTAATCCAAAAACCGAAAAATAGTCCATGAATATCTCTCTCGATTGCTTAATCATATCCGAAAAAATAGACATCATGCAACGTTGGAAAGTGGCGGGTGCGTTGCATAGACCAAAGGGCATCCTTCGATAAGCGAAGGTGTCGTAAGGGCATGTGACGGTGGTTTTCTCTTGGTCTAGTGGGTCTATAGCTATTTGGTTGTAGCCCGAGTACCCATCTAAGAAACAATAATATTCATGTCCACTTAGTCTATCAAGCATTTGATCTATAAAGGGGAGAGGGAAATGATCCTTCCTAGTGACCTTGTTGAGTCTTCTATAGTCTATACACACTCTCCACCCGGTTACTACCCTAGTAGGTATCAACTCATTGCTTTCATTTTCTACCACCGTAATTCCTCTTTTTTTCGGTACACATTGTACCAGACTCACCCAAGCACTATAAGAGATTGGGTAGATTATACCTACGTCGAGAAGTTTTAGTACCTCTTTCTTGACCACTTCCTTCATGTTTGGGTTGAGTCGCCTTTGTGCTTCAATGGCGAGTTTGAAATCCTCCTCCATGAGTATTTTATGCATGCAAATGGTTGGACTAATGCCCTTGATGTCGGCTACGGTCCAACCAATTGCCTTTTTGTGTGATTTGAGGACTTGTATAAGCTTCCTTTCTTGACCTCCATCCAAATCCGCGGGTATGGTGACCGACAAGGTAGCGTTATCGCCGAGATAAGCGTACTTCAAGTGACTTGGAAGAAGCTTTAGCTCCAAGGTGGGTGGTTCCTCAATTGAGGCTTTGATTATCTGTGAGGATCTTACTTGCTCAAAAACACAATTCTCTACAATGGGTGAGAAATCTAAATCATGGATCAAGGATTTTACCTCATTGGAGACATCTTCACTAGCATTGAATATTGCCACTTCAAGTGCATCTCTAGTCCCATGACATGAGTAGTCGAATTGCTCTTCTTTGACTTCCATTCTATAGCAATCCTCTTCTTCAACCGGATATCTCATTGCCTTCAAAACGTTGAATTTTATGGACTCTCCTTCAATGGTCATGGATAACTCCCCCTTCTTCACATCTATCACGGTCTCCCCCGTCGATAGAAATGGTCTTCCAAAAATAATTGGGATCTCTCGGTCTTCCTCCATGTCAAGGATGACAAAGTCCGCGGGTAGGATGAACTTGTCTACCTTTACCAACACATCCGCAATCACTCCCCTTGGTCTTCCTTTGGATGAGTCCGTTAATTGTAGAAGAACCGATGTTGGTTGGCATTCTCCCAATCCCAACTTTTCATATACCGAGAAGGGCATTAAGTTAATGCTTGCATTAAGATCACAAAGAGCACAACCAAAGAAATTGTTTCCTATAGTGCAAGGGATTGTGAAACTCCCCGAATCCTCCATTTTTTCCGGAAGCTTCTTTTGAATGATGGCACTACATTCACATTCCTTGGTAAGTTGAACCATCTCTTAGTGTGTAGTCCAGCCAAAAAGTCTCTTCAAAAACCCTATCACTTTCTTTTTATACCCTAGAGACTTTTCTCCCAAAAATGCCCTTCTAGACAGCCAAAAACTAAAAGTTTTCGGATCTGGGCGCCCTGGTCGGCGCTCTGGTATAAGAAGTCAGGGCGCGGCGTCTGTTCATCTTCATGGGCGGCCTGGTCGGTGGCCTGGTATGAGAATCCAGGGCGCGATGGCAGCTGCGGTGCCATTTCTGGTGGCGTGGTAATTGTTTCCAGGGCGCTGACCAGGGCGCGGTTCGCCTACGGTGCCAATTTTAGCGCCCTGGTCGTGATGCTAGCGGCCTGGTCTTCTGTAGCCAGGGTGCTGACCAGGGTGCGGTTCGCCTACTGTGCCAATTTTGGCGCCCTGGTCATGACTCTGGTGCCCTGGTAAGAGTGGTCAGGGCGCGGACCAGGGCGCAAGGATACTCCTTGGCCTTCCTTTCCCTCAATTCATGCTCTCCTTCAATGCTTGAACTCCCTTTTTCTCGAATCTCCAGCTTTATGTCCAAATTTTCTTCGTTTTGACTACTTGATCATTGATCCTGAAATAATCGATAATTTGGATCACTATGGTTGCTAATTCAAGCTAAAAAGTGATTAGATAGAGCTTGAATTTGTGAACAATATAACATTTATCAATAATCTCATTCAGAATAATAGTCAAGATATCAATTAATACTTAAAAATAATATCTATTAGAGGTTAGAGGATCGGTTCTTTAGAGGAACCAGTTGTTAGAAAAATACGGCTAGCTTTGATATCACTTGTTGAAAAAATCGGTGATCTATTGCAGCGGTGACGAGTATTGGTAACCACACAGTAAAACAACATACACAAGATAGGAAAATAGATATAGAAAATAAGACACAAAGTTTTACGTGGAAACCCAAAACGAAAAAAAAACCCACAACCATCAGGACGACGAGAGATTAATTCACTATGTAACAGTAAAGTAATAATTACAACCAGAATACCCCTCTCCCACTCCCTCAATCCAATTATATTGGTTACAGTCTCACACATAAGCTCTCCCAATATGGCTCTCACAGGATAACAAGACTCGATCCTAGAACTCAAGATCTCCATGGTCTCCATGGTTCTCAGGCCCCCATGGGGCACCTCCCAAACCTAACCAATTAGATCAACATGGTTCTCTCAGGATATCTAATAATAGATACAAGCACCATATTTAAAGCATTAGGTTACTTAATCACAAAGTAATCCTAAACCGTAAAGAAAACCTTTTCCTATTTAGGATTCTCAAGGATCTCTTTCCTAATTAGAATCCACTTTAGGAAATATCATTCCTAATCAAATATAACACTTCCAAAACAGTCTTCGAGTATTTTTCAAATTACCAAACCAATTATGGATACCAGAATATACTCGAATTCTCGTCACAATCCTAACACCGGTACCGGAAGCGAATTTTGAGAAATCCCATGAGTACTAAGAATTAATATTGGTTCCAATTTACCGGTTTTTATGAAAGCTATCAAATATAATTTTAAACCCAAACACTAGTAATGGTTTATTTTATCAAGTTTTCTTTTACAATTAATTATATCATTATATTTTGAATTATATTTCAATCTGAATAAATTTTAGGAAGAAATCCAAAAATCCCATAAAGGTTCATCATAATACAAAAAAGAAAAAACACTTTATGTTACTGTTAGCAGATTTTTGATATAATAACTTTTATAACCTTTTAAAAATAAATCCAAAAATAACATTCAAGTTTGCTTTTAAGTATGAAAAATTATAAATAAACAAAACAAAAGACCAAACAAATAAACTTAACGTATTTATTAAAAAAAACATAATTTAATATAAATATGTGTATATATAATTAATACTTGATTTTTTTTTAAATTTTCCTTATAAAAATATGACATCAAAGTTTGCTTTTAAGTATGAAAAATTATAAATAAATAAATAAATAATAACCCCGAACAAATAAACTTAACCGATTTATTAAAAATTATAATTTAATATAAATATGTGTATATATAATTATTACTTGATTTTTTTTTTTAAAAAAAATTTCTTATAAAAATATGATTCTATATAAATTCATAAAAAAAAATATGAGTGAAGTGTTTAATAATTAGTAATTATAAATATTTTGAAATAAACTAAATGGATTGATTCGCAATTTTAAAAATTAATTTTGAATTTTAAAATTTAATAACCACACGATGGATATTTTGAAAAATTAATTATATATTTAAAATAAAAAATTGAAACATTTGATTGATCACAACGGGTTGGAATATTGGTTTTTTCTTTCTTTCTATTTTAACAATTCTTAGTGATTATTTTTTTTTATTAGTATGATTAATTCGCAACATTGCATAATTGTCCTTGGTAAACGTTAAATTTAAATGTTAAATTAGGCAAAAATGGTTTTTTCCCAATTTTTAATGAACTTTAATGGGGTTTTTTTGGGTATTTCTGAAACAAGTGTGCTTTTTTTGGTATTTTGACAAACCTTCATGAATTTTTTGAATTTCTTCCTAAATTTTAGTATTTTGTATAATAGCTAATTTAAAATCTAAAATTAATACCGGATGTTCAATTAAAGAGCTAATCTAATAGTTAATTTAGTACCCGTTTGGTGAATAATAGATTAACGTGTTGACCCACATAATTGGGGTCAAAATAAAATTTATATAATTTCAAATTATTAAATAATAGTTTTTTAAATATATTATCAATCTAACAAAACCCTAAATTTTTAGAAAAAATAAACTATTTCGCCTCTCTGTCTTCCCTCTCACCTTCAACCGTCCGGCATAACTTCTTCTCCTTTACGTTTTATCTCGACGTCAACCAACCATTACTCAAATATCACCTCTGTTGCCTCCTCTTCGTGGTTTGCCTCAGACAAAGCTCTTCATCGATGGCTATTAGAAAAAAAGGTAAATATAATATGTTAGATGGGTTAATGGATAAACAGATTAAATAGGTTAATACATAAACACGTTAAATGGGTTAACGCACAAACAGGTTCAACGAGTTAATTGGTTAAACGGGTAATCGAGTTGCACGATTACAAATTTTGAGTTATTTAACCAAATTAATCGTGTCGACACGTTAACACGCGTATTAAACGAATTCATGTCGAGTTGAAAAATTGCAACTTGTTTATTAAATGTGTCGAATCGAGTTAAATATAAACGTAACCGAATCGTGTCGGGTTCAGTCAAGCCCGATTCGCTAACACGAATTGACACCCCAACATATCAATTTGAAATCGTTTGAAAATATCACTTTTAAAAACACTTTAAGACATACTAATTACTTAAAATGTATCAGATATAATTATTTGAACAATAAAGGTACAAATTTCAATATAATAAAAGAACTAAATTAAATCACGTATATCATTCCTCTCGAATTCTCGAACTTATTTCATGTTTTCATTTTCTCCAACCTGTTAAGTATCATACTCTTTTTCGTGAAGAAGTAGATCATTGTTATCATCATATAAGTTAAACTCTCGACTACTATTTGAAAAAATTTGAATAAAGTTCATGTCGAGTTGAAAAATTGCAACTCGTTTATTAAATGTGTCGAATCGAATTAGATATAAACGTAATCGAATCGTGTCGGGTTCAGTCAAACCCGATTCGCTAACACGAATTGACACCCCCACTTATCAATTTCAAATCGTTTGAAAATGTCACTTTTAAAAATACTTTAAGACATAATAATTACTTAAAAGGTATCAGATATAATTATTTGAACAAGACAAGTACAAATTTCAATATAATAAAAGAACTAAATTAAATCACATATATCATTCCTCTCAAATTCTCGAACTTATTTCATGTTTTCATTTTCTCCAACCTGTTAAGTATCATACTCTTCTTTGTGAAGAAGTAGATATTGTTATCATCATATAGGTTGAACTCTTGACTACTATTTGAATAAATTTGAATGAAGTTCATGTCAAGTTGAAAAATTGCAACTCGTTTATTAAATGTGTCGAATAGAGTTAGATATAAATGTAACCGAATCGTACCGGGTTCAGTCAAGCCCGATTCACTAACACGAATTGACACCCCCACTTATCAATTTCAAATCGTTTGAAAATATCACTTTTAAAAACACTTTAAGACATAATAATTACTTAAAAGATATAAGATATAATTATTTGAACAAGACAAGTACAAATTTCATTATAATAAAATAACTAAATTAAATCACGTATATCATTCCTCTCAAATTCTTGAACTTATTTCATGTTTTCATTTTCTCCAACAAGTTAAGTATCATACTCTTCTTCGTGAAGAAGTAGATCATTGTTATCATCATATAGGTTAAACACTTAACTACTATTTGAATAAATTCGAATGAAGTTGTAGAGATTCATTGAAGGAATTACAATCTTTAATTGTTTGTTGATATCATATTAGAATTAACAAAATTTGGTTTAAATTAAAAATTCAATCTCTCTTAGTGAAATGGACAATCTCTCCCCATTAACATGTGAATCTTCATTCTCCTTCCCAATCGGTTGTGTAGTAGAGATAGATCTCTCTTCAAATCCAAGTATACTACCAATAATGTCACAAACAAAATTCTTCTATGAGGACCAGGGGCGAAGCTAGAATTATTCTGTTGGGTGTTCAAAATAATATGCATATATTAAGATCCATAAGCATTTTGTGTACTATGAATATTTTTAATTTTTAAAATTTATAAATATAAAAATTATTAAAAATTATTATATATAATTTTTTTAAAAAAAAAAAATTTGGGGGTTCAATGGAACACACAAAGCACAACGTGGCTTCGCCCCTGATGAGAACCATCAATATAAAACTATTCAACAATTTTAATATTGAGAAGTATAAAGTATGTTGACAAAAGACAACACCAATATATCTCATTCAGATCTCATTCAGTGGCGAAGCCACGTTTAGAATTGGGTGTTCAATTGAACACCCAAACATTTAATAAAATTATATTTATTAAATATTTTTATTAATTTTAACACTTGAATTATACAAAAACTCATTATTCTAGTCCATCTCACCCATTAAGTTATATTAATTTTTACGATTTTAATATAATAATTTATAAATTATTATTATTATTTACAATTTTATTTTGAACACCCAAACAAAAAATTCTATCTTCGCCACTGATCTCATTTATTCTACATTTCAAATCAAATAAACATACCACAATAGAAATCATAAATGAATTGTTTCCTTAAGAACCAGAAAAAAAAAAAAAAAAACCAATTCAATAATTTCAGCATTAACAACTAAATAAAATAACTCCAATATCAACAAAACACTACAAACCAATTATTTTATCTTTCATCAAACATTCACTTCCAAAAAATATATATATATATCATCAAATAATTAAATGAAAGCTTAATTATTGCTCATAGAAAAGAACAACAAACCCAAAAAAGAATTCCAATATTGCAAACTAATCTCTAAAACCCCAAATCCAATATAATACTCCTTCCGTCCCAGTGAAACTGTCCAGTTTAATGTTTTCACAGAGATTAAGAAAGCAATTATTTTGCTATAATATATACTACAAATTGACAAATAACCCCTTAATAAATATATATATCTAAATTAGAATTAAAAAAAATCACATAACAAATTTAAATTGCATTAAATGTGTATTTAGAAATTCTTTCACGTTCAAGTATATTTAAGAATTTAAGAAATCTAAATGTTTTATATGATAACAAAACTCAAATTGTATTTCACTTTATCATCATATCAGATTTAAAAAATAAAAATAAAATATAAAAAAAATTACAATATTTTTATTTGTTTGTGTCAGATTTAACCATGAGAATAAATAAATCTAATATAAACTAATTAAATTTCAGAAACTAACTCACCACCATTTACCAATTTTATCACCATCTTCATCTTATTTTAAACTATAAGCTTTCATCAATTCATGTTATCTTCTTATTGATTTTAAACACATGCACTTTTGATCTTTTATGTTTTACCATTTCATAAGTTTCATTTTTCCATAAAATAATTTAATTTCTTTGCGCCAAAACGAAATCATCCAGGTGAAAATTTTCAAATAAAAATTGTACAAACCAACAAAATTTTCATTCAACAATTTCCCTCTAAAAACTCACTATATAAATGGAAAACATATATTCATCTTAATATGAAAAGAAAAGAAAAAAAACAATGGATACTACTCTTCCAGACCTGAATGCTCTAATATATATAATTCCTGATTTGAATCTCCGCCCAAGCTCTCCAACAAATGAAGAAGTTCCCTCGCACTATTTTCGTATAGATTTAAATTGTGAGTCATCATTAGAAGGTGACTCCATGGAGGAAGTTGAAGAACAACACCCATAACCTGGTAAGTGCATAGGAAATTCATAACTTATTATGTGATTATTAGTCTATATATATATATATATATGTATATATATATACTCCATTATAATCTTTGCACATATACGAAATATGTAGTAAATTAAAATCTAGTCCTGTTCATAAGTCTTCCAATAATTTAAAATAAATAATTTGATTTTTTGTTTGTTACTGTAGGTGTGGCAATATAAAAGAATTTGGATACTTTTGGTGTTTTTCAATTATGAAAACAAACTACACTACTGGTTTAATATTATTATTATACTGAATATATTTTATTTATTTATTTCACAGGAGAGATTATGGCAAATGATAAACACAAACAATTGACTAATAATGATAGGAAAACGGTGTATCATATGCTCCTACAAAAAAGTATCGATGGAAAGTTGAAATATGGAGAAATAAAAAGAGTGGTAGCAATATTTTCTTGTAGCAGTCGAACCATTCAACGTATATGGAAGCAAGCACAAAGTGGTGACATAGTTCGTAAAGGAAAAAATTATGAAAGTAGACAAATTCAATTAGACTCCTCACGCTTCCATGAGGTACCTCTAAATCAACGCACTACTATTAGATCCACTGCTTTTGCTTTGAATATGAGTAAGTCCACAGTTCATAGACTTTTAAAGTCTGGAAAAATTTGTCGTCATTCTAATGCAATAAAACCAATGCTAAAAGAAGAAAATAAAATATCACGACTGAAATTTTGCTTATCAATGCTTGATGCTCGTAGTCTACTACATGATCCGATGTTCAATGGAATGTTTAACATAATTTATATCGATAAGAAGTGGTTTTATATGACTAAAAAGTCAGAAAAGTACTACTTGCTACCAAATGAGGAAGATCCAATGCGTACTTGTAAAAGTAAGAACTTCATTGCAAAGGTTATGTTTTTGGTTGCTTTGGCTCGTCCGAGATACGATAATGAAGGAAATGAAATTTTTTCTGGAAAAATTAGGGTATTTTCGTTTGTCACGAAAGAGCAAGCTAAAATAAGTAGTGTTAATCGAGTAACAGGTACTCTAGAGATGAAACCAATAACTTCAGTGACAAGGGATGTGATTCGATCATGCTTGATTGAGAAAGTCATACCAAGTATTAAGGAAAAATGGCCTAAAGAGGACTCTCGATTTCCCATATTCATTCAACAGGATAATGCAAGAACTCATATTAATGATAACGATGATGAATTTCGTCAAGTGGCTAGTGAATTGGTTTTGATATTCGTTTAATTTGTCAGCCTCCAAACTCTCCCGATATGAATGTGTTGGATCTGGGTTTTTTTTAATTCTATACAATCTTTACAACAGAAAGAGTCACCAAAGATATTCTCGGAGCTTGTTGATTCGGTGATAAAGTCATTTGAAGCTTTCACGAGAAGTAAGTCGAATCGTATTTTCTTAACATTACAATTATGTATTATGGAAATTATGAGAGTGAAATGTTCAAATAAATATAAAATTCCTCATATTAACAAATCAATGTTAGAAAAGGAAGGTAGACTTCCAATTCAGATAGGGTGCGATCGTGAATTAGTGGAGGAGGTTCAAACTTATATAGGGTGATTTTTTAATTTTTTTTTGTTTTTTTTTTTGTTTTTGTAATGAAGTTGAAATTTATATTACAAATCAATTAATTTAAATATAATATTTTATTTTTAATTTCCAGCCATACTCAGGTAGATAAATTTAAATTGTCCAGTTTTACTGTGTTAATAAAAAAAATATGTCAACAATAAAATCACCGTCTAAATTTATCTTCAGCCATGTAATACATTTATTTCAAAATCTAAAAAAAGAAAAAAAATCCATGCACTGGAGTTTAAAATAAAATATTATAAAAAGTAATCTATACACTGATGTTTGAAATAAAACACCAAAATAATTGCCAGATTAAATAATTAAAAGAACCGGATACATATCTGTGTATTGTACATAAATTTAATAATCTCCAACTTTTAACTTTAAAATAATAATAATAATAATAAACATAACATGATAATATCCAAATTAGTAACTAAAAAAACAAAAAAAACAAAAAAAAAATTATTTATGCTACATAGTACTGAAAGAACATGAAATAACTATTATAATAACAATATCACATAAACATATTACTCTTCTTGATGTATTTTTAATAAAATTTTGGTAAATATATCTTCAAAATCATATTAATCACCTCTTGTTTGTGTTTGTTTTCATGTTCAACTTCTGGAAACTTGTTCAAATCAAAACTTTTAATCACATTTTTCTTTTCTTTGTCTTCATCTTTAACTTTAGGAATCGTGTTCAAATCCAAACTGCAATCTGGATACAAATTCAAGTCGAAATCTTTTTTACGTGCATCTCCCCCCAATAAAATCTCACTTTTAACTGGCTGAGGATTATTTTCTTTCTTTTCTATTTCTATTATTCAAGTATAAAACCTTTAATCAATATATTAAGGGAATACAAGTGTAACTGATGTCTTTTTATCTTCTATATTTGACTTAATAAATTTAGTGATGTATATATAGACATGTTTGATCGGTTGGAAATATACCATGAATTTAATATAAAATGTAAATAAATTTTATTTCAAAAATATAATTGTAATTAATTATAAGGGTAGTATTGGAAGAAAATAATTAATTTTACTTGATTAAAGCAAATGTGACACTTTCAGCATGACAAATCACTTTTGCCAATATGACACTTTCATTAGGACGGAGGAATTACTAAATATCTATTCCCTCCACATATATCTTCATTCAAATCCACCACTAATACCATATTAACTAACTAAAATAAATCTTAATTACTCATTCTTTAACAACTAGCAACAATTCCCAATCACCAAACTGGTCTCTAGGAACCCAATTTCAATATAAACCCTAGAAATCAATTTATAATCCAAACTAATGCTACACAATGGAATAGTTTATGAATTATAGTAACCTCAATATGTAATTCCTCAAGCATGAAAAGAAATCTTTAATGGAAAAAGGAGAATGAGGTAAACAAATGTGGTAGAATGGTAGGTTTAATAATTTTGGATTGTGAATAGTGTTTTGGGTTTTGAATTGAAATGATATTTATATGGGTATTTTAGTAATTTAATATTTTAAAGAAGGGTATTAAGATATTTACACTTTTCATTAAAATTTTATTTTTCAAAAATTATTATTTTTAATTATAAAAATATATGGATCTTTAAAAACTCATAAAAAAATAATCAAACTTTCAAAAATTATAAATTTAATTTAAAATTTCATGATTCAATAATTTAATTATAATTTTTAATTTGTGGAATTTATTTGTAAAAAATATATAAAATTTAAATATAATTAATTAAAAATTCATTATAAATTAAATTTGGATTGATTAATAATTGACATATGAAAAAATAGTATTTAATTAATTTTGTTCTAGAAAAAAATTAAAAAATTATTTAATCATCTCCGTCATAAATTTATACTTTTTAAAATTTTAGATTATTTACCAGCCAATGCGATGGAGCCAGCTGTCACCCTCTCAAGGACAAATTCGGGTATGAATTTATTCGTTTTTTAATTTCCCAATTTTTTCATTATTTCCGTCTCTCGCTGCCTTTTCGACCAACACTGGCTTCGAGAGAATATGTATCCATTTTAGTTGAGTTATCGGATCGTGATCCGTCGACCCTACGATCTCTCTCTCCTCTGTGCTGATTACGTAATGGCGGCCGCCAACGGCACCGATCCATTCGACGCCTATTTCCGCCGCGCCGATCTGGACGGTGACGGCCAGATCAGTGGAGCTGAAGCCGTAGCCTTCTTCCAAGGTTCCAATCTTCCCAAATCCGTTCTTGCCCAGGTATTTCTGAAACATAGCATCATCGTTATGTTCCGTTACTTTTCTTTTACCAGTCTTCGTCCTTCTGTTTTCTACTTCGGTTTCGAATTGGTGCGATTAGGGCGCTAGATTGAACTTAGTTATGTAAACGTTGTTGTTGCTTTGTTTTGTTTTTCGGTTTATGTAGTTGACTCGTGCAAGAAGTAATGATTTTTGAGTTTGCTATTGAGATTGCTGTGATAGAGTGAGGATTTTGGATTTGGTGTGTGGTTTGTGTGCATTGAGCCTTGGTTCTTGATTTAAATTAAGATTTATTATTATAATGTGAGAATTAGGTTGCCTAGTCTTTGAAGTAGCATTTGCTATTCTCAGTTTTGAGAGTTACAGGTTTTGGTTTCATTTGATGCCCAAAGTTTCTTTGGAAGTGTTGCTACCAAATTTTCTGGTATGCAGCAGTTAGTCTGTTGCGTTGACTGTGTTTGCAGTTGAAGTTCTAACTCGAACTTCATTAATTTCATTTAGTAGATGATAAAACGTCTTCTTTTTTGCACATATCAGTAGTATGCATGTCCAGAAAAAAAATTTGGGCTCCACTAAATGGATTTGTGTTTATGATGGGTGTTATGACACCTAGTGGTTGATTAGTTGCATGCATGCAAAGTTATTAAAGGCGCACTTCTAGGTGTGAGGTACCTTAAGGCACAGCTCTGGTTGCCTCCTAAGGCGACAAAGCCTGTATTGGGTGCATGCCTCCGAGTGCGAGGTGGTGAGGTAAGTTAGTGGTGCCTCACAAAATCTGTATCCAAAAGATTTTGTAACATTTTTTTTTACCTTCTGCTCTGTTTATTATGTCATCCATTCTTTCAGAGTCTTTCTTTTCTTTTCTTTTTTTTTTAGGTGAAAATAAAAATTTTAAAATCTGGTTTTCTTCTCGCTATTAATGTGTTATCTTTTATTCTTTTTTTTCAAGAATTTTGTAAAGTAGTGATGAAGAAAACAAATTATCTTATGTAAATGTCACTTTACCATTCCACGGATAGTTCAAATTTGACTATTTTGGATTACTTTAATGTTAGCTATTGTTTATTCAAACTCTGCTATTTACATTCAATTTGTTAGGTTAGCATACTAATTTCAATTTATCAACCTATTCAAATGATTCGTTTATAGAATTTTAACTGTTTTGCTGTTCTATATATAATGTGTCTCATTTTGAAAAAGCCCGTGAGGCTCCTTGTGCTTCGTGCCTCAGGCTCAAGAGGCTTTTGCAACTTGGTGCAGCTTTTGCGTTTCAAAACTGCATAGGATAGTTAAACTTGTTTCATTTGGTATTACTTGTTCTAAATTGGCACTGTCTACATTATTTATGCAGGTTTGGACACATGCAGATCAGAGAAAAGCTGGGTTTCTTAATAGAGCAGAGTTTTATAATGCTCTTAAACTTGTAACTGTAGCACAAAGTAAGCGAGATTTGACTCCAGAAATGGTCAAAGCTGCACTATATGGTCCTGCTTCTGCTAAGATTCCGGCTCCACAGATAAACATTGGTGCTGCTCCTGCATCTCAGGCTAATAAAGTGGCAACACCTACACCTCAAATGGGTGGTGGCCCATCACCGTTTCCTCAAGGCGTAGGTGTCAGAGGACCTCAAGGCTTTGGGAATGCAGGACCAAATCAGCAGTTTTACCCATCCCAACCTAATCAATCTACACGGCCACCGCAAGTGATGCCAGCTGGTGCAGGGCCTCGTCCCCATCAAAGTTTTGGTGGCCAAAGTTTGGCAAGCGGGGGCACAATTGCGGCTAATCGTCCCCCAACTTCAAGCATGTCTACTGATTGGCTTGGTGGAAGTTCAAATAGTCCTGTGAGTGGGATAAGTTCACAGGTTTCTAGTAGAGTAATTAGTCCTCCAACTGTTCAAGGTGGACTAGGGATATCAACATCAGGTTTCTCGCCTTCTGTTCAAGCTAGACCTCCAGCAACCACTGGACAGGCAGCTACCAGTCCGGTGCCCCAAGGTCCAGATTCTAAAGCTATTGTTGTTTCAGGAAAGAGCAATGACTCTGATTCACTCTTTGGAGATGTCTTCTCTGCAACTCCTGCTCAACCAAACCAAAGATCATGGACAGTTGCATCAGGCGGCTTACCAGTGTCAACAGCAACTGTTCCATCATCTCCTACCCCTCAGCCTTCTGTTAGACCAAATCTGCCTCAACCACAACAGGCTACATTTTCTTCACAGCATCAACCTTCTGTTAGACCAAATCTGCATCCATCACAAGAGGCTACAATTTCTCCGCAGCCTCAACCTTCCGTTAGACCAAATCTGCCTCAGTCACAACAGGCTACATTTTCTCCACAGCCTCAGCCTTCTGTTAGACCAAATCTGACTCAGTCACATCAGGCTACGTCTTCTCAGCAACCTGTGACTGGCCAATATCAGCATGTTCACTTAGCTGGGAAACAGAGTCAGCAGTTTTCAGTTCAAAACACCCCAACTACATCGACTGGGTTTTCTGTTGGAGCTGCAAATTCAGCTTCCTCTCAGCCGCAAGGTTCATGGCCTACTATGACGCAATCTGATGTTCAGAAGTACACTAAAGTTTTCGTTCAAGTCGACACAGATAGAGATGGAAAAATTACCGGTGAACAGGCACGGAACCTGTTTTTGAGTTGGAGACTCCCAAGAGGTATTCTATAAGTATCTCTTTTCAATATCCTCAAGTTCTATGATGTTGGTTCATTATAAGCTTGTTTAGAGTCATATTTGCAGCTTGTGTATATCGAATGTAAGAAGTGTTGGTTTCCCCTATCTTTTTAACTATGCTCAACAATTTGAATAAAACATATTGGTGGATGGAATTGCACGAGAGAAACTCTGGAAACTCCATGATGTAAAACTGATTTATCAAACTACATCTGAAAATATTATTCAGATTGGCTAAGGCAGATCATGACATTTCCCTTTTGTGATATTTTCTATTAGTGTATTAGATTCTTTCCCTGATGATTGGTTACTAGAATAAAAATTAGTTTTGTTATTCTACAAGGCGTAGTTTTCTGTTACTGGATTGTGTTCAATATATTCTCATTCTTTGTATTTCAGAGATCTTGAAGCAGGTGTGGGATCTGTCGGACCAAGATAATGACAGTATGCTCTCTCTGAAGGAGTTCTGTACTGCTCTCTACTTGCTGGAACGATTCAGGGAAGGGCGCCCTCTTCCTGCGAGTTTTCCCAGAAATATTTTGCCTGATGATGCTCTCTTTACTGCCACAGCTGCTCCTTATATTAGTGCCCCCCGTGGCCCAGTTGCCGGTAGATTTTTCTTCTTGTTTCAAACAATCTTGTTATGTGTCTCCCGCCACTTTTGTATTGTACTTATATATCTAAAGAATTATCTTGTTTACAGGTTTTCAACAACCAGCAGCTCCAAGACCTCCTGCTGGAAAGCCTCCAAGAGCAGGTCCTATTCCTCAAATGGATAGGCCTCCTCAACCTCCTCCTCCCCAAAAGCCCAAAGTTCCTTCACTTGAAAAACATCTAGTTGATCAACTAAGCAAAGGCGAACAAGATGCATTGAATGAAAAGCTCAAAGATGCTACTGAAGCAGACAAAAAGGCACTTTCTTTGCACACTCTCTTTTCTCAGTTGAAGCATGCAGTTATAGTTTAAGTGGACGTTTGAGACAAGCATGTTATTTCACTGCATATTGTTCTTTTGCTGGCAGCTAAATAATCTCAATGTAGCTTAGCCAGTGTTATTTTTAAATCATTTTCTCCGTACAGTTACACAAGCCTGAACGCGTATTACATGATTTGTTTAGGCTATTTACCAGATTAATTTTATCATTTATTGTTATGTTTCCTCTTGCAAGAATGATATTTCATATCACTTGAATTTGACTTAAGTTGTGGTTTTAAGATATTCAAAATATATTGAGTTCAATTTTGTTTTCTGCATCATTTTTCATTTAGGCAAGCATGTTTGTGTTACTATAGTTATATGAAAAAATTAATTGGGTAAACTTACATTTTCATTTTGCTCTAGTTTGGTTGAACTAACCTATGATAGCAGTTTCATGAAGTTTGTATCTGATGTTTTTCTCTTGTTTGGTTCAGGTTGAAGAGTTGGAAAAGGATATAATAACTTCCAGAGAGAAGACGCATTTCTATCATTCGAAGATGCAGGAACTTGTGAGTGTACATAAATATTATTTGTGTATAAATATTTATTCTCACATCAGCCGCTAGCAAAGTGATTTCCGTTACTCGTGAATGATTTATCTTTTTAGCTATTCATTATACATTTTCTTTGGAAATGTCTGGTGAATAACAAACAGTTAGTGGCCTCAATTCCATCGAGGTTGCCTACATGGATTCTGTTATTCCACTCTATACTATTAAATAAATTCTTATCAAGTCATAGGTCTTGAAAACCATACCTAATCATAATTATTAGACTGACCTAGTCTCACACCTAGGTGTGTGGCACCATAAAGCGCAGCTCTGGCACCTCACTGCATGTGAGGCCATTCATATAGCAGATTTATTTTCACAAAAGACTCTCATAGGTTCTTGTAATTTCATTTTCATCTCGTTCAGTTGCTTTTTTAGCCATAACATTCATGCAATGCATGTGTCAGTACTCTAACTTTTGATTTTCAGTACTCGTAGCTACTACATTAAGTTTCTTACTTCTCCAGCTGTACTTGGGTTACCAATTTTTTTTGATGGAAATGCATTGTCCTGTCTTGAACTTCTTTAGTCAAATCTTAGCATTTAATTTATATTTATTTTTAACATTTTTTTTAATCTTGTATGTAACCATCACCTTGTACCAGGTTTTATATAAAAGCAGATGTGATAATCGACTAAATGAGATTACAGAAAGGGTTTCTGGTGATAAGCGAGAGGTACCTTCGACTCTCTTACATGTGTTTGCTATTATTGATATCCTTTTGGGATTGTTTGACCAACCTGAGAAAGTTATGTAGGTGGACTTACTGGCCAAGAAATATGAAGAGAAATACAAGAAGTCAGGGGACGTCGCCTCTAAATTAACAATCGAAGAGTCCACATTTCGCGATATTCAGGTACTTCTAATTTCATTTTGTAGGTTGATGTCCAACAGTATCATTTTCTTGAATGGAATCTATTTTGTCTCATTGTGATAGTGATTTTTGTTGTTGTGAGTTTTATCCTCATTTAAGTGTGTAATATTGCGTTGTCCATTTGTAGGAGAAGAAAATGGAACTATATCAGGCAATTGTCAAAATGCAGGGAGACAGTGGGGATACTTCGGTTAAGGTATTTAGCTTATGTGATTAATTAGCTCAGATCTTCTAGAATGTATGCCTAAGTCCGCTTGATTTCTCCCATAGGAACTTGCTGATGGAATCCAAACACAACTTGAGGAATTAGTGAAATTTTTAAATGAACGATGCAAACAATATGGATTACGTTCTAAACCAACTTCGCTGGTGGAGCTTCCCTTTGGTATATATACTCTTAAGCCTAGTCTATGTTATTTATTTATTTATCTTTTTGGAGTATATCCATTTATCTAGTTATGATCATTTCTATAAGTTTTATATAGGTAACTTTGAATTGTTTTAACATTATTCGTATTATTTGTTGATAGTTAGTCATTGCCTCCATAGTTGTAAAATATGGATGGGTCATGGTACAGTCACCTTCATGTATACGTGATATGAACGTATTAATACGGTCAATATGGATGACCAATATAGACAAAGATTCACTATTATATATTTATGAAAAAAAAAGGTTCTGTGTGAAATCTTTGCTAATTATGGGCTTAAGTAAAGTTTTAAGGTGATGATCTATAATTTTTAAAATATATGGATTAATTTGCATGTTGGTGCAACAGACTTGTAAAAATCTAATACCATCGCTTGACACCTCTTCATCTTTAATTCTCCTTCCTTACTTCCTACTTCTCATTTTTAAAATCTAGCCAATGTCTGAGCTTCTTCTTCTTCAACTACTTTTCTTCTTCTACAGCCAGTTGGGCTATTTCATCTTCTTCTTCAACTACAACTACTTATTCAATTGTTTCATCTTCTTCAACTATAACTTCTTATTCAATTGTTTCATCTTCTTCACCTCTCTTTTGTAATCTGAAACTGTGTGATATGTATAAACTTTGACCATATGCAGTATATGGTCGTATTCCATACGAAAACTGTAGCCCATAACAGCTACCTTCAAATGGCTGAGTTGAAATTCCATGGCTATGGTACGGCCGATTTTCTGTATATACGACCATACCAAACCTTTTTTGGCAATGCAGATTGCTGCTGATTACCAGCAGAAACCAGAGTCCAGGCAAAAGTGGTTGGTCATTTTCAAGAATTGAGTAAACTTTTGGCCATATTGATAACTGTACTTATTTTTTTTGAGGGAATATTTGAACTAAGTGAGTTGTCGTTTACGATCTTAGCTATATGCAATGATGTTGTTTCAATCACCCTATAGGATGGCAACCAGGGATTCAAGAAGGAGCAGCTGATTGGGATGGAGAATGGGACAAGCTTGAAAATGAAGGTTTGTCAATCACAAAGTTACCTGTGGAGTTGAATCTCATTTTTGTTAAGCCTGAGAGTTTTATGTGAAACTCAAATTTATAGTGACTGGATTTTCCTGACGTTTTGGTTGCTACCTGTAGTGGATATAAAATTCTGATGAGCAAACATCTTTTCACATTGGCAGGGTATGCATATGTCAAGGAATTCACTCTTGACATTGAAAATGTAATAGCTCCACCTAAACCAAAAACTTTACTAGTCCGGAAAGAAATGACTTCTACCAATGAAGATGCTACATCCCCTGATGCTGAAGATAAATCAAAGAAGGTTACAAGCAAAGGTGGAGAGGGCAATGAGAAAGAACCCACCCATGAACCAAAGGAGAATGGTGTTCCTAGCAGTCCTGGAAGTACAGCTCGAAGTAGTGCAACTGAAACTCCTAGTGGTGTGACTGATAACCAAACCAAAGAACACCAAGAGTCTCAAATCAAGGATATTGATGATGATGGTTCACCACAGGCTAAAGATGCATCAAGGTAAGTGATGTCTTCCTTCTACTGGGCAATTTTTTCCCGACATTAGGACTTTATTACTTAAACCTTCCCCTTCATTCTCGTATTTGAAATGAAATTTTGTTGGTTTGTGGATGTTGTTCAGTGAACAAGGTGGTCCGAAATCAATATTTTCTGGAGAGAAAACTTCTGATGAACCTAGCTGGGGCACTTTTGATGCTAATTATGATTCAGAATCAGTTTGGGGATTTGATAATGACAAAACCAAGGTATGGGAGATATTATTGTTCATTTAAAATTGTATGCCATTTTCCATGATTGATGATGAACAGAACACTCGAGGCTGTGCTTTTTATGATCTACTTGTGTTTCTAGCAGTACACTATTCTTTGACGGAAATTGAAGGGACTAAAATTGATTTTCTACTTTAGTAGCAAACCTTTTTCTTTTTTACTTGGTTGGTTAATGCAAGGGAACCTTTCTCATATTTTAAATTTAATGAAGCTTAGATGTGAAAGGTCTTGGTTTCATTAAATTTTTCATAGCCTTACTATTATTTTCTTAAATCAGCAGGAGGCTCCTTAATCCTGTCATCCTCTGAACTGGGTCTTGTGATTCTTGTTTAGTTCTGATCTTCATTGCTTCTACAATTTTGAATTTGAATGTTTTAGGATACCTATTTTTGATCTAAATGTGATGATAAGCTGATGCAGAAAGAAACAATTGGTTGCTTGGAGGTTTGAATAAATAGTTGTGAAAGCATACACTTGGGATATTGAAAATTAGTCATATAAATGGTCTTTATATGGTAAGTGGATAGATAATTTAATAATGTTATCGTTGCAGGATTTGGATAACGATAGACAAGGTGGAAGCACACTATTCGGGTTTGAAGACTTCAACCTGAAGCCAATTAGAACCGATCCCTCTAAGAGCAAGATTTCATTTCCGGGAAAGAACTCTATTTTTGCTGATTCTGTTCCCAGCACCCCTTCTTACAGTATTTCAGGCTCCCCTCGTAGGTCCAGCGGTGGTCAAGATGATTACTCATTTGAGACAGGGAAGATCACATCCATATTTGATTCTGTCCCAAGCACTCCTGCCTATAACTCATTCAACGTGGGAAAGAATTCATCAATATTTGCAGATTCTGTTCCAAGCACTCCTGCCTATAACTCATTTGACAAGGGGCACAATTCATCTATGTTTGCAGATTCTGTTCCAAGCACTCCTGCTTATAACTTCGAAAACACACCTAGAAGATTTAGTGGTGGATCAGAAGACTATTCCTTTGACACCTTCTCACGGTTTGATTCATTCAACATGCATGATCAATCTCCTTCTCTTTCTAGGTTTGATTCAGTTCGCGATGGCAGAGATTCTGATCCTGGCCTGGGCTACCTACCGAAGTTTGATTCCTTCAATGCACATGAAGGTAATCTATTCCAGTCTTCGCAGAGCTCTCTATCGAGATTTGATTCCATGCGCAGCAACAAAGACTATGATCCTGGCCATGGTTTCTCATCATTTGATGATTCCGACCCATTTGGGTCAACTGGACCATTCAGAACTTCAATGGAAACACCAAGGAGAAGTGAAAATGATTATTTTGGTTCAAGCGGGTCATTTCCAAGTGAAACACCAAGGACGAGTGATGCAGATTATTTCGGGTCAAGTGGACCATTCAGAACATCAACGGAAACACCAAGGTCAAGTGAAGCTGACTTCTTCTCAAGTGGACCATTCAAAACATCTATGGAAACACCAAGAAAAAGCGAAGCAGACTTCTTTGCATCAAGCGGACCAGATCCATTTGGATCATCAGGTCCATTCAAGACTAGTACGGCAGAAACGCCTAGGAGCAGGTCAGACGATTGGAGTGCATTTTGAAACACGCTCATATTCAATTTTCTTTACGAGTTTAAGAAGCCAGTCTTGTATGTTGTGTTGTTGATGGAGGTGTGGCGGCTTGGTTCTTTGGTATGAGTAAATAATGTGACAATTTGAGTGGGTTGTGACTTGTGTCATATCATTAATTTTGTTAATTCCTTTATTTCTCTTTCCAAGGATTGAACTCTCTTTGGTGTTGTACTATTCTTTTGTAATTTCATCAATCGGGGTATAGCCTGGACTATAAATAGAAATGTCATTTTGTCTTTGAAATACATGTCCATTGGTTTGGAGTTACTCTACAAATAACTCGAGCCTTGTAAATTTATGAAGTTGTATTGCAATTTAGTTCTAGCGGTGACGTGACGTGTAAGAACTGTTGTCTTCCAACCATAGCCACTATGAAGTGCAGTTATCTCGATGATGCATCGATCAACAAATCATGGATGTACTAATCGATATAGAATATACTGCTTTTCACAAATTCAATTTGCACAAACGTAATACAAGCTAGAACAACGCTGATTCATTGTTCTAGTTTTACAAGCAGAATAGATGATACATAATACTCTCAGCGATACAACGTATTATTACAGAGTTCAAGCCACACACCATATACATATTATTTATTTGACGATTAAGCTTTAGGTGCCATAATCTCCATGAGAGAGGACCAAGTTCCTGAGATTCCAATAATTATCCCAAAAAACAATATGACACCATCTATAGCAATCCCTTTCCAGCCTAATTCTCTCCTGAACACCAACAAATGGAACAAAGCAGGTAACACGAAACCAAGAGCCACACAAACACTGCTGCCGACCAGTGACAGAAAATCAGCAAAATTGGGCACTGAAAGAGCCACCAAACTCATTGCCAGAACCACCACCCATCTCAGCCACATATTGTACCTAGAACCACATAGCCTCCTCTCCACCACTTCATAAACCGGGTTCATCATAAGTGGAAATGTGAAGAAGAGATTGATGCATAGACCAACCTGCACTAATGTGCTAATCACACCTCCTCCTAAGTTGGTAGTGATAATGTCTTTAGTCTCTTCACCAAATGCAAAGTAGCCTAAAATACCAAACCCTCCATAGATCAAAGAAATGAAAGCCATGCACCACGCCAACACATTACCAAACTTGTCTTGGTCTTTGGCTTCTGCTTCCAATGGCAATATCATGCCAACACCTTCAAAAGCATACACAGCTACACCAATACCATAAGAGAAAACTGACAGATCACCAAAAGCCTTCAAAGCAGGCCTATTCTCAAGGAAGATCATAACATCTTCCACCATCACCACCCCCATAGCTCCGAGATCAACAATATCAGCAAAAATACTTAAAGGCGCCAAATGGGTCAGTGTTGGAATTGAATTCAACCCTAATTGAAAAGGAAAACAGCCCCATATATACAACGCCTTAGGAGACAAAAAACCAAGAATCTTATGACTATACGAACCTTGTTGCCCATTTATCAGGTTTACTAAAGTGTTACTTATGAAAATAAAATAACTTATACAAAATCCAGCTTGAGCAAGGACTATCATGACATCAACAGACAACCTTCCTATAGATCCACAAACCTGGAATCCAAGATCTCCAAAAGAAGTTATCTTGGAGAATCCATGAGGGGCTTCAAGCTTGCGGCGTGTGAGGACCAAAAGCATCATACAATAGTAAGTCAAGGCAGCTATAGAGAAGAGCATGAGAGAACCCATGATCCATCCAGTCTTCTTGAAGGTGTATGGAAGGCCTAAAACTCCAGCACCAACTATGGCAATGAAAACATTTGCAAAAGTCTTGGATGGTGAAGAAAGTGGCTGTCCTTTGCCTATCAACGGCGTGTCCTCTCTTGGAAATGGAGGCAATCTGTTTGATGAACTGCTTGCTTCTTCATCAAAACCCATCTTTGGTTTGACCCTTTTGGGATTCAATCAAGCTGCAACCTTTCCAGTCAATTTTGTTTAAAGACTTCAACTTTGAAGCAGAAAGAAGATATTGATGGAAAAGGTATAAGCTTTGAAAGGAGACAAATTGCTGGCGATTGAGGATTCAATCAATTGCAAGAAATTCAGCAAACTCCTCAGCAGCCTCGAACCTAACAACAGAAGGAACAAAAGGAGATAGCAATAACTAGAGATTTGTAGGATAGGTGAAGGTGGTTCCGTGATTGAAAGATCAATTTTTCAGAGAAATTGTTTGCAAAGATGGAACCTTTACTTCATATAGAAAGAAGATAGTCACAACGCGTTAGATAAGTCATGGGTCCTATTTGCAACGTGAGATTTTTTTAATTAATTAATTAATTATTTAGTTTAAGTGGTGGCTTCAAGTTGCTTAAAGGCTCCAAACCAGGAAGCCAAATTGGAATTGACAACTGTTACTAACCAACTTCAAAGAACACGATGCCATTTCTAATAATGATACTGCATCCAAAACAAACAAACTTCTATAGGATTTAGAAATAATAAAATAATAATATAATATTATAAATATCAAACTTGAATGCGTTTGTGGTCGGTCTGGGTACAAATACCATGTACAAAAGGTCCTTTTCAGATACTTCACTTGATTAAATAGTACAGTACCATATCTTAGCTGTATAAGATCGAAATCTAATCACCAACAAAATACTATGGTCCTAGATATTATAAAAATAAATATAAATTAATCCAACTTTAAGGTTTGCTTTGTGTGCTGAGATCAAGCTGGCTTTTTTCACTGGTTGTTGAGATATCCTGGTGGAAGGTAAGATGTTTTTGTGATGTGATCATGTGGTATAGCTGTTGAAAACAGAGGGGAAAAAAAAAAAAAAACTGTCCTCTGTTGGCAGTTTAAAAATTAAAAATTAAAAATTAAAAATAATTAACCAGAAATGTTACTCTGTTGGCAGCAACCCAAATGGCTGTAAAAGATGAACAGAAGACAATAACAGGCTCTTATCTTAGTGACAAGTCAGTTAACTGGCCAATCATGGGAGAGGAGGATCAATCAATACATTTGAGGCTGCTGTAAGCCTTCTTTTGTTTGTTCCCATCAATTTGAAATACTTTTATGTGCATGGGTCGCCATATTGATGATGGTATTCTAAACCAAGTCCAGAGAAGGGTTATTTCTCTTCATTAAACAAAGGGTTCTCAATCTGGAAAGAACCATCTTATGGCTATGAAGAATATGCATAATAATAACACCCGGAAAAAAAAATAATAAATGATCATCTAGCCTGAAGAAGATATATCATGTCTCTATAATCCATTGAAATGATTCACTGATATGGCAGATATTCCTTTTTAACCACAATGGTTCCTGACTAAGACAAGTAAGCAAAGAATTCCACGTCAAGTAATCAGGACTTACACTTTTATCCGCCATTTGCAACAAGAGTTTAATAGCGTTTTGAAGATCTCCTTTCCTGCAAAATGCATCAATAATAGAGCTATAGCTTCCTGCGTCTGGTTGGCAACCTCTCCCAACAACATCTTCCAAGAGCTTCAAAGCAGTACCAACTTTCCCTTGTCTGCAGAAACCACCAATCAAAGCATTGAATGTTGACGCAACTGGAAAATAACCATGTTCTATCATCTCATTCATCAACTCAAATGCTTCTCGGGTCTGCTTCTCTTGACAAAATGCGTGTATTAAGCAGTCAAAAACAAGAACGCTTGGAATCCCTCCTTCATTTTTCATCTGATCAAAGACCCTTTTTGCCTTCTCAATACTACATTCTGCACAAAAGCCTAATATTCTCAGGCTCCTATCAACTGTTCTGGGAAACAACTTCTCCATCTTTGTAAGATATGCCAGTGCTTTGTCCCATTGATTTTCCTTGTACAGACCGTATAACACACTGTTGTATGGACCAATTTGGCCTTTAGAACCTTCTTTGGTATCCTCCATAAGTTCTAATATATTTAAACCATCTTCCATCCTTCCTCCTGAACATAACCCTTTGATTAATGTATCAAACGTAATGATATTCCAACTAATCCCATCTGTTTTCATGTCGTTGAACATATCAAGTGCTCTATCCAACATCCCAGAATCACAAAAACCAGCGATCAAGGCATTGTAAGTATCTACATTTGGCAGGCAGCCACGCCTCTCCATCTCTTTCAGAAACTGAAATCCAACCTTTGCCTTCCCCAATCTACAGAAGCCTTTTATTAAGGTGTTATAAGCAACAACATCAACTACACCTCCTTTTCTCTCCACTCTCTCCAAAATCTCAACAGCCTCGGCCATTCGACCTAAATTGCAGAGAAGTTCCACCACTTTCGTCACTGTAACTACATCAGGAACAAACCCAGAACTGAAGCTCTTCTCCATCAACACAACTGCATTAACTAAATTCTCTTCTTTGCAGTAAGCAGATATCAAAATATTAAAGGTAACATCATTTGGCTCATTCATTTCATTCATCAAACTCCTTGCCCTCCCAACTCCCATTTTCCCATTCTTGCAAAGTGCATTAATCAATGTGTTATAAATCACCACACTTGGCTTGGTATCCCGCGCTTTCATAGCCTGCAAGAGCTTAAAACCATCAGCAATCCTATTCGTATTGCAAAGACCCTTCATTAAAATCCCGTAAGTGTAGTCATCCCCTCGAACTCCACTTGCCATCATCTTTTTCCTATAAAATTTCTTAGCTAAATCAATGTCCTCCTTGACGAGAACGTCAAGAATGGAATTGAAAACTTTCAACGACGGGGTTCCATGAAACTTTGAAACCAGATCAACAACTTTGATAACATCTTTAATCATGCGTGCACGCCCAAGACCACGTACAATGGTGACAAAAATGGTCTCATCCGGGGGAGAATGAATTGAGTGAGGCATTTCATCGAGCAGTTGGTGAACTGCATTGAAACGGCGAAAAGTACAGAGCTTGTAGATCAAAGCACGGTAGGTGGACTGAGAGTGGGTGAAATCAGGGAACTGGGAGGCCCATTTGAATGTTTGGAGGGCTTGTGTATGTGTTTTTTGGTCTAAAATGAGACGAGCTATGTGCTCCTGACTTGGTGGCAGTGAAGATGACGAGTAGCCAAGTCTAGATTGCAAAGAAAGTGGTCTTCCTCTTATCTTAAGCTTTGAAGGATCAAGGAACTTGAACATGGAGCTGAGTAGAACAACTTTCAAGTGAGTAGAACAACTTTCAAGTGATGAGGAAGTAGAAAGCAACAAATACTTCAATTTGAGATCAGGCTAGCAAGTCAATATTTTACTACAGAGAGCTTCAATCTTCTTCCAAGCAATTTTAAATGAGCCCAGCTCACTTTCTTTATTGGGTTCTTCAATCTAGTATATGTTCCATTCAAAACTGGCTTTTTCTCTTTTTGGGTTCAAGTTCTTCATCATTCAATGACATTGCTCGAACTGTCACATACAGCGACTGGCTAATATACATCCTATAGATATTTGTCAGGATCAACAGCTACATCTGAGAATCATTTCTGAATAAAAAGGAAATGGAGGAAAGTCCAAACACTTCAGTGCATCAAATCTTACCAAACATCAAAACTAAATGCATCATTTCAATCAAGTCTCCAACAATCTAGTATCTACAAACAATCTCACAATACAATACCACATCAACAAATCTCATGCAAAGAGATACAAACAAAGCTAATGAAATCAAAACTGCATATCTCCACATCACATTAAGTCCTAAACTTCTAGTTACAGTTCAAACTCACTTGCCCCAAATATCATTTCCACTATTCCACTACAAACTCATGACAAATGCACAAAGTAAAGACTTTCCACAGAAACAATCTATTCAATCAATAACTCATTATTCATCATTCACCATAACAATCAAAACTTTATTCTTTTCTTGGAATGTCAAAAACTTTATATATATCCATCAATCTCTACAAGCAAAAAAATCGTAACTTGCTACAACAGAGACAATAACAGAAGCTCAATTCGAAAAATTTTCCACTTCCCCCAAGAAATAAAGTTACTTTGACTAAATTTTAATCAAGCTCTTTGACAACCTGAATCCCCATTGTGTTGGCAGTCCCAATAATCGACTTCGAAATGCTCTCCAACGACATGTACTGACAATACGGGTCAGATTGTTTCACCTTAGCGATTTCATAAACGTGCTTTAAAGTGACCGTCGACGCCATCACGTGCCCCGGCCTGCTGCTCCCGGTTTCAATCCCAGCCGCCTTCTTCAAATACCACGTGACCGACGGTGACTTCACCGTGAACTCGAAAGTGTTATCCTTGAAAGCTGTTATCGTCACCGCCATTGGCGTATCCGGCTTGTACTTCTGCGTTCTCGCGTTGAAGTCCTTGCAAAACGCCATCAGATTCAACCTGTACTGACCTAAAGCCGGACCAACCGGCGGAGCAGGCCGAGCCGCACCCGCCGGCACCGTCAGACGGATCGTCGCCGCAACGGGGCGCCGCGTCAGGATCTCCTTCAACGTCGACATGTAAAATTTAGGGTTTTACAGAGGAAGAAGAAAATGTAACGAAAGAGATCTAAAAGCTATTTTCTAAATTGGGCCGGGCCTCACTTGGGCTCGGGCCCACTCTATTAACAAAATGTGATATATTTGCCAACAAAAACATTCCCTTTTATTTACAAAGTATTCTGATACAAACCTATCAAAACTATACCATGAAACCATATGGAACCGTGATAACAATGCATAACAGTAACTATTACATTGATGGAAAATCCCTCACTTATATCGTTCGATTTCAATAAGTTCATCTGATTCGGAAAATAAATTGTTACACAAGTTACAAAAATGAAATTACTTTGTGAAATGTACACAACTGCTCGATAAACCAGTTGCTTGGTTCACAAGGTATTAAGAATACCCTTGAGATGATCAAGTCCTTCAGCTGATATGCTTCTTCTTTTATGTGATCTGGGTATTTCAATCCGAGGAGGAGGGTCCGGGGAGAAGCATATTACGACAACGGTTAAGTTATCGCAGGAGTTGCGCTGCAGTGCCTCTTTGACTAATGATTTGGAGCAGTTTTCAGGGTCATTGCTTAGCATAAGCTCTTTTCTAACCAGTGTGACAGCACATTGGCTGCTCATGACATCCCAGAGACCGTCACATCCTAGTACAAGGAACTCATCCTCTTCGGTTAGGATGAGTTCCTCCAATTCTGGCTCACAGCTTAGAGGGCAAATTGAGCCTTTAGCTCCCTTGATGTGCCAGTCTCCTAGAGCTCGTGCCACGGAAAGTTGCCCATTTAGATAACCATCATAGATTACACCTCCTAGCTTCTCAATTCTTAATCTTTCGGATGTGCAGTTTGGTTTGTGATCCTTAGATAGCTCTATTGCTCTTCCTCGCTTGCCTAACACAGCTCGCGAGTCCCCTGCGTTGGCGATCAGCATTGTCCTGTAAATTTCAAACGTGTTAATTTGCATACATTGCAACTAATAAAGCAACATTTTGCAACAAGTTATTGAGAATTTAACGCACCTTCCTAACATAAGAGCAGCTAAAGCAGTGGTGCCAGAGGTTCTATCAAGAGATTTGTCATCAGCCAATGCATGATCAGCCTTCATGTAAGCACTTTTAACAGCCCTTTTTGTGCTGGTAGGAAAATGTGAATCTTCAACTATGTATTTGAGCATGTTTTCTTTCACAAATGTCGCTGCATCAACCCCGCCATGCCCATCAAAAACCTGCACTAACGTTGTACTAAATCTTAGCACACTATCCGAGTAATACTAGTAGCAGCAGCAGCAGAAGAATTATTTAAGCATTTTCAACCAAATATTATCAAGACTGCATACCCCATAATATGCCCCATTAGAATGGAAATCTTTACCCAGATGTTCGCGAAGATCATCTATACAGATATACTCATCTTCCATGAACTGTTTTGGCCCTTTTTCTGAGTAACTCCCCGACCTGTACACTGGTTCAAACTCTGAATTCTCAGCCACTGGCGGCTTCATGCTTACGATTCCAATATCTGCTTCCTAAATCAGGCACAACAATCACAACAATGAGATCAGATATACATCATAAGCAATCAGGTTATCACAAACACAGGTACAAGATCATCAAGGTGGATATTAATGACGAAATTAAAAAAAGAACAATTTGGGCAAACGAATATGATACTGACCGATTCGCATAACCAAGCCGAGCTACTACAGTGCCGCATAGTGGTGACATTTCTAGGAGGTTTAGCAGCACTAACTTGATTAGAATTTTCCATGTTTTCTTCCTTTTGAACCTGATCTTGATCCATAGCAGACACTTTTCCATTGCCGCATTTACACATTGGATTCGCAGATGCATTATTATTATTATTATTATTATTATTATTATTATTATTATCAACCCCTCCTCCCACCAATCTCTCTCCAAATGTTCCTGCCATAATACACCAAAACAGAACCCTCCACCTTCTATTTCATATCAATCAACCCATTTTACAAGCACAGAACTTTCCTTAGAGCACCTCTGCAAATGTTGTTAAAAACTTGATGACAACAAAAATTCAAACAAAGGGTATCACTCAAAAATTATATTTCTATAACCCCAGATTAAAGAAGTAAGAGAATGTTGATTAAAAAGTAAAGTAAAGGCCACAGAAAAGTAGCAGGGAAGGGAGGACCATTGACAGAGAGAAACACAAGAGAGAAAAGTTAGTTAGTTATATTCAATCAATACCATCAAACACTCCCTCACTTCTCGCTCTAAATTATACTCACATGGGGATGGGGAACTGCCACGTGTTGCTTAATGAGTCTGTAATCACTCTTTCATTAATTTAAGTATGATTTAGATTTGGATTTGCAGAGAAAAAAAAAAACAGATGGTGGGTTGTGTCAGAGTTATGTCTCTTTCAATTCATTACCTTTTGGATCTACCAGCTTCGCTGGATTTACGTGTTTCACGTGTTGAATTAAGTGTCAGCAACTTGTTAGTTATAATGTAAATGCAGGTTGGTTGACGATTCACTTCATAAATAACTTAAAATTTTTAACTAGATAAAAAAGTGAAGATACATCTGAACTGGTCTGAGATGATGTATATTCAATGCTATTCATGAATGTAAAGATGCATATGTATATCATGCGCACAAAAGGACATATCATGGTTGATAAATATCTATCAGTCAACCTCTTAGAATCCTGAGGATCTATTTCTGTACCTTGTACTGGTCCAAGTTAACCAGCTGGAGGAAACTGAGCGATGGAGATTCAATCAAGTGGCATATAGAGATAAAATAGTTTGGAGTGACCATAAATATCACGTTTGTGTAACACCATAAACATCAAACAGAAGTCTTTTTCATTGATTAATACAACCTTTGAGAAAGTCTAGCTACTTTTTAAATTAAATGCATACAAGGCATAAAGATAAGTATTCACTTGATATAGTGATGGGAGAATAGTCTAGATAATTTGACAAATATAATCACTGTGGTTCAAAAGTAGCTTGTTAGTGGTCCATGAGAAGCAAGTTGGACCTCTTTTCAGATAGATGGGACCAAGAAGCTGGTGCTGGTGTTGTTTCCTTTGTTTTCTATTACAATTTTGGTAGATGTTCTGTGCCAATTTTCCTAATAGGAAGAAACCACTCAACTTCTCATTAGCATGTCAAACAACACCAGGAATCAAGCACTAAATCATATTTTCAGTCTTGTAATGATAGTCTAACCATAGCTAACACACATGTAATGGGCCACTTTCAATTGAATCACATAATTCAGGCATATCCCTCCTGTATGTTATGATGCATGACATCTGTAGGACCACTACCACCACCATGACTACCACTACCACCACCTAATAAGGACCCAGGATTTTCCAGTACATATGGACTGCACCCATGTTGTTGTCTCTCACTATGGCCTTACATCATGACAATGACAATTATCACAAACATTAAAGTTGGAAATATTCTTCACCATAAACTTCAACTTTCATAACTGTGTTTCTTGCTTCAGGGTCTTCACTTTATTAATTAAACTACTATTTTCTTTCTTTTTCCCTCCAAGCTCATTGTCTCATTAAAAACCACATGCTAACGGTTCTTTGGCTTCATTTAAGAGTTTTCAACATCTTCTGCTAATCTGTGAGTTCTGCATATAACTTGTCTGACATGCTTTTGTAGTATTTTGGTTTCATTTCCTCCTATTTTGGTAGGTATTGTTGTTTTTAACATTTTCAGTTTCGGATTTTGACTTTTGTTCATGTTGTTACTAGGTAGCTTTGTTGTTCTTCAATTCGAAGGGCTAATCAAGATCGTGTTTAGTGTTATTAGGCAATTAATCATGAGAATAGTTTGGCTTGTGGTGGTGTTGATTTTCTACAAAGAGTTTTTTCTACATGGATATGCTTCAACAGTCCCAAAAGTGATAAACATTGGAGCAGTTCTCTCCTCCTCAACTCATATCGGCAAAGCAGCAAAAGTGGCCATAAATGCTGCTGTGGATGATGTTAACTCTGATCCCAACACTCTTGTTGGAACCAATTTCAAACTTCAAATGCAGGACAATAATTACAGTGGTATCACAACCATTGCTGAGAGTAAGCAAAACAATACTAATAGACCCTTTTCTAACTCAAATATCTGCTATTTTATTCACTACTCTTTCTCTTCTCTTTATTGTATCTGTTGATGCAGCCTTGAAGTTGATGGACAGAGAGACAGTGGCCATAATCGGTCCGATGGATTCTGTGACGGCTCATGTAGTATCACATGTTTCTAATGAGCTACAAGTCCCTCTAATGTCATTCTCTGCCACAGACCCTACCCTCTCTTCACTTCAGATCAAGTACTTTGTTAGAACTTGTCAAAGTGATCTATATCAGATGGCTGCAGTAGCAGAAATCATTGACTACTTTGGGTGGAGAGAAGCCATAGCAATATATGCTGATAATGAACATGGAAGAAATGCAATTGCTGCATTAGGAGATAAGCTTGCAGCAAAACGTTGTAAGATAAGTTTCAAAGCACCTGTGAGTCCCACAGCAACAAAAGATGAGATCACTGACTTGCTGATCAAAGTAGCTCTAATGGAGTCTAGAATATTTGTAGTTCACAGCTCTACAAGTTGGGGTCTAGAAGTGTTCCATGTTGCTCGATATCTGGGAATGCTTGCGCCTGGCTATGTCTGGATAGCTACTGACTGGCTTTCTACTGTCTTGGATACTGATTCTCCTCTGTCTCTAGATGTAATGGAGGACATTCAAGGAGTTCTTTCGTTACGAATGCACACAAAAAATTCTGTACTTAAAAGAAGATTTGTTTCCAGATGGAAAAATTTGACCAATGAAGAGAATTCTACTGAGCCTATTGGTTTGAATGCATATGCATTTTATGCATATGATACTGTGTGGCTGCTTGCCAATGCAATTGATTCATTCTTCAGGCAAGGAGGGAATATAACTTTTTCAAAGGACTCAAAATTACTTCAGTTAAAAGGAGGAGACTTGCATCTAGATGCTTTAAACATTTTTGATGGTGGAAAGCTGTTGCTTAATAGTATTTTACAAGTTAATATGTCTGGTGTTTCAGGTCCTGTCGAGTTTAATTCAAAGGGAGAGCTAATGAACCCTGCATATGAAGTTATCAATATCATTGGCTCTGGGTATAGGAGGATTGGTTATTGGTCTAATCAATCAGGAGTATCCACAGTCCCTCCAGAAGTACTTTCCACAAAGCAATTCAATGCTTCTAGTACAAGTCATAGGTTGTACAGTGTCATTTGGCCAGGGCAGACTTCACAGAAGCCACGTGGCTGGGTTTTTCCAAACAATGGAAGACATTTGAAAATTGGAGTACCACGTAGGGTCAGTTTTCGCGAATTCGTATCAGCTAAAGGAACTGATACTGTAACTGGATACTGCATTGATGTTTTTACTGCTGCTCTTAACTTGTTGCCTTATGCTGTCCCTTATAAGTTCATCCCATTTGGCGATGGTCATAACAATCCGAGTGGCACTGAGCTCATTCGTTTGATCACTGCTGGTGTGAGTGTTCTAAATATACTCATAGGCCACATACTATGTACAAGATTAGACTAACTTGATTGTTATTAACCAACTTCCATACAGGTTTTTGATGCAGCAGTTGGTGACCTTGCTATTGTTACAGACAGAACAAGGATGGTGGACTTCACTCAGCCATATATAGCATCTGGACTAGTCGTTGTTGCCCCAGTTAGGAAGCAAAATTCCAATGCTTGGGCATTTTTAAGACCATTTAGTCCATTAATGTGGGCTGTCATTGTTGTGTTTTTCCTTGCTGTTGGTGCAATCGTTTGGATTTTGGAACATCGAGAAAATGATGACTTTCGTGGACCTCCTAAAAGACAAGTGATCACTGTTTTCTGGTAACTAATTTGCTTGGTGCCAATACTAACCATTACTCTAAAAAATTAACACAAATTCTGATATTGCAGGTTTAGCTTTTCAACTATGTTCTTTGCTCATAGTAAGTGAAATAATGCCGAGTATTTTCATGCTTATGGTACATATATGGTGGCAGAAGTAACCAGCTGCCTTGTGTTTATGCAGGAGAAAGTGTAGTAAGTAGTCTTGGTAGATTAGTGATAATTGTATGGCTATTCGTGGTCTTCATTATAAATTCAAGCTACACAGCAAGCTTGACCTCAATCCTCACAGTGCAACAGCTTTCTTCTCCTATTAAAGGCATTGATGATCTGAAATCAAGTAAAGATCCAATTGGGTATCAGCAAGGTTCATTTTCAAGAAACTACTTGGTTAATGAATTAAACATTGATGAGTCCAGACTGAAGCCTTATAACTCAGAAGAAGAGTTTGCAAAATCCTTGAAAGATGGCCCTCATAAAGGTGGCGTTGCTGCAGTCATCGATGACCGCGCATACATAGAGCTCTTCCTTTCAACTAGATGTGAATTTAGTATTGTAGGCCAAGAGTTCACCAGAAATGGCTGGGGATTTGTAAGTATCTTACTACCATTCTTTATTACAAACTTCAGTTCAGCTATTCTAGATTCTAGTTTTTGTTTCTGATGAATTCTGATATGTGTTCAGGCGTTTCCCAGAGATTCACCATTAGCAGTAGACATTTCAACTGCAATTTTGAAGCTTTCGGAGAATGGGGAGTTGCAAAGGATACATGACAAATGGCTTTTGAGAAGTGCTTGTAGTTTACAAGGAGCAAAACTAGAAGTTGACAGGCTTCAACTAAGAAGTTTCTGGGGTCTATTTGTTTTATGTGGTCTAGCTTCCTTGGTCGCTCTCTTGATATATTTCATACAGATTTTGTTGCAGTTCAGGCGCCATGGCCCTGAGGATACTGAGTCCTCCAGTGGAAGCTCAAAATCGAATCGACTTCAGACATTTCTTTCGTTTGTCAATGAGAAGGAAGAAGAAGCGCGAAGCCGGTCTAAGCGGCGGCAGATAGAGAGATCCTCTTATAGAACTGAAGATGAAAACTGAAAAATGCAAGTAACCACTTCAGTATAGGATGGAGAACTTCCAACTTCAATATTGTAATCAGCATTTTTGATGCAGCTGATGATACATCATATCATACATAGATTTTACATATACTAGACTTCTAGTAACTTTGTACAATAATTGATTAATATAATAATCAACTGTTTTGGTTCAGCTAATAATACATTACAGCATTAGCTAGTAAGTTAACCGACACACATTGGATCAATCTTGCCCTAGTGCAGCAATTGTGTGACCGTACATCTTCTGAAGAAACACAGGCTGATGCAAGTTAGAGGACATCATTCTTGAAGTATTTCTGATAGCATTCCTCTTCCCTACAATATCTGCATACAACTTTGTATACTTCAATCAATAGTTTAGGAAATCGGCTTGTGAAATACTCATCAAATCCTTCTGGAACCGGTCCAACAAGTTCCTGAAAGTATGACCAAAAGAAATATCAATCAAATATCAGCAAGTGGTCATTGTTTTATCATGCAGATACTTCTATAACAATAGATCATCATGATATATCATGCTTTGAAGTATTAACACTACTGTAATAGCTGTATTGGAGTTTGGATCATAGAAGCAAGTCAAATCTGAAATATGCTACTGAGAACATCAAAAGCACCAAACTAGGTTTCTCAAGCCACAAATCTTATATTGCAGAACACACAGCAGACTTTGAAAATTAGTGTAATTATCCATTAAGAGAAACTAACCTGAATTTCTCTAGGAAGTTCTCTATAATGGTTCAGCTTGTTGCGCATGACCCTCAATAGGTCTCTAACACTGTCAAATCTATATCGACGGTAATGGCCAATATTAGCAATGAATATTGGTTCCATCTTTTCATTCCATTTTGTACCTAGAGCCACTGATGCAGTACTTTCTAACTCTTTCAGGATCACAGAACCAGTCTCTCTATCTTCTAACTCTATCCTGTCACTTGTGTCGCGTAGAAATGAGAGTCTCATCTCAGAACTCCAAAATAAGGGATGATACAACACTTCAAATGCTCTTGGCCTGACAACAAATTATAACATCTTACAGGCTGTAGATCCATGGTGGAATTCAGCAATATCACTATGGACTAGTGGCAGTAAACAGTTACCTCAGTTGAGGGTCTGGATTTAACAAACGTAAAATGATATCCTCAGCTTCAGGGATCTGCTTCACTAAAGAAAGGTTCAATTTGTTCTTTGTAATGTTGATATCTCGTTCAAGACGATTTCCAAAGGGATGTTTCCCGCCAGTAATGCAGAAATACAGGAGACAGCCCAAACTAAACAAATCTACTGCACGAGTTTGGCGTCCATGGAGAAGTTGTTCAGGAGATTGCCAACCAGAGCTCCCACAACCTGCAATCAATTTGAAAATTAACCCAAAACCATTTATTTTACAGATAGAGCCAGCAGCATGCATGTGCATAGCAAGTTGGAACTTGATTTTGCACATAGCTTAACAAATATATGTAGTTGTTGGTTTAATCTCTGACAATAATAGGATTAATTCATCAACGAAGTGTGTCATTACTCTAACATCAACTCAAAGCAAGTGTATTAAATAAAATTTTGATTGTATTAGCAAGAGTACTTGCCAGCTGTAGCATGATGACTCAAAGAAGACATATCTCCAAGGAGACGCTTGCTAATGCCCATATCTGAAAGCTTAGCACATAAAGATTTTTCCCTAATTATCAACACATTTTGAGGCTTCAAGTCTCGATGAATTATTCCCAACTCATGTAGATGCACAAGCCCAGAAATCATGTCCCTGCCTTACAGACAGATTCAATTGCGGCAAGTCATGAACCACAAAATGAAGGACAAATGACAAAAATAAAAGAGGTGAACAATGTTTTCATGTTTGAACAACACTAACCTCATCAATTTTAATAAAAGCGGTAATGGATGGCCATTTGCTTTCCACAAGTTGACAGCTTGCATGCCGCTTCTCACTGAATCCAGCCGAACCTTATACTCACTCATAGTTTTCGAAGGTTGACCCTCAATGAAGGGTAATGGCTTGTGACATGAATCTAAACAAATTTGAATCAAATCATCTAAGCTGCAACTACAGCGCTCCAGCGAAAGATAAACAAAATCTCTATCGTTCTCCACCCCATACCATCGAACAATGTTGGGATGCCTATCAGAAGCAATAAGATTTTGAATTTCTTTTAAAGCCACATCATGATGAGTCCGAACAAGACGTTTAACAGCAACTTGACGACCTTCATAGATTCCTTCAAGGACAATGGTACCATTACTTCCCTTGGCTATTTCAGTATTTGTCACAAATAACTTGCCAACTCTTCGTCCATTAGGAACACTATCCACCAATCTGTTAAGGTCTCTAAATAATAGGTTCGAATCATCAACATCGCCATTTTCAGATGCAATTAGCTTATCATTATCGGCAGTACCACTACTCTTTCCTGATTTACGAGCTTTCTTTCGTTTGGAAGCTCCAGCACGTAAATTAGAATCTCCAAACTTCTTATCTGACAGAAATAGTCCTTTAACACCTAGAGCACAGTAATAAATAGCTAGGCCAACAATAACTGTAGCCAACAAAAATAAAGACAACGAGGTTAACCACTTAGAAATGATTGAGACATTGTTATAAGGCGTTTTTCCATTGTATGAACCATCATTTCCAGATACTTCAACATTATGTTCTTGTTTTGGCAATGTATCAGAATCAGATTGAGCAGGAAGTATAGCCTCCGAATGGGGTGGTGAAGAAATTGTAGTTTCATTATGACTGTCAGTTGCTTCGCCATCCTTAGGCTGAGAAGGGAGAGTTATGTTTGAAGATGGCAAAGAGAGATGAGTCGTAGTAGAAGCATATGAATTATCATGTTTTCGGAAACGTTGAATCACACCTTTCGATTGACATGCAAATGGCATGACAAAATTACTGCCAATTTCTGGACCAAACTCATAGCTTGTGTTCATAGTAGCAGCAATAACTGGATTCTCAACTTCTTGGCAAAGAAAAGCATATCCAATTTCAGCAACTCTCATACTCCAGGAAATACGAGATGAGTTGGGTCGGTAGGACTTCAAAATGTAATCTGTCCTTGTAATAAAAAGGTGTTGGAGCCCTGTCTGTTGAAGCTCGGTAGGATTTCTTAAACCAGACTTTGACTGCTTTTCAGCAACTGTATCATACTCGTGTAAACCATTCTCCTCTTCATGAATGTGCAGTTCAGTCAAGGAATCAGGAGACTTGTAAGTCCGAATTAGTTTTCCAGTTTTGGCATCAACGACAAACACAGTAGTTATCTTCGATCCAAGTATAACTGCGCCATCCTCTGCTATGAATGGTTTCGTGAATTCTTCAATAGTCCTTTCGAGTTTCTGTAAGCACAACAGAATAGTTGATTATAAAGTGAAAATGTATAAGCAACCATGAAGCAAATATAAATTATAATCCTACCAAAAAAAAAAAAAACTAGGTAGACAACAACAGGAAAGACTTCAAAGCATATTGGATGGAGATAATTCCCAAGAAAACGAGTAAGCAACAATTAAATTAACTCAAGAAAGCATATAAAAGGCTCCTAGGTTTCAGATAATTAAGGCATATCGCAGCAATCAAGAATGCAAATACACCTCCAAATCTCTTATAAAGGGCATTAACATGACAATCAAGAATATATTCTTTTAACCATACCATTCGGTTACCATGATGATCTATTAAGTACAACCCCCAGTCATCCCCACACTCCAATGAAAACCTTGTTTCCAATGCATTATGACCATCATCACCTTGACGTTTGGGAGCTTGATATTTAGAGTAGATTGGTAATCCTGTGGGAAGTCTCCAAATTTCTGACCCACTACCATCTCTCAAGGAAATTGTTCCATCCAAACCAGCACCTATCCTTGTAACAGCAGGCCTGTTGTAATGAGAAACAAAAACCAACATCAAAGTCTTGCATTTAGGTAGTTTACACATTTTTCCACTGTAGAAGTACATCAAACAAAAATAATCCAAATAAATGATAACAAAGTCAACTCGACAGATGTATGAATTTATAGACTAAATGCTTCAATATCAATATCTCAACAGCTGTTGAGTAAAACCTGATTGCCAATGATGCACTAACCCTCAATATAGCAATTGTAGCTGATAATATGCATCATCAAACAAACACTGATACCATGAGATATAACTTTCCAAAAAATCACGACAGACAATTGGTATCATACAAGCAAAGAGACCATTCTACTTTTTGAGGTAACCAGCGAGCCAAATTCTGCATGCAGCGCCACACGCCACGAACAGAACACATACCTATGCAATCTCCTATTACATCCTAATGATGAATTTTTACTCTAAATCACACTGATAAGACGTAATAACATACCCTGAACCAGTCTACGTCTAAACCCTGGGACTAAAATTAACGAAAAAAACTAAAAAATTCGAAATAAAGGGAGGCCAACTCTAGTCTACGTCTAAACCCTGAACCAGACACATACCGTAAACCCACAATCAACTCACAAAATCGAAACGTCTCAACACAATTCAATAAGAGAAGGAAAATACGACTCACTCAAGAGAAAGCAGTGATCTCGAAGCGGGTCGGGCCAAAACCAAAGAACCATGATCAATACCGTAGCTTTCAAGTCCGGAGAAACAATAAATCAGATGGAGCAGCAATACCCAGAAAAAGAGGCGTCCCATTTCATCAGAAGTCCCCTAGAACAAGTCGAAGCTGACGAGATGATCATATCTTATACACGTATACCACGAAAGCCAAAGACTTTTCAGCGAGTTTGGACTGATTATGGGGTCAAGTCAATGTTTTTCCTTTACAACAACAGAGACCAAAGTAAATTCCATGCTTATTCAAGTTCACAATTTTAGGATCCACATTAACTTGAACTTGCTATGATGGTCTTTCTATTCTTCTGTCTTGTCCCACTTTAACACGTAACTGGGCCGACAAAACCACTAATTGGGCCTGAGCCCATTAAACAAATACCTCAAAAGGAGGAGGTTCGTCTTCAACCTGGTGAAGCAAAGTAAAAGCAAAAGCAAAAGCGCGGCAGTCTTTCATCACTGAGTGGTTTTCAGTTGACAGTTGAGAAAGCTCTATAGAATACGATCGTTGGAAGATGTTGAAGAGCAACGTTTTCAGCAAGAAGACACGAAACAACAAGATAAAGAAGGAGGTTAGAGAAGTTTACCTCCGTGACGACATCTCCTGTGGCGTCTCCTCTTGCTCCGCCTGCAAAAACCTCGCCTCCACTTCCTCTCCACTCTCCTCCTCCACCGTAATTCTTGTTCTCGATACCAATGTCGTCCTAAACCAGGTTTCGAGATTTTTTTTTTCATTTTTTTAAAAGAAATTGTTTTGGTCTTGTGAGGTTTTGTGTTCATGTAGTTGAGGTAATTGCAGATTGATTTGCTGGAAAATACGGCCTTTGACAATGTGGTGGTGCTATCTGTTGTGTTGGACGAAGTTAAAAACAAGAACTTGGCTGTCTATAATCGAATTCGTGCTCTTTGTAATAATTCCCTCAGAAATTTCTATGTTTTTGCCAACAAGTTTCACAAGTCAGTTCCCATTTCTTCCCTTTTTGAATTCAATTTCATCATTATCGTGCACGTTAAGTTAGAAAGTTTCAAGTGTATTTATTGTTTAGGGATACACATGTTGAGAAGATGGAGAAAGAGTCTCCAAATGATCTCAATGACAGAGGTTCGTTTACTTCTATATTTGTGAATATTGGTTTCCTTTATGGTGAATTGCTGTATGCATTTTTTACTACTTTATGTGATTCATTCAGCAATTAGGGTGGCAACTCAGTGGTATCAGAAGCATCTTGGTGCTGCTACTCGTGTTATGCTTGTGACTAATGATAGAGAGAATAAGAGGAAGGCTATTGAAGAAGGCATTTTAGCTGAGACGAGTACGAGGAGTGTCTTCTTGTTTGTATTTAGTAGTTTTTTTTGTGATGGTAGGTTGGTGATTAAAAGTTGTTTCTGTTCTCAGTTGAGTCCTATGTGAAGTCATTGGGGCAGCCAAATTTGCTGGACCTTGTTGTACAGCCTGCATCTGCTGATGTAAGTATGGAAGATGCTGAAGATTTAAGACCTTCAAAGAGGAAGGTTGTTTATGCTGAGGTATGAAGGTGGATTTTCAGTCAATGTCGGTTTTCATGATATGATGTGGTTTTTTTAAGTTTTATTTTTCCTTTTCTGTTGTTTAGCATAAACCAATTTCTGAAATTACTACTGGGTTGCGTCGTGGAATATATCATCAAGGAAAACTTCGTGTTAACCGATATAATCCATTCGAAGCTTATGTTGGAAGTGAGAGTATTGGTGATGAAATAATTATTTATGGACGAACAAACATGAATAGAGCTTTTGATGGTGATATAGTGGCTGTAGAACTTCTACCAAAGGAACAATGGCATGAAGAAAAATCATTGTTAGTAGCAGATGAAGGTATGTTAATGTTCTTCCACTTTCCTTAACAAGATGAATACCCGCCCATTATTATAGATGTAGGTTGTTCTTCCGGGACTATGGTTACATGTGATTTAGCCTAGTTGTGGGGATTAGTTGGTTCATGTGGCCTTATGTTTTTAACTTCTTGGAAGCTTGCTATATTTGGAAAATTGAATTGGTACAAATTTGTTTTGAAAATTCTTTGTTTTTTTTTTCCCTCACACTAGAGGAGGAAGAAGATGTTCATCTGGCTCCAAGCAGTGCTGATGATGCTCCTAGAAATACCAATGTTGTCAATGCTAGTGACCAAAATGCTGTTCCAAATCGTCCATCTGGTCGGGTAGTTGGCATTATAAAAAGGAACTGGCATTCGTGAGTTGACTGCTTTATCTCCTTTATTCCACTGAAGTTTTTCCTTGAGCTGTTGTTTGACCAATTAATCTGTTCATTTGACCGACTTGTTACTGAATAAATAACATGATGCAGTTATTGTGGATCTCTAGACCCAATGCCTTTGCCTGCTGGTAGTGGTAGTATTGCCCATGCATTGTTTGTCTCCAAAGAACGTCGAATTCCGAAAATCCGGATTCAAACTCGACAGCTCGAGAATCTTTTGAACAAAAGAATAGTTGTGGCAGTTGATTCTTGGGATCGTCAATCTCGATATCCTTCTGGTCACTATGTACGGGTCATAGGAGATATTGGTGATAGAGATACTGAAAGTGAGGTGGGTACAAGAAAGTTTGTTTTTTAGTTTGATAATATCTCTTGTGTGTGTGAGAGAGAGAGAGAGAGAGAGAGGGGTGAGATTGGAGTTGGGAGTTGAATTGACTTCCTTGCTGGTAGATAATGATGTGACCCGATGAAATTTAAGTTGGTAATGACATCATTTCATCCGTGAATATTGCAGATGGTTCTGATAGAGAATGATATAGATGCTAGGCCATTTTCTACTCAAGTTTTGGCATGCTTGCCACCATTGCCATGGTCAGTATCCTCAGAAGATTTGGCCAACCCAATCAGGCTTGATTTGCGCCAAATCCGTGTGTTCAGTGTTGATCCTCCAGGTTTGTGTGATGAAATGTTGTTAGTTTGATCCTTCATTTTGACAATAGTTCTTGATATATATTGGAACTTTAACTGATCAAGTAAGGATCTTTATGATTTTGGTTTTTGTAGGTTGCAAAGATATTGATGATGCATTACATTGTACAGCTCTCCCAAATGGAAATTATGAAGTTGGAGTTCGTATCCTTAATAAATTCTTCACTCCTAGTATGCATTGTGAAGTTGGAGTTGGTAACTGTAATTTAAATATGAATTACAAATTACAATGGTTAGAGTTCTATAAGATTACCACATCCTTTTACTTTGTTCATCTATATTTTCGGTTCAATCTTTGTATCTCTGATCAGCCATAACACCTTATGTTTGCTGTTTTTTTGCATTTTAATAGTCTTGTCATTTCCCATATACATGTACCTGCAGTAAGTGTCCTCTTTGGAATTGTTTTCATTGGAATCAATAATCTGTAATTTTCAAGTTTTTTATAGTTCTGATCTGCTAGACTAAGATGGACTTTTCAATTCCCCCCTCAATCTGAGGGGATGGGTTGTTGTATAAAAAGTATCTTTGTTTCTGTTTCTTACCAAAATTAATCGAAGATAAACAAAGCTTATCTGATTGCATAGAGTATGTTGTTTTCTTGGTGAATAACTTTGTCAACCTTGTGATAAGTGCAAGCATTTCCTTTAGTGTTTTTCATTAATGATTTTATATAGATATTGCTGATGTAACCAATTTTGTTCACCCTGGCACTCCACTTGATGATGAGGCCTCTAAAAGGGGAACCTCCACGTACCTTGTTGAGCGTCGAATAGACATGCTTCCTAAACCTCTTACAGAAGGTATGCTCTGATACTAGTGTTCTTGTAGATGTAGTTGGATTGTTTTTCTTTTAATTTCAATACCTATGTATAAATATTCAAAATTTTATGTGTAAACTCTATTTGACATTTTCACACACATTTAGCTGTTAAATTTTGCTTGCAGATATATGCTCACTACGAGCTGATGTGGAAAGGCTAGCCTTCTCTGTTATTTGGGTATGTGCAACTGTAGTTTTATAGGTTATATAGTATGGTATTTTAAGGATTTTCACACTGTTTTGTCCATATATCAGTTTGTATTATCAGCTATTATTTTTATTTTTTATTTTTTATTTTTATGGACGTTGGGGGATACACTTATTACTGGAGGAACAAAGTGTAGAATGAGGTTATATACACATTATGGTTGTTCTGCATCATTCAATAGTTCTGTCTTTCCTGTATCCATGTTTAGCTGTTGATATATTTTTATATGAATTCACTAGTCTTTCCAATGGACTGTATTGAGACATTTCTCTTGTTTGCTTCTAACAATATTCTACAAATGTATAATTGGGAAGACCATGCTTATAGAACTTGCTAGGATGCATCTTGTTTCGATTATCTTTTTGTTGTGAGATCTGTTGTGATTCTTACCTAAAAAATCATTTTCAACATCAGGAAATGACGCCTGAAGCAGAGATCATTTCTACAAAATTCTCAAAAAGTGTTATAAAATCATGTGCAGCATTGTCTTATGTTGAAGCTCAGGCCAGAATGGATGACAAGTATACTCTCTTACCTAGACTTTGCACATCTATAATTGTAATCCAGATAAATTTTTATATTTCACTTTAATTGTATTTGTGATTTGTTGTCATTTTTTTTCTAGTAATTATCTCTGATCAATGTCTCTACTTCTATCCCTCTACACTTGCTGTGTCATTTCACTATTATCTGTCTTTATGGTCATTATCTGGAGAACCATAGTATTTATGTTTTTGTTTCCGCAGTCGATTGGTGGATCCGTTAACTACAGACTTGAGAAATATGAATTCTTTAGCAAAGGTAAGCATATCAAGAAGCTTGCTTGACTTGTGCATTGCATAATGTGTTTATAAAGTGGACTTGACATGCACTGAGTTACTCTGAGATGTCTTTGTTTGTTAATTTTCTGCAGGTAATGAGGCAGAAACGCATTGACCGGGGAGCCTTAACTCTTGCTTCTGCTGAAGTTAAATTTCAAATTGATACAGAGACTCATGACCCCCTTGACGTTGGTATGTTGTCTGAAATGACATTCTTTTTTACATAATACTACTACGCTCTTTGATATATTTCAAAACGTATATGCTGATTGTACATTATGATATCCTTCTATTCTCCCCATGTTTGTTTTTTCATCTAATGTCTTATTAGTCCTTATTTTAACATTTTACTCATGGATTTTGTGAAGTTTTAAGACAATTACTCCTATAAGACTTGAAGATAAAACAAACAAGAATAACTGTTGAATTGCTTCTGACAGGCATGTATCAAATTCGAGAAGCAAACCAAATGGTGGAGGAGTTTATGCTTGCGGCTAATGTTTCAGTTGCTGATCAAATCCTTAAATTGTTTCCTGCTGTTTCATTATTGAGGTAATATAGAAGCAATTTTCTCAGTCTATTTTGTTTGTTTCAATTAGCTTATGTAATTGATTAATTCTGGGGGAGCAGGCGTCATCCTTCTCCAACAAGAGAAATGCTTGAACCTCTGCTGCGTACAGCTGCTGCTGTTGGTATTAGTTTGGATGTCTCATCATCGAAAGCATTGGCTGACTCACTCGACCATGCTGTGGTAAGGCTACCATTTGCTTGTTTGATGACTAAGCTGTTGTCATTCACTGATAGACAACAATCTTGTTGGGCATGCTTTTTGTTTTTGGCTCATTAGTTTATCTGGTTTCTAAGTTTGTTTTGGTTTTCTCCTTCCATATTATATATTTAATTTGGGCAAGTCACCTAGAGTATATTATATTTTGTTTGTACGCGCATTTAATCTCTTAAGTTGTCAGGGCGATGATCCATACTTCAATAAGCTGATACGAATACTGGCAACTAGATGCATGACTCAGGTATTTCACTTGCATAATCTAGCAAATTTAAGAATGCACATAGTATGGGGCATATCTTGATTGCTTTTGCTTGATTGAAATTCAGGCAGTTTATTTCTGTAGTGGGGATCTCAGCCCTCCAGAATTCCATCATTATGGGCTTGCAGCACCTTTATATACTCACTTCACTTCTCCTATAAGGAGATATGCTGGTATGTAATAATATGATTTTTGTGCAGTTTGTTTTTCATGGATGGGATATTTTACTTACACTTCGAATTTTCTTTCCTCTAGATGTTATTGTGCACAGGTTACTTGCCGCATCTTTAGGAATATACACGCTTCCAACCATATTTCAGGACAGACCCCAACTTACTAGTATTGCTGATAGTAGGTTTTCTTACCTCTTTAATCTATGGTCCATGTAGCATGAGAGTTTAAGCATTTTGCATCTCCATGACAGCCATATTTATAAATTCCGTGCATATTTTACTTGCTATCTTTATGTTTGCAAAGTCCATCTGCTTACAGGTGAAGTCTTTTTGTGGTGTAAGAATCTTGATTGTTTACTTCCCTTCAGATTTGAATTATCGGCATAGGAATGCCCAAATGGCAAGCAGGGCCTCAGTAGAGCTCCATACTCTCATCTACTTCAGAAAACGGTATATCATTATTACATTCTCCTCTTTCACTCTCAGACATGGAAGATATGGTGAATTTTTCTTTCTTTTTTTTCTTTTGTAGGCCCACGGACACAGAGGCAAGAATTGTGAAGATAAGATCAAATGGTTTTATCGTTTTTGTGCCCAAGTACGCCGTCCCCTTAACCTTTTATGTGATTTTCTCCATGAATGAAATATGTGAATTGCTATCGCCGTGAGCATCTGCACAAATATGAATAAAACTGTGGCTCCCATGGATGATTCATCAACCTCTTCTTCTTCACCATTGGATGAACATTTTCAGTAGTGTTCCTCTGCATCATGTGTTCATTGTCCTATTGTGCTTCTCTAAATGGAAATATAGTCTCATTAACATATAAGAGCACATGGGGAAATATCATCATATATATATTGCTTGAATAAAAAAACCGTATGAATAATCATGTGTTACAATATGCTCATTTCAGGTTTGGCATAGAAGGACCAGTGTACTTGACCTCAAAAGACCAGAAGGGAAGTGGTGAATGGTATATAGACGAACAGCAACAGAAGATCAGAAAGATGGACAATAGCATTTCTTATACTGTTCTGCAGACATTGAATATTCACTTGGAAGTTGTTGAGCCTCAGCCTAACCGTCCAAAACTTCAACTGACGCTCATATAGAGGTTTTTTCTGCACCTCTCTTCAATGTAGATTAGAAAAAGAAATAGTAACTTACAAACAAACGGAATGATTTGTTTTATACACCTGTTGTATCAATATTTGGTGTGAAAATTTGAGGTTAAGGCACCATTGGATTGGAGAAGTTGCCAAATAGTTTATAATTACATTTATTCACCTTCAAATTGTTCTTTGTTCCAGCTGTAATCTTGGTTTTGAACAATCTTATTCCATCAGATTTTTCTAGCTTTCACTGTTGAAGCACATATATGAAATGTGAAAACCAGTTTAGACGAAGAAATGAATGAATATATTACAAACAATAATATATATGCCCCAGATTGACGATTGGGACCATTTGATTGCTTTTACAATATAATGAGACTGACTCCTATTTTGTTCTACCTTCTTCAGTATTACACACTTTGACACACCACCACTTTGCCCCCCGGAAAATCTCTCATGACAGCCACAAAACACGCCTTATATATATCACACCAAAAATGAATTCCATTGAAGGAGTACTGTATATATGTTGAGCTTGCTCTTTCAGATTGTAGACGACTCTCTTCATGAGTCATGCATGTCTTTTGCAGACGCTCAAGATACTTGTACGTGGTTTCCTCTAGCTTTTTAAGGAGTTGTTTAGGTCAGAATCCATAGATACACAGTTGACCAGGAAGTGAGTGCCACAGATGCAACCAAATATGTCCATAAAAAGAGCACTGAACACTCCTCTTGAGCCACATCAAACAGCTGGGTCATAGTCCCTGCCATAAAAATGCATTCCAATGTTAATATATGCCTTCAAGTTGGTAAAAACCGTTGCTGGAGAATGACTCAGGACCCTGTTAAGTAGATATTGTCTGTTATTCAGGTCACACACTGCACAAATGTGCTCTTAGACAATATCCGCTTAATAGGGAACTCTTTTAAGGAAAAAATCGTAAAGACTGAGAATATGGTCAGTTTAGTCCGTTTTACCAATATTCATTGCAGGTGGGAGAGTGAACTGAACCATGAGCACATACTGGAACAAGGGATTTGAAGGAAGGAAGCCAAAGTTTGCAGCTGCTCTAACAATGACTATGCCGATGCAAGGGAGAATTACAAAGCGAACCAAAACCACTCCTATGATCACTAATGGCCTTAGCGTTGATGATCGTAAACCTGTTTGATTGAATACAAAATCAATAACCTGTAAGAATCTGCTTCTCTCTATGTAGTTTTGTAATTGAAAGGTCAGTTTTTCTATTCACCTTGAATGAGGTTGCCTCCAAGGATGAGTGTTATGCAGGGTATTGTTCCGTCCCTACATAGATTCCTCGAATTTCAGCTTCTTGAAAACAATTTACAGACATAAATGAAGCTGTTTGGAACGAAAAACATACCCAAGTATCTTGATCGAGTCCTGGATCACTTTCAATGGGGCATTATCACCAATTATTAGGTTTCTCAGCCATGTAACTGCTCCAAAGATGAATCCTATTATCTGCTAACAAGGAAGCTTGTTATGTTTTGATACGAAGTAGAGTGTAATGATAGATAGAATAATGCAGTGTTAAACTCACTGCTGCTAGTGTGGGAGGTGCCATTAGTTCCTCTACAATTTGGTGAAGAGATTCTAGCAATTGCATCCATAATGGTTGTTTTTTCCTCTCCTCATTGCTGTTATGTTCTTGTGTCACTCCCTGCTATTACACTTTCAAAGTTCAACAACCTTTGTTTACATTTATAATAGATTCTGCAGTCTGACATTTTTAACAAGAAGCACTCACAATTTGGCTGTTTCCATCTTCTGAATAGACCGTAGAAGACACAGTAATAGCAACATTTTCTTCATCGTTTCCGGCAAGAAGCTGTGTTTGTGAAGTAGCATCAAAGTCCTTATTTGCTTCCTTTGAGACTTCCTCTTCAGCTTCCTTGAGTTGAAGAGCTTTGAATTTGATAGACGAGGATTTCACCTGTTGATAGCTATAAGTCCAGATGAAGAACCCACCAAGCTGTAGCAAAACAATCCCAGAAATCAGTAAGCTTCAATTGAGTTCAACATAGCCAAAAGATTCCCATTACTTACTGCCATTGAAAAGGACGCATATGAGAGCCCAACAGAACTACAGACAGATTTTTCACCAAAAGGACTTCCTTCTTCATTACAAATTGCAGGAACAATTATCAGCAAAAGATTTCCAAGGTTCCCTACAAAGACACAAAAAAATGATCAGAACTTGACCAGAGAATCATGAAAAAGCTCATTGAATGTATAGAATTCTTTTACCTGAAGAACATGTAGCAATAATTAGTCCTTCAAGATATGGCTTAGGCCTTAGTATTTTAACCAGAATCCACCCCAGAATTCCTCCAAATAAAAACGTAAGTCCAATATTTACAGGCATAAACCACCTGCAAACAACACCATTCATCCATTATACACATTATATACACATATTCATCAACTCTCATCAAATTCCATGTTAGACATCTTTTAACCAGCGTTTGAAGTGTCTCACCAGGAGATAATGTCTTCAAACGTGACAGTCTTGGCCAGACTTGCAAACATCAGAGACGGTGTAAAGATAACAAACACAATCTGCAAAGCCAACGAAACAATTCACACAAAACTCAACCCCCCATTTCTTAAAAAGAAAACACATTAGGCATCAGAACACACAACACATACCTTGTTCAAAGATCTTCTAGTATCAGCAGTGAGTAGATTCCAATACTCAGAAGCCATGAAAGCTCCCAAAACACTAATCAACAAAACTTGCAAAATGGGCATAGAAGCCACTTCAAACAATGTCCAAAACCCCATCTTTCTTCTTCTTCTTCTCTTACACCAACAAAATTGGACTACTACAGAAGAAATTTAGACAACCTATCAAAAGACACAGAAACTTAAATACAGATAAGTGGCATGCAGTGCAGAGAAGGATTTATAAGAAAATGTATTAGATAATAAATGAAGATAAAAACATTGAAATAAGAAAGGAAAGAGGAAAGAACCCAGAAGAAGACATCAGTTTGTTTGCACTTGTCAAGCACTCAGTCAGAACCTGTCTGGTTTTAACCTGGTTCCATACTCATTTTGTTTTTTTGTGTATTAATATTTTTAACCTCTTAATATACGCTTATAATCTAATATTTTTACGAATACAAATCCAGTACTAGAACGTTCCAAATGTATAGCAGAAAGTACATGAATACATGGACATGTCATGATGTGTTATGGAACTGGACCAATGTAATGAATAAAGTGATAGACACCAAGACAGAGACAAGAAAACGTGCAGAGAATTGCATTGGATAAAGCTGTAAAACACGTGTCTAATTCCATAGCCAGGTAATAAAAAAAATCCAGAAAACCTACCTCTGTCTAATTCATTAACACCCTCTTAATCACAATTATACAATGAAAATACAAAAAGATGAGTCAGATACAGGAAAATATTAGACCTGCTCCTGAGGATGATGATGAATAAAGTGTTCAAATTGGACAACAACACTACCTCCTTGTAATTCGCCTTTTAATTCTCCTTCTCTCAACAGACATCTATATATATATATATATATATATATATAAAATGTGAAATTATTATTTATTATTATAATACATATAAATAAAAGGTAATGACTGCATCAAGTTGATATAAATTCCAGTGATTAAGATACCATAATTGACTAATATACACTTATAAGAATAATGATAGATTCCAGCTATGATGTGATGATTTTGTTTGAAGTGATTAGATTGGAATAACTTGAACAACATGTCTGTCAAATTTTCAAATATTACTAATGTATGTGCATTACATAATACGTATTCATATTGACATGAATGTCTTAGAAAGTGGTCAATACCATTTCATGTGGACAAGTTTCAATAATTTTGTTTGTGAAAAATATGTGTAAACAAGTGGGACATATAATAAAAGTAATTCGTTGATGATTGTCCTTTGGTTCCTAAATTATGGGGACTTATATGCACGTTTGGACAACTCTGGATCTCTCAACTAGCCCACCCATTGTGACCTATCATCAACTACTATTTGATTATAATCATTATCATTGATTTGCATTAAGCTTAACTACTTACATGGTTACAAATTTTGGTTGTAATTCTCCATGTCAGCAGTCGAAATAATTGTTGGGTTGGGTTCTTTTATTGTGACACTCAACAGCCGGTAAGAGTTTTATCAATTCTAATGACTCACGTGGTTTATAGAATAAAAAGTGATATTAAGTATTTAACTACCGTTTAGAATAACATAAAATAATATTCGCAATAATTTTATATAGTGTATGTAGGATAATTTTATATTGATGAATGTTCCGATAATTTTATAACGTACTTTTTGTATTACATGTTCATCATGTTATTACTAAATTATTCTTTGATAAAATTTTTAAAAAATAAAAATCTATATAAAATTTTAGAATAATCCTAAGAAATTCGGAAGGATTTCAGAAATTTCTCCAAAAATTAAAATGATCAAATTACCTTTTTAGAATTTTTAATATTATTTTTAATTTTTATTTTTAATTTTTAATTTTAATTATTTTTAAATTTTTTTAAAAAATTAAAAAATAAAATGACCAAATTACCCTTCAAAAATTTATTTAAAAAATATCAAAATAGTAAAAAATAGTAAATTGGCATTGATTGACAACAAAATGCAAATTGGGGAAATAATTAAGGAGGTTTTTTGAAAATTTTTTGAAGTCATCATAGGGTTTTTAGGATTATTCCTAATACTTACTTTTATTAAGAAAATATTAATATATTTATTATTATATTTTATTTATTTATTTATTTTAATCCGTAAATAAACTGCTTTATTACTTGTCAAGTTTTTGATATTTGGATTATTTGTACTGTTATCTTATTAGTTATCGAATTTTACCAAATATAAATTTAATATTTTGTTATCCTATTACGTTGCTTATACGATAACCTACCAAATGCAATTTTTGAATAATTTAATTTTTATACAAAATTTTTATCCTAACCCATTTCTTTATACTATACTATACTTCTTATCCTATGCGGGGATCCATATGAGCCCTAATAACTTTAAGGATTTTTAGGGTAAAAAAAATAGAGTGAAAGTAGTTATTTAAAAATATAGAGTTTTTATTATATATATATATATATAAATAAAAGGTTGAATTTTCGTTACAGCATTATGTAGCTAGAGCTGGTAAATTAATCGACAGTCCGCCGGATTGGTCCATTTAATTAGTATGCAAGTTCCGTAGAAGGTAAAGGAATTTTGGCCTGTCATACAAATGGACACGATTTAAACCGATTCGTTTAATCTGTAAGTTTATTCGGTTGCCCCGTATAATCCACGAGTAGGTTTACTAACGCACCGTATTTGTAAAATATTTATACTTTTATATAATTAATAATATTAAAAATTATTCTTATAATATAAATTTTTATACAATAATATATTAATAGTATAATTTATACAATTTAAAATTTAAATATTAATTTAATTATGAATCACCCAAATAATAAAATTAAATCATAAACTTTAATTTAATAATGAAATGAATTTAAACATAAGACCATCACCAATGGAGGTCTCTCCTTTGAGTCTCTTATGTGGGCCCGTGTATGCCACATCATCAAAGAGACTCGTTAGTAAAAAATATAAAAATTTCACTCCAATGCAAAGTCTCTCCCATTTGTTTCCAAAAATTAAAAAAGTCAAATATATCATGCTACTCCCTCTTTTCTCTCTCCACATTATCTTTCTTTTTTATGAACTTTCCACGTGTCATCTCATCATTTGTTAATTTTTCTAAAAATGAGTCTCTCATTTGAGAGACTAACTTTTAAAAAACTAGTTACTCCAATGCAAAGAGACGAAACATGAGTCTCTTATCAGAGGAGAGACTCACTAAGAGACTCCCATTGCGGATGGTCTAAATGTGGTAAATACCGCTCCCTAATTTAGTTAATACCGCATTTTTTTCAATTTTATCCTTATCTTTAAGTAATTAATTTTTTAATTTAGGATGTTTTAAATCAATTTATATTTATCATTTATCTTAATTAATTAACATTATAATTTATGAATGCTCTAATTTAATTTATATTTAAATTTTATATAATTAGTAATTCAATATATTTATATGAGTTTGATTCATATATAAACTAAAGAGTTAATTATTTGATTTGAAAAGACTTTATATGAATCCTCATTTAGATTTAGATTTGGAATCCCAATTGGAACTAGTGTTTTTGAATAATGTTTGTTGTCTTATTGCACTGGTGTAATGAGGAAGCTTTTTTATGTATAAAGATGTATTTAGTTGGCTATGACACTAAGAGCCAAATACAACCACTTTTTTAGGATTTTTATACTCTTATTTTTAAATTTTTAAAATAATGATATTTTTATATTATTATATTTAAACTAAATATTTTTATTTTAAATTAAAAAATTTATTAAAGATAAAACGGTGAATTATAGAATGATAGAGTGTGGTATGGTGCGGTATTTACCAATGCCCTTTAAATAATATTAATATGAAACAATTTATTATATAATATATTTTATTTTAATTTTTAATATTAAAAAAAGTGACTTGTCGGTCAACCAGTTTTACTCACAATCCGCCCGTGCCGAATCAGTGTTAGTTGAAAATCACCCCGCATCGTAAAAAAAGCCTGTAGGGGTGTCAAACCTAATACCATATCGATAATATAGGGGAATAATGACTAGTATATAAAGTGTCAAACCTAATACTACATCAATAATATAAGGGAATAATGCCTAGTATACAAAGCATTTAGAGAACTCCATTAGTATGAGGCATTTTGGATTATGGTGTACAAAAATAAATCCGTGCGGGCTCGGCCCAAGCAGACAATATCATACTAATGTGGGAGTTAAAAAAGCGGGTTAAGAGGGTCCAATAAGTGGTATCAGAGTCTGATTTAGATATGGAGCCCGTAATTAGATTCGTTGTTGTTGTCATATGTCAAAAGTCTTCCTGATAACCTAGTGGTTAGGTGGCGGGTCCCATTGTTAGTTACAAAGATGGTTTGACGGATCGGTAGATTATCGCGAGGGGGCCGGTAACCGATGGGTTAGTGGATTATCTTAAGGAAAGGCTACACAATGTGCAGTCCTTGGGTTTGAAGGATTAGTGGACTAACTTGATGTGGATTATCTCGGGGAGAGGCTACACAATGTGCAATCCTTTATTTGAAGGATCGGCAGACTAACCTGAGGGGAGGCTCATGCAGGACAAAAGTAATAAAGAAGATTGTTTAAATTCGGTCACGAGTTTTCGGTTGCCAATTTCGTTTGGCCGAAACGATAAAACCCTAATCTAATAGACAAATAAACCCTAATCCAAGGGAAAATTATGGCAAAACCGAAATATTCTTATTAGAATAAAATAAAATCTGAAATCTTTCTTACTAGGTCTTAGAAGAACATTTTTATAATAGAAAACTAATTAGAAAATCTAATAATATAAACCTAATAATAATAGAAAACATAATTAAAATAAAAGAGAAATCCTAATAACATAATATAAATAAATATACTAATTTAACCCTTCAAATAAAGGAAAAGAAATCCTAATGCAGAGGTTATGCCCTTTTCTTCACCAACTTGACCCAAACCAATTCTTTTATGAACCCAATTGTAAACTAATCCGTGTCAGAGCCTATGTGGCTCTTAGTTTGAAGGAGAGGATTTATTGGGGTGTTACTTAATACCGCATCGATAATACAAGGGGTGCCTAGTACATAAAGTGTCAAGCCCAATACCATATCAATAATACAAGAGAATAGTTTTTAGTATATAAAGCATCCAGAGAACTCTATTAATACGAAACATTTTGGGTCGGATATTCAAGAACAAATATGTGCGGGCTCGGAACGGATCAGGAGGATCTATAAAAGCTCATGCAAGTTAATTCATTAAACTACAATTTGTTGTGAGCTAGAGTGGTTTATCAACTCTATACAATATCAGATTCAACGCTTTTTCGTGATTTATCAACTTCCTACGTGATCAGATTCAAAAGAACTTATCTCTTTTGTTATAGGTCGATGATGACGCATTAAAATTAATTTCGAATGGTGAAAATTGGATTGGGAGACTTCTACAAATAGTGACATTAATCAGAATACGAGTGTTGGTTTAATATATTTTCTTTCCACCGTTAATATATTTACTAATTGAACATTATATAATTTCTATCTTTGATCACATTACATTAATTTTATTTTTCATGTGAAGCAAATTTTCTGTATAAATATAAACTTGTATGGATGTGTTATTTATGTTATTACGTTGGATGAGTAGTTAGGATCGATTTAAGCTCATAATTTTTGCTTTATATTTTATTGATGGTTGGTATTTTTATTTCATCGGTAATTATACCAAATTTAAGTAAAAATGTTAATCCAAGATAATAAATCTAATTCATGAAAAAAAAATGATTAACTATTATGATACGTATATTATTGCATGTGGCATGCACATGATGATGAATATGTGAGAAGAATATGTACATTTGATGAAAATGAAATTTGAATTTAGGTGAGATATGGTGGAGGTGAATATATAGAGACATCAATTATCAACAAGAATGGTCCACTTCTTCAATTATTATCATCATTCACTTTATTAGCTCTATTTATATAAAATCAATATTTTGTTTTCTTCCTAATAAATCTAAAGTGTATTTGCAAATTTAGTTGATAAATATAAATATAATTTTATTATTTATTTCTTGTTAATGATTAGATTGCATAACACCCATTTATATTAAATATCTATTCTAACAAATTTTAAATAAAAATAAAATTTAAATTATTTGAGAATTGTGTATAGAATTGGCATTACATTATTAATTACGTGAACAACTTTTGCTTATTATTTTACATGTATTGACATGATCTTGGCATGACTTGTAATAGTTTATTTGAAATGTAATAGTTGACCAAACTAAATAATATAGATTTCGTCTGCCAAAGTTGATTCTTTGAGTGGTTAATTAATCGCTTCAAACTAGTTTAGTTGTCTCATTATCATCAAATATCTGATATGCTAATCAAAAGATTCATCAACTTGTATTGTATTGTATTGTATCCCACTTAATATATTATATGCAGCCGCAGCCCTTCGCCACATAAAGGGTTCACACCTTCCTTTAGAGGTTAAAATAGTAATTTAAATAATTACGATAATTTAAAGTATGAAATCAATGAGGACCTGTTATTATGGTGATTAATGTATAAGAAATGTGGATCACACAGGTGTTATGTGTGTATTTATGTGGGATTAGTTGCATGTTTATGATATTAAATGAAAGGAAGTGTTTTGGTGATGTTGGTTTTAAAATGGCAAACGTGTTGCACATTGCATGATTATTCAAAGGAGTTGGTGGCATGTCCTGTCCTAGATTGATCACATAATGACAAGTAAGGTGACAAGATTTTTAATTATCACATGACCATATTATTATGTTTGTTTGTAGTGGGTTAATTTCAGAATGGACCGGCCCAATGATCTAACATTTCGTTTTAGTCCAAAAACGATTAGGTTTAGATCTAATATTTTTAGTGATTTATAGGTCCACACTTATGGTTATGGTTAGTGAGATTTGAATTTTGAACCGATCCGATTAAGGGACATGCGATACGGGGCATATTGAAATACGGAATCAATTCTGAAAATTTCAGCATGTACTGAACTTTTATCATACGAGTCAGTTTCGATACGTTTAAATTGAAAATTTCGGTATTCAGTATTATATGGGATAATATTCGGTATTTTGGTACCATTCCGAAATGCTGAACATTTTAAATTTTTTATACACATCAATCCCAAATAATAATCTACATATAAATACAATCAACAATAAATAAAAATCGATAACTAATTCAAATATTAAACTACTCAACAAGTTCAAATAATAAGTTGAAAAAATAAATTTATTTTTTTATTTTTAATTTTTTTCTACTAATTTAGTATTACAGTATTATCTTATACCGAATCGAAATATCACGGTACATCCCGAGCCGAATTTTTAATTTTCAGTACAATATTCAGTACTCAAAATTTCTATATCGAATATTGAATGTCCCGAAATTACGGTATGGTCTGGTACGGGACGTCCCGAATACGTGTGTGCTAGGAGGACTCAACTTGGCTAGCCCCGAATATTAAATGGGTTAGGTGCAATCCATCTTGTCTTGCATGCTAGGTAGGGCAAGTCCAACTTTGGTCGGTGTCTTACCCTTTCCCGCCCCACCCAACTATGTTAATTATTTTTCTTAGTTTTTATATTTTTTTTAATAATTGAGAATATTTTATCTATATCCAAGCATAATAATCATAAAGACAATCAGGGACAACACCTCATACTAGGAAGCGCCATGATAAATCAATGCTCTTACTAACAAATGAGCACAAATGTTACCAAAACGTCGAGTGCAACAAACTTTAATATGAGGTCTAGAAAGCAAAATTTCTTTACAATTAGATTAGTTAATGCAAACTCTAAATTGCCCTTTCTAGATGAATTTAAATTAAAAGGAGGGACTGATTATCCATGTAAAAAAAAAAAAATAAAACAACTTGCAAATGGAAAACATTTTGAGCATAAACGAGACATTGCCTAACAGCGATTGCTTTAGAAATAGCTAAAGTACCAGCACCTTTGATAAAAACAATGAGAGCTAAGGAAAATGCTCCCTCAATATCTTTAAATAAAACACCAAAACCAAATAAATCATCTTGAGCAAACACAACACCATCAACATAAGTGACTTTGCTATCGATGAAGCCATTACCGTTGCTGGATTCAACCTGTCAAGAGTTGAAGAAGAAGACTTGAGAGCAACTTAACCAATCATTCGAAGCTCTTTGAAGTCAATATAGTTCCGATTTGCTCCACTATGAACTTGTTGTGGAGTAAGCAATTTATTTGACCACACACGAGTATTCCTAACTCGCCATAATTTTCATGCCAACACAATAACACATGCAGCTCTATCTTGACCCAAATGATCAAACACATAACTAAACATAGCCAGAAAAGAGGAAATATTATTAGTAACAACATGATGAATGCTCTCAGAGACATCGCAAAAAACACATTTTAGACAGACATTAACTCCTTTGTGAGTAAGCTTGAGTAAGCTTATCCTTAGTAGGAAGGACACCTAGCCAACAATGCTACAAGAAATTTCAAACTTTAAGAGGTACATCCAATTTCCATATCCTATTTCATCCCATCCCATACATATTATGTTGGCCCTAGAACATAGATAAAGCCACATGGTAAGTAGATTTCACCGTGTATAAGTCGTGCTTATCAAAATGTCACAACAAAATATCTGATCTATCCAATAAGCTCAAGGAAATACAAAGAATTGCTCACATATCATTAACACTAAATAGATATATCGATTTGATCCCTTTAATTCTCTTAGAACTAAGGATCATTCAGATGAACCACGTCTGAATAGAATTATTCTTATCAAGATATATAATTATATGAAGCTATTCTTAGTGGGGATGTACTCAAAACAAAGCAAAATAAAGTCAAACAAATGCATAATCCAAAATTAGCATTATTGATCCCCAAAGAAGCAAATCGTGCTCTGATACCACACCTGATAGGACCTGTTTTAGGATTGTAACTTTAGAAAATTCAAATAAAAGAAAATAAAAAAAAAATATTTTCGAACCAATAAAAATGATCAAACATAGCAGGACTACACCACTTTTAGTCAAAAGGTCTGAATAAATGAATTAAACCAACCTGACATCCAACATCTAGATATAAATGTTAAATTACATTACCATTAACTCAAACTTTCAATATAATAAATACAACCCGTAATATATAAATTTCATGAGACGTATCTTCATCTAAACATGCTTAAACAATAGAATTGCTCCACGTAATTGAGCCAAATGAGCTAAACCTGAAAATGATAACTGAATAGGTGTGAGCTACTCGTATTGTAGGTTTCAATCCCCTATTCCTATCTTAATCAAATATCTAAAGTAAAAACAAACCTGTAGAATTAGCCTTTACAAATATTCTCATAAAAAAAAAATTCCAAAATCATTATAAAAGAATATTAGAATATCTTTTTTAAATTCATCAATTTCAAATAAACCTATTTCATAGTTTTCAATTCTGAACTTTCAAAACAATACAATAAAATTCCATAGCCCAAAATAGAATAATATATTATAATAAAAAATGTAATCAAAATATCAACACTAATACAAATAATTTATATAAGGGTTATTTCCAAAAAACACCCACTTTTTCAAATGTTTGATTTTAAACAACCGGTTTTGAAAACTTTTGAAAAACAACCCCCAAATTGAAAAAGAACTAATGGTTTTGGTTTTTGGAGTGGTTTTGGGATTTTGAGGGTGGTTTTGAAAAATTTTTTTGGTTTAATATTTTTTAATTTATATTTTTAGTATGATTCAAATACAACACAATATTACGTAATTTAAATAAATTTTAATAAATATGTATTTTGAGAAATATTTCATAAATTTTTTATTTAATAATTTTTAATAATGTTGAGTTGTATTTATAGTTTTTGAAAAAAAAAAGTTTTAATAGTATTAAGAATTCTTAAAAAATTTTGTTTTGTAATAGTTTAATAATTTTTTACTTTTAATTTTTATATTTAATAAATTGAAAAAAATATATTTAGATTTAATAATTTAAAAAAAATTGTTTAATGATTTTTTTAAAAAAAATTTGTTATTAAAATTTTAATTTAATCAATTATAATAGAAAAGGTAGATTTAATAATTTTTAAATTGTAGTTTGTTATCTTCCAGAAATTAAGTAATTACATAAATTCATTTTGTCCTACCCAACCAAAGTTATGAATAAAATTGATAAAAAAAAAATTATTTTTCTTTAATATATTATGTATAAAAATTTCAAAATGCAGAATCATATTGAATTAAACACATCTATTCAAAATAGAGTTTCATACTTGAATTTCAAGTCCATCTATATTATTTTTTAGTTAATTTTTTTTATTTTATTAATTTTTATTTAAAACATATCTATAATATTATTAGTATTCAATTATAGTATTAAAAAATACAAATTATAATAATACATTAATACTTATAAAAAATAATATACATATATATATTATTTCATTAAATATTAACGTATAATAATTAAAATGCATAATTTTGAGTTGTTATATAGTAAAATTAAATATAAAAAATATAAAAAATGCTAAAAATTATAAAATATTCTTTTAAGAAAATAAAATGTAAATAATCAAATTTGAAACAATTAAATAAGTTTATAAAAATAATTTAAAATAATTAAAAGATCATAATTTCTCAAAACCACTTCCACCACAACAAAACCACCTAAAAAACTAAAACCATTAGTTGTTTTTAATTTTGGGGGTGGTTTTCCAAAAGTTTCAAAACCGAGTGTTTAAAATCAACGTTTGAAAAAATTGGGGATTTTTTGAAATAACCCTTTATATAATCTAAATTATCACCGGTTTCGTGAACTATACATGATATAACCCTACGCAGTCTAAGGACTCGCACCTAATTAGGCAGTGTTCACCTTCTCACTCTCGTGTCACGCGCTCACTGTAACACCCCATATTGAGACATGGTTAAAAAAAATTGAATTGCTACCCATATCACTAATATGCACATTATTTTTCGAGAGCCCAGAATTCGAGAACTCCAAAGTTAAGCGTGCTTGGCTTGGAACAATCTTGGGATGGGTGACCTTTCAAAAAATTTTCTTGGGAAGCATACGAGTGAGGAAAAAGCATGCTGTAAAGCGTAATGGTGGTCTGTGGGGCTAGTGGTCAGACTTAAGATTGATTGTGAATGATATAGCGCCCTGCCACCACGCCTCGGGTTCATCCAGGGCAGGGGCAGGACGTTACAAATGGTATCAAAGGAACCCTGCGATAGTGAGTGCGCCTTTGGAGAAAAGAGCCTAGGGTATTCATCTAGCGGGGGTAAAGATTCTGGGAATGATGTGGGAAAATCACAATGAGGACATTGTGTTCTAATGGGGTGGATTGTAACACCCCATATTGAGACATGGTTAAAACGAATTGAATTGCTACCCATATCACTAATGTGCACATTATTTTTTAGGAGCCGAGAACTTGAGAACTCCAAAGTTAAGCGTGCTTGGCTTGGAACAACCTTAGGATGGGTGACCTTTCAACAAATTTTCTCGGAAAGCATGTGAGTGAGAATAAAGCATGTTGAAAAGCGTAATGGTGGTCTATGATGTAGCGCCTGCCATCGCGCCTCGGGTTCATCTGGGGGCGGGGACCAGACATTACACTCACCCTCACCACCATATTGACATGGTGATATATCACAAACCACATAACAGAGCAATAATGTATATCTAGTGTTGATATCCACCAATAGTCTTTATCCAAAATAAATATGTACCGGAGGTTATTAACATTCAAATAATATGCTTTTAGGAAAAATACATTCAAATCAATTCATTATGCCAATGGTATCAAAACCACCACTTATCAAAAACTATTTCCTATTCAATGTCATTTAATTCATCATTTTCAATAAAATCATCCAATTGAGATAGGAACAAGAGAATCTACTTGGATTCCGAGAAATGCATAACATTGGTAAGCTTAAGAAGCTAATAGAACCAATTCAAAAGAATTTGGGATTCTTGACCACTGGAAATCAACAACGGCGGTGGAGCAAACAAAATATTGTTTTAGGAAGTTCTTAATCTCTTAGTTCTCACGGCGGTGACCATTTCTCCAAACGGGATTAGAAATAAAAAAAAATCAGTAATGATGTCGTAAGTACCATATTTTATTAAGTGAAATCAGCTGCAACGGTCATATGATTTACAAAAATCACTTGAATTAAATGAGTAGTTTGAATGATATGAACGAGTGATGATTAGAGAAAATATCGGTTTAAAAATGAATTGCAGAAAAAGGAGAGAGAGTTGCAGCGAGAGAATGACGAAGAAGAAGGTACAAAAATCTACATATAATAAATACAATTATATAAATAACTCTTAAACTTTTCAAAATTTGACTTATATTATAAATATTTTTAAAATTTTACATTTAAACTTTTAATCTAAAATTAACTTTTTAAAAAATTTTAAATCGACTCAACGATCAACTAATTATTATTAAAATTTTCTATCTTGATGAACGAATGGAATGGTAATGATTATATCCTAAGTAATTGACTAATCAATGGTTGAGTTTATCTCTCTCGAGATCTGCCATGGAAGATATAAAGTATAAGGATTGTCAAGAAATTGAAAATAAAAACCACTCCAGAAATTCTTAGATTTAATTCTCCACTGAATCTATACTTATTTTAATTCCATTTCCTTCTAGTTCCAAAAAGTGCAGTTTGTATTTACATTTATGGTTATTCAACTTCAATTACTTGTAAAATAATATTGGAGATTGATGAACAATCCTGAAACGTTGATATTGCGGGTGTTATAATCAAGGTATTTTCCAAAAATTTCTTTCATAATTACAATTAGGAAGGGGGGAGGGGGGCATCCTCCTCCAAATTTTGTTAAGCTGAATGTGAATGTTGCTTTTATTTTTTATAAACAATGTGGCGCTGCTGGAATGATTTGCAGGGATCATCTTGGACACATTGTGTTTGCTGCAAATTTTAAGATTGATTTTTGTTTTGATTCTCTTATGACAGAAAGTTAGGCTCTACTCAAAGGACTAGAGTTGGTTTCTAACTTAGGAAGGAAATGCTTTGTAGAAACTGACTCTCTACGGTTGGTAAATTTATGTAATAGAAGATCACAATATCATATCCAGCATTTTGGTCTTCTCGCAGCTGGATTTCTTGGTTTCTATTAGCCATGTTCCTAGACTTGCAAATTTGACTTCTCACAAATTAGCCAAGAAAGCGTTATATTACTTAGGGAAGAGTAATGATTGGTAGCCTACTCTGACTTTTTTACTCTCATGGCAAGAAATTGAATTGGGGTAAATAAATTAATGTATTAATTGTTATAAAATTTATATCCAATGATATATTGGCACGTAAGGGTAGATAATGAAAGTATGCAAAAAGAATAGGCTGCATAACACTACTCCTTAGAAAATAGCTTTTGTTGGACTTCCTAATTCCTGCTTGGCTTTCAGAGTTAATAGAGATCATGTTCATTAAATTGATGATGTATTTATTAAAGATTTTCTTTATACGTGCGGGATGAAATTCATGTTATGTTAAAAAAAAAAAAAAAATTCACTTACTTGGAGTCCAAAATATTTATCTTTGTTTAACTCCAATTCAAATAATTGGATCACTCGTGGATGGAAATATACACCACGCCCGTTATGTTGGGTTCGGCTGTAGCAATTAAAATTAAGTAGGTTTAAAATACTGATTATAGTAGTTATTATAATAGTAGTTGTCTGTTTGGGAATATTATCATATTTCAAATAGCGATTAAATATAAATCATGAAAAAATAATTATTATGTGAAACACAAACATATTTAAATAATTTTAAAATAACAATTTATTAAAAAAACTTCTTTAGTTACTTTCATCAAAACACCACGGCTTTACTAAGTCCCTAAAACTGAACACAACTTTACACCACTGTTAATAGTTTGATAATTGAATACCGAACTCAAATTAAAACGGTTAATCGAAAACCAAAACCGAACTTTTACGGTTAACCGAATTATTAATAAAAAAAATCGAATAACTAATCGAAAAGTTATATTTTCTTCAAAATAATTAAAATTTTAAAATAAAATACCAAATTTTCCAATCAATTAATCGAAAACCAAATATATTAATAATATATCTACTTATTATTTGAAAATAATTAATTTTTCAATAAATTTTAAGATAAAACCTTAAAATTATAATTTTCAATTAAAAATTTCGTTTTCGATTAGCCGAAAATTTTCAATACCGAAATCGAAAATCGAAAATCAAACCGCAATTTTCGATTAACCGAACTAAATTAACGAAAACTGAAAATATGTATATTTTCGGTTAACTTAACCGAAAATTTGGTCGGTTATCGGTTCGGTTTAACTAACAAGGTAATAAGCTTCTTCAAACATTATGAATTTTGCAAGTCTACTCATACATTTGAAAAGATAATTAGTGCCTAATTCAACTTGTCTACCCAAACATATATATTTATATACACACACAACCCATGTATTTACAAAGAGGCTTCGATTTCTTCATTTGAATAATTTGGTACATCATTGGAATGCAACTGAGCCGATAGCTCATCTATGGCCGCATTCAGCTGTGCAATCTTATCTGTCAGTACTTTCCGCGTCTTCTACATACACCAAAACAAACAAACATCTCTTACCTTATATTCTATTGTCAAACATTTCTTCTAACATTATTCATTATTCTTGTTCTTACCTCCAAAGCTTTCTCTTCATCATATATGAATTTGGGCAGCTTTCTCATTAAATCTTTCCTATCAGTTTCTGCAATTGCCTTGCTTATCTGAAACATCATTACAATTTATTCCACTTATGCCCTGTTTGTTCAATGAAACCATATGAGTGAGAGTGAGTGTGAATACCTGTGGAGCAAATACACAAGCTAATGCACCAACCACTATTCCTCCCAACACAAATCCACCAACAAATATACTTCCATTGCTGCTGCTTCTCCCCCCACCACTGTATTGCCACACAACAACTGCCTCACACACTATCTAATTTCTATTCAATAGAAACAATATCCTCTTATTCTTTAACTTACTTTGCTTCAACTGTTAGAGACCTCTTATGTTTGCTACCACTTGAATTGCTTGGCTTCCAAAAAGAACCTGACCATATTCTATAAAAATCAGATCAAATAATCAAACAAAAGTCAACATAGTAGAAGGAGAAGAAGTGAGTACCAGACAAGAAATGGAAGAAGAAGATTCATTGTCTTGTTTGTCACAGTTGCAGATCAGGAAACAGTCTTCATTGGCTCTGCTTATTCCATTTATCTAATTATAGTGGTTAAAGCAAATTCATGGGCCCAATTTGATTTGGGCCAATATAATACATAGGCCCATAATGCAACCTTTGTTTGTTTTTAATGAAGAGGATCTGATTATGAATCATGAATATGTCAAACATCAAATAAACATCAACTAATAAAAACAAACAGATACATATTCCAGCAGACTGTATGTATTACACTAAACTAAACTCCAATGCCGGCACCAATTTGTTCATAAATCAGACATGAATTGAAACTTTCCAAACTGTGTATACTACTGTTGCATTTAGTCATGGCAGCTGGAGGTACTGCTGACAGGTCTCTGGAGCAAACACCCACATGGGCTGTTGCACTTGTCTGTGCAGCTTTTATCATCATATCCATTCTCATTGAACATGGGATTCACTATATCGGAACTGTAATAACTTTCATGAAATCCTTGCATATCATTTCTTACTTGTGTCCCAAGTCACTAATCTGTTTCGTCTGCAGCTGTTTCTGAAGAAGCAAAAGAAGGCCATGTCTGAGGCACTGGAGAAAATCAAATCTGGTATTAAATCATAAACATTTTGTTACATACAATGATTTGCATATATAAATACTTATCTGATTTAACATTTTGTTTGTAGAGTTGATGCTGTTAGGCTTCATATCGCTGCTGATCACAGTAGGGACTAATCCAATTTCCAAGATTTGTATTCCTGCTAAAGCTGGAGACGTTATGCTTCCATGTAAAAAGAAGCTTAATGAGGAAGATACTGAAGATGACCGTCGAAGAAAGTTATTGGCATATGGTAGTGATCTTATCTGGCGAAGAGGTCTAGCTGCAGCAGATGGAGAGGACTACTGTTCCAAAAAAGTGAGTAGAAACAGAATTGATTGAATTTTTTTAAATTCACAGGTTGGATTGAATTGTAGTGTGTTAACATTTTTGCAGGGAAAAGTACCATTGGTTTCTCAAACAGGAATACACCAACTGCACATATTTATATTTGTTTTAGCAGTGTTACATGTTCTGTATAGTGTTACCACCATTGGTTTGGCTAAGGCTAAAGTAAGTGAAAATCAATGTGATCAATAAAATGAGTATGTTCTATGCGTTGATTAACTTTGACTTCTGATTGGTTTATAACTCAGATGAAGAAATGGAAAAAATGGGAAATAGAGACAGAATCTTTAGAATATCAATTCAATAATGGTACTTCCTTTTTATATTCAATGTATTAGCATATGAAATGAATGATTGGATTGTGATAATGTTGGTGTTGGTGTTGTATAGATCCTTTAAGATTCAGATTCACTCATCAGACTTCCTTTGTTCGTCGCCACACCGGATATTTCTCAGCACCTGGCCTCAGATGGATTGTAAGACACAGAATTTGTAATGTAATGTAGTGTAAATGATGTGAATATTGTTGATTTATGTTTTGACTGTTGCAGGTAGCATTTTTCAGACAATTTTTCGGTTCTGTGACAAAGGTGGACTACCTTACAATGAGACATGGATTCATCAATGTAAGCAACTCTACCAATTAACAAATTCTCCATTTTCATAAAACACTTGTGTAATTTTGCTCATATGGACAATGCAGGCACATTTTGCACCAGACAGCAAGTTCAACTTCCATGGTTACATAAAAAGATCTATGGAAGATGACTTCAAAGTGGTTGTTGGAATAAGGTTTGTATCCATATCACACAATTTTCTATACATGTGTGTAAATCACTGACAAAAAGTACTAATCTTACCACAGTATACCATTATGGACATGTTCAATAATCTTCCAGCTTCTAAACATTAATGGTACACAATCTACATTACTCATTTCCTCAAATATTATGTCACTAAAAAACCACATAACTGAGTTGTGTTACATTCTCTCTACAGGTTGGTTTGCACTCTCATGGATTTCATTCACACCACTAGTGGTAAAACTACATGCGCATATATGCTTTCCTTTCGAATTTGAATGGTGATGGGTTATAATGGTGTGTGTTTAAACAAATCAGATACTGCTAATAGTTGGTGCAAAGCTAGAGACTATAATAATGAAAATGGCTCAACAGATTCAAAACAAAACAAGTGTTGTAAAAGGAGCTCCAGTAGTTGAGCCTAGTAACAGCTTCTTCTGGTTCAATCGACCCGATTTGATCCTTTTCTTGATCCATCTAACTTTGTTTCAGGTAAATAAACACAACAGTTGTTCATCATATACATCAAGATTCAATATCTATATAACGAAAGACTTATACACTAATGTTTTCGCATTATTCTGCAGAATGCATATCAGATGGCCTACTTTCTCTGGGTTTGGGTAAATATAGACCACACCAAAATCTTATAATTTTTTTTCCTTTTAGTACATGTTAAATGAAAACTGTGTTGTGATGCAGTACGAATTCGGATTGTTCTCATGTTACCATGAAAATGTAGCAGAAATATTAACAAGGGTGATATTTGGTTTAGCTATACAGATTCTATGTAGCTACATTACCTTCCCTTTGTACTCATTAGTAACACAAGTGAGTTTAATTTGTTATATATATACATCAGATATATTATTTGCTCAAGATGTATAGTTATACTAATAACAACAATGTGATGAAAAATTGAATGCAGATGGGATCACACATGAAGAAGGCGATATTTGAAGAGCAAACAGCAAAAGCTATAAAGAAATGGCAACAAGCAGCAAAGGAGAGAACCAAAGCTCAAAAGGACAACAATATTTCAGGCCAACAAGGCTCAAATTCTCCATTGAATTCAATGATTCAAAAGTATATTACACAGAAGAACCATATGGACGTGGAAAGTGTTGTTGGTTTTGATGTATCAGAGATGGAGATGACTACTATTACTAGTCCTCCAAATTCCAGAATTTGATGATGCTGTTGATGTAACATGGATCATTTGTTGTTATTAGCGGTTGTTGATATGTGATGTATTGAATGGTAGTTGAAGCCAAAAAAAAATATGACATGATATGAGAATATAATGTATCTATATACAGACCAATATTGGAAGGTGGGACAGAAACTGACAAAACAAAGTTGACAATATGTAATGAAGTTTCAAACACTTGTATGTTTCTTGCTAATTTCCAAAGGAAGGCTCACACATGTGAAAGTGATTTAATCAGAAACTACAAAGTGTCTTCATTTGTGTGAAAACAGACTCTGGCTTCTTGCAAATACATGCATGTCAACCTGAACTCAATCAAACACTACACCATTTACAACCATTCAAATCACAAAACTTGCACCACATAGTATTTGATTACATTAGACCATATAATATATTTGATTTGATTGTTTCTTCTTTAATCCTATGTAATCATGACAGAACCCAACTTGCTCTCCTTGCTTTTCTTTGAATCATTCTTCCATAGACTCAAAGTTGACTGACCCCATTTTATATTATAATATATGCATGTATATAAGATCTTGCACGCCATGTAATCAATAAAGTTGTGGTTTCTGAGAGACTTGTCTATGTTCTGTCAGGTTTGAGCAGCCATGAAATGAGAAGCCAACCTAGACTCCCATACCATGTGCAGATTTTGTCACGTGTCTTTAAACATTTAAAATAAATAAATAAATAAGGGATCTGTACGTTTATAACTAATTCATTATATGAACTAGTAATTGCAGTGCAGAGAAAAAGAGACAAAGCAAAAGGAATTGATTCTTTCCAGGGAACACTAGTTTCAATTCATATCATGGACGATAAGACTAAGATAGATAGATAGAGCTTCTTAAATAAATTTATTGTTTGCGTACTTAAGTTTCTTCAAATATTAATGTTGAAAATGACTTGTAAAATGAATAACAGCAACAAACATAACAGAGAAAAGAGGAGCAGCCACCAATTAGGAATGTCAAACTATTTAATAAATCACATTATACTCTCTAATTTATTCAAGCTTATCTATAGGACTTTGTTACTTTATTGTGTCTATCCACCCTAAAGCATGAATTAAATATTGTTTGTTGGAAATAAATATGTCACCAGAAAATGGTCAGGTTTGGTGACCTACGGGGTAACATCTCCCCTCTATAGAAGGTCAGCTCATGAAAAATATTGTTTTTGAAAAATTAATTAACACAATGCCAATTTGTGTTAATGAGTGCTAATAACAAATTAAAAAGCAATGAGTGCTTTTGATAGACCTCTTGAATCATATGATAAATTAAATATTAAATTATATAATATGTATTTATATGACTAACGACCACCATTATGTGCATGCCCCATTAGGTAGCTTTATTAATTCTGACGTACTTTTTAAATTACAAGTTGTGAATAAGACAAAATGCTTTACAGACACACGTTTCTACTGTAGTATAGTTAATCTAATCAAATTTGAAGAGATCTTTATTCTTTGTATTTGAAAATTCGTCATTTCTGATTTTGCAGAAGTTGGTATCTTTTGAAGTCGATGAAATGTAAATGAACTCTACATTTTGTATACATCTGGATTCACTTTCAACAAGATTCTTAATTCAAATCTACTACTATACGTTAACATCAGATCAATGGACACTCAAATAAGTTTTCAGAGTTTGAATTCACTGAAAATATAAACAAAAATGAACGAAACAAAGAAAAAGACGTGAAGAAAACTAATGTGGTACAGATAATGTCCCAGGTCCACTGATACATGACCAAACATAAGTCAAGCCAATCACCTTAGTTCAACTGGTTGGGTTTTATTTTATCATCATGTAAGAAACTCACATGAAACAGTGAAAAGCCTAAATCAATGGCATAAACAATGCATAGATGTCTTTGTTAGTGTAAACATTAGAGTCAAAGCAACGTATGAAATACATTCAATGCACGCGGTGTGTGTGTGTGATATTATTCTTCTTTTTCTGTCAATTCATTGTTTTTACTGCAAGCTGATTACAAGTAAAATTATAAAATTAATTGATTGATATCAATATATATAAACTTACAAAAATATTACAGCAACTTGTAAGAAGGCAATTAATGTCAAATAAACAAATAAATGGAAGGAAAGCAGAACCAGTAATGTTATTTCCATTTTCCATCTTGGTGAAAACGTGTATTCTTTCGTCTAAATAGACCAGACTGTTTCTTCTTCACTGTTCCTCTTCTCCTTCTTCGTGTCTGCTGTTCTCTTTTTTACTCAATAAAGGGTCAATTTAGTCACGCTCTCTCTTAAAACGTTTTGTTTATATAAAGTTTTGTCATTTGAACCTAAGAAGACCATTCTTTTTATACAAAGTCTGTATCTTTGCTGTTGGTTTTGATCAAATTGGTTTCTTTTTTGCTTTTTTGGGTTGGGGAAAATGAGGGTATCTGTGAAGAGGGTGGTTTTGTTGTTGTGTTTGTGGGGTGGGGTGTTTTGTGGAGATGTGGTTATGGCTTCTTCTTCTAGCGAAGATAGTTCACAGAGGAAGCTTGATCAAACTGCAACTTGGGCTGTAGCTAGTGTTTGTGCTGTTATTATCATCATCTCTCTTTTGTTGGAGAAGAGTCTTCACAAGACTGGAACGGTAATGGTTTTGAATTTTTTGTTTAGGGTCGTTGTGTTTAATGATGCTTTTTGATTAGTGTTGAATTGAAGTGATTTAGAGTTTTTTGGTTATTGAAATTTGGAGTCTTTGTCTTTTTTATGTTTGAATTTTGCATGTTTATGTGATTAAAAAGGTTTGATTTCGTTATGTCAATTAGAGTTCTTGTGCTCGTTTTGCTAATGGTTTTTTGTGCTTGTAATTCAGTGGTTGACGGATAAACAAAAGAAAGCTATGTTTGATGCACTTGAGAAGGTGAAATCAGGTAAGCAAGACAAGTTTTATTGTGATAGTTTTCATTTTGTGAACATGTTACCAATTGGTTTCAATTTTCGATGTGTGTCCTTAGTGAAGAGGTTTGAACATTTTCTTTCTATGTCGTTTTTGCAGAGCTGATGATTCTAGGATTCATCTCACTGCTGCTCACTTTTGGGCAGACTTACATTTCTAGAATATGTATTCCTACAAATGTAGCAAACACTATGTTGCCTTGCAAGTTTGATGGTCCTAGTGATTCTTCTGATAGTAAAAGTAGTGAAGAGGAACACCGTAGGAGACTCCTATGGTTTGAACATAGATATTTAGCTTCTACTCCTGTCAGCACAGCTACTCAGTGTAAAGAGGTGAGTGTGTTGCTTAGCATCTTTTCATGTCTTGCTGAGAAATTTTTAGGATGCTCATATCATAAGTTTCTTATTTGCAGGGTCACGAGCCTCTTATATCGGTTGAGGGATTGCACGAATTACATATCCTCATATTCTTTTTGGCTGTCTTTCATGTTATATACAGTCTTGTCACCATGATGCTTGGCAGACTAAAGGTATTCAAACATTATCATTTTGAGTGTATTGTCTCATATATGGTTGACAAGCAACTGAATTGTTGATGGTGTTTAGTTACTGATAGATTGTTGTGTTAAATAGATTCGTGGATGGAAGGGCTGGGAGCAGGAGACTTCAACCCATGACTACGAATTCTCAAATGGTATAAAATCTTTTACAAGAACATTTCTTAAATTTTGTAGCTTAAAATAATAAGTTTATAGTTTACACTACATTCAAATCGGTAAAGCTGAATTTGGTTTTGTTTTTGGAATGCAGATCCTTCAAGATTTAGGCTTGCTCATGAGACATCTTTTGTGAAAGCACACACTAGTTTCTGGACAAGAATTCCCGTCTTCTTCTATATTGTAAGTAAATTCATCTAGTAAATCATCATTTTTCTCCTACTGGTGTTGTAGATGTTGCTGTTGTAACCCTGACAAATAAACATGAAAGTTAACTTTCTTGATGTTATTGTAGGGATGTTTCTTCAGACAATTTTTCAGGTCTGTCAGTAAGTCTGACTACCTGACCTTGCGCAATGGATTCATCTCTGTGAGTTTCCATTTTGCCTATTGTTTTCCTTCTAAAATTTGTTAAAGGTAGTAAATTGGGTTTCTTTGTTCTATTCTGACAATATTGTTTGAATTATAGGTCCATTTGGCTCCAGGAAGTAAATTTAACTTCCAGAAGTATATCAAAAGATCATTAGAAGATGACTTTAAGATAGTGGTGGGCGTAAGGTATTGCAATACTTGTAACTTATGCTCATATTACTTTAAGGTTTGCAGTTTTCTTGATATACTGACATGCGTTTTTGGTGACTCGCAGTCCGGTCTTGTGGGCATCATTTGTGATTTTCTTGCTTTTGAATGTTAATGGTGAGTCTTCTTTTATTGATGTTCTTTTCTTGAACTAATCGGTTCATGTAATGTGTATGTGTTACTGACTGTCGTAAATTATTATTCTGCTTGCTTTTTCAGGATGGAGGTTTATGTTCTGGGCATCTTTAATCCCTTTAATTGTAAGAAATATATTCTTGTTGGAACTTTTTCCATCTGTGAATTATATTCAAAGGCAGAGAAGCTAACTATCCTTGCATTGCTCAGATAATCCTAGCAATTGGAACGGAACTTCAATCCATTTTGACAAAGATGGCCCTTGAAATTTCCGAAAGGCATGCTGTGGTCCAAGGGATACCTCTTGTAAAAGCCTCAGACCAATACTTCTGGTTTCGCAAGCCTCAACTAGTTCTCCACCTCATCCATTTTTCTTTGTTTCAGGTCTGATTCTAAACAAATATAGATGATTACATCAAAGAACATCAACTGAATAGCCTTCATAAATACTTTCTAGATTAATATGCTTGTGCAAGTTATTAACTTTCCTTGCCTCTTCTTTTTGGTGCTTGCAGAATGCTTTCCAGATAACATATTACTTGTGGATATGGGTAATGCACCTTCCCTCTAATAATAGCTTCTTAAATATATACATTGAATTGGACACTCATATTGTTATTCCTTGAATTAGTTGTTAACAAGCTCTTTCATTTTGATGCAGTATTCTTTTAAAGGAAAATCTTGCTTACATGCTGACCTGAAGCTTTTCATCACAAAAATCAGCTTAGGGTATGACTTTTTCTTATGACCCTCAGTAAAGTTGCTTAAGATGATTAGCAGACTAAATTGTTATTTGCACTGTTTCCAGTGTTGCAGTCCTGATTCTTTGCAGCTACAGTACACTTCCCCTATATGCCCTTGTAACTCAGGTATAATGATTGATTGATTCTCTCATTTCATAGGATTGCATTTTGTGGTTTGTTTGAGTGGTAGTATAATGTATTGATGATGTTGCTGTGGTGGATACTTGCAGATGGGTTCTCGGATGAAAAAGACAGTTTTTGATGAACAAACATCCAAGGCCCTTAAGAAATGGCGCATGGCTGTAAAAAGAAAGAATAAGGGAGGAAAGTCCCCTACACGAACGCTAGGAGAAAGTGTATCTTCTTCACCGTCATCACTCTTCCCAACTGGAGGGCATACACTACACCGTTTCATGACTACTGGTCACTCATCCCATAACTACACCTATGAAGAAGCTGAGGTATCTGATACTGATGCAGGTGAACCATTATCACCCTCATCATCTCCCGGAAACTATGTTATAAACATTGATGGAAACAATGACAGAGCCACTGAAATAAACGTACCTCAGCACGAGGGAGAGACCAGCAGCAATGGTGATGATTTTTCATTTGTTAAGCCTGCGCCACCGAAACATCCTTGATAGTTTCTGCCAATGAAATTGCTGTTTCTTGCTGTTGTATAATTTGCCTTGTGTTTTGAGTTGAGATACAAGGTAGGTGTAGCAAGTGTAGTTGCATTCTTTTTGTAAATTGATTGACATGCTTGTTTATAGATTACAAAGGTTGATTCAAGATTTTGGCTTTTATTTCCTGTAACCCAGATTTTGTTTGCTTTATGTTTTGATAAAAGTATAAATTAAATGCAACTTGTACAAATTATTATGACTTTGCTTGAAGTTATTACATCAAAAGATCTTCATATCTGTCAGATGATTGGTAACATGAACACAAGTATCAGATGAGCAGAAAAAAGCACTCTAAGAGGCATCAAAAATGGGTGGAAGTCACTTTAAAGATGTGCATAAAAAGTAAGAACATTGTATTAGACTTGATATGAACTTCTTATCTTCAGAGTTGAGGCCATAACCTTTTCCTTTTCATTTTCTCTTTTGCTGCATGCATATACATTTATTAGATTTTGCATTACTGATATCTCACTATCTGCTGATCCTGCAAATCAAAATGGGGATTATGAAGCTACACACCTTTTGCCACTAACTGGGGTTGTTTTCAACTTATCAACAACAGCCAATACAACTAAAAATCCCAGAAGAAGATTCTGGATTGACAAGACTCAATCAAATTGCAGATGGTATTTGCTACTAATAATCAGAACTGATAAGTTTAAGGTCTTGTCTGTATTGGGTTCTTTACAGAAATTAGAAGTCCAAGTAGATGTGCTGTCATCTTGATCTTGAAAATTAGATTGATATAGACATTGAGTAGAGAGGTCCTAAACAAATTGGGTTGTGACACTGCACTAGTTCAATAGTTATTCAGTGGGCCATGTACAATGAATTTGTTCAATAGGTACTTCAGACTTCACAATTTCAATTCTGATTCTTCCCCATCAAACTGTCATTGCCATTTTAGTAGAGAGGACTCATCTACTAGTCAACTTTCAGGACAAATTCATTGATGATCTATTCTCTTTTATCAATTTGAATCAATTCAACCTTATCAAACTCTAGTTTCTATATGCTTCTAACATAAACTTCAAAAAGGGTATAAACAATCTATAATGTTACAAGTTAGCTGTAATGTGATGGAGAGATGTTTCTAAATTAGACAACAACATCAACGGTGTGAACACTCAATGCATATCTGTGTTGTAAAGTTGCTTTTAACATTACTAGAACAAAAGTTGCTTTCCAAGCTAAAATTTTTCTTTTATAGAAAACAAGCGGCAAAAATACCAGAATAGCCTTGTGGTTTCAGTTATCTTACCTAACAGATGAAGCCTCCTAGACCCATCTCTGCTTTTTCAAGTAATTTTGTCTTCTTTGCTACTTGGCACTACACAACAAAACACATTCACATTCTTCTGTCTATTTAGTTAACAGAGCAGCACCAAGAACCAGAACTCATACATAGCTCAAAACACTAGACCCACTCACTTGCTCTCTATTTGTCTCTATCTCTCAACATATGAGAAGCAATGACTCGTTTCACAAGATTTCTAACTGGAAAAGAAGGGAACGCCACAGCTAACCTAACTGCTACAGCAGCAGCTCCTCCTCCTGAGGCTGTTGCGCTGGAGTCTGATTTTGTAGTTGTATTAGCAGTCCTCCTCTGCGCTTTGATTTCTGTTGTGGGTCTGATTGCAGCTGCTCGCTGTGCCATTCACCGCAGAAACAGCAACAATGCTGCCGCCAGTGGCTCTGCTTATCCGAAACACTGTGCCAACAAGGGTCTCAAGAAGAAGGTTCTTCAGTCTCTCCCCAAATTCACCTACACTTCTTCCTCCACCACAGATGGGATGAACAACTGTGTCAAGCTTCCAACATCTTTGTCAACAGAGTGTGCCATTTGTCTAGCAGAGTTTGAGGAGGGAGAGGAGGTGAGGATGTTGCCCAACTGTGGCCACGCATTTCATATGGCGTGCATAGACAAGTGGCTCGGCTCTCACTCCTCTTGCCCGTCCTGCCGCCAGGTCGTGGTGGTTGGTAGATGTGGCAAATGCGGCCACTCTCTCCCCTCCACCACCACTGCCAGCAGAGCACCAGAAAGTGCCTCTCCTTGCACAACTGTTAATAATACATTTTTACCTTAGCTAACAGTAGCATTTGTAGTAGCGATAAGGTTTGTACCTAAGACATCTTCATGAATATGAGATTTTATTACAGTTAGTTTGTCTCATTCCAAATGAGTTCAATTCAGCAAATCAATATGTAAATATTAGGCGTTTATCAACATGAACTAAGGAGCATAAAAGATAAACTGTCATGGAGTCCTATAAAACAATTAAGTATGGAGCACGAGTCAGATGCATGTGATGATTCTCAGTTTGTCAGCTTACTTGCAAGCACGGACAGACTACAGACACACAGTTTTGCTTTCCAAGCTAAAAGAGGAATAATAGTTTAATGACCCATAAGAAATTAATTAATTAATTAATTATCTTCAACAACGCTGTTAATCATCACATCCTTCTATTCCCACTAGTGCTTCAACCTGTCTAATCCCACAACTCACTCAACATCTTCATTATCTTCCCAAACTTGAAAAAGACAATAACCAAAGAGAAAGAAAATAAAGCAAGAGCCTAAAAAGCAGATTCCTCACCTTTATCCCCATCACCTCTATCCAATCTAATGAATCTTCAGTGGGAAAGTGTCTATATACTAAATTAGCTTACACATGGGAGACACGTCCATTCAGAGTCTAACTCAAAGGATAAATATCAAGAAACCATCAAACTTAAATAGAAAAGTAACAAAATCGCATTAACAATGTAAGAAGTTCAATAAATATACTGAGAGTTGAGTAGAAAAATAGATAAAAAGGTCTTATCCATGTAAAAGTAATAATAGACTATATCAGTATGTTTCAGTGGCAAATGACCTTCATATTCCTCGGACCCACTAATAATGTAAGATGAGTATATCATTGAATGACAGAAAAGTTTCAACTTTTAAGCAAAAAAGTAGTATTACTATTATCTAACCTAAACATGATTAAAATGAGGACCAACCATGCTAAGACAAATTAAGATATTGTAATCAACAGATCTGTTTCTCTATTCTAAAATGCATCGGCTGAGGATAAAATGTTACCTGCTGCTGCGGCGCCACTGGTTTCAAACCTTTTCCAACAGTCTCTCCACTTATGTGCCTACCGCATTCTTATCATGAACGGAATCTGTCATATGTTCAAACTTTACTGCGAGAATCTAGCCTACCATGGAGCAGATATAATAATATAACAATATGACTAAAGATTACAACCAAACCTGTAACAAAGATGCGCCTAAATTAGAAAAGAAAAACAACCCAATGTGATACATTCAGTACGTAGTCTTTCATTGTGGAAATATAATCTTCATGGATTTGATGCACACTAAGTAAATACAAATACAGAATTTCATAAAACATTATACAAGAAAACCTGAGTAAAACTATATAAGTATGCTATGGCAACTATCAAGTCTTCCATGAACAAAACAAGAGCACCTAGCTTCTTTTCTTTTTTCAGTGTCTTGGTACACTACACTACAACAACTGCAGAAGGATAAAAAAAGAAACACTCAAGCAAAAATCTATTTTCAATAACTTGTTTACGCAATTTCTTCCCCTTTTTTCCTGGTGGTAGGCATAATAAGCTAGTTGATTTTTTTCCCTCTCTCTATGAATACCCATTAATATAACTGCTATAAGAACTTTTCTAAGCCCATCTTACATGCAACCAGGTCAATCTCAAAGTAATCTCTAGGTACTAGCTTCCTGTTTCATCAACCAGATCCAAGCTCTCTTCATCATCGCTGCTGCCTCCAAACATAGCAGCCATTTTCATAGCCAGTTTAGCAGCCATTTCCCTTCTTTGAAAATCAGGCATCAATCTCAAGTTGCTGCGCATGCTCCCTATTTCTGACATCAACTGTTCCAGATCATCAAAGTCAAAAGGGGAAAATGTATCTAATTCTGATGCCTTAATTGGTTCTTCATGTTGCACTGATTGACTGTCACTTTCTTCCTCAGATGCATCTTTTGAAGCTGACTGTTGCTGTACAGAATTCTCAGATCTGGTTACATGTGCTTGCTCCTGTTCAGAAGTAGATATATTCTGAGTCGATGATTCGCCTAAACAAGCACGTGCAGCAATCCCATCTGCAGAAACCCAAACTTCATCCGAATCATCCCATTGTTCAGCTGAAGCTCCAGTTAGTTCTTCATACTCAAATTCATAATCAGTTTCCTCTTCAGATGACTCTAGAAAGTGAAAGAGACATCAATCAGCGATAAAATAAAAAAGGTGAGAAGCCTAAATGTAAATGAGAATAGAGCAAAGTACCTTCTTTCTCCGGTAGTGATGGCTCAGTGATCTTATCACCAGACTTCAAAATCATTCCAGGCCACAAATGAGCAGAAAGGGCACCAAAGAGACGCTCGACTCCTTGTGAATCACCATTGATTGATAGACCTGAAATGATCAGTTTTTCCATTAACATAAATATATCTCAATGATCATAGATTCACAGTAAACCAGATTCAAGATAGAGAAGAAACTAACATTTGTCAAACACAGGATTAGAAGCGCAAGCATCTATGTACTCAATATTATGCTCTGTGCACCATTCCAAGCAGGATCTCCCACCCTCCGAAGACACCTCATCATTCCCCAACAAACTACTTCCTTCAGTTTCAGAAATTCCATATTCAGTAAAATCAGGACAAGAATCAGCAGAATTTGACAGCCGCCTCCTATATTCCATATGAACTGGGTGATCTGGAAGAAGATCAACTTTATTCCCAATGCATAACAATATTTCAAACTGCGTTAAATCAATTCCCGCCACCCAATGCTTCAGTGCATCTAGAGTCGAAAGCTACTCAAGTTACCAAAAACACAACACATAAAAAAATGAAATCAAAAACTTTAAAACCAAAACAAAAATTAGAAGAAATCCACATTTCAAATGGCAAACTAATAGGACACAATCAATGGGGTGAGAACTAACATCATTGAGGTCATAAACCATGACCAACGCCTCCAACTGGGGAATTTTTGCAAGGGAAAAGCCCTCATGTAAATGACCCATCCATAATGAAACATCAGCTGTATAATACTTGGTATTGATAGTCCAGCTGCCACCAATCAATAAACAAACTTACATGGCAGGACAGAACCGAAAATCCAAAACAAAAATTTTCACCATTAAGTAAGCTTACCCATGAACAAATACGTCAGACAAAGATTCATCAGAGACATCCTCAAAATTAACAGAGATCAATCCTACAAATTTGCAACCAAAAATCAGACAAAAAGCAGCATCTCCTCAACAGTAAAATCAAAGTTCACTTCTGTTATTTAAAACCCGCCTGAATTGAGCCCATTTACAACAGAATACATTACCATTTTAACCTAATTATTACTGGAAATATAAAACATGATAGCAACACTTCAACAAAGGAGAGATAGATGTAATTACGTGAGACGAGAGTGCGTTTTCCGACGTTAGATGATCCAACGACGAGAACGCCGGGTAAGGTGTCGAGCGAGGTCCGATCGGCGGTCTCCATTTCTGCGATTTTTGCAGACTGGGTCTTGGAGTTGAGTCACCACGATGACTTCTTCTAACGAGATGTTTTGGACAGGTGGGTTGAAGGAGGCCCAAAATTAGTTGGCCCAACCCAATTTCATTGAACTTTATAGTGTGTTGTTGATGTCGGGTCTTAATTAAAGAAATTTTTCTGCTATGTAAACGAAAGAAAAGGGAAAAAGACCCAAGCTTTCGGGGTCCTGCGTAAAACCCCTCTAAAGTTAAAGTTGATGGTGCCCTCAAAATGATTCCTTGAAGACGGATCACAGAGAGAGCAAGGTAGAAATGCAGCAGAGTCAGGGGCAACATGAACAGAAGATTAGAGGGTATTATGGGGTTTGTATCTTTGGAGGAATGCTCAGTGCCGGCACCACCCATGTTGCCGTCACTCCTCTCGATGTACTCAAAGTCAATATGCAGGTCGGTATTGTAACCAAAAGAAACAGTCTTTTTTAGTGTTGAATGCATTGTGTTTCATATTTAAGTGTTTTGATTTTGAGGTTGATGATCTTATTTATATGTATATGTATGTGAATTGATGGGTTTGGTTTATCTTGTAGGTGCATCCCATCAAGTACAAGAGCATTGCTTCATGTTTCACGACTCTGTTGAGAGAACAAGGCCCTTCTGCCTTTTGGAGAGGTTGGGCAGGCAAGTTTTTCGGCTATGGTTTCCAAGGTGGTTGTAGATTTGGTCTCTATGAGTATTTCAAGACCATTTATTCTAATGTGTTGGGGGATTGCAATAGGAGTTTTGTTTTCTTTGCTAGTAGTGCATCTGCTGAGGTTTTTGCCAATGTCGCTCTTTGTCCTTTTGAAGCCATTAAAGTCCGCGTTCAAGCACAGCCCTTGTTTGCAAAGGGCTTGGCTGATGGGGTTCCTAAGCTTTATGCATCTGAAGGAATATTTGGGTAAGTGATGCAATGAACAATGATTCCTGGTTTCTTTTTCTTTGATCTATATCTTGTGTTTCTCTTATGTTGAATTTCAGTCTGTTGTTTCTTGCAGCTTTTATAGGGGGCTTTTTCCACTTATGGGTCGAAACCTTCCATGTAATTCCTCAACTTCCTTGATGTTCAATGTCTTCTTATTTCTTACACCCTCTTAGTCATATCTTAGCTCTGTGTTGTCCGTGACAAGTATAGCATTGTTCTGCATGTACTTCTCAATAGACCGAAGTCTATTGAATCATCTAAATTTTCTGATATTGTTTGCATTGATCTTTTGTTGGCAGTCTCTATGGTAATGTTCTCAACATTTGAGCATTCAGTAGATTTTACATATCGTTATGTCATTCAGAAAAGAAAGGATGATTGCTCAAGAGCCCAACAACTTGGGGTGACTTGTTTAGCAGGCTATGCTGCTGGATCAATTGGTAGCTTTATATCTAATCCTGCTGACAACATTGTTTCTTCTCTCTATAACAAAAAAGCAGACACCGTATTACTGGTAAATAATCTCATCATGCACTACCTATCTCATACGGAACCTACTTGCTACCATTGTTTTATGCCTAATATGCTATCATATTGTGTAGGCTGTGAAGAAAATTGGATTCTTCAATCTATTTACAAGAAGCCTCCCTATTCGGATTATGCTTGTTGGACCTGTGATCACCTTGCAATGGCTATTCTATGACACCATCAAGGTTTTGAGTGGACTGTAAGTATATATGTCATACCTAGCTTTTATTATTGACAAGTTCATCTTCATTTCTGAGATGCCAATTTTTGGACATTGATGATTATATCCTATTTCTTCCCTATAATTAAATAATCATGCTGCTCAACATTTGGTTTTGAGTCTGCAAATGCTACTCAACAAAGCTTGAATGATCCAGTCTGCTTCTTTTCTGCTTGTGCACTAACATGTCATTCTGATTTCTTATGTGTAGGCCAACAAGTGGAGAAATCACTCAGAAGTAATGAATATGGAAGCTTAAACTCATGGCAAAGACAGGGTACAGCTCTGTTTTTGTGATCAGTCATTATCTACCTAACATGAAAGAAACATGAACCACAGTTCTCTAACATATATTTGAATCTTAAGATTCAATTGCCTATGGGTGTTAACCATCCCAGAGTTTTGTGTACAATAATAGGTCATAGAGTCCACATTTTCATGATCTCAACAGCTCTAATTGATGTATGAGCTCGGTATACAATAGATCATAGAGACAACAAGCTGTAAGACCTCTCAGTGAATGTAATTCTTTATCTGGCAATTTTGATTTGGATTTAATTTTAGGATGTTGGTTATAAAGCTTTGTTTTCACATGGTTGATCATTCAATACGTGTCATAAACAAACACAAGATTTATAGCACCAGAAATTCATGTCGAACTCGTGGTTACAGAATTTGACAATTATACTTTCAACTAATGAGAGTACAGTCTACTGACAAGAAAACATTCATCACACGTAAGTAAAACAGAAACATCTATCAAGTCAACAAGAATAAGATAACAGTCACCTTAGGTGACTTATACATAGGTGTCGATTAATGATTTTCTCATCTCGTCGACAATGGCGCTTGGTTGAGCTTCCCTCAGCTTGAAAACGCTTTCTATAACAGAGAGTTCGGTGGCTGTGGTGTCTGTTCCGCAGAATGCTGTCCAGTCATTCACAGTCATTCCAGCAGCAATCACTTCACTTCCACGGTTGACAGTACCAGCCACCAAAGGTACCTGAAGCAGTGTTGAAAGTTCATCCAAGTCTTCAATGGATGTATGGGGATGTACCTACACGAGGAGAAATAGATACCTTACTGAGATATACACATAAGCATTCTATCGAGTTTTAAGATCGCTGTCAGAATCTTACCAAGCCACCTCTATTGGAGAAGGCACAATAACTTCCCACAAGAATATTACCAGCAATTGTTTGTCTAAAAACTTCTACACCAAGAACATCTGCAATCAGTTCTTCAGTCTCCTGAGGAACACATAACAAAAGATGTTAATGTCAGCATTTTCAAAACTCAAACCGAGCCACACTGCATCTATGACATATACAATCAGCATCCCAAGCATTACCTTGTCAAGGTCCGTGTGAGTAAGAGCCACATGATCATTGCAGGCTATGCAATTGCCCAAGGCAGATAGCCTCTCATCAACTCGCTGAACAACAACTTGGTCAGGTAGACTGTTTCTCAAGTGTTGTAATTCTATAAATATAACAACAAAACAAAGATTTTAGTATACAACTACTTTATGTAATTTGATTAAGAAGCAAAGTAACATTAGCTCATAGATCACACCAAGAGGGCACAGAGGCATCCGAACCAATATTTAAAGCAGACAATGAAACCACAAAGACATACAAAACGTATTATGCATCCCTCATATTTGTGATAGTAAACAAACTAAAAGCATCATAGTAATATCATTCCCAAATGTAAAGAAGAAAAGGATCAACGTTATTTCAAATAAGCTGATTACAGTGTAGATAATTGCATTTATGTTTATGTAAAGCAAACTTATTACAATATGTTAAGTGAAAGAATGACCTTGGTCTGTGGTTGTGTGAGGCAAGAGCAGTCCATTCTTATTTCCTACCATTAGAGAAAAAAAATAATAGTAATAATCAGATTCTATAAACAAAAAGAAGCCAAAAACAATATCCAGTAGTAACTGCACAAATATATATTCTTCTAAAATGCTCACCAGCACAAAGGCGGCCAATAATCCTGGTGCCACCAAGGGAGGTTTTAACAACTGGTATAACATCTGCTAACTCGGACTCAAAAGCACTGCATACAGACCATCACATTCAACTACATACAACAACACAAAACGACACCAAATAGAAATAAGGAGACAACACAAGTACGTACCTGTAGAAGCTCTCTGAACCTCCAATGGCAACTAAACAATAAGCATTAGTGAGCTTGGAGAACACCCCCACCTCACATGAATTCTCAAACATAAGCCCTAAATCAATCAATCAAGAATTACAAGAATTAATTCAATTTCAAATTAATCACAAAGAAGATAAGTGGAAAAGCGAAAAACACAAGAAGAACTCACTGGTCGCCATGAAATCAACAGAAAACGAAGCGGCGGCGACAAAATCAAAAGTTTATAAAACTGCAATCAACAAACACAAATGAATCCAAGTCGACGTTGAAGTCAAAGAAAGGGGGTTCTGTTGACGCGAAGGAGAAAGAAGAAGTGATGATGACCTGTAAAATGAACGGAGGCGCGTTTTGCCGATTTGAAGAGAAGGAAGTGTTGTTTGCCTGATTTTTATACGTGTGAAAAAGAAAGACGAGACGGGAATGAAGACTTATCACGTGGCAAGTGGGCCCGATTAGGACTGATCATTTTTCTTGCTCCACACGAGTCAAACTCAAGCGCCTTGGTCAACAAGATTCATTTGTATGGTTTGGACTTAAATGGACTTCAAAATTATATGCATTTGACTGTAGGCCCAGGCCCAAATTCGTTTATTCGAATGGGAAATAGCATACTGCAGTGGTTCAAAATCTCAGTGGACTGAGCCAATAACCGACAAGTCCAAGAAATAAACTCAAGTAAAGCCTTGAACCCACCCTACCGGCCGGCCCATAAACCCATAATGACAACTAAAGGCATATACAATCAGGTATAATTGGTTGGAATTTTTGGTTATGGGGATGAAAGTAAAAAGATTTGGAGTGAAAGCATGTGAGAATTAAGGTCTCAATCCCTAGTTTTAAGGTGTAAAAATTTAGTGATCGTGACCTAGCATATGTGATTTAGTGTGTCCCACCAGTTAAACAATGATATATAATTATATGGACTCACCGTAGAGGGCTGAAGTTTTAAGTCCGATTTGGAAGAAAGGTCTATGCCTAAAACAAATATCAAGCCTCCGGCTTAAGTTTCAGACCTAGTCTATTCCATCGATCCATTCGGTCTAAGATTTTTGTGAGGCCTCCCAAACAACCAAATATATTGGAAGAAAAATTTTGAATTTTGCAGAAATTTTTCTGCAAGGATCTCTAAATTTGTCTTCCAGGCTCCTGTAAATAGGAACCTAAGCCTTCTCGATTGGGATCGGATTCTGGCTTACTAAAACGCTGTCAAAATCACTTATCATGTTTTCGTCTCTGATAACACTCAAAAGCCAATTCTCCGATTTCGGTCACCTCGCTGATCCTAATCAACTGAGCCCAGAACTCTAAGGGCTCACATGGTCATGGATTATCGTATAGGATAAATATAGTATAATACAAAGAAAATGATTAAGATAAAAGTTTTGTATAATAATTAATTTATCCATAAATTATATTTAGCTAGTTATCGTATAAGCAGCATGATAGAATAACAAAATACTAAACTTATATTTGGTAAAACTCGATAATTAATTGGTTAATCGTATGAATTACTAAAATATTAAAAAATTTAACAAGTAATAAAACAATTATTTACGAATTAAAAATAAATATAATAAACAATATAATAAAAATATATTAATATTTTTTAAAATAAAATAAATATTAGAAATAATCCTAATAAACCTCTGATGGTGTCAGAATTTTCTAAAAAAGCCTCGGTAATTTTTTTCCCAATTTGCCACTTTACTGTCAATCAACGTCTAATTTATGATTTTAACTTTGTTTTACAAATTTTGGAAGGGTAGTTTGGTCATTCTAGCTTTTACTTTTTTTTAAAAAATTAATTAAAAATAAAAATTAAAAAATACATCAAAAATCGAAATTTAAAATAATGTTAAAAATTTTGTAAGGGTACTTGGATCATTTCAATTTTCAAAAAAAAAAAATTCTGCAACCCTCTTGAATTTTTTTGAGATTATCTTAAAATTATGTAAAATTTTATTTTATTTTATTTTTTAATTTATGAAAGGATGATTTAGTAATATCATAGTTAACATCTAATACGAAAAGTACGTGATAAAATTATCGGAGCATTTATCAATGATAAAGTTATCCTATATGTACTGTATAAAATTATTGTCGGTATTATTTTATCTTATTCTAAACAGCAGTCAGATGCTTGATAAATATATAAATCATATTAAGTTATCCTATCCAATATCTTATACTATAAACCATGTGAGCCTTAAGCGTCTTACTATCTCCAAGCCACTTCATTCTGATAGGAATCATCGCAATCAAGAAGTTATTACTTTCTCTATTTTCTCATCTTATTTTATCTTCAAAGTTTAGAGTTGACTTGAGCGTCGGAGTGCCTAAGGTAGACACCACACTGGTGTCCTCAAGGTCTGCTTGGACATTCTTTCTATTCTTTTAGCAGGATCCCTTTACGTTAGGAATCGGTCCCCTACCGTCTTGTTGAATTCGGTTCTGTCAGGTCGGATCATATTGCAGTATCCGAACCACTACAGTTTGACGTCCACCGTGGGGACGACGATAAGCTTTCTGCAAAACCAAACTCTTTCACCTCATTATTTCTAAAACTTGCATACTCTTTGCCATGACTAACTACTTAGCAATGGAGCAACAATTGCATGCCATGATGGAGCACATGCACCAACTCGAAGAAGAAAATGCCAAAACCAGGACAGGAAACCAAGAGCTCACCTTACATGTGAACACACATGACCACTAATGGCGGCCCTTCTAGAGAAATACTGATGACCAGAATACTTCTAAGACCAACAGGCTCCTCCTATCTATGATCCAAGAGATCAAGAAGGGATGGCGAAATAGGCAGAAAACTTCAAGGCCTCATCAGGATAATTCCTAGCATCCCGGCACATTTGAATGCTCTGCAGCGGACACCCACATCCTCTCACCCTTCATGGATCGAATCACTTTTGTAGAAATGCTAGAAAGAAGCATCCTTTCGAACTTCCACAAGTTTAGAAAGGACTCAGATCCGTCAGAGCACGTAGATGAATACCGTCAGGAAATGTCTCTGATCAATCTTCCGAGCAAAACTCCAAAAGCCATCACGTGTAAAAAATTCGGTATTTAGTATAGGTGTTCCATCCCTGTCATCGTTTTTTAACCTTTCGAACAACTCGATAAATTTGTTTTCTCAATTGGTTGAAGATTTTGTTGTTAAATTTACCTGTTGTGCTTCAGCATAACCACTAATCACTTATTTTCTGTGGCAAAAAATGAGAGTGAAAGTCTACGAGAGTACGTCTCTCGCTTCACCAATGAGTACATCAAGATTCCAAACATCTTGGAGTCAACTACAGCAACGACATTTTGTAAGGGTCTGCCCCCAAATCTCTCGTCTGTACGAGTAGCTGACTGAATGTAAACCTTGGACACTAGAAGAATCCCTAACAATAGCTACTCGACGAATAAAGTTGGAAGAAAATTCTGTAAGAGCTACCATAACAAGAAATGCAAGCTAATTAGTTGGCAAGCTTGAGCAGCGCGACAAAAAGAACCACATAGGAAGGTTTGAGCCATACAAAAGGCACGACCCTCGCCCTAATTCAATCTCATCGGGATCTTCTGGCAGGAACAATGAAAACAAATCAAAATGAAAGGTTTCGGCCTAACAATGCTCTATAATTTGGTGCAGTTTTCTACTAGCAGTGCTCTATAATTTAAAATAAAAATTGATTAGTTTATGCTCATTTTTCTTTACTCTCCTCCCACATTAGTTATAATTTAGAAGCATCTTCTAACAATGATTTTTGCACTTCATACAGTGATTTGGTAGTTTTTTTTATTATTGTTAGATTGCTATTGAGGAACCTGTAAAAAGAGTGAACGTAGATATGCATATGGCTCTGAACCAACTTCAATATATGAGAGTCTCCATGTCAGTCATTAAGTATGATGACAAAAGACGACTTCTTAGCAGTTCAAAAAATGAAGACGTTTCACTAATTTCAAATGTGGACAAGAATGTAGCTTACTCATTTAAGAACTTCCATGTTGTAAGGTGATTTTGTGATATTTGAGGAATTTACCAACAGCTCTGTGAACATTGTTGTCAATGTGGTGTAAATTCTTTTTCTTTGTTGATATATGGTCATGAAAAACATAGTTAACTGTGTGTAAAATAATTTTTATCTTGTCACTGTGGGTTGCGTTATATACTGCAAGAATTACTTTCTTACGATGCATGCGTTTGGGTCAACCAAGTTGACAGTAATGCAGTTTCCATTGCATCTTTAATGTGTCTTTGTGACCATGTGCCTCTATGCTTCAAATCTTATGATTTTAACTTAATTAAGGGAATCCTATTCCCATTTGCATTCCTTGATTATTGCTATTTTAATTTTTTTTAGAGTTAATTATACACAGACCTCCTAAATGGTAGTAAATTGCACACAAATGAACATTTTGGTATTAATGCACACTCACTCCCCCTTATCCAATAATAAAACCTTGTTTAATTAATAAATTTATCAATATAACAAATAAATTTACAATTTTGAATACATCTATATGATATAGTGTAACGTCCTTAAAATGGACCTAGAATTTTTGAATGATTTTAAATAACTATGTGATTTCATAAAATGAGTTTAACTCGTTTTTAAATTAATTTTCAAATGATAAAAATTTTATGTTCAATATAAAAAATATATATATATTTTTATCTGAATTTTTATTTAAAGTAATTCAAGAAATATTTATTTATTTATTTTATTTTTTGGGCAAATCATTAAGAATAGACTAATATTGATGTAGTTTAAGCTTTAGAACCGTTAGGACAATATTCATCTTTTAATTTAACTATTTTCTAAAAATTTTCTAATGAATTAGAAAAACTATATGTAATGATTTAGATTAGTGAAGTTAGGATAATTTTGGGCTTAGTATATATCAATTAAGTTTTAGAACTCATTCCTTTAACTAGAGCCCAGCCCATCACGAGAATCTCATATTCTCTTTCTCAAACGTATTCTTCCTTCGTTCTTTTCTTTCAAACAACAAACAAACAAAGTAATCTATCTCTGCTTCTGCATGTCTTCCAAGCCAACCCCACTTTGATTTGCTACAAGGTAACTTAGCTTCTTCTCATTCTTTTCTCTATAGCTTATCTCATCTAAGGTTCAAGAATTCTCATCCTCTGATTCAATTTCTAGGGTTTTAAATTCTGACCATCTACTGAGGGTCTCATCTGTTTGCAATTGGGAGTAATGAACAATTAGAGGTAATTGATTCTTCTATATTCTTCAGAACCCCCAATAATTTAGTTTGAGTTTTACTTAATTTTGTCTAATCTCTACCTAGGGTTCATTTTGCGATTAGGGAGCTTCACCTTGCTAAAATTGTACTTTGTTCATCTCTGGAAGATTGTATGGTGGGGGTAAGTGATATCACCAACCTTGGAAGTAAATAAGTTCTCTTTAAAATTGATCTCGAGTCTTAGAATTCTCTTTTTGTTCCAACCTAAATGATTTGCCCTATCTTGAAATCAATGTATCTTTTCTTTTAAATGATTTTGTGAAGAGTTGATTTTGTCCCTATTTTATGAACTAAAGTTTTTGTTTAGCTGTTAATTTCAGAGTCCATATCTTATCATTTTAGAGCTCATAAATTGGATTTTTATTTTAAGAGAGATGACCTTGATTTTTTTTAAAACAAATGTTAAAACTGCTTTTTAAGTGAATTAAAAATAATGTTAAAGCTGGTTTTGAAAACTAAGAAATAAAGTTTTTATAAATCTAAATGTTTATTGTTTATTCGACTTTAGGGGATCAAGTTAGAGAATTGGAATCGGTTCAAGGGGGAACTTGACCTGCTTGAGTGGATAGCGATTTAAGGTTGGTAAAATCTGTTTTCATCCTATATATTGTTTGTTTATGATTGTTCTTCTCGACTTTGGCTGCATATTTAATTGGTTGGTATTGTGTTTTTGTAGTTGCTGCATTGATGTAAATTAAAATTAATTTATGTTTAGAGACTAGTGTATGATGAGATTTTAGTTTAGTTAGTCATTGTAATAAGAATGTTGGTGTTGTATTGAGTCTCTACTTTAATGAAATTTGATGTTGAATCTCTGCCTGTTATGGTTATGTGTGATGATATTAGTGCCAATAATCTCATGGAGTATATAAAATAAATTGACTAAGTGCAAAGTGAAACACCTTAATGCCCGTTTTTAGTTTATAGTGTATCTGGTGATGAAAATGTACCTTAGGGGTTAATGAAGTACTTCGACACCATTGTAGTGAAATTGCGAGAGAAAATGTCATTAGTGTAAACTTCGGTCTAATAGTGTAGACTTCGGTCTAATTGTGGGGCTTCGTCTCAATAGTGAGACTTTGGTCTATAGTGCCATTCATAGAATGGAAGTGCAGATTTAAATCCGATACTGGAACTTCGGTTTAATAGTGTTCTCGTTTCACCAAGTTTTTATAGACTAATCGGGCATTGAAAATTGTAATTTGGATGATCAATTTCTTAGTTATATAGTAGTGTTGTGCATCTTATGGTTTTGGACAATTTATGCCTTGTTTAGTTATATTGACATTTTATTGGCTGATTATAGTTTCGGTTATGTGTTTGAGTGATGGTTTTGCAATGTATATATTGGTGTTTTTCTTGTGTTTGACTTTGGAGTTAATTTGTGTTTGACTTTGAGTGATGATTAATTTGTTACTACCACACATAGTCACATTTAGGTAGTTTAGAGTTTTGTTATAGAGCTCACATATAGTGACAATTGTTTAGTTGATTTCTAAATTAATAATATCATATTAGAGTTATTGCGCTGCAGGTTTTAATTGATAATTGGGCTTACATCACATTTAGGTGTCAATAAGTGTGTTCTTATATACTGATAAAAAGATGAACAAGTAGGTCACTTGTGCAGTTCTAGGAGATCAAACAGATGGGCCGTTGGTCGAGTAGTTTATATAATTGTGTTATTTGGTAGCTATAGATGTTACGTTTAAAATTTGGTTTCATTTCGAGTTGATCAGGTGGTGTTTTGGAACTGAGAAAGTCGCTCAGATGGTCACAAACTAGCTGTAAAATTTTAGGTTTTAATAACAGACTTCTTTATCTTCCTTCTGTTTCGTTTTAACTTTGTTTTAAACCAAATTTGTGGCCACGTGTTTGTTATGATATCTAATATTTAGTAATATTTTTCTTAGAATTTATTGGGCTGGTTCTATATTTAAAAATCTGGAAAATCTTCAGGTGTTTGCCAAATTTTAGGTTTTAATAGTAGACTTCTTTATCTTCATTCTCATCTGTTTCAAATCCGTTTTGGACAAAATTTGAGGTCACACATTCATGATAATATCTACTATTTACTTATATTTTTTTTTTTTGTAATTTACTGGGCTGTTTTATATATTTAAAAATTTAGAAAATCTTTCAGGTGTTCAAAATTTCAGTTTTAATATTGACTTCTTTAACTTTGTTCTCTTCTGTTTTAACTCCGTTTTGGACAAAGTTGGTGGCCACGCATTCATTAGGATATATACTATTTAATTTTATTTTTTTAGAATTTACTGGGCTGGTTTTATATTTAAAAATTTAGAAACTCTTGCAGGTGTTCATGAAATTTCAGGTTTTAATAGCGAACTTATTTATCTTCGTTCTTTTTCGTTTTAACTCCGTTTAGGATAAAATTTAACCCAGTATTTTGTGTTGATACCTACAATTTAATTATATATATATATATATATATATATAAGTTATTGGGTTGTATCTTTTATAATTTAAAATTTGAAAAGTCTTCAAGTGTTAAGCATTGGTAAGTTCTATTTCATTAAATTGATTGAGTCTATAGGAGTTCATAGCCATGTATGTTGACCATTTTTTACCTCTTCTGGTATTCCTCCAACCTGTCTCAAGCACAAGTTTCTTTTATCTCGACTTACGGGAATTGTTTGATCCGGTTACTTGTGGCGCAAGTTACCTTAATGTTGCATTTGCATTAACTTAATCAAGTTAATAAGCAAGACTAATGCATATAGATCTTAGCGTGTTTTAATGTCTTGCTTTATTTTATTTTGTTGATCTTGTTTGCTTGGTATGAGTTAATGGTTGAATCATTGTATGGTGAAGCTAAATGCAAAGCTTCAATTGCATCTTGTGTGACACTTAGCTAAAATTATATAGAGCATTTGTGTATCTGTGTTTTTGGGACAAGATTTTTACCAACTTGGCTATATAGCTTACCCTTCAGTTTCTTTTTATTTTGTTTTTTTTTTCTCTTCTTTAAAATGAAAATAGAGCAGGTGATCGAGCAGGTTCTTTTGGTCGGGTTTCGGATAGCCTCTCATGGAATCATATTCATTTTGTTACATGTCCATAGTAGATGTGTAAAGTGCATATTTTCATTTTGTAAACTTTGTAAATATTTTAATGAACTCTAGAGTTATGTATAAATGTTTTTTTTTAGGTTATGTGTATATCTATAAAGGTTTATTTAACACATGTTTTAAAATAGCTAAGTAAGCTATTTTTATTATTTATATTTATATTTTAGTTTTGTTACTTACATTGATAGAGGATATCAATCTATGATATCCTATATTGTATAGGTTTGACACAATTGCATTCATAGTCACGTTATAGCTTGCCTTTGGGATGGTCTATCGCCGGACTTAGGGTGGGTTATGGCATGACATATAATGTTCATTTAAAGTTAATTTTACCTTATATTTTCGCTAATTTTTATGGATAGAATGGGTGTGATTGTATATTAGTACTAAAATGTTCATATAAATGTAATTTGTCATCGTTTAAGGGGTGTGAGTGCAATTAACTCTTTTTTTTAATAGCAAATGTATTTATTATGCTAACTATTTTATGATGTTCCAGGGTGTTTGGTTTCAATGAGGAAAGCTGGAAATGGATAAACGGATTAACCTAAGTATGAGTGATCCTTATCTGGTCCCTTTACTAGTTTAGGTATGCCCCTCAAAATGCTAGGCTTATTCCGGTTGTCGGACAATTTATTGATGGCTAATATTGATTTGCCTCTCTTTAGTTGAATTTTTAAAGGTTGTTTTTATGACTTTGCAGGAAAACTATATTAATTATAGGCCATGTGTTCTTGGTACAGATGAACTAAAACATATGAGTTCAATTGCTCGTGCTGCTGAATTTATAGTCGATGAGGATATAATCAATGTGCAAATCCAGAGATATCAATAGTGGTAGCCCTCTCAAACTATTAGTTCACTCATATCCTGCATTATACCGTATGTGTAAAACACCATAGATGTAAATAGTGTTAGAATCAATGTGATTTCTATTGTTTTTATGAGACCTTACTCATTACTGCTAATATTTTTATTAGTGTTGTGCTCGTGCATGGACAAAGGATGAGATATAAAGAGGTATAGTTTTTTTTAGATGACTAACCGGTTTTATAAGAAAGATCCCAATTGTGTGGGTTCCAATTGGAGATAACATATCATCATCAACAAACCTGTCAATATTGTCAACTCCATTAGTCTATTTACTTCAATTAATGGAAGTTAACCTCATATTTACAGGGAAGAAACATCAACAGCTATGGTGGGTGGCTAGAAAAGGATTCAATCACCGGGAAAAATTGGCTTCTGGAAGAATTGCATGTTCATATGCTTGCTTCTATTGCATCTGAAGATGGAAGGTAATACAACATCCTTATTTTCATTTTTTGTCACTTTCATACACTATAAAGCAATTAACCACTGTTTACAAAATGGGTGCAAAAATAAAAATACCCGTAGTCAAAGTTTGAGGTATTTTTTCACTTAATCTATGATATGTATTTTTATATGGACATTATTTTATTGGTTCCTTGTACATAAGGGGAAATCGAATCCGCTGGAAGGTGTTAAAGAACCTGTAAAAGTAGCTCTCGCTCGAGCATACCATGAAGGAAGCTAGGCAATGAGGGAACTAACTGCAGATTTAGTCTCTTTTTCTTGAAAGAAAAAGGCACCTAAGAAGTAAATTTTTCTTACTTCCTAGAACCAATTGAAGAAAAATTTAGAGAGGAGAATGTAGATGATGATGTGGAAGATGATAAAAAAAACTAAGGTAATGTATTTATTTTTTTTTCTCAAACTAAAGATTCATATGTGGTCGGGTCCAACTCATAAAAATCCGCTCATGATGTGCGGAAATGCTTCAAGTACTAATTCACCAGTTAAACAATTTACCGCTCCATCTGCTCTGGAGTTTGAGGTCCGAAAAACAAACTATTAGATGTTGGATTGACTATTATTTCTTATGTTCCATGAAGCTACAAAAATAGAGAAGCTGCAATCAGAAATTCAGTCTCTAAATTCAGAAAGTAAGCAATGATCTATATCCTATATTCAGCATTCCTACATATATCATCGAACCAATTGTGTGTATTACTTTGTAATTACACATTCTAATATATAAATTTTTTAATCAATTTCAATTTAATAATAGGCCGAATATGGTTTTAACCATTTCAATTAATTAATTATGTCACACGCATATGTTAAATATGAATTTTTCGCATGGCATAATTAGAATTCAATTTACTAGTTTCAATCATACGTTTGTTTTGTTGTTTCTTCAATGACATGGTTCCAGTAGTTCTTGCATTTGCATTGCGTCTGAATATCTTCAATTTTATTATTTGTGCAGAAGCGAGAAATTTAGAGATCTTTTGATTGTTGGGGATTCCGTCTGAATATCTTCAATTTTATTATTTGTGCAGAAGCGAGAAATTTAGAGATCTTTTGATTGTTGGGGATTGGGTTTGATTAATGTATGTTCTTGATGGGTTAGCCGAATAAGTCTAGGGTAGTTTAAACAACGGAGGTAAGTTGTAATTTAATAATGGATTTATTATTCACATTATCCTGATATATTTTTTAACGTATAATAAAGATTTTTTATTATTATCATTTTTAAGATGGATGTTCAGGATCAGGATATAATCACTCCAGTCACGTTCGATGGCTTTGAACTCCAGTATCCTAAGTCTCTGATCGGAATGACTAATTTGTTAGGTGAAACCCCAATGCAACTAGATGCAATGGCCATGTGACAACCGATATTATTTCGGATATAATGGAATATCGCAGATTTAAGCTTGAATATATAGAGAGTATAAATTAATGTGAGGACATACATCATGATTTCAGACAGGCTAAGAGGAAGATGAGGGAATTTAAAGTTACACTGACACAACAAGATTCAGACACTCTTTTTACTCTCGAAAAGATTAGTATAGTAAATTAAAAACGTTTTTTTCCCCTTTGCTAGAATTGATTTTTTTTTTTTTTTAAATTATATATTTTAAGATTACAACGCCGAGAATGATGCTAAGATTAGAAAATTTGGCGAAACATCATAATATTTTGGTCGATCCGGATGATTTGGGACGAGATAATACTGACAAGGATTCGGAAGACCTGAGTTAAGTGTTTCCTCCTATTTCAATTTAATAATAGGCCGGATTAAAATATAATTTTTTTAATATCGATTTTAATTTAATAATGACCAAATATATCTTTATCCATTTAAATTAAGTAATTTTACATTATAAACAAAATCAATCAGTTCAATTTTATAATAGGCCGAACTAATATATATATATATATATATATATATATTAATCAATTTCATTTTAATAATGGACTGAATATAGTTTTAACAATTTCAGTTAATTAATCACGTCATATGCATATGTTAAATATGAATTTTTCTCATGGCGTTATCTGAATTAAATTTGCTAGCTATTAAATTTGCTAGCTTGAATCATGCGTTTATTTTGTTGTTTCTTCAATGATATGGTTCAAAAAAAATTTACGCATTTGCATTGTGTCTGAATAGTTTCAATTTTGTTATTTATGTAGAAGCGAGAAATCTAGAGGTCTTTTGATTGCTGGGGATTTAGTTTGATTAGTGTATCTTCTTAATGAGTTAGCCGAAGAAGTCTAGGGTAGTTTTAACAGAGGAGGTAAGTTATAATTTAATAATGGATTTATTATTGACATTATCATGATAAATTTTTGAACATATAATAAAGATTTATTATTATTTTTAAGATGGATGTTCAGGATCAGCATATGATCACTCTAGTCACGTCCGATGGCTTTGAACTCTGGTGTCGTAAGTCTCTGGTCGGAATGACTAATTTGTTAGGTGAAACCCCCCAATGCAACTAGATGCAATGTCCATGTGACAACCAATATTATCTCGGATTTAATGGAATACTGCAGACTTAAGCTTGAATACCCAGAGAGCATAAATCAGTTTGAGGACATACATCGTGATTTCAAACAAACTAAGAAGAAGATCGAGGAATTTAAAATTACACTAACACAACAAGATCAGACACTCTCTTTACTCTCGAAAAGGTTAGTATAGTAAATTAAAAATGTTTTTTTTCCATACTTTGCTAGAACTGATTTTTTTTTTTTAAATTATATTTTTTAAGGTTGAAACTCTGAGGATGATGCCAAGATTAATAAATTTGGCGAAACATCATAATATTTTGGTCGATCCGGATAATTTAGGATGAGATAATACTGATAAAGATCCGAAAGACCTAAGTTAAGTGTTCTCTCCTATTTCAATTTAATAATAGGTCGGATTAAAATATAATTTTTTTTTAGAATCGATTTTAATTTAATAATGACCAAATATATCTGTATCCATTTAAATTAAGTAATTTTACATTATAAACAAAATCAATCCGTTCAATTTTATAATAGGCCAAACTAAAAAAATATATATTTTAATCAATTTCATTTTAATAATGGACAGAATATAGTTTTAACCATTTCAATTAATTAATTATGTTATATGCATATGCTAAATATGAATTTTTTTCTTGGCGTTATCTGAATTCAATTTGCTAGCTTGAATCATGCGTTTATTTTGTTGTTTCTTCAATGATATAGTTCAAAAAAAGTTTACGCATTTGCATTGCGTCTGAATAGTTTCAATTTTGTTATTTATGCATAAGCAAGAAATCTAGAGGTCTTTTGATTGCTGGGGATTTAGTTTGATTAGTGTATCTTCTTAATGGATTAGCCGAAGAAGTCTAGAGTAGTTTTAACAGGGGAGGTAAGTTGTAATTTAATAATGGATTTATTATTCGCATTATCATGATATATTTTTGAACATATAATAAAGATTTATTATTATTATTATTTTTAAGATGGATGTTAAGGATCAGGATATGATCACTCTCGTCACGTCCGATGACTTTGAACTCTGGTATTTTAAGTCTTTGGTCGAAATGATTAATTTGTTAGGTGAAACCCCCAATGCAACCAGATGCAATGTCCATGTGACGGTCAATATTATCTCGGATATAATGGAATACTGCAGACTTGAACTTGACTACCAAGAGAGCATAAATCAGTTTAAGTACATATATCATGATTTCAGACAGGCTAAGAGGAAGATGAGGGAATTTAAAGCTACACTGACTCAAAAAAATTCAGACACTGTCTTCACCCTCAAAAAGGTTAGTATAGTAAATTAAAAATGTTTTTTTCCCTTACTTTGGTAGAATTGATTTTTTTTTTTTTGTTATATTTTTCAGACTGCAATCGCCGATGATGATGCCAAGATTAGTAAATTTATGTTGAATCACATGGATTTCCTTTTAAGAAGGTTTTCCTATTTTGAGTTTGGATTTATTTCCTAATTAGTGATAATATCCGCGGTATAAAATTATTTTATACGTATATTTATTTAAAATATTATTTTTTAAATATTCAGATATATATATGTATATTATTTTATAAATTAAAATATAAAAATAAATAAATCAAACTATTTTTATTTTTTACTTTTTATATTTCTATTAAATAATAATTTCTAATTACATAAAAAAAGTAAAAAAAAAAATGTAGAGTAAAATGTATTATGAAATTCAATTTTAAAATATATAAGTATATTTTTTAAAAATTAAATATTATTTGTCTTTATTATATTAATTTTTATAAACTATAAATTATTCTATTAAATGAAATTTTATCAAATTCACAAATTTTGATAAAATTATTCTGCAACTATATATATATAGATTTTAACCGCTAAAGAGTTCCGGTTTATAATATATATATAGATTTTTGAGATAAAATATTTTATAATTGTAACTATAAGACAAATATATATATATATAAGCTATTTGATGATTTCAATTATAATAAATTAAGAAAGGTGAAAGGATCATTGATTTTTTTTTTTTTATCAATTATATGTATATAATCAATTAGTATTTTAATAAATAATAAATTAAAAAGTAGAAATATTAACTTGTTAAAATATTTATCATCATAAAATATAATTTTAAGATAATTGAGGGGATAAATAATTATAAATTTATAAAATACAATAAATAATGGAATGAATATGTATACGCATATTATTAAAGTTATGAAAAATAAATAAAATCATACCAATATATATTTTTTAATTTACATATTAACAATTTGATCAGAATTTGATTTTTCTTAACATTTAATTAGTTAAATATACCCATGAAGTTTAATTTAAAAGTTTCAAAATTAATAACTTCAAATTTATTTAAAAATTATTTAATTTGGATTTTAAAAAACATCACATTTTGTTAAAATTATTTATTTGTTAAAAAATTATTTATAAACGTATATTTATATAATTATGGAAATGTGAAAAGTGATACAATATTAAAATACAATTAAAAGTGACAAAGTACTAAAATAAAATTAAAATGATATATCACTGTCTAATCCACTCTTTCAACTTGGATTATTTGTTGTGGCTAAGAATAGAATGAGATGATTAGGTTATTTAATTATTTTTTTTTAAAGCTTATCAAAATTTTTGTTATCTTAACAATAATATATATTATTAATTAATCTCAAACCTAATAACTATATTTGATAAAGGTAAAATGTAATTATTTAAATATTATCTTTTATATTTCTCAAATTGAGATCTATCTTAAAATATGATAAAATCTATTTCGTGAATCTCAGTTTTTTTTTTCTAAAAATAAATTAATGATGAGCCATTATTAAAAATATACAAGTGAAATATATTTTCTATTTGAAATAATTGAATCCAATTAATTTAGTTATAAATTACAATAACAAATTTTTGGAATAAATAGAGAGTGGTGATAGTTGAAATGATTAAATTAGTGTTGATATTATCTTATCTATAATGTAAGGATATCACTCAATCATAACTATAGATTTGGTTGAGTAAATTGAAAAATGTTTTGATGTTACTTTTAAGGGAAAAAATATAATAAAAATATTTATAAGCTTTCGTGAAATAGAAGAAATATCAAATTACAAAGTTAAATAGTTAGATTATAGTTGCATATAATAATTAAATATATCGAAGTTAATTTACAAATAAATTGGTTAATAACTTACTTATAAATTGTACTAAATTATAATAGGTATAGAAAGTTGTGAAATTGGAAAGTTGATAAATTTGAAAGTTGTTAAATCAGTGATAAATGAATTTTCGTGAAAACTATAAAATTAATTCATAACACTACAAAAATTTAAAAATAAAAAAACAAAACATTACATTAAAATAGTAAATACGTAGTTATCACAAAAATAGAAATTGCATGGAACATTTTAAAAATCAAATCTAAAATATTGATATTTGACTCTTGCATAAATAAAAATATACTCCACGTCAAATCTCAAACAAATAAATATATATATAAGTTTTCATAAATCAAATATTGATCTATATACCATTATAATTAATAATTAAAAACATTATTGAGGCATAATTTATCAAAATTTAAAAAAATTAAAATAATAAAAATAAAGAAAAAAAATATCTTTAACGTATCTACTTTCAATTAGCAATTAATGTTTATTTTGATTGGGAAGATTGTGAGTTCCAAGTTCATTCATCCAATAATTATATTCTCTTGTCCTTAGAAAAAATAGAATTAAAAAAGTATACAAATAGTACTCTAATATGATTTTTTTATATATATATAAAAAATACAATAAGTAACTATCAATATTTTATCAAATATCACATGAAAAAAATATAAAGAAAATTACTAAAAAGAAAAACTTAATAAGATTCACATTAATATAAAAAAATAAAAAACCTAAATAAATAGGGACAAAAATGAATAAATAGAACCTTACCAATACATTGATTTTTATTTTTAGTGAAATGATGGGTACATATCATTAGAATTCATATGAAAAAATGAAATATAGAAAATAAAGAAAAAATCATTTATAAGATTTATATGATTCGTGTAAAAAAATCATATGAAAAAATTGAATATAATAAAAAAAAAAAGTAAAAACAAACCTAATAAATATGATGATCGACAAATTTGATCAACCCTGAAAAAAAAAAAAAGACAAATGAATTCAGAATCAATAATAGTAACGTTAATAGATGATATAAGAATAAAAGATAAATTTACAAATTGTATTGGAGATCGGATTCGAGTTCTCAACTGAAATGAAAGTAAAGAAAACATGTATATATAAGAAGTAAAAAACAAAACTGAAGGAGGGGAGGAAAAGAGATGGTCGGAAATTTATTTAGAAAATTTATTACCAAGCATTAAGGAATTTATTATAAATCATTTAATGGATTATTTTAATTTATTGTCTTGAAAATTGAATCATTACATATTCCAAATAAATTGAAAAAAATTGAATGACACATGTATCATTTTGATTTGCACAATATCATTCCAACTCAAAAATCTCCATTTTCGACTATTTTCAACACAAAGCTGAACTCTCAGCGTGCCACATCATCTTGGTGGGTCCGCTAAAGAGTTCCGCTTTATAATTTATATAGATTGTTTGATTACTTGTTTTGAAAAAATTTGGTTTTCCTAATTTGGTCAATTGTATTCCTTAGTTGGAAAAAAATAAATTAGGAAAGTATATTTGATGATCACTATAAATAGTGTTGTCTCATGAAGAAGAAAGTATCTTGTCCCTTTGGGGTGGTGATTATTGGATTGAGGGCATGCCCAGTGGGGATAATGATCATTGGGGTTGGGGTCTTGCCATTAATGAGATTTCGAGTATTGAGATTGGGGTCTCGCCATCAAGGAGATTTCGAGTTGAGGTTAGGGTCTCGCCATCAAAGAGATTTCGAGTTGGGTTGTCTCGCCATTAAGGAGATTTTGATTGAAGGTTGTCTCGCCATGATGGAGTTGTTTGCCTAAAAGAGATTTTGATTGAGAAAGAAAACAATTTTGTGTTGAGAGAGTGTGTTGTCTGAATGACTTGTAATTCTTATTTATCATAGTAAATTGTTATCTTTCCGTGGATAAGGTAATTTGCTGAACCACGTTAAATATTGTGTCTGATTTGGTCTGATTGTTTTGGTTGAATCGAATTAGGAATTAGGAACTAAGAAGAAAGTGGGATAGAACCGAAAATTTCTTAACAATAATATTTTAGTCGATCCGGATGAGTTGGGATGAGATAACACCGATAAGGATCCGATTTAAGTTATTATGACATAAGTGATATGGAATTAAGGAATATTTGTAATTTTTTTCAACTTAAATAATCAACTTGCACCTGCCCAAATATTACTTTTGGAAATGGATTGCTATAGCCTTATAAACGAATTAACTCCTTTGCTAAAACCTTATGAATTTGTATTATTTTATCTCGGTATGATAGACTGAGAAGTAGTAACATGATTTGCCTATTTCCTAGTGCCCGAGACTAGGAAAATTTAGCATTATTTGCCTGTTTTCCGGTGTTAATAACGGGGAAACAAAGGCATAATTTGCCCATTTTTCGATTTATAACAATAGAAAACGAGCAACAATTGTGTTTATTTTCTGATCTTAAACACTGAAAAATTTAGTTACTGGTCACCTAACATCGATGAAAAAATAATTACGTGCAAACATTTCAAAGGAATTGTAAACATTAATATAATTTCAATATCATCATAATTACTTTGCTAAATGATCCATTAGTAATTTCACATTAGTGGAAACCATTAATAAATGAAGTAATTACTTTGATAACATTATTTCTTTATCAGAAAAAATACTACTGTCATTACAATCGAATATGGCATAAGTTAGATCAATCCTTATCTTGGAGATCTCTTCGTTTTTAGTTCCAAAAGTCCAAGCCTATTGAGATGTCCAAAAATAATATAATGAATTGATTTTCTTCATTCTCATCATCATCCTCTTCTCATGATCATCCTCCTCCTCATTCACCCCCACTTTATCATCATCAATCTCTCATTCCTTACCCATCTCTTTCTCCTGACCAATCTCCTTCGTATCAAATTTAATCTTCACGATGACATCTCTCTTGGATAAATTATTTCCTCTGTCAAAAGTCTCTTTGTATGAATATTGAAAAAAAGAATGGAAAAATACTACTTCTCAGCCCTCAAAACTAAAAAATAGTTCAAATATTTATTTGTTTCCTAGTATGGAAGACAATGAAAGTACTATTGTAAAATGTTTCATAGTCTTCAAAACCGAGAAATAGTTGAAATAAGGTTCTGTTTCTTGGTATGGTATACTTGGGAACATCTGTGAAACAAATATGTTTCCTGGTATGGTACCAGGAAATAGATCGATCTGTCAACTGCTTCCTCATTTTGAAGGCTTGAACCAAACCCGAACAGTAGTTTTCTAGTATTCAAAACCGAGAAACATATCCAAATTTAAATTGTTTCCTAATATTAAATATCGAAAAGCTACCAGACCTTAACAATAGTTTCATGGTATTCAAGACCAGGAAATAAACTCAAATTTGAACTATTTCCTTATCTTGAATACCGGGAAGCTACAAAACCTTAACAGTAGTTTCCTGGTATTCAAGATCGAGAAAAAGCTCCAAATTTAAATTATTTTCTGGTCTTGAATACCAGAAGCTACTGCAAACAAATATCACAAATTCAATTTAAATATCGTAGCAGCTAGTTTTCTACTTTGAACACAAACATAATAAATTCACTATTTACTTCCAAAATTCAGACATCTTAACACACTAAAGTAACCCTAACAATCAATCTTAGCAGAAATGAAAAATAAAATATATTATTACCTCGCTCTTCTGCTTATATTTTGATTTGTTAATGCTAACCACTACTTTAGGTTTATGAAACCCTTGTTTTTCTTTGTTTATTTTTGTCTTGGAGAACTTGACGATGCCGGCGTTGATGAACAAGAATGATGAACCAGAACTTAAAGATGCGAATGAGGATGAGAACGAGAATAATTATGAAATCGAGAGTTTAGAGATGGAGAAATATTGACGAAAGAATTGCGAAGGTTTATGAATGAGAATGATGAACGAGAAAAATGTTGTAAATTGAAAACCAGTAATAGAATGTTGAGAGGAAAGTGAAATCGGGAGGTAGAACGTTTTATTGCAAAGAGAATGATATTTTAGGGTTAGTGTTGAAACTTTTATTTGCTTTCATTTTTTTAGTTTTTAATATTTTTTTTAAGTTGAAGGGTAAATATGAGAATTTTGTTTAATGGATGTAAAAATTCTTTCCAAAAGTTCAAATTTGTAAATTTTTTTTAGTGATAGAACAAAATTACTTTTTTAATTTTGTCTTAACCCAAAAATGCAATTATCAATTTTTTTTTCTATGATATTTTTGGATTATACACCTCATTCTCATTACCGCTTTTCCTGATTAGTCGATTATACATCTAATTCTGGCCATCGATTTATGTTAAATGATTTACGATGGAAAAACCATTTAATTCCAATTCGAGTTTCTATTTGTATTCAAATTTTTATTCCTATTCCTATTCTTATTTCTTCTATTATTATTATTAAATAATTTATCATACTTAGCTTATAATATGAATTTTAAAATCAGTTCTAATTTAAACAAAATTTCAAAATTATTCTCATAAAGTCCTTTTTTTCTTTTTGTATACCAAACCTTTCAATCATTTTACTTCCATATAAATTCAACCCAAACCAGATTGGAATGGGTCTCAAGGGGTTTATACACACATATCCAAAGAAAATTTCAAGTTGGTTAATTAGACTAGCACATGAGAGATTACAGAGTACATGTTAGGCTAATTTAATCGAGAAAACCAAAACATAACTAGCTAAGCTAATATCAGGTACATTGAAAATCCACAAACCTTGAAGAAAACGAACGTCGACCATAAAACTCAACCTCTTCCTGCTGCAAGTTCTTAGAATAATCCAGCACATCATATCTCACCATCCTCCTCTTTTTAACCCATTTAAACACACCTCTCATGAATCTGAAAGCAGCAACCCTCTTCACACATCTCCACACCCTTCTTCCAACTCCACTTTCTGGCTTCACCACTCTGTAGTACTTCACACTCTTGTTCACTATCTCCATCTCTCTTCCTCTACACACACGATATATGTATATACACCATATATATATACACTTCTCTCACACATGCAGACATAATAACATTCCTACTTTCTTGCTACATCAGAAGAGGTACAATGTACATGTTATATAAATTGCCTTTGCAGCGTGATAAATGGTGATTCCGGGTTTTAATCTTGCTTGACTTTAGTTGGTCAGTTGTGGTATAGTATACTTGAAGAAGAATCCAATGTTGATCACTTTACTTAGTTGACAATTCATTCAATCAATCTGCTTTTTGTAAGTTTTGAAAAGACACTTGAAAATGGGGTTTGGATTGATTTGTTGCTATGTGAGATGAGCTAGGTTCCTTCTCATGTTGTGTCCTTAAAACATAACATGTTCTCATTAATAGATTTGGTTGCCTTATAGGGTGCTTTTGTCATTATCACTACTGCTTTGCCTATATAGCCTATACCCCTCCCACAACTACTAACTTCTACAACCACCACCCTTCTTGCCCCATACGTGGGTGGGTCCAAAAACAACATATAGTCGGCATTAACTTACCAAAATTTTACTATACATTGAGCTGTACTTTACCCAGTTCCGAATATTAAATGTTCAAAACATAGAATTATCAATCTGTACATAATTTATTATATACTGTTCAGACTAATGGATGTAGATGGAAGATAACGTAGATTTAGTAGTGGCACGACCTCATGTACATGTGAGTATGTCAAAGCAAGAGACTGGCTTTTGTAAATAAACTAATAAACAAAACATTAGAGCAGATCAAGCCACTTTAAATTGGATAATAATGAATTTGTAGAATATTGCATCCACTAAATATTGGTTGTGATTCTATAACCAATGATTAAGTCTCCATGGGTTTTAAAAAACACCAATAATTACATTATCCAGAAAACGAAACAAGTTAGGACAGTAAAGTGACAGTTACCGAACTCAAGTAATCAAATCCAGGCAATAACTGAGTCTCTGACTTTTCTGTACTATTATCGTATCAAGAATTAGTCCTACTTTTGACAGCAGTTTTGGCTTTTATTTCATGGCTGCTAAGAATTGAATGGATGTGAACTACCACCATGTTTTTTAACCTAATTGGGTCTGATGTTTTTCACCTTATCCTAATCTTGTCAAACGATGTTCTGACTAATTTAGTTTGGTTCGAATGAAATTCGAAACCGGGTAAGACACCCTTTTCTGAGTTGGAAAAGGAGACATGACATGCAACTGTTAATAAAGACAGTGATGGTGGTGTGGCTCTGCTGGCTCCATCTGTGAAGCCAACCTAACACCGGTTTTGTTTAAACAGTTTTTGTCTTTGACACCTACTTCGAAGCTATAAACAGCAACAATAATCAAAAGTCGAAATCGCCTAGACTAAACATCAATAATAAGATAAAGTTAGTGTAGCAGAAGAGGAGATTCAAAGTAAATAGTAGATTGGGTTGAAAATAAACAGATTCTGTAAGAAATGATGAGAATTATATACTCGAAGTTCATTTTACAATGAGGGATACAGCATGCACATTTTCATTTCCCTCATGTTTGTTTCCCGGCTTAATTGTACAACTCAGCTATAGTAGTTTGAGAACAACATCAATACATATAGAATAATTTGATTCAAAGAAATAAAAACAATTACAAGAGGTAAAGAAGGAGAAGACATACAAGGAGATCTACAATTTTGGTGGTGGAAGTCAGAGCGAAACTCTCATATGACCTGCACGAATGGTTATAATCCCTGAAAAATGAATAATAGAAGCATGAGTTGCGTTCTAACTTGGGAAATTCACACAACTTCAAAAACCAACATTTCAAGATTTATCTCTTTTCTGGCACCACTATGCTTTTACATAGTCCATGCCGTTGCGCTTCCTTTTGTTAGACCTTGAGAAGAAGCACATCTGAGCCCAACTCTTTTTCTGTTTGATCGGTTGAGTTTTGACATCCCTCTTCTCGACGAGTTCTGCCATGTACTGAACAACAGCCTGGGACAAACAGAAAAAACAAGAATTAGTTCTGAAAAAAAGAAACAAATTACAGTTAGTGGTAGAGAGATTTTACCTGTGCACCCATTTGAGCTACACTTCTCGGCGGCACTTCTAGAGGGTTCTCTTCCACGCGAAGGACGCGAAGTCGCGTTAGCATCCTAAAAGAGTCAGGAAGGACCCGGATCTGGTTATTGCTAATATCCAGCTCTTCTAGCCCCTCAAGGTTCCCTATAGATCTAGGCAAGGTACGCAGATCAGCAAAATTGTTTCCGATGTTCATCTTGACAAGTGCTGTTGCAAAACACAAGCTCTCTGGCACTGCCTCAAGCTCATTGAAACTCACATCAAGCTCCTTCAAATTCGATAGAGATGCCATGGTCGTGGGTAACTGTTTAATATTATTATATCGCACCGAAAGCACCTCTAAGGTCTGCAACTTCCCTACAGCTTCAGGAAGGGCTTTAAGACGGTTATAATCGGCACGAAGCTCCTTAAGAGAGGAACACTGACCAATAGCATGAGGAATTTCCTCAATGTCATTTGTCTCCACAATCAATTTCTTCAAACTAACAAGCGAACCTATTGAATCAGGGAGGTTAGATAGATGATTAGAGCTCAAATCAAGCTCTTCAAGACGTATCAGCCTGCATAAACTAGCCGGCACAGCAGATATCTGGTTCGCTCTCAAATCCAGAAAGACCAAACTAAGTAGATCCCCAATCGAATCCGGTATTTCAGATATTCTATTGGAGTGCAAATCCAACCTAGTTAATGAAGAAAGACCTCCTATTGTATTCGGCAGAGCCACTATCCGATTCTCAGACAAATCTAGGGAAACCAAACCTGTTAATTTGCCAATTGAGTCAGGTAACCACTCAATACTCTCCATCAACTTGTTTCGTAGATTAAGATCTCGCGTCCCTTTCTTAGACGACACTTCAATCAAACTAGCAAATTTAATCAAACTCAACTTGTCTCCATCTTGACCTACACCACACACATAAAACTCAACATAACTACAAAAGAATCACAAAAGAAATCCCGAAATTGAATGTAACTAACCTGAAATGGCACTTCCTTTAAGAGTAGAATCAAATATTTGAGCCGAAGCTTTAGAAGGAACGACACTATCTGATGAATAAAACGAAGGCTTGCTGGATTTCTTAACATAACTGTCATCTCTCGTGAACAATTGCGAAGACGCCGATTTCGTTTTGAAGTTTGTCGTAACAGCACTGGCTGAAGTAGGAGTAGTAATAGCGGCGTTGTTATTAGATGAAATTATAGGAGTAGTAGTCATAGGCGAATTGCTATTGCTATTGATACGCGGCGGCGGCAGCGGCGGAGACTTCTTATTCGACCGAGCGGAAGACGGCGAGCTAGCAGCAGAAGGTAAACATTTCGAAGCTCTCTGAATCAATTCATCGAACAGAACGTGAACATTTTCCAGATCGAGAAGCTTCAAAGCCTCACGCTTCTGTTCTTTACTTTGATAAAACACTAAATTCCTCTGCATCTCTTGAAGCACCATAAACAACTCCTCCGGCACATCACCACTCTTCGTCTGCCGTTCTATCGCCTCCAACCTAACTTGATCCTCCTTCTCAACATTCATAACCAACGCCGCCGCCGCCTCCACTTCATCCAACCCCGGCCGCTCCGGTAACGACTTGTGGAGTCGCATAATCTCCTCCACTGCCTCATCAATCGTCTTCACAGAAAAACTCTCCATTCTCTTTATCTCCTATCTCTCTAATCTCTCATGCCTCTTCTGATTCCTCCTTCTTATTCCTTCTACTACACCTTATTTGTCAGATTCTGATGTTATATATAGCCAATAATTTCACTTCACTTTTTTCGTTTTCTTTTCCAGCAAAATCAGCGATAATGTGATTGAAAACGAAAACTGTGAAAAAAAAATGTCTCACGATAATTGATGGTAAAATACCGTGAAATTGAAAATGACCACCAACACCACCACCAAGATCTACTCTTCTCTTTTAACAACACTCAACAACAACAACAACAATGTACCGCGTTTTCTAAATATTTCCAACTCTACCGCGTTTTCTAAATATTTCCAACTCTACCCCTATTTATCTCAACATGACACCCCATAGAACGTAAAAACAGATGTGTCATGTAAAAACAGTTGTTTTAACTACAAAGTTAGCGCCAATTTTACAAATTGGTTGAAAATCTAGTTAAAATTAGAGAGGGGTGAAATTGTAAATGTAATGGGTGAGAAGGGGAAATAGAGAAGTGTAGGAGGGTTGTAGATGAAAAAGGAGATGTGTCATGTCGAAATGCAAGTGACAATAAATGTGAAAGTGGGTACACGTGTTGGCCAAACAGACAGCAATTTCCTACAACTATTTCCAGCTGGCACTGCCGTTCACGGCATAACCGTTTTTTTAATCTTCACAGGTTAGTAACAGCTACTATTACCGATACTCATCTGATCATGACAGCTACTGCTGCATTTTGTGATTGTGGTGTTGATGTGGAGATGATGAGTTAGATTTCTAGAATCTGCGTTCTTAATGCTGTTGACAATCCACGTGGCTGATTTAAGTGGCTGCTTGTTCTAGATTTCTTGTAATCCTAGTATAGAATAAAGTTTGACTATATGAAATCACTTAGCTATCTATCTGGTTTTCAATTTTCCCATACCAAATGAGGATATTATTAAATAAATCGAAGCTGGATCCTGAACATGTGTCATGTTTTGTTGTTTGGACGTTACTTTCATTTGGTATCACCACATAATTATTTGCTCCATCACAAGCATCTGTATTTGAACAATTCGGATTCATGATTGAACACAAAAATTAGGGTTGACAACAGAGAAATTGAACATGATTGATGATTGAAGATTGAATTATCCTTCCTATCAGAGCTACAAAAGCAAGAAAACTTGACTGAGAAGCAAACAATTCGGAGTTTAAATTTAAAACCTAGCTTCTAGGCTAATATTCTACGGATGACACACCAGTTTCTAAACATACGCAGCAGCAACTACACTCTAATCCTGATTTGATCAACACAATAGAAAAGGCATTACTCACAGATAAATAATCAAAGCATACAGCTCGCTCTGCTACTCTCACCAAGCTATTTCCAGGACATAGTTGACATCAGTGGTGGATTGTTGTTTCCGGTGCTTTGGTTTAGAGGGCTTCCAGGCCCTCCACCGGATGATTCACTCAGGTTTCCACGAGATGGCGGACTACCAGCTGTTGCTGGTCGAGGGATCAGATTTGGTGTGTATGATGATGGTTCTGATTGTATCCCGCTTGATTTTGTCTCCCTGCACCCTTCAGCCAGAAAGCTACCCATGATAACCTGCAATACCAAGCCATAAGTATGTATGTTTTTGCTTCCAACAGGAAAGAACAATGTGGTATATGTGATAGAAGAAACCTGAACAGGTGAGGCTGCTGTTAGAAGCCCTGCCACACCACCACCAAGAACACGCCCATCTGGTCCAGCTAATGACACACTTACTCCACCAGTTCGGCTTCGCTGACCCCCCACTTCAGTGAGAATAATAGAGCCAGACAGAGATAAGATCTCAAATCGTCCCTGTATAATTGAAAGGTACATTCAAGATCAAGAGAAATGCCAAGAAAATATATTGCTAATGTACAATTACAACAATAATGTCAACTAATCTGCTACCAATCCATTGTCTATGCTGCTTGATACATGGACATGATTTAACTAGTCAACTATGGAAAAAAGAGAATCATGGTAACATATAATGGATGTCTTAGATCAATTGAGTTTTTCATCTGTGGACTGTGGTTCAGAGTCATCCTAACAAATGAGAGACTCAAGAAATCTTTGTATCTATAAAATATATTTCTACTTCACCTTACTGACATAATTTTTATAACAGCAAACACCTATATAGTAATAAACAATGTCAGCAATCCTTTCATTTATAGTCCCCGTTACAATTCTCAACAAATCAGTACCTAACCCATAATATTCTTCTCGGTATACTCACATAGGATCCTTGCAATTTTCAAACTCAATCCAAATGAAGGCCTAAACAATTCAATGTTCAGAAAGTAAACAAAAGTCTTCCCTTTTCTTAAAAGTAATAATAAGATATTATCAGATTGCTTGGAGACAAAATACTTTAATGCAGATCATATTCTTTTCAGCCAAATTTGTCCTCGACATATTTTAGGTGAACATGTAATGAATGACAAACTAATTTATCAAACATTTTCTACAACATTTATAAAGTAACTGTCGACTTTAATAAAGGAAAACATAACCTTATTAACTTAATGAGAAGCTTTGTGCTTTTCGTCTTTTTTATCATTTCCAATCTTGCTCATGAGAAATCTTTTCACTTGTCTTTTTAGATTTAAATTAATAACCTCTTCTTTTATAACCACCACCATCAAAACAATAAGCAAAAATATACATGCAGCAATCACAATTTGAGCTAAAACTAACCTCATAAGTTACAGTTCCACCAGAAGTCATAGCTTGACGAAGAGTTACATTTGATATTGCACCATTGGCAGTCAAAATGCAGACATCTCGCGAGCCATTTTGAGAAAATGACATTATTCGGGCTAACACATCCTGAGAAGCCAGAGCCAACATTTTCCATATGTTTCAATCAACATTGTTCACAACACAATATCTTCCAAAAGCATTCATAAGAAAAGAAGCAAAGAACATATTTTTTTCAAGAAAATGAAGATGTCAAACACCACAAATTTTTATACCTCTCCAGGCGGCACGGTGATCACATGTGGTGTAAAACCACTGCCCGTTGATCCTACAAGAAACAAAATTAGCCAAGTATGTATATACTGCAGCTATTGAAAAAAATAATAATAATAAATTAAAATTTCAAGTGGAGAATATTTCCACATCTGCATCAATAATTAAACAGATGACAACAGCATTTATGTGTTTTTTTCCCTACCATTTACGTCATGAATAAACAAAAATGACTAACCTTATTCAACCTTCGACATTCAAATAAAATAATAATAAAAAATAAGTTCAGAAAAAACATGGAAAACTCGCAAAGTATTCAAATAATAAAAAGCATTAAAATAATAAAAAGAAAACAAAAAGTGACCATATACAAAGGGACTTAAATGTAATTAGGTATAAATAAAACATGATAGACAAACCATAAACAGAGCCAGCTTTATTTATTCATGCCCAGTTTCTCTGATATATTTGAAAAAGACAGCAATTTAATATTTTATTCAATTTAATAAACACTTAAAATAATACGATTCAATTTTTTTAATATATGTATACATATTATGGTGACTAGTAGTTACCCATGGCATTAGATTGCTTGCGGGGACCGGTGCCAGAGCCTGGTGGTCTTCCTCTGGCCTTTTTAGTCGAATTGGTGGACGAAGGTGCCGCCAGTGAGGGCGGAGGCGGGGAGGTCAAGTTCAATCCCATGACATGACTAATACTCCCATTATTTCCTTCCGGAGCATACTTTCTTGGCCGACCACGCTTCCTCTTAATCGGCTCTCCACTGTTGCCGTAACAAACGCTGTTTGCTTGCTGCTCCTGGTGCTGATGTTGGTTATTATGAAATAGAGATACATCCTCATTCTGCTGTTGAGAATTTTGATAACTCTGCGAGTTTTGATAAGTTTCGGTACCAGCAGCAGACGATGAAGGCATAATTGGCTTATAAACGGAGTTACCGTCAGAGTTGAAAGCTAGCCTCATCGTCGCCATACTCATCGTCTCTGTAGCTTCCCTATCTGACATTCCTGGTCTGCTCCAAATTTAAAACCCTAATTTTGCATTTGGAGAGAAGAAAACAAGAATTGAAGTTTTAAAAGAGTGAATGATGAAGAAGAGGAAATGAGATGAAGATAAGTGAAAGAGTAGTTGACATACCACTAGGGTTTGCTGCTCCAAGAGGAAGACGACGATGAAACCGCTTCCAAATTATCTTTATTTTTTATTTTATTTTTCGGAGAATTTCGTGAATTTTTAAATAATAGTATATTTTATTGTTTCTTTTTATAAATTATTTGTATTTTTTCTATTTATAAATTTGTTTCTGTTTATTTACTTGAATACCACTCCACCCTACACCCAGCCTGCGCTATTTGATTTATTATTATTATTATTATTATTATTATTAGAGCATTATAGGTACGTTCGTGCTTAAGAAATTAAATGGGTACGTTCGTGCTTAAGAAATTAAATTGTATTAGAGTTGAAGTTGATTATCGATAAAATTGTTTTACGATTGGTGTGTAGAGGGTGTCAATCCTTAATATAAACTATTTATATTTTTATTTATTTATATATTTGAACTATTTTTTTAAAAAATATAATTATATATATTAATTATGAAAAAGATATAATTGGTGTACAATAGCATTAAAATATATGAGTTATGGAATATGTGAGTTATGGACTGCTGCTGTTATATTGCAACATTGGATTTTGATTGTATAAATGAATGTTATATTACAATATTGGATTTTAATTGTATAAATGGATGAGATGCTGCTCTAGAATTTTATTTTTTTTAGTGATTCTATATGTTGATTGGAATGTATATTGCTATGGTTATTCATTTGGTGTTTGGTTTCAAATTGTTTAGTTGATAAAGTTATCATTTCACAGAGTTGTGAACTAACATACTTCAAATATGTGATCATTATTCACAAGTCTATGAACTTATAATACTGTTATCAATAGTACATAATCCATCAGTTCATAGACTGAGAATGGATGGACTATATATTGTTGTTGACAGTCTTAGCAGTTCAAAGTCTATGAGCTGAATTAATTTATATATGTGATCACTATTCACAGAATATGAACTGATAACACTATCAACAATAATATATACAATCTATTAATTTATAGTCTGTAAACCAATAGAGTGTATTATTGTTGACAGTGTTATTTGTTCACAGACCGTGAACTGATATAGTGCACATTTGCAAGAGCTATTCACGGATGCTGAATAACAATTGTGAATAGTAATCACAGATTCATGAACTGACTATGTTATCTTGTTATCTTATGGTTTGAATTCATTTTTGTAGATGAATTATATAAAGTTGTTCTATTCTATTATGCTAAGTGGAATGACAGTGAATACATTGGTGGGGAACCCAGAGCTAAGGTTTTCAATATAAATATTACGCTGCAATAATAGATTGATAGGATTTGCTCCAAGAAGGGTATACAGAGAGAGAATGATCGTCTACAGTTGCATTTCTGGTGGCGGAATTCAGATGGCAGAAATAGAAGGATGAGTGACATTATCTGTTAACATTAAGATGTAAATATAGTCTGTGAACTGTGGTTAATTATGTATTATATCATTTGTGAACTTTGGTTAATTATGTATTACATCATCTATTAACTGTGAGTAATATCATTGTCTGTGAATTATGGTTAATTATGTATTATATCATCTGTAAATTGTAATCACAGTCTGTAAGCACTGATCAAAGTTGAATTTTCGACAACAATCAAAGTTAAATTTTTCATCAAAAAAAGCTATTAGGATTGAGTTATCATGCTTAGGCCGACTCCCCACCTCGATGGAGCAACTATGATTGTTGATCACATACTGTGAGCGAGGGTCACAATCTGTGAGCACAGATCACAATGCCCTAATATGACTCATATGGGTACACTAAAGGCAATCAGGAGCCTCATTTGACTTAAAATGACAAAATATGGATTGTGATATCGTTTCATAATATTTTGATAATACATGATGTGTTGTGCAAACCACTTGATACTTTTGCTTGTCTAATTGCTCATGTTTTGAGCTACCAAGTTATGAGGTCAATTTTTGATAGGCGGAAAATGTGAATTTTACTATATATTACGACTATTAGGGTTGGATAATCGTGTCTTGGCTGACTCCCACCTCTTTGGAGCTACTATTATCGTTGATCACAAATTGTAAGTGAGGGCCGCTGTTTATGAGCACTGATCACAGTGTGCCTAGGGCCTCGTATGGGCTCATTTAAGGCATTCTGGAACCTCATGCGACTTTAAATGACATAATATGGATAATGATATTGTTTGATAAGACTTGATATTTTGTGGAAGTCACTTGTTTCTCTTACTTGTCTAATTGCTCATGTTTTGAGCTACCAAGTGATGAGGTCAATTTTTTCTAGACAAAATATGTGAATTTTACTTCACATTACGGCTATTAGGGTTGAGTAATCGTGCCAAGGTTGACTTCCCACCTCATATGGGCTCACTAAAGGCAATCAGATGCCTTATTTGATAACATGGGTTGTGGTATCTTTTCATAATGTTTAGATAAGTCTTAATGTGTTGTGCAAACCACTTAATCCTCTTACTTGTCTACTTACTCATGTTTTGCTTAACCAAGACATGAGGTTAATTCTCAACTCCAATAAAAGTTGAATTTTTCATCACATGAAGGCTATTGGGGTTAAGTAATAGTGCCTAGTTTCACTCCCCACCCGACTGGAGAAACTGTGATCATTGCCACAAACTGTGAGCCTGTGAATTTTGATCACAATACCCTCATATTCCTAATATGGGCTCACGAAAGGCATATAGAGACCTGTTTAAGAGCAATTGTGAATGAGGGTCATAGTCTATGGACACTTATTTTAGTATAGAATAGTGCTTTAATTTGTTCACAATCTGTGAATAAATATCACTATAATTTTTACTGTAAATTTTTCATAACTGTCAATCCAAAAACATGTTGAGATTTTACAAAAAAAAAAAATCATCATCATCTGCACATAGTCAGAAGTAACGCTAATAATTACCTATAATTTTTTTCCTAAAGTTGACTATGCATAAAGTTCAAACAATAAAATCACGCTTGGAATCTTGGAGGTTCAACCGTAGAATGCTTAAAGACAAAGCTTGCAGTGTACTCTCAGATGATCCTTGACCACCTCTTGTCTTTTCTAATGGACCATGCATTGCGATCAAGATAAATGTCCTCCATCATTTTTCACATATAAGGACCATAAGAATTGTTGTAAAAGACAAAACTTATACATATTAGATTGAAATAATTTTTTTACAAAAACTAAGTGAAATAAATAAGAACTCAAATCACTATGCAGTGGAACTGACTACGTTGCTGCAACATGCACTCTCAATGACTACAGTTTGTCAATACAATTCACAGAGTGAATATAGTTCACAAACTTATCCAGACACAGAGAATCTTTTACACAAACATATGCTGACAGTAAAAAAATTTACAGACAATCACATTTTACACCAAGTCACAATTTCCAATTCATAACAAATTAAATTAGAGTTCACAATTCAAAATAAATCACACATCACAATTTACAAATGACAGTAAAATAGTTCATATTTCACAACAAACTATGTAAATTCAAAGCATGTTACAATACACAAATCACAATACACATTCGCAGTTCACAATTCATAGTTCATATTCCACAATTCACAATAACAGTTCACGGTTCACAATTCAACAAAAAACACAATCTAGAGATCACATTTTATCACCTGTATAACCTAAGCTTAAACTCCATCTTACCAATGCTTATGCTAACAACAAAATGAACATTGTGAATAATATTGATAAGATTGTGAACTTCAAATCCAAATGCCATTTAACATCAACATACAAAATTACAAATAGACAATATTAATGACTTTAGATATTAAACCAAATAAAAACCTAACCATAACTAGGACTATTTACATAATAAACAAATCCAAATTGTACAACTAATACTTGTACAACAACATCCAGAAGACATGCAATATCAATCCAACACACACTTGGCAGAAGAAATAAAAAACTAACAACGAACTCACTTGAGATGCCATACAACTTTCGACAACCCTCAATCGAATGTCTCTTCAATCTAGAAATTAAAAAAAAAAAGACAAAAAGTTAAGAAGAAGCAATGACCAAATGTGACCAAATGCGAGAAAACCGTGAATAAAATCTAAACTCACATTTGACGGCAATGAAATCTCGACGAAGCACCGATCAAACTCTATACACAAGCAGCAATATTGACAAACAATGAAGAAGAAGTGTCAATAAAGAATGAAGAAGAAGAAGATAAGCAGCGAAGTTGTGAGTTTGTGGGTTTCCTTTTGTTTTTAAATTTGAAACACTAAAGAAGAAAGTGTGAGTGTAAATGTGATCTTGATTTTGAAATGGTGAGAGTGTACGAGTGATTTCAGTTTCTAATTGGGGGAATGAGACAGTTAGAGATGAACAAAGTTTCTAACGTTTATTTTAAAATAGTGGCAATAGGGTAATTTCACTTTTCCCTTATGTTTCTTTATCAGTTTTAAAATACAAAATGACATATTTGTTAATAAAATTAGAAGAAAATAGTAGAAGTGGAAATTAAGCCTATGAGATGAAAGAAAACTTTTATAAAGTTTAATTTTGTATAAAATTCAAACCAGTGCTATTATTATATTTTAATCTTTTAATGGCCCATTTGAATGAATTTTCAGATTCAAAAATTATAAACGAAGATTATTTAGTCCTACATGTTAGCATCATCAAATATGAAATTGGACTAACTTAGGAATAAAAATAGTTTAATCTTATGCAACAAACATGTCTTGTACATCCTCTTTATTATAAAGCATAGGATTGATATGGACTAAAAATAGTTCCAATCTCATGTTTGTTGTAATTTTTACATGCCCTACTGAATTTGATATATTTTATTCTCAATTTTTTTAAAAATATTATTCAAAACATCTCGATATATTCAAAAATATCTCGATATACTTTATAAATGGCTGATATTTTTTCAAATCAACTAAAAAAAATTAAGTAATAAAAAAATATTTTAATTTTGATGTTTGTATCGAAGTAGTAATTTGTAAATTCATTGTAAATGAAAGTTAAATGGTAAAAATAAGAATATGATGAGCTAAAAATATAAGTTACTTTGTACCGTTTTAAGGTTGAATGATGCTTTAATGATTCCAAGTACGCTCATGTTATATTAAGTTATGCACATATTAATTATGAAAATATTAAAAAGAAGAATATGATAAGTTAAGAATATATGAGTTATTATATATCATTTTAATAATTGATTGATGCTTAGATTATCCATGGTATGCTCATGTTATATGAAGTCATGCGCACATTAATTATAAGGAGATATTCAAAGATCATGCCTAGTTTCCTACCACCAGTCCCGCTTCATTGAATAAAAAACGTGGGATGTAAAACATCCAACCTTTTTTTCTTCACTGATATTACTTAACTTAACACCAACTCAATTTCGCTTTTGTTGTGAATGGATAAATTAAATGGATTTTACCACAGTTTCATTAATCAAATAAACATGCGGCATAGAGTTAGAGTAAGTCAAAGTAAGATACAATTACATGAAAAACATGTGCCCATATATATATATATATATATATATATATATATATATATATATATATATATCAAGCACGTATTAATGAAATAGTATGTATGGTACATTGTTGTGGTTGTTGTACTCGTACTTTTTATTTAACTAGTAATATTATCAATATCTCTTTTTCAATATCATCGTAATTCTACAATTGATTATTCAGTGCATTATTCTAATTTATATTCAAGAAGCACACCAAGTTTCAATTAAGATTACAAGCTTGTGTTTAAGGTTTTTACACATGATCTTATTTAAATAATATATATATTTATTTATTTTTATTGTACTCCATTACATTTTCTTTTTATAACACATTATCAGCACAAGTATGTTCTCTGATTACCGTTGAGTCGGATCTTAAGATCATAAAGTGTTTGGTACTTGTGTTTTAGTTTTGGTTACGATAAAATGAAAATTATATTATTATTCACCTAAAATTGAAAAATTATGTTTCAGATATGGATCGTATGGAGTTTCAACCATTAATAGTTTTTGGAGAAAACTATCTAAGATGGATGATCAAATGCAAGAAAAAATTGATATCAAATCATCTACTTGGAACTCTGAATAGAAAAATGAAGAAACTGATCAACAAAACAATTAATATCTAATTCTAATAAAAGTACATTTATATGAAGAATTACAAGAACAATATGTAAATATCATGAATCTAGAAGGTTTATGGGAGGAATTAAGATTCAGATTTAAAATGCAAAACGGCTAATATTCAATGAAAATTCAAATGTTCCCCAGAAATGGAACATCCATAAGGAGGAAGTAAGCATTCTGGAACAACCATAATTTAACAAGATACCTATTATAGGTGTGGCTTGCCCACATGTTATTTAGATTTTTTTCATATTCTTAGCTTAGATGAGTGAAGATTATCATAATAGATATGAGATATAGAACGGAATGTAATTTTGATTTTGAATTGTAAATATTTGTAAATAATTAATGTTATAAAAACGTAATACATTTCTGTTCAATTGTGTTATATTTTTCTCTATCTAAAGGTTGTGGGTTTGAAAAAAATACATGAAGATATTTGTTTAGCCAATATTGCTACAACCTATATGATCTTTAGAGAATCAAGATGTTTTATGGAATTGATTCAAATGCAATTGAAAGTAAACATTACATAAGATCCTGGAATAATGGATCGATTAAGAAAATATCTCGAAAGTGGTAAAATTAATAACCATAAGTGAAGTTAATCTACTAGAAGTGGTTGATATAATTCAAAGAAGTGAATTGAAATAACACTCTAGAATAGTTGAAATGACACACAAGACTGTTTGAAATATTAATTTTAATTCACCAAAGTGATTTAGAATGTTAAATTTATTTTCAAGAAAGTAGATTATAACCAGAAATCACCTACGTGAGGACTTGAAAAACCAATATATGACTGTCATAGATCCTGCATATTCATCACAAGTACTGACTTCAGTTACAATTGCCAATATGAATTCATCTTGTCTAAAGCTTGAGATGAATGGAACAATATGAGATTTTAATATTCTGAAAACGTGAGTGAATATAACTTCGCAATGTATCTCAATATGAACAAATTGAAATATGTGTAGGGAAACAAATACTGATCAAGAAATGTTAGAATAAAACATTTTCCATTTCCCAACATTCCCAAATAGTTTTATAACAGTAATATCAGGACAAAAAAAAATCCAAATATATAGATTTGATTACTTTTTTGGATGTTGAAAAACATAGCCAATTATTAAAAATAATGAAAGATGCCCCGTTGGTACTCAAGTATTTTGAGAAGTTAATGCAAATATTATACTCCCTCCGTCCCTAATTAATTGTTACAGTTGGAAATTGGTGAGGTAGTGTGATAAATTATGAATAACCAAATTTACCCTTACAATAAATAAATTACAATTGAAAACAGTATGGAAGGGGCCCACCTAAAAAGTTGTGAGATAGTGTGAGAATTTAAAAAGTTTTAAAAATGGAATAAGTAGTATATTATATTAGTTAGTGGGGTTGAGTGGTTGAAAAAGTGTAAGGGCAATATTATCTTTTCTATTATAAAAAGTTACTAAAAATGAAAGTGTAACAATTAATTAGGGACATCCATTTTTAGTAAGTGTAACAATTAATTAGGGACGGAGGGAGTAATAAAAATCCAGGCCACGAACATGGTCGTGGTTACCATGGTAGTAATTATGGTCGTGGTTACCATGGTAGTAATTATGGTCGTGGTTCTAGATGTAGAAATGATTATGAAAATAGGACTAGAAGTGGTCAGGGATGATAACGTAATTCTAGTAGAAATTATGAACATCTTATAGTAATCCAATTATTCCCCAAAAGAGGAACATTTATAACGAAATCATATCGGAAGAAAATTGAAATTTCTGAATAATTGAAATAATACCCAAAACTTATGAAAATTGAAATCCATATCTTTTGGGTGTTATAATCTGTTAACCCAAGATATTCATAAATGAATTATGGTCATGTTAAAGTTATGTTTACTCATTCCTTTATATATGGAAATCTGGAAGTCATTCTATTATTACAAGACCAATATGAAAATCAAGACTTGACAATCCTGAAGATCAAGACTATTATGTTTTATATTGTCATCTTTATTCAAATTTTTTATTTTATTTATCTCTCCCTTCTACCTTTATTTTTGTTTTTACAGCACATACTATTATCCGAAAATGAGTATTTATTGGAATTGGTTTCGGTTTAAGTAAAAGTGAATGTTGTATCAAATCTAGTAGACCTGATAAATTACCCTAAAAGAGCCCTAATAATTTGATTGAAAGCTCCAGAAGAGCCAAATCATGAATAGGTTCTTATTTAGCCAAAATTTCCATCAGTTGCATTATTCCAATTATGAATCAAGTAAGGGTGGTGAGACACATGTAAAGTTCACTCACCTAGATATATTAATTCAATTATGATCATTTATCATCTTGCTTACCAAGCATGTTTAATCTCAATTTCAATGTGAATGTTAACAATATTGCAATTGCATTAACATTTGCATTAACAAGTTTACTTGGCATTAACCAAAGTCCTTATCAAGTCATTATTAATTTCAATATCAGGAAATCATCAAGATCAATCATCAATAACATTTTAAGTTCAATATCAAGATCAATTTCAAGTTCTTTATCATGTTTTATTGACCATTGCCTAAAAAATACTATGGATTCGAAAACAATATTTAAAAAGGCCGAATTCTCGATCAATATAGACCAAAGTATTCTATGAACATAATTTTCCAAAGCAGGAAAGCCCATAGTAAACCGAAGTTCTAAGCCGAACCTCTTAGCACTGCAAGGTTACTTAGGAGTCGTACGTTGATCGTCATCCTCTATGAACACGATGTCCAAAGCTAAGTAAACCTGTGAATAATATGGAGCCATCACCCCATAAGTAGACTATTTATGCCTACTTTACCATGAAAACTCTATAATAGGTCGAAGTACTTCTAATCTCTAGGCGTGACCTTCAATTTATCTTCTAGTTAGTTTAAGGGCATTTGGTTCCATTATCAAGTTTCATTATTAATCATTATTTTACATCATCAATTCAATACAATTTAAGACTCATCTAAGGGTAGTTGAACCAATTGTACCAATAGTGTCATTTTCATTAATTTTTAGTATAATACAAGACTCTTGGAGAGCGTTAGCACCTTTGATGTTGAATAGACCATTTGAAGCCCTCAAGCGACAACTTGACCAATTATTTCTTAAGTGACAATTATGAATGTTCAAGCTTCAATTATCATCATCAATCCTCCAAAGCAATCAATTTAAACAATTTCATCATAATAGGCACAATCACATTCTTCAAGTAAGACTGCATTGCGAAATTTAAGTCTGTACCCTAACTTCGTTAAATCACATATAATGTAGACTTAGTCCACCCAAATTTCAATTCCAAGGGCAGCGCTTAGCATGATTATACATGCAGCACAATCATGTTCTAACGTCCTAATATGACAATTATGCTCATCACATCAATTTTTAGGTGATTATCTTATTTAACCAATTTCTTGATATAAATGTAATTAGGTATGTAATCACTACATCAATCAATAAAAAATAGTTGTATATGGCTACAAATGGAAATACAAATTTCGCATTCGCCGACCCACAAGTCAGAAAGCTCGCTCCTTATAGGTTTTTACTTGTGATTAGCCAACACAAACACAATTTACCACACTACAATCATGATACATAATACAATCCTCACAATATGATTCACAATTCACAATTACTCCTATTAAGAGCATTTACCATAAATTTGAGATTAGGTTTTAACAAAATGGGTTAGAACTTACCTGAAATGATAGGACCTTAACCTAACAACATTCTTTAGTAAAAATCATCTCAATAATTTCACAATACCATTTATAATATCAATAGCATAAAAACACTAGGGCTTTTGATATCGAACACAAAAGAAAGTAATAAACACAAAATTATAACTTTATATAAAAACTCAAAAACATCCTAAAATTAATCTATAACAAAAATCAAGCCTCCATTTATAGATTCCAAAAGAGTAGTGAGAGAGAGATTTTCTATCTTTGATTAAGAGTTTTAAATATACTTCAAGAGTCCTACATGATCCTCTAAGAAGGTGGTTGGAGTAATTAATTTGAAGATTCATAGTGGTTAGAGGCGATAAAATGAAGGAGAACGAAAACTTAGGGTTTGGTTCTTGGAAAAGAAAGAACATCAAAAGAGAAAAAGAAGGGAGAGAAGGGAAAATGGGGTTCAATGATGATAGGGTTCTATGGTCACAACACTCTAAATAGGTTTGACTTTGGATTGAGCCAAAATTAGGCCCAATCCAATTTTGAATCCATATTCCACTGAAATTTATTTCTAACACTTCCATGCAACTCCAAAAATTTATTTTCAAATTTTGATTAAAAAACCATCATAAATTTTGAAATTTTGAATTTTTCTGCTAAGAAGGGCAAAATTGTAACTTTGCCAAAATGTGACGTTTTGCCTCAAATTTGACAATTTTTAAATCTTAAAATAATTAGAATTATATGCTTCAAATCTAATCAATTTTAAAATTTAAAATTCAATTTTGGTTTCGAGCTCATTTTTAAATATTTAATTTCAAATTAGGTAGAGATTTTTTATTCTAAACTTTCATTTTAAAGCAAATTTTCTAATCTCATAATTGCCCTTAATGGTAATTTCGATTTATTTCGATGTGGAAAGTATTGAAAATTAAACTTTCAAAAATTTAAATTGCCCTAAAACTTAGGCCAAATTTGCGAATATTACAAAACTGGTAACTTTTGGAGATGTAATACTATTGTGAATTCACATTGAGATGATGTGAAGAACATATTGAAAATGATTATTGGAAGTACTGTATATTAAAGTTGTATTTTTTATTTCTATTGTTTTAAAATTGTTGAGTATTGTATTGCATCGATTATCATGGCACTCAAGCCCACATCTTGCGTCCCACCGTGGTGGGAATTAGACACTCCAGAGTTGCATATAAGTAGGTTTCAAAAGTCTCATTCTTGTATAAATAGCAAGATAATTTGCCTTACGTTATAGCTTAGGTTGATTATTAAGTCTAATAGTTCATGTTGTGTTGTTGACTAACTGCAAGTTAGGTGAGGCAATTAGCCTCTTATTTGATTAGATGCTTGTATTTTTGTTTCCGGCGTTATATGTTGCCTTGTTTTGTTTTAGAAGCTTGGTTGCAAGTATTAATTTGATAGTTGATGAGCAAACAGCTCAAGTGGGTAGCTACGATAGTTGCTGGTTTTCAGTCTACGAATTCAGAATCTGAGTTCTAGGCAAGAAGGTTTAATGATTAGCCTATGAGTTGCTTCTTGCTCAGACCTAACTACCCTCACTTAAAATTGCCTCCTTAAAACTTGGCAACAAGGCTAGACAAGAAGCTTCTCGCCAAGAATTAAAACTCCATGACTTAAGTGGGTGGCGACAAGGTTAGGCGAAGTGACTTCTCGGCAAGTACTAAAATTCTCAACTAATTTGTTAGATAACTCTACACAGTTTTATAGTGTAGTATTTTGATCATAATGGCTTTATCCTCCATCCTAGTGAACTTACCATGCATAACTTGAGTTGATCCGACTTACGAAAAAAATTGATTGTCGTTAATTGTAGAACAAGTAATCTATTTTTATGATGCATCATATGAGATAAGTTTATTAATAAAAAAAATGAACCTAATGCATATTGAATATTATTAGAATGGAATATTTGATTCAATATTTGATTAAGGGTGACCGATTGATACCTTTTATGATGTTAGGAATCATTATCAATGCTTTTTTTAGATTGCATATGTATGAACCATGTATTAGTAGGGCATTCGTGTGTTTGCATTTATAATATAATTACCAACTAAACTCTGTAGCTTACCTTTTTCTTTTTCTTTTTTCCCCCTATTCTTTAAATGAATTGTGAATAGGTGATCGGATAAGGTAGTGTCGGGCTTCGGATAGTCGCTAACGAAGTTTGATTCATGCATAAATTATTGCATTCATATATTTTGTGTTTAGATACTCATATATTTGAATTAAGATACTTATATGTATTTAGGGATAATGCCTATTGGGACCCTCCAAGTTTGCACGTTTATTCATTTGAACCGTTAAAGTTTGTGGGATTTCAGATGGACCATTCAAGTCATATAGACCCTCAATGCTGACATGGACTAGAGCGTGAACCACAAACTATAAAGAGCACATGAACCATATTTTTATCTCTTTCTTATCAAAATGGATAAACCCTCAAACTTGGCATGAATTTTTATTAAAACCCTTGAACTTGGCATTAATTTTCATTTCAACTCTCTAACTTTGTAAATTTTCATATGGACTCTGCCAGTTGGCAAAATCCATTCATGTCGGCACTTGGCAATGAGTAAATAAACACATGAGCAAGAGATAATGTATCGAATGCTATGACATGTATATATATATATATATATATATATATATTTGATGTCATTGCCATATCAAACTAAAAGACTAGTCAACTCAATCTTCTTATTTATTTCATGCAACATCATCACACTAACCAGATATCTCTTCGACGACTGAATCTCCATTTATTTGACAATGAAATAATAGAAATCCATCAATAATTTTTTGTAATATATCAAGTTCTTCCAAACAACATGATTGTAAGATAAGATTGAATTCTCAATGGTACAAAATACTATACGAGAATATATTATTATTATTATTATATGTAGGTGTAAGTATAACCATGGAATTAAATTTTTTAAAAAAAAATTGCACTACTTATGTATTACCGATCATAAACCTATAAAATAAAGTGTGATAAAAAAATAATTTACAAAATAGATAAAGAAAATAAGGTAAACGTTCATTTATATCCTTCAAGTTGGCTTGATTTTTCATTTGAACCCTGTGAGTTTGCAAAGTTTCATTTGACCTATCAAACTTGCCAAAAATGAGTCATTTGGACCTGCATGTTGACGTGGACTAAAGTGTGATGAACCGTATCAGCCCGCGTTTAGTTAGTCTCCTAGGGTGTTCAAGTAGTTTATTTTTGCCAACTTGAAATGTTATATCTAAAACCCCACAAACCATAAGGGTCTAGTTGAATAAACATGCCAACTTGGAGGGTCCAAATAGGCATTATCCATATATAGTTATAAATTCATATTTGGTTATTTATTTTAAAGATGTTCAAAAGTGGTGTTTCTAATTGTTATATTTATAGGTTAAAGTGTTATTTTAAAGTAAACTATTTGAGTCGTTATTAGACTTTTATCGATTGACTGTGTGCATCAATAGTAATATATTGGTAATGTAGTTAGTGGCAGCTTACCCTCATTTCAGTTTCAACCGAACTGGGGATGGGACACAACTTAATTTAAAATGTTAATATTATCATTTTATGTCTGTTATTATGGATTGGTGGGTTATGTATGAAAAGAGTGTTCCATAAGTGAGAAATATTGCAATAAAAGTACTATTATAAACAATTTCATCATTAGCATGTGGGCGTCATTAGAGCACATTCGCATTGATTTAACTGTTGCTTATAAATTTTTTTCTCTGATAATGTGAACTTAAAGATAAGAAATGAATATTGGTAGATATGGAGAAGGTAAATCTCAAATGGACTTTATAAATATTTTTAGTTAGAATCTTATTTTTCCATATGGGTTACGTTTGTCTACCTAGATGATGCTAATTTCCCGTGTTGTTAATGTTTAAGAATGTGAAACTAATGTTGAAGGGGATCTTGAAAAAGAATTTGGTGTAAATAGTTCATATGATGATTATGAAACTAATGTCGTGATAGCATACTACGAATCCCAAATCAGCCACGTCAGCCTCTTAAAGTGTATTCTAAGCGACCATGTCAGAAGTCTGCTCAAGTATCTCATCACCGTTACAAACCAAGTTATGAACATAAATTGGTCCAAGCTGTATTTTCTGAATTATTGGGAAAACTACCTCTTGAAGACGAGGAGCAGATTGGTTGCACTACTCCATGATTTCCTGATTTCACTATCCACTACTATTCACACATTCTGCTTTTTGTTTTCAATTCAATAACAATTAGGAGTAGGACTCTATAAATGATTCTAATTAGATTCATTGATGGCATGGTTAATTTGAATTCAAAATATTGTAAGGAGAGACGTCCTTCTCGAATTGGACAATTATCAATATCAGATATTTCTCTTGCTTTCCTCTACATGACTTATGTATCATGGTTTTTATTAAATTGGTATAAGAGCATATATGGTAAATACCCGAAGTACTTCACTCCCCGATCCACTGAACCTAAACCCCCTACCTCAACTCCACGAAACCCAAGCACTTCTACCTCCAATCTTCATCGCTCAGATCCAAACACTTTCACCTCACCACCACCTCTCCAGACCCGATTACACTCCAATTGGCATCCATAGCATCACGTCTAGAAAAGATAAAAACCTTACAAGCCGATTCTTATCCCAGAGGCCATGCCCGCAGCCGAGGGAAAGGACCCATGTTTGGACCTTACGATAACCGGCGTTCTGGATGGGAGGATTGTCGACGTACAAGTTGGGACGAACGAGATGGGGAAGAAGGAGAACATTTTTCATGGAGGCGAACCCAACTTTCAGACCTTTCAGAAAGATGGAATTCCCCAAGTGTGAAGGTAGAGATCCTCTGGATGGATTCTAAAAGCTGAGAAGTATTTTCGATATTACCAAACTCCAGATAACGATAAGGTCGACGTAGCTTCTATGTACTTAGAATGAGATGCCCTTTACCTTTTTTCATGGTTGACTTCTAAACAGGATCTACTATATTGCGAAGAGTTGGTGCTGGCCTTACAGGAAAATTATGGGCCAACATAGTTTCAAATCGTGATGAGTATTTATGTAACATTCGTAAAACAGGAACAGTACAAGAATATCGTCAGGAATTTGCAAAGTGCTTAGCCCGTGCATCAAATTGGCTAGATCACTGCTTACTCGGGGTGTTCATTAATAGACTAAAGGAAGATTTTAAGGTGGATATGAGGATTTACAAGCCCACGACCGTTTACAAAGCAATGAGTTTAGCTTTAGAATTGAATCTAAATTGGGTTCAACTACTAAAGCCCGATCTACTTGGAATCCTAATTCCAAACTTGCGGCTTCTACTTCCAACCAACCTGTCAAGCAACCAAACAAAGAAGCGACAACCGTTACTTCACCACCACGTAACTCTCAAAACCGGACATGGTATAACGAAAGACAAACGAGGGTTACACGCGGTTTATGCTTTCGCTGTAATTATAAATATAGTCTGGGGCATCGCTGTAAGCTAGGTACATTCTTTGTTTTAGAGTTTACAAATGACGAATAGCTTGAAGATGAACCGGACGCGAAGTTATGTGAAGATGGCAAATTGGATGCACAAAACTCTCCAGAAGGGATTAGTTTATATGCAATCCTTGGCAAAGCAACTATCACCATGAAATTGCACAGTATGCTAGGGTCACGAGAAGTTCTAATCCTCATTGACAGTGGTTCCACACATAATTTTATAGCAAATACCCTTATTGAAGAGCTTCATCTACTAGTTCAATTAGTACCAACGTTTGGTGTGCAGATAGGGAATGGCAACATTATACGATGTAATAAAATTTGTTGTAACCTTAATGTTCAACTCCCTGATTTGAAGATTTGTCAGAGAATTTCTACCTTTTCCCATGGGAGGTGCAACTCTAGTATTAGTAATTCAACGTTTGGCATCTTTGAACACGGTACAAGCAAACTGGAATGAAATATTCCTCATATTTAACTGGAATGGACAGAAGTACAAATTGCAAGGTATTTCACCTAAACTTCCAAGGTCAGCGTCTTTTCAACATTACTCAATCACTACCACCCCGTTCCAAAACTCGAGTCCTAAACAACTCAATCCTATACAAGCGATCACTACTGAATTTGACATCGTCTTTCAGGAACCTGTAACCTCACATCCTTTCAGAAATCAGGTTCATACAATACCCCTTATACCTGATTCGAGACCCCCCAACATTGGGCCTTACCGTTTTTCGTCAAACCAGAAAACAGAGATCGAAAATCAGGTAAAGAGCTTGTTGAACACTGATTTTATACGAGCTAGCTCAAGTCCTTTCGCCAGCCCCGTTCTGCTAGTGAAGAAGAAAGACGATTCTTAGTGTATGTGCGTGGATTATCGATCTCTCAATAAAATCACAGTGCCCAATAAGTATCCTATTCCAAATATTGAAGAGATACATGAAAAATTACATGGAGCAAGGGTATTCTCAAAAATCGATTCAAGGTCAAGCTACCATTAGATTAGAGTACACCCAGACGATATTTCCAAAACTGCCTTTCGAACTCAATTTGACCATTATGAGTTCATAGTGATGCATTTTGGCCTTACTAATGCCCCATCCACTTTTCAAGGAATCATGAACATGTTGTTTAGACCATACCTCCGGAAGTTGGTCTTAGTATTTTTTGACGACATTCTCATCTATAGCTCCTCGCTGGAACAACATCTTTCTCATCTCATGATCACCCTTAAGCTATTACGTTATAACCAATACAATGTGAAAGCTTCTAAATGCATCTTCGACCAAACATAAGTAAACATTTTAGGCCATGCTATTTCAGGTTCTGGTGTACATGTTGATAAGGACAAATATGTTGTTGTTCAATCATGGCCAATACCTATTAATATCACGAAATTGCGAGGATTTCTTCGGCTTACAGGATATTACTGTAGATTTATCAAAAATTATAATCTACTTGCTCGACCTTTGACAGAGCTGACTAAAAAGAATAATTTCAAATGGCATCCGGGTGCAGAATTGGCTTTTCATAAGTTTAAAGCTACCTTGACTACAATTCCAGTCCTATCGCTTCCAAATTTTTCAAAAGCTTTCACCATAGAGTGTGACGTATCATCAAATCGTATAGGCGCCATATTTCTCTAAGATGAACATCCGATAGTATATTTCAGTAAGGGATTTTCTTTCTCTAACAAGCACAAACTGCTTATAACTGTGAATTATTGGCACTCATATCGGCCTTGCAAAAGTGGAGACACTACCTTTTGCGTCGATATTTTTTTGTTCGAATTGGTCATTATAGTTTGAAGGTCCTTCTGGAGCAGCAGATTACCACTACCCAGCAGCAATGACTACTCCTCAAATTAATGCCTTATGATTTTTCTATTATTTACAAGTCAAGCAAGGACAATAAGATTGTCGATGCATTATCACGTCGACCTCGGCAAGCAAACTTTTAGCTTTAGCAATTCTAGTTCCTTTAGATTTCAGGATTTACAAGGTGCTCTCTTATTAGATCCTTACACAAAGAGAATTATGGATGAAAAGAGTACAAATACCATAGCTCATTCGAATTTCTAACTATCTTGACAGAAACTTTTCTATTAAGGGTGACTTGTCATCCCTATTATGAACCCTTGAAACAAAAGTTATTATTTGAAGCACACAATACCCCATTTAGAAGACATGGCGGATTTCTGAAAACTTTGAAGCGACTCACTGCTAGTTTTTTCTGACCAGAGATGAAACAAGACATAAAGTATTATATGCAGCTTTGTCTACAATACAAAAATTACAAATACCATACTTTATCACCAGGTGGACTTCTACGGCCGCTACCCACCCACAAAACGAATTTAGGAAGACATTTCCATGGATTTCATCGCAAATTTGCTGATACTATACTGGTGGTTGTGGATATGCTCAGTAAGTATGCACATTTTATTCCACTTGCTCATCTTCTAGTGCAAAAACAGTAGTTGCCAACTTCTGTAAGGAAATTATTCGGCTCCACGGCTTCCCAAGATCTATAATTTCGGATTGAAATGTTATTTCCTTAGTTCAATTTGGCAGGAGCTCTTTAGGTTCAATTTGAGGATGGGAACCGGTTACCACCCATAAACAGATGGTCAAACAGAGATTGTCAACCGCTGCTTAAAGGCATACCCCACTGTTTTGCTCATGAACAACCATTGAAATGGTTTAATTTCTTTGCATTGGCTGATTATTCGTACAACACTAGATTTCATATCCGCTACAGGTACCACTCCTTTTTTCTGTTGTGTATGGTTGAGAAACTCCAGTGCTTTACCCCTATGTTATTAGTGAGACACACTTGCAAGACCTTGAGGGTCAATTGGTTCAGCGGGATAATATGTTGAAATGACTTAAGGATAATTTGGCCAAAGCTTAAACTCGAATGAAGACTCAAGCTGATAATCACTGCATAGAGCTGTCTTTCAATGTTGGGGATTCCGTTTGGCTTCGTCTCCAGTCATATCGGCATAAAAGCCTTACTACCCAACGATTTGAAAAGTTATTCCCACGTTTTTTTGGTTCATATAAAGTTTTATGCAAAGTGTGTATCGCGGCTTATGAACTGAAATTGCCAACTCCATCCAATTTTTCATGTTAGTCTCTTGCGTCCTGCAATTGGACTTCTGCCTGCAATTCTTCTGGTGGCACTTCCTATTACTGCAGATTAGGAGTTAGTGTTGCAACCTGCTAACATTTTAGCATATCAATGGAAAACCATTGCGGGTGTACCTATTCTTGAGTTGTTAATTGAGTGGGAAGGTTGGTTAGTCGAATAAGCAAGTTCGGATTTTTATGATCTTATGGTTGGTCAATTTCCTAACTTTCGCCTCGAGAAAAAGGCATTTTTTTCGAGAGGGGAGTCCTGATAGTATACTAGGAATCCCAAATCAGCCACGTCGGCCTCTCAGGTATATTCTAGGCGACCACGTCAGCAGCCTACTCAAGTATCTCATCTCCGTTACAAATCAAGTGGTGAACAAAAAATGATCCAAACTATATTTCGCGAATTATTGGACCAACTACCTCCTGAAGACAAGGAGCAAATTGATCACAGTACTCCATGATTTTCTAATTTCACTATCCACTAACTTTTTACACATTACTGTTTTCTATTTTCAATTCAATAACAGTTAAGAGTAAGACTCTAAATAATTCTAGTTAGATTCATTGATAACATGGTTAATTTGAATTCAAAATATTCTAAGGAGAGACGTCATTCTCGAATTGGACAATTACCAATATCAGATATTTATCTTGCTTTCTTACATATGTTCGGCGTCAACAGTTAAAATTACCGATTAAAATAGCGATTTTTGAATAGCTCTAGTGTTTTGAAGTAGTGGTTAGAATAACTATCAAAATAGCGGTTAGACATAAAAAAAAATTTAAAAAATAATTTAATTATTCGACTTGTATTAATTAATGTATAATATAAGGATATTTTAGTAGTTTTACAATAGCGACTGAGATGAAAGCTAATTTAAATAGCATTCGTCAAACTGTTACATGAACCGCTAAATGCTATTACCAAATACCTATTTTTCAAAATTTTTCAAAATGTTGTTCACACCACTATCTGCTATTAAAACTACTGACGACAGACACACTAAAACTCGTTTGAGATCTAATTTAAAACGATTACGAATATTAATTTATAACTCGTTTCATTCGACTCATTTATGTGCATAGAATACTCATTCATAACCCGTTTAATTTCAATAATAATTCATTTATATATTAAAAAAAAACTCATTAGTAATTTATCCTACCAAAAAAATTAAATTTTAAAAAATAAAAATTAAAGGTTAATTAACTATTCTCATATTTAACCAACTCAAAAGATTATTGAATTAACTCCAAGCGTATTATTAAGCACAAACAAGCTCCGGTACTACTTGCCATCTAAAAAATATTATAAAACTAAATTTGAATAAAATTTTATAAAGCTGGGTGAACTCAACCTCGACTTGTATTCGAGATTTGAAAAACATGCAGAGCTCCAGGATTTCATACACTCGATTTATATTTCTAAATTCCTTCCAAAAGATTTTTTTTTAAAAAAAATAGAAATTTAAAACTTTTTTAAAGAATAGAAACTATTCTAGTGGTTCTCCAAATATTCTCCAAATTATAAGATAAATACTTGATGCATACTTAAAAGCAACCAACGCCAACTAGAATTGCCATCCATATATTCAACATTGTTAAAGAATTTCCGATGATTGACTTCTTCATACATTAGAATCATACAAGGCTAATATCTAATTTCCTTAAATTTGATGCAAATATGGATGGACACAATGGATCAAGTAAAGTGATGCAACTCTGAATGTGTTGAAAATGACAGGAACTGGATAGAACATATATGAGGTTTAGTTCTAATCTAAAACCCGTCAGACAATATTAACACAATATGTGCAAAGAACCTAGATATGCAGAACAGAAATGGAACGAGTCAACAACTACCTCTGTTACCTGATAGTCTTGCAATTACACTACTTGTGCTGTACAATAGAAGGCTGTTACTTCTTGTCCCAACCACTGGAACTTTTCTTACATGCCCTTGCAAGTCCTCTTCTCATTCTTTTGAGACACTGTCCAGATCCAGAATTAGGACTTGAACTTCTTCGCTCCTCATTACGGTCTGAATCGCAATCATCTTCTAGCAATACGAAACATGATTATTTTGATGCCATCATTCCATGAAACATTTAGAAATATGAGAGAGAAGCAAATAATGTTACCTTGAGACTCATTGTCTCTGCATTGAGGAGACTGACTAGATCTTAATGGTTTACCAAATCCAGGAGGAGACGACTCGGGTTCTGTTCCTTTATGTGGCGGAGACTTATCCTCTCTACCTTGTCTTGCCCCAGATTTATATTCTCTGCCTCGTTTTGCGGCAGGCTTGTCTTCTCTACCACGTTTAGGAGACCTCACTTCTCTATTACCATGTCGAGGAGATTTGGCATCTCTATCAGATACTGGAGAAGACCTCACTTCTCTATTACCATGTTGAGGAGATTTGGCATCTCTACCAGGTACTGTAGGAGACTTTTTTTCTCTACTACTATGTCTTGCAGGAGATTGTACTTCTCTACTACCATGCCTTGCAGGAGACTTAGCTTGTTCAGGCTTGTCTTCTATTAGCCCTGGGGAAGATTCATCTCCCCTACTGTATCCAGTTCGCCTTGTAGAGATTGTAACCATTCCCTTAACTTTCTCCTCAGGAATGTCACATCGTCCCTCGAAAGGTGGCATGTAACAAAACCTATCAATGTGCAAGAACAAATAGAGTAAACATTGCGCAAGAGAAACAGACTAGATGATCAACAAAGCAGATGTATGTATATGACTACCATTCTACTGGCAAGCGTTTGGTGTTGAAGCCAGCTGTCAACCTCCTCCACTTCCTACACTTGTTACACTGCACCCAATCTGTGTCAGGTTTGCACTTACCCTTAGCCTTGTCCTGTTCCCATAAAAAAAGATAACAAACTTTAGTAAAGGAAAGAAATCTAGTGACCGGAAACGGTTACATACAGTCATTATGCTTATTGCTAACTGGCAATTGAATAACAAAATATCTCCAAAAGAATTCTACTACCATACTTTATTTGTGCCCTCAATTACTCTGGGTTTTAATGAAAAATATGAAACACAAACACTGGAAAGTTCAGATATTGACCACTTAAGTAATAATTAGTCTAAATTAAAAATCCTATATTTAAGCTAGATTGTGTATAACAGAAAAACATATACTGCCTGGAGAATCGAGCACTTAGAAAGACAATATTTACCAATTTTATGGGATCAAAATATGTATCCCAATATTCATCCGTGACTTTTCCCAGCCACTCCTCGAGATCTGCATACAGTTCACAGTCCTGGAATCCCTGCTTGTTGTTGTGCACCATAACCCGACCATTTCCTTCATCCTGCATCGAGAAGAGTGAAAAAAAAAAAAAAAAAAAACCATCAGATGCAATAAGAACATTCTTAACAAAAGAATAACAACACTCAACTTCTGCAACTGTGTGGTTAGCTTTCTATGGTTGCACTTTCTAGCAACTTTAACTTCACTAAATCCAACCGTGTACTATAAATGAAAACATAAATTTGGCAAGGACAAGCAGGAACGCGTCCTATTTCATTCATACTACAAACCAACATCAGCAAAGTCAAGAAAAAGTAACTGTAGGATATGTCATAATTCTTCTCCATCAGGTATACTTATAGGATACAAACTTAAGTTTTGAACAACTAAAAGGCCAAAGGACAACTATGAAGAAGATAGCTAACCATCAGATCAGTAACATCCACAACACCAATAACACCTCGACCTATATCTCCATTATGAATCATGCCCCCGACCCTCTTGTAAGCCTGAAAGGGAAAACAATATAGATAAATGATTCAATTAGAAATCTAAAAGGTCTAACGTAATGCATTGGAGTGATGTAAGCAATAAAAGTAATAACTTCAAGATTAACAAATCACAAATTGCCTCGAGTAGTTGTATCACACAAATGATTATGGATAAAATAACATCATTACTAGAAAAATAACCTCAATTAAACGACCATGCCAATATAAGAATATTCCACAATTCATCTGCTCCCATTCTAGTTGACAGTGACCCAGAGTCAACTGAACTGGTTTTCCCATGATAGTGGTGGTTTCCACATGTTTCTTACTCAGAGTTTCAGCCAGTGCTCGAGTTTTGACCTGTTGAAGTTGAGCAATTAGGCCAAAAGATCACTTTGAATTAGGCAAGCACACAAGGCAATACAACACCCAATGAGGATCGAGTTGAGATGCAGTACCAAAGAACCTTGAACACTTATCCTCATTTGCGGCTTTAAGAAGATAACTTCTAAGTAAGAACGAAGTGAATAATCTAATGGCACCTTCAACCAGGAAAGACATGTCATAAGCTAGGTATCAAACTAAACTATCAAGTAGTAATATCAAGTAGTAAAATGAAGATGCAAACCTTTTGACTCATCTGGCCGGGTCGAGATCTAATCCTTCCAGATCGGATGAGTATGTCACCTTGGTGGAAAGAACTGCCACCATCTATTGCATCACGCCATTCCAAAGCACATTTAGATCCCCACTCTTCTAAGTTCCAGATGTATATTTGTGTACCTGTGTCTTTTTCATTAAACAATCCTGCCTTTTGACCAATCAAATACTTGTCAAATGGAGAAAAATTTTTTATGGCTTTTAAATTCGATTTTGCAGTTTCTTCAGACTGGACAGTCATATCCAGCTCCATGTATTGTCCTATCTTGCGGTAACTTACAACAGGTATTTCAAGATTCTGCAGCATCAGAAATTCGAGTCAAAAAGATTATACAAGTTCATCACACATAAACAAATTGTTTTGATATGAGACAGTAAAATCCTGAATGATAAGCAGGTAATGGTTATAGCATACATCTTGCCCTTCATTCAACGATTGGGAAAGAAATGCTATAGATCTGGAATCAGCTGTCTGTGTGAGAACCAGAGCATCTTTGCCAAGCCTCATTGCACCAGTCTGAAAATGCGCATCCATATTAGAATACAACATAATACTATTTTCCAAAGTAAGATATATGCAAATTGGAAAGCAATCAAAATCATGAATGCATCAGGAAAACCAAAATGAAATTATAGTTCGACGAGCATTTAGCTAATTTTATAAATAAAAATAATAATAATAATTTAGGGGGAAAAGGGCTAGAAGAAAGCTTGTCAAAGCATGCCAATAAATCGAGGTGGCAAAAAACTACGCAATAACACTCTATATTACTCTTTGCAACCTTAAGCAAGTTGCTTGTACATAAACTTCTCACATCATAAGACATGACAACTTAAATCAGGAGGTTATGAGATAAATTCAACATTCAATCATAAAATATCATTCACATATCATATAATAGGCTATCTTCAATCCACCCTTAAATTTCGATATTGTTTGCCTAATCAACACCCAGATTGTTTGTGTCCATTAGGTTATGATGCAATTTTTTTTTATTATTATTATTTTTTAACCTTTTAAAAATTAAATGTCAAATGGAAACTAAAAATAGTACACAATACCTTAAATCCAACCCCAAATCTTCCAATATGATTCGGATCATCAATTCCAGGTTGTTTGTGCCCAAAGTATGTCATTCTGACAATCTCTTGATGATTCATCCCATGACCGTTGTCTCTAATTGAGAGCATAGGTATTTCTTTTCCAGCTTTATTAAAATATAGTGTCTCTATAGAGATGTCCAATCTGTCAATAATGCATCGAAAATTATCAGTCTATTTAATAAGAATGAAAACCAATAACTTGAATTCAGATCCACATCATAGAGAGAAATGACAAAGACTGATGATGAATGGAAAATATAGGCAGATAGATAAAATAATAATAATAATAATAATAATAATAATAATAAAAGGAAGATAAATGCATACTTGGACGCTTTAGCATCTCTTGAATTATCAACAAGTTCAGCTATGGCACCAAAGAGCCAGGCAGAATGGGCCTGGCCAAGAGTTTGAAGGTAACTTGGGTCTGCCTTGATATAATTTTTTTGCGACTTCAGTTCCACAGACAGGAGCTGTTTTTTTCTAGAAGTTGTCGTTGTGGATTCTGGACTATGATGATCTCCAACAGGTGAAGATGATTTGGGAAATCCTAAGCATCTTTCTTCAGGCCCCTTGACAATGTGATGCGGTAAATTGAAATCATTAAGTGAACTCCTTGATGAATTGGATACCAATCCTTGACGTGCTGCACCTGTTTCCACTAAAGAACCAAAAAACAGATGTGTTGAAATTTCAAAAATAAACAAAATTCCCATATACATCACTATGAACAACTAAACCATCACGAGTCAACAAACTGAACCTGCAGATTGCAACACAGCTGGTAGCAAAATTACTATAATATGTAGGAACAAGGATCCAAGAGTAACACTAGTAGATATTTAGCTAAAGTTAAGAACATAGAGAATTACCTAATTCACAATGTGGTTGTCCAGTGTATGCATTGTGCATTTCAGATATTCGATATGCAACTTTAGCTTGGTTGAAGTTGGTGGTTTCATTAGGAAGTAGGTAGAATTCTCCGAAATCAAACCTCGCATATGCAACCTTGAAAAGATACAGAGTTAGAATAATATTCTCTGCATTTTCAAAAGAATGTTACTGATCACAATCGAGTGGTCCAAGCCTAATGAACTTCAGACCTTTTGGACAATGACATTAATTGTGATATGGCCACTAATCTCATGCAGATAGTGTTCAAAGAAAAAATAATAATAATAAGAATCATTCTGTTACAACCATACATCTTTCTCTAAAATAGTAATAGTTTAGCTGCTAAAAACATTTAAAGAAATAGCATGACCCCAGCAAAGAATGGAAAACACTTATTGCTCGCAAATAATGTCATCATACCATATCCCGTGTGTGAAGATATGTCATGAATCTCCCCCATTCTTTTTGATCACGATGATTCTCAGCAGCAGGGAGCAGCAAGAAATGAGATAGACTATCAACGAAACCCAGATCACTTCTAGGGACAATCATATTTAAGTTCCAGATTTCAGGCCTATATTGACACACCCTGCACATGCATATCGCACCAAATAAAACATATTAAACAAAAGAGAGTTAGATGTCTTTCACACTCATGATATTGACATCAATGAGTCTGTAACACATTGCATATACAAATAAAGAAAGGCAGATATCATCATTTGAAACAAGAAGATCCCAAACATGTACTAGTTGCAGGTATCCAAAAGTATACATACACTTCTCCAGGAGGGTTTAACCTTCTGGCACGGCAAATAGGTTTTCTATCTTTGCTCAGACGAACATAATTTTGATGACAATCTGCATTAACCAAAGCGTTTATACATACATAAATATCACATTAATGATCTATCTTCAAGCTTAGAAACTAGAACCGAAAACAAAAATAAAAGTAAAAGATTCACCTCCTCGATCAATCATATCAATGCCTCCCATAAGTATCTGTGAAGAACACAACATGCAAGTCAAACAAAAGGTCAAACAAGCATAGAAGAAAAACAAAAAGTTCAAAAGTGAACCTAAAGAACAAATAAAATCACTCTGATGTTTTCGTTCATTATCAAATATAACAATAAAAAATAAAAATAAAAAAATAAAACAAAAAAATCAATTAAAGAGCAAGTTCAACCATTTCAAAAACAGAGCAGAGAAATCACTCAAGTTATTAAACTCCAACAACGCGAAACGAAACCGTATGCACAATGATACAGAATAGAACCGAAACATACATACCAAACCCTACAATAACAACAAAAAATAAAAGAAAAGAAAAAAAGGAAAACTATTTACTTGTGATCACTCGCAACAATAAAAAGAAACAAAGTGAGAGACGATCATAAGAGAGTTTACCGGAGAGTGAATAATCGAAGACAGTAGCGGTGGAGACGAATGGTAGTGGTGGGAGTAAAAGCTTCCACTTCCCGACGGTTTATATTCTGAATTCTGACACTCAAAAGCTGTAGCCTGCTCTCTCCAGTAATATTTTCTCTCCACTACTGTTGTTTGTTGCTATTTCTCTCCTCTCTTTCTTATGTTTTTTTCCCTATTTTAAAATTTAGAAAAATAATAATAAATTATTTATATTTAATGTTTTTGTCTTTTTAGCATCAAGATTTTACCACGTCTTTTGAAAAAGATTTGAACAAGTTCTAAATAAAGTTAAAATTAAAAAATCTAAGTAAAGAGGGTTATGGTGGTGGTCATGCATAGTCTTTAGGCCATGTGCAGTGAACCACGTAAAGACACTAGGAGGAGATGACCAACAATTGATTGGCGATTGGGATTCTTATATCACACGCTAATGATCTAGAATTGGAATTACAATTGGAATAGAAACAGGAATAGAGATGATCTAGAATTGGAATGCGATTTTGGAAAAGAAATACTCCAAAATTGGAATAAGAGATGTGCATGATTGGGATCACTTTGTAATTGTTTTTTTTTCTTCATTTTTTTTCAAGTAAAATTCAAAAATATTTTTAAGGTCGAATTACTATATAAAAATAAATTATTTTTATTTTTTTAAAAAAAATAAATATAAAAATTATTTTTCAATACTTTAGAATTAAAAAGGTAAGAACACAAATTTTTTTACTATCCACAAATACAAATTTAATTTATCGTTGATATAGAAATTTTTTGATAAATATAGAAATTTTTGTATAAAAATTTTGTTGATGAATATAAAAATATAAATTTTCTGTAGAAGTTATTTTTTTTATAAATACAAAAACATAAATTCTTCTACGGTGAATTTAGAAATTTTTCTGACAAAGACAGAAACTTTTCTAAAAAAATGCATAAATAATAATTTCTTAATTTTTATACTACCAGCAGTAGACAAATACTTGAAGAGAGAGCAGAGAAGAAGCTTTTGTAACAAATACTAAAACTATTCTCTCTTCTATCGCAAGATAAATGAAGAAATTCTTCCTCAAAAGAAAAGAAAAAACTATTCTGACCTCTACTTTCAAAAGACAAAAATAGAAATTATTCTCACCTTTACTCTCTATCAAGATAAAAATTATTCTAAAACACTTTATATTCTATCTTAATTAAGGTATTCATTATTTTCATTCATGCAGAGGGAATGCACCACCAGCTTCATTTGATAAAAAACTGAAAATTCTTCAAAACGCAAATGACCATGATTAACCAATTAAGACTGTAATATATAATGTACAAAATTCACACAAAAATTATGAAAAATGTATCACAATTTTTCTGCTTTCTGCTAAAAGAAGAACAGTGTCATATTCAATCTAAAACTATTATACCCACAAAAGGGTTCTCTAAATGAATGTTTCTTTTAAGTTATCAAAACAAAAATTTAAGTTTATTTATTCACTGGGAATCAACTGGATTGTATTCTCTCCAGAATCTGCAACCTTGAATTCCGGCTTGGAGGGGAAAATAAAAACAGTTGATGCAGCACTTGATGCCTGGAAGCCAGCTGAGTATCTTGTGGAAGTCACTGTAACTTTTGGTAGCTGTTGTGAACCAGAGAAAAGTGGCACAGCTTGGTAAGTGAGGGTGTGGTGTGATTGTGGAAGGATGTAGACAGTGTCGCTGTGAGAGCCTGATAGTACCATACTTTGCGCATCTCCTAATATAAGCTTGACCTCTTGAAGTAGGTCTGTCTGGTTCTGAATCTTAACCAGGTACGTGAAGGGTTCTCCAAGAATGGAGAAAGGAGGATAATCTAAACTCACAACTAATGGTGATACCTCCACGGCTACTTCAGGTAGGTTGTGTTTCGTCAGGACCCATGTCTCTGCACTATTGTTGAGAGAGTCGGAACTGGAACTCCTCCTCCATTTTAGACATACTGTTCCCAGCTTGAGTTTTGATGCAACAGCTGAGGGAGTGATAGTGAATACCTTCTTGAACTCTTTACCTGGCACCAGAAGGGCAGGGCCTAAGTTGTCTTCTCCTTCATGTTGCACAGAGCTGTCAACATCATCAACAGACAGGGACAGTAACTGGAGAGGGACCTCAGTGCAATTTTTTGCAGAAATAATGAGGATACTTGTTTCATTGGCAGACAAGGATGGTAACTGCTCTGAATTGGAGGCTGGTTTGATCCTTGAAGGCAACAATGGGTCGCGACGAAAAGGTAACATAAACTGATGGCTTATTACAACAGCAGTCTTTCCTTCGATCTGCAAGCTTTTATGTACATGGACCTTCTGAGCAGTTGGTTCATTGCTGAACGGAGAGTAGCCTAGAGATACGAAAAGCATGATTGGTTTGGGTCTGTGCCACTTTATTTCTAGTTTGCAAGACCAGGAATCCCCATTTTTCAAAAAGGGAACTGAAACCAATCCAAAAGATTGCTGAATTTTGTCAATAATATCATTAGTCACTAACTGAGATTCACCTTCACCTTCCGGTCTGACAATACTAAGAAGCTCAACATGATGGCTATCTAAACTGAATGCCTCCGTCTCCCTTGGACTGAACAAGCCACCACCTTTAACATCCACAAGATTGATCTTTAACTCACCTGAATAGACATCATGGCCTCTGGAGGTCACTGTAACAGGGAGAATGAAGCTTTCTCCAGTCAACGCAGGGCCAGAATCACCTAAACTGAGATCTACAAGTGGATCTGGTTCATCAACATGGGTAGCCTTTTGGCCAGAGAATGATAAAACTGGATCTTTTGTAGGAAAAGTATCCACTCTCTCTTCGAACTTCCAAAGAGGCAAATCATCCATCGAAGCAGGACTTTCAGCTCTGCAGCATATCGTGAAGTGGGGTCCCATTTTAGCAACTACAGAGGTGCATTCAAGCCTACCACTTTGATCTGGACAAATTGGAAGTTGTTTTAGCAAGTAATACGGTGCAACATAACATTAAAGAAAAAAAGAAGCTAATCTAGTAATATTTATTCAGATTGAGATAAATAGCTAAAATAACCAGACATATGAACTTCCAAGGGGGAAATCAATCTGACAAAAATATATCAAACAATAAGGACCAAGGAGAATAAAAACGTATTAAATATTTGAACTTAAAAAGCAACAGGAGGAGAGAAAGTACCAGATTCAATATTATGCGTGAGGCGTAGCCATTTGTTTGTTGCAAGTGTCAAAGAAGGTGCACTCTCTACTCGCTGACCACCTTGATCATCAGGCATTGAAGCTGATAGAGGTCTTTGAGCATTCCTGATGATAAAATTACACTTTGGTTGATTGAACTGTACTTCTAATTGATTGATTTCAACAGAAAGAGGTAATTGAGATAAAAGAGAGAGTGTGATTGAGGAGGATACACCAGGCTTAATTTTTTGCTCATGAAAAGCAACAGAAGCAAGAAGTACCAATCTAAGGGGACTGATAAGATCAATCTCAAGATGAAGTGGATTGTCTCTATTGATTATGATGTCCTTATTATCTTGAACTGATCCAGAATCTACTTCCCCACACACAAGCTGAAACACTTCTTTCTGTATCATCTCTCTGTGAGACATACTAGGAGGACCTGCTGGACCACACTCTTTGAATCCCTGGGCATCAATATCAGAAAGTACAGGCAAAGCGGCCATTTCCATGGAATATTCAATAAACTCTCTTACCGAACCACTCTTTCTTGAGCATTCTCGTAAATAACCTAGGACTTGCCACAACATCGCGACCCACCCTTCTTGTCTATATTGGGTTGCAACATCATCAAAAAGCTGTTTTGCATTGCCGAAATCACTGACAGCAAAATACTCAACAGCCATCTGTACTTGACAATAAGAACCCATCCTCCGGGCTTTCAAGTTACTATATGACTCGCTAGATTTTTTTAGCAGGGCAATAATTTCATAAGTATCCTGGTATCTTTTCCCTTCTGCAATAGCATATCGTATGTACTCTTCATCTGTAAGACTGCAAATTGTAACATTTATACAAAGAACTAAGTAAAGAACTAAAAAAGCCAGTACATAGTAAATTGTCAACAAATTAAAACTTAACACTTACGCTTGAACAGCATCTCCTTGTTCAAGAAGTCTTACAAACTGACCGACATAAACTGAAGGTACTACAGATTCAGCACTGCTATCAATCCCATTAGCAATTTCTGACATTGACAGGGTAAATTCCAAAGACTTACTCTTCTCCTTCAAATACTGAGCAGCTAACTGTTTCAATTTCAGGATACACTTTTATGTTCAGTTAACAAAGAAACCAAGAGATGATTCGGCTATAAGCACTGAACCAAACTCCAAAGAAGCATTCAGTATCACTTCCAACAGATTTTCTGTTTCATAATCTATATCAATTCCAAAATGCATCCAGCTTCTTCTTATAAAAGACATATTCGCACTACTAGGAGAAATGTAGATGCATTTTGTAACACCCCTACCTGATTTAAACTGAATCGAGCTGGAAGTGCCACAAAAACCCAATCATAAAATGGTTACCTTACGATTTTGAGTAGCCTTGAAATGTGAAAGTCTTTTATTTGTCAAGTTACATAAATCTGAATTGTTTTGTGTGTATTTTAGGATTGGCTTTCGTGGCACCTTCAATTTGGATAGCATAGGGGTGTTCCACGTTTAAATTGTTCTTGTACAGACAAAAAAATAAATAAATAAACACACACACACACTAATTTTATGTTATATATCCCTTGCTTGAAGACATCTTTGTATAACAAAGCTGGTGGAATGAGAAAAGGTTTACTTAAAAGGTAAGGATTTCTGCAGACCTGATAGTAATAAGATGGATGAAACTCCCAATCTGTCAAAGCTGTCTCAGTAGAGCTTGAAACTAGTGATGAAAAGCTAGGAACCGAAGCAGAGCTTGTCTCTAGTAATTCAGCAAAGACCAAAAACTGTCTGCTCATCCATTCCCAATGAAGGAATGATATATCCGCTGCTCCAACAAGCTTTCTGTATGAAGCACAGTGTTGGCGGAACCATATAACTGCATCTTTCACCTTTCCACCATGCAGCATCAAAGTTGCAATCTTAAAATGCAATTGTTCTGCAACAGTTTTTATCTCTATCAAACGTTGAGTTGGTGGTAACCTTGTTGATGTGCCAATCATCTGTGTTAAGAGATTAGAAAAGGCCACAGACAAGGTAAATGCTCTAAAAATTGACAAATAACACATAATAGCTTAAAATAAAAGTGATTGGTCATTAGTTTAGAATTACCTCCCTAACTGCATGATAAGCCTCTTCATATGACCTTAATGCTTCACTCCAATCTCTACGGAACTCTGCAAACACAGCAACCTACCAATTCAAAATGTTTAGATGGACAATCAAATATATACTTCAAACAAACATAGTGGTGCTGCATACTAAAAACACATAATGGTGCTGCATACTTTAAAGCAATATCTAATGTTGAAATCTATAGAAGCATAGCTCTTCTTCTCGATCCAGGTCCTGATCCTCCTCCCTTCTTCTCTATAATAACTATTAGCTAACTCCACAAACGTACTCCTTAACCTTCAAAAACAACAATCAACTTCAATCAAATGCCCTAAATGCACATACATTTTAAGCAGACAGACAGATAGATAGAAGAGAGGATGCCTGTAAAGATTTTGATTGAGTTCAGTCTCATCATCTGGGTTTAAAGTGACCATGTATTTGGGATCAATGTCAGCCCGCTTCCGCAGAGCAAGGAGACGATCTTCGTTGACATTATCTACATTATAAAACAACACCATCACAACCCCACTAAATCAAATTAACAACAAAGACCATGCATAAAATAAAAATAGAAACAAAAGAGCATACCTTTAGAAGACGTAAAAAGAATAACTAGAACAGCAAATTTGATATTCTTGGCTCGAAGAACGGCCCTAAGCAGAAACAAAACCACAATTCAGACAAGACCCAACTTGAATTCGATGCGAAACAGTAAGGTTTAGAGGAAGACGTACTTGAGATTTTCGAGATCGGAGCAGACCTGTTGCCACTGAATGGGATCGCCAGAGAGCTGTTCAGAGGTGAAGAGAGCAGCGACAACGGAGGGAATACGAGTGCGGTGCTTGACGAGCCAGTCACGGCGGATAATACCTTGGTTTGGGGGCTTGTTGGAGTCTTTTTGGGCGATAAGGAGGAGGAATTTCGACAGTTCCGGTAAGGCGAGAGTGTTGATTGGTGGCTGCTCGCCGAGTAAGTATTTTGAAATCAGAGGATGGTAATCGGGACATCCTACCAGTGATATTAGAGGTACGGGTGGTGTTCTGAGCTCTTCCGGGTACTCTTCCATTTTCTCCACCTCCTTCACGATCTCATTCCCACTGTAAATCTGTATTTGTTACTCTACTGTTTCATTTCATATGATTTGAAGAAGCAGAAGAGAAGGATAACCCGATTGTTCTTTTTTTTTTTTTTTTCAGCTTAGCTTAAATTTTGACTAACGGAGAGATACATGGATTTTCGCCCATTTTGGGCTCGCCCAATTAGCCCAGATAAAGATATGAATTAGGCTATCGTATTCGGGTAATCCATACCCGATATCCATCACAAATTGGATCGCTAATTTGTGAACCATAATCTTAAAGCATAGTGATAGCATTTATCATGATGCTCGAACTGTCTGGATCCCACACTAATAATTTTATTATAATATTTTTATTAAATCTATATCTTCTAATGGTGCTATTTATAAATAAAAAAAATGCTAAATTTTTTTTTCAATTATTACTATAAATCGTATGTCTTATATAGATATACTTCCTCCGTTTCTATTTACTTGCAGCATTTCAATAGTGTGTACTATTTATTAATCAATTTTCTTTCGTATATTATTCCTTATGTATCTAGAAAAATATAGTCAAGTGGGGTCTTATTTTATTCGTCTTGGTGTGTATTTTTCAAATATTAAATTTATATAATTTTTAGTTGTATGGTATTAAAGATATTTACGTTTAAAGTTAAACATTGAATAGCGTGACTCTAGGAAATGTTGCAAGTATTTGGAAACAAAGAAGTATTATTTTTTATTTATGTTACTTTTATAAATATTTATATTATATAAAATGTTAATAAATTACTAATTATAATTAATGTTTTTAATAATTATTATTAAATAATTAAAATTTTATTAATTATTTATTTTTATTGTTAAAAAATTTGATAATAAATTTAAATAATATATTTTATCGTGATTACTAATTTTTTTTAAAAAAACATATTAACAATTAATTTTTATATTTAAATAAAAAAATTAACAAAAATTATTAACACTTAATAACATAATACTAAAATTAATGGTAATTACCTTATAAAATTTAAATGAATATGAAAAATACTGAAAACAAGACAGACGATAAAAAAAATACATATTTTTAAAACTAATTGTTGCTTCCAAACTTCTGTCAAATATGTTCCACCAAGTCTTTTTTGAGTTGTCGGTGTTAGAATTAATTCAAACACGGTTGAATAAGTCTTATTTAACTAGATTTAGAATTAGGATTTTATGGGATTGTTTGTTTACAATTAGGATTTCAAGGAATGGTTGATTGATTTTAGGATTTGAAATCTGATTTGGTTTTTTAAATAGTTTGTAAGCCTATAAATATAGGCATGATTAAACTCTCCAGTTAAGTGAATAAAAAGTATTTTTTATTATACGATTGTTTTTTTTTCTTTCTTTCAAAACTCCAACATGGTATCAGAGCCTTTAGGTCCTGCTTCCTGGATTTAAAAAAAAAAATAATAATAAAAGATTTTTTTTTTCCCGTAAAAAAAAAATAAAAAAAATAATGTCGTCAAATCATTCTCTTCCTCCTCCAAAATTCAATGGTGAAAACTATCACGTTTGGGCAGTTAAAATGAAAACTCATTTGCAAGGTCTTGGTTTATGGCAATGGGTTGAAGGTGAGTGTAATCTACCAACATTGACAAACAATCTTACCCTAAACCAAATTAGAATTCATGAAGAAGAAGCGTCGAAAGCACCAAGAGCGTTGTCTACCATCTTTTCTGCTGTATCGGAGTCTGTTTTTACAAAAATAATGAATTGTAAAACACCAAAAGATGCTTGGGATATATTGAAGGGTTACTATTACGGGAATGACAAAACGAAGAAGATGCAAAACTTGAATTTTAAAATAGATTTTGAGATTTTGAGTATGCAGGAGAAGGAAACTGTTCAAGAATATTATGACAAGTTAATGATGGTTAACAAAATTCGATTGTTGGGAGAGGATTTTTCAGATTGTAGAATTGTTGAAAAACTTTTCATAAGTTTGCCTGAAAATTTTGAGGCAAAACTTTCATCTTTAGAAGACTCTAGAGATATTTCTGAGATATCATTATCAGAACTAATTAACACTTTATAGGCACAAGAGTAGAGGAGAGCTTTGAGGGCTTCAGAGAGTGAGAAGACGTTTGAAGAAGTTTTGATAGCCAAATCTTCAAATAAAAAAGAATGTAACGTCTGCAAAAAGCCTGGTCATGAAGAAAAAGATTGTTGGTTTAAAGGTAAACCTCAATGTTTTCAATGTAAAAGATTTGGGCATATAAAGAAAAATTGCAGGTATAAAAGTCAACAAGTGAACTTGACACAAGTATCAGGTAAAGATGAAGAACGTTTGTTATGATTGAAGGAGACAGAGTGCTCCAATTGAAAGGTTGTGAAGAGAGAGTGCTTCAATATTGATGAGATGGTGCATCAATGTGTGTGAAGAGAAGGTGCTTCAAGTTGGATGAGAAAGTGCATCAAACAAAAATGGTTTTTTTGTGGGTTCTGTTTCTTGTACGTGTTTGAATTAAGGGGGAATGTTAGAATTAATTCAAACACGGTTGAATAAGTCTTATTTTACTAGATTTAGAATTAGGATTTTATAGGATTGTTTATTTACAATTAGGATTTCAAGGAATGGTTGATTGATTTTAGGATTTGAAATCTGATTTGGTTTTTTAAATAGTTTGTAAGCCTATAAATATAGGCATGATTAAACTCTCCAGTTAAGTGAATAAAAAGTATTTTTTATTGTACGATTGTTTTGTTTTTTTTGTTTTCTTTCAAAACTCCAACAGTCGGTGGGTTCGCCGGTTATGAATGTCTATGTTGGCTTGAGGGATTGCTGCTAATGTGGGAGGAGCTTCATGATCCACATTAGCGTCCGGTGAGGTTGGTGTGCCATCGATAGCTTCATATGAGTAATCACCCTTATATCGATCTCTTTCATCCTCAACTATCATGTTCTGTAGAATGATACATGCATAAATAATGTCACTGAGAGTCGGCGTATCCCACATTCTTACCGGCCCACGCACGATGAAAAATCGAGATTGCAGGACTCTGAATGCTCGCTCCACATCTAGTCTTGCTCTTTCTTGATGCTTTGCAAATAATTTTGCATTCTCCCTATGTGGCAAGCGAATAGTTTTGACAAATGTAACCCATTAGGGATAAATACCATCAACTAAGTAGTATCCTAAATTATATTGTTTACCATTTACCTCATAATTAACCGGCGGAGCTCGTCTTTGCAGATTGCGTGTGAACAAATCAGATCGGTTCAACACATTAATATCATTATTTGATCCCGCAACACCAAAAAACGCATGTCATATCCATAAATCTTGAGACGTCATTGCCTCGAGCATAATTGTTGGCTTACCGATATCACCTCTCGTGTAAAATACATGTCATGCCTTAGGGCAATTTTTCCATTCCCAATGCATACAATCAATACTCTCCAACATACCTGGAAAGTCACGCCTTTCTCTGATACGAAGCAAGCGATTAATGTCTTTGGTATCGGGTTTCCTTAAATAAGTAGCTCTAAATACCTCCCTAATTGATGTAACAAAATTTCTAGTGCATTCAAGGATAGTGGTCTCACCCATTCGCATTGAGTCATCAAGAAATTCGGCAGGTACTCCATAAGCTAACATGCGAAGAGTTGTAACGCATTTTTGTATGGCAGTAAAATCGGTCCTGCCAGTCGCAATAACCTTTTTCTAAAAATAATAGTAACGACTTTCAAGCTCGTTAATTATGCGCATGAATAGATGTTTTTGCATCCGAAACCTTCAACGGAAATAATAATCGGTATTAGGGCTATGCATGGTTCCTTCAGGAACCACTCCAGAACCAGGAACCGGACTGAAACCAGTACTGGAATTGAAAAAGAACCGATTATTTAGAATCGGACCGGAACTGGTAGCAAAAATTATATTTTTGGTACCGATTCCGGATCCTTAATTAGAATCAGACCGAAACTGGACTGGAATCGGACCAGAACTGGAACCAAATTGGAACGGGTAAAGGAACCGATTTTTCTAAAAAAATAAAATCAAATATAGTCATTTTAGGCTAATTTCTTTCTAGGTAAAAAAATATATATCGTTCTCTTCTCTCATAATTTTTTTTTCAAATTGTATATCGCGATTGTAATTTTTTATATAAATAATTCAAAAACAATAAATTTGATCAATTTTTTTTCAGAACCATCAAATTATTTCAACACTTATATATATATATATATATTGCTATTTCAAATATATTTAGAAATTAGAAATGATCCTGAAATTTCGAAGAATATTGTTCGAATAGGTGAAGTGCAGTGCTAGATGTGTTCACTTAAACAATTTATCTGGAAAATTAATTTAATTTTTAATTATTTTTTTATATTATAACTAAATTATGTTAGATTACTATGTGTGTTAACTTATTAATTTTTAAAAAAAAAATTAAAATGTAGAATATGGAGGACTATGCGGTTTAGACTCAAGCGTCTACAATATTTGAAATTTTTAATAATATTATTATTATTATTATTTAAAATATGCACAATTTATTTGTAAGATTACAAAGCTTTTAAACTTTTTTTTTTTGTCTAGACATCAAATTTAAGTTTATTAGTGAAGTTTTTGGAGTTTGTTGGTATGTAATTTGGGAACCAATTTAAGAAATTGATAATGGTAATTGGGAATATTAGTAACTTTCTCTATGTATAGGTTTGTTTTATTATATTGGTTTTCGAATGATTATTTTGTAAATATAAATTTGACAAATGGTGATTTCACAAAAGTTTTTTAATAATTGAATTAATTGTGAAAAGTTTGATTATTTTCCCAGAACCGGTACCATTGGAACTGGAACCGCGCTGGAACCGGTACTGGTTCTAAGTACTAACGATACCAGTACCGGTTCCTAAAAAATAAGGAATTGGTAATTCGGTTCTGGTACAGGTTCATTCAAGGAACCGGTACCAGAACCAATCCCGCTCACCCCTAATTGGTATACACAGGTAGGCTGGAGAAGTAGTCTTTAAACAAATGCCTTTCTCCAACTTCACGCTCTCTGTCTTTATATTTTCTTTCATTTGCACGCTTGCTAGAGCTACTAGCTTGTTGTGCCCTCCATTTTTGTAAACGCCTCCTCACCCGTAGAGTAAATTCATTATCCAGTTCTTGCACAATCATTTCAGTAATACTCATTCCCTCAAAAGGATTAGGATCTTGAGACATTTTGTGAATGTGTTTGAGTGTTAAAGTATTAGAGGAAATGTTTTAAGAATATTTGAGTGATAGTGAGCCCTCTTTTATAGGCAGTTGGGATTATTCTCCCAACAACTAGTTTTTACTATAATTATTTTTTCAATGGCTAGTTTTGACTATGCTTACTTTTCTAACCGCTAGTTTTGACTATGGTTGCTTTTCTAACGACTAGTTTGACTTTACTAGTAAATTTATGATAATTATTATTATAAATTTTATTTATATTTTAATTAGTTATCCATTTGTCTCACAAGGTTAAAAAATTAATAATTATTGTATATTGATATATATATATATATATATATAAATTTGAAAAACTGATAAAATTTAATTCAAATAAAATTTTATCAAAATATTTGATTCTATGATAGAACCAAAGTCCAAGATTATTATTATAATTTTTATTATATTTTAATTAGTTATCCAATTATCTCATCAAGTTAAAAAATTATCAATTGTTATATACAACGACATAGATATAGATATAAATATAAATATAAACATAAACATAAATATATATATATATATATAAATATAAATTTAAAAAACTAATAAAATTTTACATATATATATATATACAAATATAAATTTAAAAAACCAATAAAATTTTTCCAAAATTTTTGATTAAGTGCAAGCCAATTATATTAATAAATGGAATTTGAGCTCCTACCAGACCCATTATCCTTGTGAGCCATTTGACAGCATAATCATAGAACCATATATATATATATATATATATTTATTTGTTTTATTTTTTTTCTCTAACCAATGTGGGATAAATAATAAATTTTAGAGCACCAAAATATGTATTATGTAATTTTTTTACGTGCACGTAAAATATTTAACGTATTCTATCTCCAGGACCAAAGTGCAACAAACATTAACAATCTCTCAATACAGTGTGTGATACCATCATATTTGAGAAAGCAATGTTACAATGCAAAAGTTGTACCTGAGGAGTCTGGGTTTGGTTCTTATGAAGCACGACTACCAGAAATGGAAAGTGATGTTGTAGGAGAAGAGGACCGTTCCATGATTTATGATTCCACGAGCTTTCTGGAACGGTTGCGGCCCCGGTGCATGTGGCTCTTGTAGTACTTGGAGTCTGGATACGCTTCTTTGTAGCACCACCATTTCCTGCTATCTTCCTCCTGCATCTTCTTGTATCAAATTTCTTACCACCACCTCCCACTGCAAAACACAATGTTATTGTATTAATAAATGGTCTTAAAGAGAGTTTAATTATGTGAATTAATCCAATGGAAACAAATTATTATTATTATCATCATCATTATCCAAATGCAGGTCAAGGAAAAGTAGAAATCTGAGGTAGATGTCTATTTATCTATGGAAGACAAGCAAAAAGAAATGTAATGGGGAGGTAAACTTAATGTGAAGTGAAATAGAGTGAAAGAAATTTTGAATTGGTAGAAGGAGATGAGGAGGAAGGCAAACCGGTAATCATGTACTTAAATATGAAGGCTTGGTGCTCAAGTTCTTGTCACTACGACGCTGTAATTGTAACATTGAAGCACATCTCTACCACTGGTTTACATAATAAATAATTTATCACTAAAATATTTTTTTATCATTAATTTACTTACTCGTAAGAACTTAATTTATAAAAATAAAAAAAAAGGAAGGAAAAAATATATAAAAAGAGAAAATCACATCAAACATTTAAGTTTGTTTCAGTAACAACAAAGAACACCAAAATAATACTGATAACTTTCAAACATTAAAAATAAACAATAATGAAATGGTACAACCATGTTACTCATTGAAAAATTTCTTATTAAGGAGTTTGAAAAGTTCTTCATGCTTAATTCTTTGTATATCTGACATGTTTGGTGTGTCTATGGAAAGAACTTCCAGAGCATATTTGAACCTTTTAGTCTCTTCTTGCTCTTTCATTACTGCTGCTTTGTCTGCCTTTACTTTTGCTATCATCTCTATAACTGTTGCTTTTCTAGTCTCTAAATCAATGAGTTCTTTGTCCAGTTCTTCAACAACATTTTGTTTTTCTTTTCCCTTACGTTTTGCTGCCTTCTGCCCAATTGGACGAGCTCTGTTCACAGTAGCTTCACTTACATCACCTCCTGATGATGTATATGCTCCAGATTTGTTAACTTTTATTCTTTTGGACTGGTTTTTTTTTCATGTATGTCTCATCCCATTTAGGCTCCCCTCTTTTATCTTTCCAGAAATATTCAAAATTGAAAACTTTACATTTCTCTTGTATGAAAAATTCTCGTGCTTGCTTCATGTAATCATTATCATTCCAACCGCTGAACTTTAATTTTGTTTCTCTTTGATAGCACCCATCAAAATATGCAACGACTGGTGCCACTGTATTCCAGTACTCTTTGCATTGCCTAGTTGTCCTTTTCTGTCTGCCAACTGCTTCAACGTTCTCATTAAATTTATTTGTAATTTTTTTCCATGATTAATCACAACCCATAATTGGATCTTTTGATGTGCCCAACCAACAACTGATGAGAAGCTTATTCTGGACTTTGTTCCAAAACTTCGGATTATCTTTTGCTTTGCCTTTATCAATAATTTGAATATCATCTTCTACTTTATCATTCAAATTGATATTCTTCAGCCCTCCTCTTTCAATTGAAGCAGAATATGCTCTCTCTATTGAAGCAGAACATGTTCCCGATTCATGATCAGAAACATGACTTTGGTTTGAAAAAGGTTGTTGATGAGAATTTATTTGAGCAGATGGAGACCGATAAATTGGATTTTGCTGAGGAGAATTGGAATATTGAGTATATGGAGAATTTTAAAATTTTTCAAAAAACTGTGGATTTTGGATTTGGAATAAAACTCTAGGAGAATGAGGTTAGTGTGGTCTCTGGGACGATTGAAAAAAATTTGGAATTCCAGTATTTTCCCCCATCATCAAAAGAATCTGAAAAAAAAATTACTTGGACATCCATTTTTCTAAAGAATTTAATTGTATAGTTATTTGTATCACCTATTTATAATGAAACAATTGTTAATATTTTTTATTTTATTTTTTAATTTAAAATTTACAATAAAAATATAATTGTTGTAAAAAAACAACCATCATAAAAAATGCAACTATTGTAAAAACAACTGTTGTAAAAATAACCTTTGCAAAATATATAATATAAAAATCTATTTGCAACACAAATACTATACAAATAAAATAATTGAAGAGAGAAATAAAAAAAAAAAAAACATTGGGCAGACATCTATTTGGTAACTGAAAAAATAATAATAAAATATATATGTTAAGCACCAATGCTCCTCCCAGCATCTCCTATTCTCTTTCTTGAATGGGCATCTGCTTTGAGCACCCATCTACAACAGTAGCATTCCTGAACACCTCATTCTCTCTCATCTGGGCATTTACTTTGGGCATCCCATTGAAGATGGTCTTAGAGCATCATTGAGTTTGAATAGATTGGTGGAGGTGGTACTCTTCCGAATGGAAATCCTTTCAGTATATTTTTAATTGATATTGCCAACCAACTAATTTATATGGACATCCACTTAACAATACCTATTTTAACTTTGGTATTTTACAATTAAACATATTAATTATTTAAAAGGAAAAAAATTATACTTTATAATAAAAAAAATTTAATTATAAATTATATATATAACTATATTTAATAAATAAATTATAATATTTAAATTAGACTATTGATTAATATAAAAGATTTTTAAAATAGTATTATATTATTTCCTCCACTTTATTTTTTATATTATATATACAATTTATATTTTTATTTATAAAAATAAAATAAAATAAAATAATAATAATATCTATAAATAAAAAATATAAAAATTGAAAAAATAAACATTAAATCATTAAAAATTAAAAATAAATTTAATATATATATATATATATAGTGTTAGGAAATTTCCGATTCTATCCCGCTTCCTTCCTAGTTCCTAATTCAATTCAACCAAAACAATCCGCCCAAACACAAAGACAATATTTAACGTGGTTCGGCAAATTGCCTAATTCACGGAAAGATAACAAATTTACAATGAGAAATAAGAATTACAAGTCTTTTAGACAACACTCTCTCCATACAAAATTGCTTTCTTTCTCAAACAGAATCTCTTTTAGGCGAACAACTCCAACATAGCGAGACAACCCCAAATCAAAATCTCCTTAATTGCGAGACAACCCCAATACGAAATCTCCTTAATGGTGAGACATCAACCCCAATGATCATCACATCCACTATGCATGACCCCAATTATCGATCACCACCTCTAAAGGGATGAGATTCCAATACGATGATCACCAACCCTCTAAAGAATGAGATACTTTATTCTTCACAAGACAGCTCTATTTATAGTAATTACCAAAAATACTTTCCTAATTTGTTTCCATTCCAACAAAGGAATACAATCAATCAAATTAAGAAAACCAAATCTTTCCAAAATAAGGAATCAAACAATTAGGAAATAGATCCAAACTCAAAATAGGAAAACCTTCTTAAAAGGAAATTCTTGTGATTCAAGGCAATCCTAAAAAATCTCCACCTTAACTTGAATCATCCAAAATTTTGGATATTTTTTCTTTGATCATTATTAACCCAATTCTGACTCCATCATTCAATTCGTTTTCAATCAAACCTAAAATATTTCTCCACCTCGAATGAGAAACTACCAAGTCCGAAATCCAGATATTTTTAGTTCTTGATCTTCAAACGAAATTCCACCAAATTTCAAAACCCTAACAAGTCTCCCCTCAAGATAACCCACCGTTCCGTCAAATCATCTTGCACCGCCGTTACTACCTAACGGGACTTGCCGCCTGACCACCATAATATCAGGAAGACTTTCGACACAAGGCACCAAATACAGATCTAGCCATGGAATTCATCTTCGAACAAAGCTTTGATACCAATTTGTTAGGAAATTTTCGGTTCTATCCCGCTTTTTTCCTAGTTCTTAATTCGATTCAACCAAAACAATCCGCCCAAACACAAACACAATATTTAACGTGGTTCGACAAATTGCCTAATCCACAGAAAGATAACAACTTTACTATGAGAAATAAGAATTACAAGTCATTCAGACAACACTCTCTCTCCACACAAAATTGCTCCACACAAAATTGCTTTCTTTCTCAACCAGAATCTCTTTTAGGCGAACAACTCCACCATGACGAGACAACCCCAAATCAAAATCTCCTTAATTGCAAGACAACCCCAATACGAAATCTCCTTAATGGCAAGACCCCAACCCCAATGATCATTACCCCACTAGGCATGACCCCAATCCATCGATCACCATCCCCTAAAGGGATGAGATTCCAATACGATGATGATTCCAATACGATGATCACCACCCCTCAAAGGGATGAGATACTTTCTTCTTCACGAGACAGCTCTATTTATAATAATCACAAAACATACTTTCCTAATTTGTTTCCATTCCAACACAGGAATACAATCAATCAAATTAGGAAAACCAAATCTTTCCAAAATAAGGAATCAAACAATTAGAAACTAGAACCAAACTCAAAATAGGAAAAACTTTTTAAAAGGAAATTCCTGTGATTCAAGACAATCCTAACATATGGGAATATATATGATTAGGTTAGTATTGGTATTTTGAAAAGATAAATGAAAAGTGAATATATTTTCGAATTTTAAGGGTTTGAATATTATTACTCGTATTTTTGTTTGAATTATTTTTATAATGCCAAAAATTCTTACAGAAGCTAAACTACCTAATAGTAATAGGAACTCCGGAACTCCCAAAAAGGTAGGATGAGCTAGACACTAATATTTAAAATACTCCAACAATTGGAATAATAATTAATGGTGTTGGATCTATATAGAAGCAAATACCATAAATTTTTTTATTTATAAAAAGAAGGGTTGTCATTTAAGCTTTTTTATTAAAAAAATTATATTTTTAGACCAACATTAAAATTTTTACAAAATTAAACTTTTAAATTTTTTTTTCAAAAAATATACCAAAAATGACCATATTACCCTTCAGTATTTTAAAAAAAATATCCAATAGTTTCCCGGGCAAATTGACACTTAGTTTCCTGGGTATTACACACTAGGAAGCAGGCGGAATTTTGTTTGCTTCCCGGTAGTAATACTGGGAAGCTCATTTTTTGCAATTTTTTTTTTCTAAAAGTTTAATTTTATAATACTTTTATTAAAAAATTTAAAAGTGAAAAAAAATTAAGGTTGTCTAAAACTAAAATTAAAAAAGTTAATAAAGTCTAACTTTACATATTTTCACTAAAAAAATATAGTTGAAAATTAGTATTATTCCTTCGCATATATACTAATAAATATTGTTGTATTGAAAATTAACTAATAACTATAATAATTAGTAATAAATTTTCTTTTCAATAAATACATATTTTTTGGTTTTTTATATAAAATTTAAAAGCATTCATGCAACTCTTTTTTCTTTGAATCTTAATAATTCACATTAACAATTCATGCACCATCCAAAAGTAAGTTTAAAAGCATAGTCTCTTTTGGCTTTTTTAATTTTATTTTATTTTATTGTGGTATAAGTTGTTTGAGCTGATCGAAAAGTTGTACGGTATCAATGGATGTATCAATGAGTTTAAAATAATCTTAATACATAAAAGGGAGATATTCATAGACTTCAATCTCATCCACAAATTTTTTCCAATTCTTATCTACCAAACCCAATTTTCCATCTTTATTTCCAAGGGATTTTTTCAAATATAAGTTTCATGATATACATTGGAAGATAAATCCTAACATGTTTTGATTCATTATTTATCTGCTGGTTTGACATTAAATGAACTATGATGATTGAAAATAAGAGACAGGGCGCAATAATTTGACAGTTTTTTTTAGGGTTAATCCCAAAAAAACCACCGCAGGTTTACTAAATTCTCCACCAGTTTAATTTTTCTCCATTTTGCCACTTTTTTTGTTAATTGATAGTCTGCTTCATCCACTAACGGGTGAGCAGTAACAGGGGTATGTTTAAAAATTTTATTTTTTTCAAAAAAATAATAATATTTTTTTAATTTATGAAATTCCGAAAATACCCTTGGCTATTGTTCATCCGTTAGTGGGTGGACAATAACAAGATTGCCAATTAATAGAAAAGTGACAAAATGGGGAAAAACTAACTTAGTCTAGTTAGTTTGTTTGTTTTTTTTTTTTTTTAGAATTTGACAAATTTGCGATGGATTTTTGAAATTAACCATTTAATTTAAAGCAAAATAAAGTTCCAAATTTGGAATAAATATACTCATTAAACTTAAAATCAAACGAAAATCAAATTTATATAGGATTCCTCATACAATAGCACTAAAACCTTAAAATCCACACGTATAATACATTCACATTCATTAGAAAACAAAAATGTACTTCAGCAGACTTTCAAATCATAGAGATCAGAAACACCCTAATTATGTGATAAAAAAATTTTCAATTACATCCTTTTAATTTAATTTTTTTATAAATAATTTATTTTTAAAATCTTTATAATTTAAATTGTTTTAATTTAAAGAAAAATCAAACAATTTCCACTCCGATAGCACATCTATCTTTCCTTTTGGAAATCCAACCGTTGCTTGTAGGGGTGAATATTTGGGTAATTCAAATAAATTTGGGTAGAATTTTAATCAAATTACATGATTTTAAAAATATATATTTTATCCGATTAACCGATTTAACCAAATTATATAATAATTTTCGAATTAACCAAATTACACCAAATTTTATAACGAATTAACTAAATTATCCGATTTTTTAAAATTTCTTGTCAAATTTAACTGAATTATAGTATGAGTAATGATTGGATAGTGAGGGAAATCAATTCTGAGGTTGAAAAAGAATAAATAAAAAAATATAAGAGAAGTTATTAGGTTTAGAATTTTTTTTTTTTTTATGAAATATGAAAATAATGAGAGAATTAGAAATATAACCATGTTTTATGAAATAAAAGGCCAAAATTCACCTTTCTCTGAACCAAATTATCCGTATTCTCCGAAGAATTTAACTCACCCCTTTAAGTGCTTGCTGTATCCTTAAAATCAACCTTGTCCAAGAAAGCATAATCTTTTGCAAAGCCACCGGCAATTCTACCAATTGTGCCTTTTAGGTATGCCCATAAATCAGGAAACTTAATAATTTCCCAGTGAAGGGACTGTGCAGGAAACATAGGGTGTTTCCAGATTTTTTTTGTTTCCGAAACGAACCCAACCTTGTTTATGATTAAATAAAAGAACCGCTTATAAACATATGCATACATCTATACTTTTCTACTTGGAGAACCCCTCCAAAATAATGCAATAAAGAGCTGTGGACCTACAGGACAATTGAATAAATAATACATCAACTTTCATACACTTTCAATAACAAAACAAGTACAAACAAGCAACTGCTACAGAAATTTCACTCTGGCGTGACCATATATGCCAAGTCCAACTCTTCATCAGAATCGATTACATTCTCGAAGTCATAGTAGGGATTCACCTGCATTTGAGGAGGTTCCATCTTTTAAACAAGCTCATGAAAAACAAACTTATAGATTTATGTGAATAGGAACTTACCTTAGGTCTTGGTGTGACTGCTTCAAAACTATGGAACTCTGGAGTATCAAAGTTAGGGGGCCTCAACACAATGTAAGCAGCTTTGTTTCTGTATCTATCATCTGTGGCCTGTAATTTACAATTGACAGTGATAGTCAACCCAAGGGATAACACATGAACAACAGATTGAAGCTAATGAAGTGATCATCGGGTTAAACTTTGTTTCTGGTCGGGAAATGCAACATTCTGATTTGATAATACAATGGAACACCACCATGTCATCTATAATATGACATGCTGTAGGTAAGAGATTAATAGCAGCACAAGAGTTCTCATGGACTGATGAATTTGTACAATTGGGAAAAAAATAAAAATCTTTCGAGAATGTGAAGCTACCTGAAACTGTGGGTAGTCAGGAGCACTGAAGAGAGTAATCAGCTTCCCAGATTCTACTTCATGATCTATAGTATACCCATCATCCATCCCTGACAGACCAGGTCGCTTTTCTCTTGCATCAGGGCCTTCATGTGATCTGATAATTAACTAAAACAACAAGAACGACCACCAAAATATTAGAATTGTATGTATTAAACATTTAAGAATAGGCAAGCTTTCAGGGGCTGTTACAAAAGCTGTTCAAAGACAGATTTGCAATATCTAAACAAGAACCTGCATATCCATTATGAAAACTCAGGTTTAATTATCACTAATCAACAAGCTGAAGAGGCATGATCTCCATTCTGAACTTAAGAAACAAGAAACATGAAAGAATTAACTTAAAAGAAGAACTTTGTTTTTGTGATTACCTTCAAATTGAACTTCTTCAAGAATTCCTCAGTGCAATCAGGACCCCACAACAAACCAATACCTCTCTCTGTATTTGGTGAAAGGCCATGTTTCATTGATGGATCTGACCATAGCACATCTCCAGGAATCAAGTTCACCCCTTCCCACGGAGGATCAAGCACTGACCTCCGAGCTTTGCGTAATTCCTCCAAAGATCCAAGAGTTAATGGGGTTGTTTCTGGGTTGAGAATCATCTTGCGATTCTTCCTCCCTTTTGATCTCTTTGATGGAGTAACAGAAACACTGCGGAAAAGTCCTCCATGAGCCGTATATACATTTCCAGCTATTATAGTGGCCAATGGAAGCCCCTCAAAGCATCCCAAACATTTGCGGTACACATGCTTACCTTTGTCACCGTACTTGGCCAAAACTTCTTTCTCGAACCCATACACAGACGTACAATACTTGGACTCATGATTTCCACGGAGAAGATATACTCTATTTGGCAAACAAACCTAGTGATAAATAGTGTCAAATTAAAATGCTTCACCACACAGAATTTTCCTATTCAAATACAACAAACTACAAGCAGAACCAAACATAACTTAAGACATTATTACCTAGGGGAGTCATTATAGCAAATAACACAAACAAATTAGCAAAACCAAACAAAAACGACCCTCTACATATCAATATCAAAATGTGGAATCTAAAAGCCTAATTATACTGATACTAAAATAGGATCAATCTCACAAAAAGTAAGTCATTTTAATTGACCTAATAACTCAAACAAGTTGAGTAAAGATCACATAAAAAATTGGCATACTTCAGCTATAAGCAGAATAATTAAGAAGCGAAAAAACAAAACTGAAGGTAAAACAGTGACTATCGCAATCAATGAGTGTTACGGCTCATTTAAACAAGCACAAAAGATTAAATATCCAAACTTGGTCATCGAAGTAGAACAGACAATAATCAGCATAAACAGAACCCACAGAATTCAGTGAAACCAAAACACAAAGGAGTGAACAAGTATACCTTCCAAGCAAGCAATATCAAAAAAGTCTCAAGACCCCAAGCTCCTCTATCCACATAATCACCATTGAAGACAAAGAAGCGATTGTTAGCAGGAAACCCAGCGTCCTTGAGTAGAAAAAGCGTGTCATGTAACTGACCGTGGACGTCTCCAACGACAACGACGACGGAGTCATGGTCGAGACCGTCGGTGATCTGAACGCAGTTAGGCTCTTTGTGGAGGAGCTTGGAGGCGGTGAGGATGAGGCTGTCGAAGACGTTGACCGGCAAAACGGTGGGGAGATCGGCAGGAGGAAGGTGCTTGGAAGACCAATCGAGAAGCGACATGAAATTGTGGACCCACTCTTCGGTGAGATTGGCATCGGGAGGCCATTGGAGAGGGATCGGAGATGGAGGCGACGGAGAATTATGGTCTGACGGCAGAGCTGACTCTGATTGCTGTGAATCTGATGACATTGTGAGGTTCTGAATGACTATTTTCCATGCTGGCTAATATACTTTCCTTTCGTTTCATTCGCTTTAAATATTTTTTTATTAAATAAAGTAAAGATACGGTATAGATTTTACCCATCATTAAAAATGTAATCGAGATTGATAAATGAATCTCCCACCTGTATTTTTACCGCATCCAAGTCGCGGTTAAAATCGCAATAGTATATTCTTTGATAGTATGTTAAAATATCGTTTAATGGTTTGATAAGTATTATATAAAATAATTTTTATTTAAAATATTATAGATATTATTATTTTAAAATAGTAAATTAAACTGGCATTACTTATATTGCAAATTAATAAATCCGCGGATATTTTTGGACGGTTTGACTACCATGAAAATATTATACACATGATGTGGATCAGGGACAAAACTGAAAAACGTAGTGTATATCCTCTAGACAATCATGTCAGTTAAAATCATATTAAATGAGCATGGGTAACTAATAAGAAGGGAAAATTGCATGAGTAAGGAAAAAAAAAAAATATATATATATATATATATACAAAAGGAGCCCCATTTTGTTGTATCTCAGTCCCAGAGTAGTTTGAATCTTTCGGTATCTAATTTGACAAAAGGAAAAAATATAGGGATCCAAAATCTAATCGAACAAGAAGACAAAACGAACAACCAAGAGGGTTTTCTGGTTTCTTGATCAACAAGAAGACAAATTGAAAATGTGTGAATATCACAGTGTAGTTTATGCAAATATTGATGTTTTTCCTAGTATGATATAAATAATCTATTTAAACCGTTGTTAGTATCTATAATGATTGAGGATTACTCATGATTTTACTCCATCATCATGAGACCTGATTAGCCGGATTGGATTCTTGAAACGTTGTACTAAGGATGGTATTAGTGATAAAATATGTGGGATAGTAGAACTATCGTTCGCATGGTGAATTAATACAATCTTGAAATATACACGCTTTTAATTATGGTAAGATTCACTATGGCGCATGTGTTATACATGCGTGCTCATTCGTTGACCGTCGTGGAAAACAAGTAAAGATTGCCTGTCACTCATTGTTGTGTAAGATCCACTTAAATTGTGTATCCTCAAGACAATCATCTCTTATATCTGGAGCTGTGAGGGTGATGTCTATTAGCATGTCTTTCCATGGTCATGATAATCTGGTTTATATGGTAAGTCTATGGTGTCAAAGAAGAGCGACTAGAATTTTTAGACTGATTTCATAAAAATTAATCACACACGCGCATGTTATGGTTTATAAGAACACAATCGTGATTTGGGAGTACTCTAGGATATCAGACTGCTTTATTAGACTTAATGCGTCTAATGTGGAAGCATGTTGAACATAGGATGTGCCTGAAATAAAATTTAAGTACTCTATCCATATGTTTTGGGATGAAAAATTTGGTTCATTGGTCACATTGGTTATTTGTGTGTATAACCATCCAATAATATAGTTGAAGACGATCGCATATTTATTGATAGTCATGGAGGGCTGACACATATAGTGTGAGTAGGAGAATGTTGGATTCAATATATATTTTGAGTGGGTCATACTATAGATCAACCCACTTTCCTAAAGTCTGTCACTTAAAGTGGTGGGATAGGGTAAGTATGGTGTAAAATTGAGTTGATCTCAATTTCCACCTTATCAGATTAAAAGTGAGTCATGTATGTGTGATTTAGTTGAGAGAGTTATGACGTGAGAAGTGATCAATCGTAGAAACCTAAACACTCTGAAAAATGTCAAAATACTATTTAAAGTAGAGTTTTATGCCAAAGAAAGTAAGAAGTTTTTCTTCTCTGTGATTTGTCTCCTATACATTGTATTGATGGTTGCTCCTACCCGATGGAATTGAGGATTTCAGTTTGTGTTGTTCAACGACTTAGTGATGGAATTTCGACCGATAGAATATACCATAAATCAATCTGGTTAAAATAGTATAGCATTTCTTCCGCTGCTCTCTGATTAATTATTTACTAATTAATCTTTATTTATTATATGCTTATATTTATAGTCAATAATATATATGCCACATTATTTTCATAATTTTATATCTACTCATTACTTAAATTGCTCAGCCACTCCTGATGGTCAATGCAACAAATAGTGTAACAACTATATTAATTCGACAATTGTTACAACTATTCAAACTCACTACTTCAATCACCAATTTTTATAGTTAACTCGAACCAGATAATATGGAGTATAAGTAAACAAAATTGTTAACCCAAACTTTCAGGCATTTTTAGGTCATGACTTCTCTTCCTCTAAATGTTTAATACAATTCAAAAGTCTCTAGATAACCATTTTTGCTTGATCAGGAAACATTTCATCATACCAGCTAAAGTAATCACAACATCATTCTACATATAATATTCAAACAACAATTAAACTCATGTCCATGAAACCACCCATAAACCTAAATGACACCACTAGTAAGTTACAGAATGAAGATTTCAATACATGTGCACTTGTGAGGAAAGAGGGTTAGGGTTTGGTTAAGAGGAGAAAAGGGAAAATTTTAGTGGGGGGGGGGGGAGAGATGAATGAGGGAAATGAAAGGATGTGGTGTAGTGGAGTTGAGTGGGATGTAGGACTCACTTATCATGACCACATGTGGGCTTTTGGATTGAATTAAGCCGTAAATTGGGCTCAATTCAGTTCTCATTATAAAATTATAAATCTTATATTTCAAAATATTTTTATTTGACTAAAATGTTATTTCCACCATTTAGAGTCCATTTTTTAAAATAAAACCGAACTCCGTTTTAAATACCTAATTTCGAAGAAAATCACACTTCAAAATAAAGGTTATTTTTCAAAATTTAAACCATCCCATAAATCTTATAAATATACATGGTAAAAATCTATTTTCGAATTTAAATATTCATTTTCAAATTTAAATATCAATTTCGATATTAGGATTCAAATGTTTGTTTCAAATTCCTAATCTCATACTTGCCTTTAGTAGTATTTTCAAATTATTCTGAGTTTGGTAATAAAATATACAAAAAAAATTACAAATTTGTTCAAACTCGTAGACCCAATTTGTGCATTTTTCAGGTCTAGTAAAACCAATATATTACACAGATTTCTTATTTCAACAGGTATATCTCATATTATTATATTATATCGGAATGTAAAATTAATAATTATCCAAAATCTAAATACTTAAAAGTAAAGACTGTAATATAGCTGAAACAAAAACTGCAAACCAAGTTAAAACAAAAAGTTAACATGCCATTATAAAACTATAGTATAGAACAACTGAACATAACATTATAAAATATATTAGATTAATCAATATTGAACACTAATATATACATAAATGTAACTTAATATAAAGATAATGTCTTTAACTAGTGTATTAAGTTAAACTATTGTTATAAAAGTGCATTTACTTTAATTCTTAACTTACCAGTTATGCATCTAGAAAATTTGTGTTTTATGTTGACAATCACATACCTTACACAATACAGGGTTTCAGCTCAAACATCCTAAATAGCTTTTTAAACTTCTTTATGTCAATCGCTCATGAAAGTTATGCATCTCGGTTCTTCATCACCTGCATAATAAAAGTACAAGTGAGAAATATTTAAGTTGATTCGATAACCACAAATTCATACAATAAACATAATTTAATAACATGTAGAAATTTATCAGCATTGTCATACACTAAGTCCATATGTCTTCATTTTCATTTTTCCACTACAAATGCAACATAAAATATACCAAAATTTGCATCCATCCCAACCGCACTTAACAAAATACCACTATACTTGCCCTTGAGGTGACAACAATCAACGCTAAGAAATGGCTGACATCCCTTGAGGAATCCATGTTTTTGTGCAGCAAAGCTAATAAAAAATTGTAAGAATTTAGAAGACGTATCTACGAAGGGTGCAAGGTACTGCATAACAACATATGTGTCACGATTTCTTGTGTATACTTGTTGAATACAGGAGTAAAGTTCGTTATAACTGTCATTATACTTTTTTCCTCTTATTTTAAGTGCCAAATTACATATCATGTAAAGTGTTCAACTATGTATGTAGATTCCATATCTATCTTTGATTTTTTCCTTTATAATATCGGTATCAATATCTGGATTATTAAGAATAATTTGACTTAGTTTTGAAGAAGTCACACAAGGAGAATTCGCTTCTAAATTGTAAAGAAGTCAAACACATTCATGATCATCTTATAACACTTTAATATAAAACCTGTCCCACTAGTTGGAGGACTAGCCGTAATCCTCCAAGGGCAACCTATTACTTTGCACTTAACTTGAAACTTTTGAACCTCATTATGTATCCTTGCGATTTCAAAACCTTCTTAGATCATAAAGTCCTTTAAAGTATTGAGAAACAATTCTTTTATTCTGAATAGATGATCACATTTTAAAATTATTTTTCCATCAATAAGAGCGTGGAAAAAATAGTCATTAGGTTCATCTGTCTTCTCAACCTCAAAATCATTGTCACCATTTTATTTGGAGGCAAGTTTAGATCACCATGATAGGAAGCCGCATCACCAAAATCAACATCAAATTCTGCTTCTGTCTGATTTATGTCCTCTATCTTTAGAGCCTCTTCGTAATTCAATCTCATATGAGTCGTCTTCATCTATAACGGCTAGTTCATAACGATTATTATGAAAATTAAATTAATTATTTTTATAGATGCACACTTTATACCAATCTCAATTTTTATAATATTGAATGTAACATGAGTGTATCTAATCATGACTTTTGATAACTTTCGATGACTTTTATAGACTTTAAATGTCATTAAAAATCTGCAGGTATCTAATCATGACTTTTGAAGACTCTATAAAAGTCATGGGGGTATCTAATCATGACTTTTACATACTTTTAAAATGTCTTTGAAAGTCATGAGGTATCTAATCAAGACTTTTATAAACTTTTAAAAAGTCTTCAAAAATTTTGGGGTATCTAATAATGACTTTTATAGAGTTTATAAAAGTTTAGGGGTATTGTAATTTTCATGACTTTTGAAGACTTTTAAACTTGACGAACTTTTATAGACTTTTTTAACCAATTAAGGAAATTTAAAGTTAAAATTGTCTCATCCTTTCCTCACAAGTTTTGAATGACTTTTGAATACTTTTAAAATATTAACAAGTAAAAACTCAATTTCAACCCCATTATTTATTCTTTTATTTATTTATTTTTTACTTTAATAATAATTGTGAAATATTTTAAAATCATCTATATGTATTTTTTTTATAATGTTTTTTTATGTACTTTTATCAAGTGTTATATTTATTGTTTTTTTTTTCTATCAATTACATTAAACAAATAATTAAAAATTGGGTAAGAAAGTGTAAGTATAATAATAATTTCTCGGTAAATTTATAGAGTGAAAAAAATATACACAACAATCAAAAGTAAAAGAAAAGAAAAGGAAAGGAAAAAATTAAAAGATATGAATATTAGAATAAAATAATGACTTATTAGAACTTAGGGTTGACGCCACTAATCGTGGATGATGTGATAGTAATGGAATCTTTAGTAAGATTATTGTTGGAAAAAAATACTTCTTGCTCTTAACACGCAAAAAAAAAAAAAAATCCGAAGGACTTTTTACTTTCAATATAAATTAACTTTCATTAATTCGCAAAAGATATTTGAATGTTCTATCAAAATTAACCAAGTTATTGAAAGTCTATAAAAATCATTTGTAAATCCATCAAAGTCTATAAAAATCATTTGTAAATCCATCAAAGTCTACAAAAATCATGAAAAATATATTTTAGAAGTCCATGAAAGTCATTGCTGGATTTACAAAGTCTATGAAAGTTTATAAAAGTCTTCAAAAATCAATCATTTTTTAAATTCTATAAAAGTCTGTGAAAGTCTACAAAACTCGTGATTAGATATCGGCCCCTAAGATAAATAATATTAGTAGTTGCATAATTGGATATTAGTAAAACTAATATAATATTTATCTAAAAAATAAAACAATGTAGATAAAATACAAATTAATTCATTGAAACAAAATTGTCAACAATGATAGTACATATTATGTTGTTAGTTATTAGAATATTCTACTTATTTTTCTTCTATTATATTAGCTAAGAGATTAAGATATTTCATTTTAAGCAAGTATCTTTTGTATTAAGTCTGATTTGTTTGATTTCTTGATTATTGGGAAATATGTTATTTCCTATTTTGAATTAGTTAGATCAGAGTTTGTCTAATATATATATATATATATATATATATTCATTTCATTAACAAAAAAAATGAGAGAATTGAAATAAAACAATTACTCCAAATTTCTTGGTATTAGAGTTTAACCCTTGCGCCTCCACATGTGAGCACGAAAAGGGCTGGCTAGGAGGTTGCGGTCGGTCAAAGGGGCCTAGTGGGCTGCCTACAGTGGAGTCGCCGTTGACACAAAAAGGGCTACCTAGGAGGGTTGCGACCGACCAAAGGTGCCGAGTGAGCTGCCTAGAGTGTAAGCCGTCATGGACATCGACTGTGGAGGGCGGGGTATTGTTAAGATCCAAGTGTAAGATATAGAACTTGGGATCTCACATCGACTAAATAGAAGGTTGGTCGGGGTTTATAATGCAGTGGCCTCTGAGGTTAGAAGACACAAGCCACCAGTTGAAAAAAAAAGTGGGCTTGAGGTTAAAAGACATAAGCCACCAGAACAAATATAGTGGCCTCTGAGGTTAGAAGACATAAGCCACCAGAAAAAAAAAAAAAACATAGTGGCCTTTAAGGTTAGAAGACACAAGCCACCAGAAAAAAAGAAAAAAATTACAATGGCCTCTGAGGTTAGAAGACATAAGCCATCAGCAGGAAAAAAGTGGTCTCTGAGGTTAGAAGACACAAGCCACCGGCAGAAAGTTCAGAATCGGTGCAAACATCAACAACAATCTTTTCCACCTTGTTTGATTGCCAAGTTAGATCTCATTGACATTTACGACTCAGCTTGAGGGGGGTGTTGTTAGTTATTAGAATATTATATTTATTATTCTTCTATTCTATTAGCTTAAAAATTAAGATATTTCATTTTAAGCAAGTATCTTTTGTATTAAGTTTGATTTGTATGATTTCCTGATTATTGGGAAATCTGTTATTTCCTATTTTGAATTAACTAGGTCAGAGTCTGTATCTTTTATATATATATATATATATATATATTCTTTTCATTAACAAAAAAAAGAGAGAGAGAATTGAAATAAAACAATTACTCTAAATTTCTACATATTAATTAACAATACATTGTAATTAACTAAGATACATAATATTCAAATAATTCATTAAAATACTACATTAATTTCCCTAGTAGCGTTTGAACAACCTTTTGATGTGCTTCTTGTTGTAATGAATGTAGTTTAGATGCGTTGGCCAAAATTATTTCCTTGTATGTCTCCCACATTCTAGCTTCTGACTCGCCATCTTTGACTCACACACTTTTATCTGTGCTTGAAAATTCAGCTATTCTGTGTGGTTTGCTTTCAACTTTCCTTACTACATTTTTTTGTGGCTTTGTAACCTAGTGGACATTTTGGAGACTCCATTTTAGCTACATCTTCAACAGCCTTTTCTCTATTTGACGATGATGTATATGCTTCAAAATTATTTAATTTTGACCGTTTCGTAGAACCTCTACTCTCTGTTGCTTGGCATTTCCATTTTTGCCCGTGACGCAATATCAACCAATGTTCAAGAAAAGTGAATTTTGAGGACTCATTCAAAAAATATATTCGGTGGGCTCTACTCTTGATATTATCTTCATTGGTACCGCTCCGTGCAGTTTGAGTTGCTTGATCATATGCTGCACCGAACTTTTGACAACAAGTTTTGATCCTATGCCATATTTTTTTCATTGCATCCCCCCTTGTATCTCATTCTTCGCATAACTTGTATTTGTCATAATATTGGTATATTCATTCCTAGAAACTTCTAGCCTTTTGATCCGTACCGACTATAGTATTTTTGGACACATTTAACCAGTAAAAAAAATGATAAGGCTATCCTCACCTCAAACCCAATGTTTGTTTGGTATTCCGAGGAGCATGATTGTCAAAATCATCATTAAGGTTGATGTCCTCTAAAACCTTCATTCGAAAATTTCACATTGATTTCAATGGGCATTATGCGTGGAGTAGGATTAGAAGTTGAATCCAAACCTCCGAAATGAGTATGATACGTAAAGGATGCGTATCAATATTTTGTGATGAAAATGGGGGCTCTTGATCATTTGAGTTAGATATGAGAGTTGAGAGATTTGAGAATTTGGATTTTGATTTTGTGGAAGCTTTGCAAAACTTGAAAAATTGTCAACAAATTTGTTTGATTCGGATCCATATCCATTTTTAGAAAATGAAAAATATGAAGAAGAGAGTTGAATTGAGAGATGATAACATTGTGAGTGAATTGTATTTATAGGGGAAAAAATAATCGTTTGAATAAAAAAAAAGAGTAATAAACAATTGTATTAATGGTCACGTGACCATCTAAACCCCACATATCAGCCCATATGTATATGATTCATGTGATTATTTAAGAAAAAATAGAAACAGAACTGTCTAAAAAAAATTGGGACACATCCCTATTTTTTAAAATGTTCACAGTGGTGAGGAATCAAAAATCATTCCACTTGTCACTTTTTAAAATGTGTCTAATAGCATCCACAACAGTAGCATTTTCTATTAGATGCCACACCAATAATGTTATTGTTGTATCTCTCCTAACATCTATGTCTTTCAAGGGTAGTTTCTTATTTAGATGCTTAAATAATTTTCAATCATTATTGGAGTCCTACATCCCATATAAATACAATAATTTATAATTTTTGTTAAGTTTTATCAATATTTAAAAGATATAAATATTATATAATAAATTATTAATGGCAGTTAATGTTTTTAATAATAATTATTAAAAATTACAAATTTCATTAATTATTTATTTTTATTATTAATAAATTTGATAACTAATTGAAAAATATATATTGTTATCGTTAATATTTAAAAGAAAAAATTATTAATAGTTAATTTTTATATTTAAATAAAAACAATTTTTTGTTAACATAAATTATTAATACTTAATAACTATTATCTAAAGAATAATTACATGCTACTAAAATTAGGGAGGATTACTACCATGAATAATGAAATTTAAAGAAATATGAAAAACATGGGAAACGAGACACTACGATAATAAATGGAAAAAAAAAACTATATTTAAAACTAGTTGTTGCTTCTAAGCTTCTGCTGGATATGTTCCACTGCTTGTTAGAGTTGTTTATGAGTTCGTCGGTTATGAATATCTATATTGGCTCAAAGGATTGCTGCTAACACTAGAGAAGCTCCATGATCCACATTAGCATTTGTTGAGGTTAATATGCCACTGAAAGCTTCATATAGTAATCACTCTCGTAATAATCTTTTTTGTCATCAATTATCATATTATGCAGTATGATGCATGCATACATAATATCATTAAGACCATTTCCACCGCGAGTTTCTCATTAGAGTCTCTGATGGATTATGTGGATCCATGTTTTTATTTATAAATAATAAAATAAAAATAATTAATAATTAATAATAATATTTATTACAACCATCTATCTTACATTTATTCTCTTTCTTCCACGTGGTTAAATAGAATTGGCTAAATAGTTAAGACTCGTCTCTCAAACGAGAGACTCAAACGTGATGATTATTACCTCTCTCATCAATAAATCAATAAAATAATATTATGTATCAGATGAGAGACGGTGGAGAGACGAGTCCTGCGGATGGCCTAAGAGTTGGCGTATCCCACATTCTTATCGGGCCATTCACGATGGCAAATCGAGATTTTAGAACTCCGAAGGCTCGCTCTATATCTTTTATTGCTCATTCTTGATGCTTTGCGAACAATTTTGCCTTCTCTTTATGTGGCAAGCGAATGATTTTGACAAATGCAGCCCATTAGGGATAAATATCATCAGCCAAGTAATATCCTAAATTATATTGTTTGTAATTTACCTCGTAATTAATCGAAAAAGCTTGTCCCTGCAGGTTGCGTGTGAACAAATCATATCAGTTCAATACATTAATATCATTATTGGATCCTGCAATACCAAATAATGCATATCATATCAATAAATCTTGAGATACTACTACCTCGAGCATAATTGTTATCTTATCGATATCACCTCTCATGTAAAACCCATGCCATGTCTTGGGGTAATTTTTCCATTCCCAATGCATACAATCAATACTCCCCAACATACTTAAAAAAAACCACGATTTTCTCTGATACGAAGCAAGCGATTAATGTTTGTGGAGTTAGGTTTCCTTAAATAAATAGCTCTGAATACCTCCCTAATTGATGTTACGAAAATTCTAGTGCGTCCAAGGATTATAGTCTCACCCATTCGCATTGATTCATCAAGAAAGTCAGCGGGTACTCCATAACATGCGAATAGTAGCAGTGCAACTTTGTATGGCAGTAAAAGCGTTCCTTCCAGTCGCATAAACTTTGTTTTGAAAATAATGGTAACGAGTTTCAAGATTATTAACTATGCAAATGAATATATTTTTTTGCATTCGGAACCTTTGACGAAAATCATAAACAGTATACAAAGGTTGGTTGGAGAAGTAGTCTTTGAATAGACGCATTTCTCCAACTTCACGCTCTCTGTCTTTATTTTTTCTTTCATTTGCACACCTGCTGAAGCTGCTTGATTGTTGTTCCTTTCATTGTTGTAAATGTCTCCTCACCCGTTAAGTAAATTCACTATCGAGTTCTTACACAAGAATTTCAGTAGTACTCATTCCCTCAAATGGATTAAGATCTTGAGACATTTTGTAGATGTGTTTGAGTATGAAAGAGTAGGTAGTTGTGTTTAGTATTAGAGGTGGGAAACTGTGAGTGGTAGTGAGGTGGTGAGTCCTCTTTTATAAGCACTTGGGATTACTCTTCCAATGGCTTGCTTTTACATGGTTATTTTTTGTAGCGACTAGTTTTAACTATGATTGTTTTTCTAACGGGTAGTTTTGACTATAGTTACTCTTTAATAGTAAATTATGCTAATTATTATTATAAATTTTAACCATCTTTTAATTAATTAGTCATTTATCTCATCATGCTGAACAATTATTTAAATGAAAAAAACCTACATTGTTAAAAATTTGCTTCTTTAAAAATCAGGACAATAACTTACCAAATTAACAAGCATATAGACAATGGTTCAATTTTTAAACTATTGTCTATATGCTTTTTTCATTTAAATAATTGTTCAACATGATGAGATAAAGACTAATCAATTAAAAGATAATTAAAATTTGTAATAATAATTAGCATAATTTACTATTAAAGAGTAATTGTTAGAAAAGAAATCATAGTCAAAACTACATACATAAGTCAGGGCAGTAGTTTAAAAATTAGATGGGTAGATCTGGCGATGAACGGATCAAACTTGTTCACTTATTTCTTGTATTATAAATAAATATTATAAAAACACTTCACTTTAACAGGAGGTTCCTAAAATCCTCTAAAATCAATACAATACAGGGAGATGTTGAACTGTGACTGAATTAAAAATCAAGCTGAATGAAAATTCCTGAAATATTCAGAAAACCAACCACTAGACTAGATACCTATTTATGTGGCAAGCTAAGGAGACATGATAGTGACGTAGAAAACATTCAGTTTTAATCTCAATCGTGGAAGAATAGAATAATGAGGAAAGTGCACACTAAGTCTGCAGGAGTAAGTTGGATTACCCACCAAATGCAAATCCTTTTAATGCTAACAAATTTCAGCATATTATAGTAACAAACATATGATATGAAAGTAAATGAACATGAAAACAAATGCACGAGGGCCATTCATGATGTGTAAAGGTCACATGAACTGAATATGAATGTATGATTTAACCATATGAACGTGACATGAGTGTCATTTGTGTCTTCTCTCTCTGGCTTCATAGAATAGTGGATACATATGGGACATTGACAATAAGAAAAGATGTAGTTATAGAAGAAAATAGTGTTATTAGCAAGGTCGTTACACCAAGCATAAACTATAACAAGCACAGGCAAAACCACAGTGGATGGTATATCATACAATCTTTAACTAAATAGAATATATATATATATATATATATATATATATATAACAAGGTGTTATTTTCATTCAAAATTTTCTTATTGACATCATAAAGTGACAAAATGAGTCAATATAGCAGCAACAACCATAAATAACACATCAAACTCCGTAAAATCTAAACATCTAGTATTTATTGAAACTAATATATAACTTATGAAAACACAATTGTTTACTTAATCAAGTAATTACATACTACTACAAGCTTAATGTACAGGTTTAAATCTTTTCTTCTTCATTTAGCTTTTTCATAATTTATTTTTACACAAACAATCATGGCTATTTAGAGTATGATGTAAACTAAAATCATAAGACTACAAATCCTATAAGATGCAGAAAATCAAAAATGTAATTTACCTTGCTATTTTTCACCCTATAAAAAGAGAGTTATTTGGTAAAGTCCAATCTTTCAACTCCCAATCAAATCTATCTCAAATTCCATGAACTTGTTTAATAATCTCAATCGTGACATAAATTTGATCTAGCAACAAGGTTGTTTACTTCTATCATATCAGAAATCAAACAAAAACAAAGTTTTCCTACCTAGGTTCATCTCAAAAATGAAATTAAAAATCTAAAAAATAACTGAAACAAAAAACAATAGAATAACTCATAGTAGGCCTCCTTTACTCAGCTGCAACAACAAATCCAAAAGCAAACAGATCAACACCAAATTTAAAGCCATCTTCTTCTCTAATAATCTGTAGCAATCAAAACGTTTGATAGAATTAGAAAACTGAATGATTTCTGCCTATTGAGGTTATAAACCAGAAGCATAGCATCATAGTTCTTCTTAGCATATGTTGTCAACACTTATCATTCTAATTTTCCAATCAACATTTGACTTACAAACTCCACATGAAGGTAAATATAGGACAAATTGAAACTCCCATGACAAAATAACTACCATTGGTATTCAATTTCATTATAAAAATAACAATAATAACATCAGTTCCAGGTTTTCCTAATCAAAATGCACTGTTCCACATAATCAACACCAAAACCATAATAAAGACTTCGGAACATTAAAAAGAAACAATAATTGAATAATAGAATCACATTATTCGTCAAAAAATTTCTTCTTAATAAGCTTGCCAAGTTCTTCATACTTAATCATTTGTACCTTTGACATGTTGGTTGTGTTTTTTGAAAGAACTTCCAGAGCATACTTGAACTTATCTGTCTCTACTTGTTCCTTTATTGCTGCAGCTTTATCTGCCTTTACTTTTGTTATCTTCTTTATAGTAGTTGATTTTCTAACCTCTAGATCAATGAGTTCTTTGTCCAGTTCTTCGATTGCATTTTATTTTTCTTTTCCCTTGCATTTTGCTACCTTCTGCTCAATTGGACGAGCTCTATTCACAGTACCTTCGCTCACATCAGCTCCTAAGGATGATGTATATGCTCTAGAATCATTAACTTTTGTTCTCTTAGATTGGTTATTCCATGTATATCTCATCCCATTTTGGCTATTCTTTCACCTCTTTCCATAAATATAGGGGAAAGGTCTACTTTTCTCTTATATGAAAAGATCTCGTGCTTACTTCATGTAATCATTATCATTCCAATTGCTGAACTTCAGTTCTGTTGCTCTTTGGTAGCACCATCAAAATATGCAACGATCGGTGCCACCTTGTTCCGGTGGTCTTTGCATTGTTTAGAAGTCTTTTTTTGTCCGCCAAATGCTTCAACATTCTCATTGAATTTATTTGTAATTTTTTTCCTGTAACTATCGCCTGATTGATCACAACCCGTAATTGGATCCTTTGTTGTGCCTAACTAACAACTGATGAAAAGCTTATTTTGGATCTCATTTCAAAACTTTGGCTTATCATTCACTTTGCCTTTATCAATAATTTGAATGCCATCTTATACTTTATCATTCAAGTCGATATTTTCCAGCCCTCATCTTTCTATTAAAGCAGAAGCTACTCTTTTTATTGAAGTATAATGTGTTCCTAACTCATGATCATAAACCTGACTTTGATTTGAAGAATGTGATGAAAAATTGGTTGAGCAGGTGGCGATCAATATATTGGAGTTTGAATAGGAGATTTAGAATATCGAGAATTAGGAAAATTTTGAAAAATTTCAAAATACTATGGATTTTGGATTTGGAGTGAAATTCTAGAAGAATGAAAAAAATTAGGATTGTTTGGTTAGTAAGGACTCTAGGATGATTGACGTAATTTTGGACTTCCAATATTTTCCTCTCTATCAATTTCAAAAGAATAAAAAAAAGCTATTTAGATGTGAATCTTGAAGAAAAAAAAACTTGAACAATTGAATAATGTCAAATATCTAGATGATGAATATACGATAAATTCATGTATATTTTAAAAAATTATTGTTACAAATTTTTATTTTAAATTTACAATATTACCGTTATAAAAAAAGAGTCGTTATCTATATGTAATAATTAAAAAAATATTTAAAGTGACATATGTTACATAATTATTGGACAAGGAAAATCAAATAATAAACTTTCAACTTGAAACATTGATGCTTATTGCAGTATCTCTGGTTCTATCTCCCCATTCAACATATATTTTCGGCACCCACCTACAATGCTGGCATCCACCAACATCTCCTTCTCTCTCTTGTGGGCATCACGTTGGAGACAGTCTAAGAGCATCCACAGTAAGGACAATTTGGGTTCCTTTTCTGTTAAGTGAGTCTTATTTAATATTATAAAATAAATTTTAATTATTAAATAATTAAAATAATAATAGAAGTATCTATAGAGAGAAAGAAATAAAAGTGAAATGTAAGTAAATGATTGGTAGGATAGAGTTCTCTCTCGTATCAACTCAAAGGAACTCAAGAGATGGAAAATACGTAATCATCACTTTTCTTTGAGGTGGGTGTTCTCCTGCCTCTGGATTGCCTACCAAATGCAACTGGGGATTTGATTTAATTTTATATTTTTTTTCGGAATTTTCTAAATTGAAAATTTAATTCTCCTTTTTATGTTATATTTAATTTTATACTTTTTTGTCAGAATTTTCTAAATTGATAATATAATTGTCCTTCTATTGTGGATGCCATTAAAGCATCGCTAATGCATTGTCTTATGAGTTCCAAGCAGTGTTCTAAAATTCGACCGAATAGGTCGAGTACTCCATGAGTAATCGTTGCTCGGTGTCCCACCGATCCGATTACATCAAAATAAGTAGAAAAAATTGGTTTGAGAGTACTCGATCCTACTCGAGAGTACTCAGTCATTTTGCTATTCGAATTACTTGGACCAGCTCGAATTACTGCCCAATTAATATTCTTGTCGCTTTTTATTATATTATAATGTTTGTGTTGATTTTCATGAAAAGTTACTTGAAATAAAGATTATGGTATAATAATCAACTTCTTATTCAAATGTAATATAACTTATTAAACATTAAAAGTATATTTTTTTATTTTATTAATTTCATTTGTTATTATTTTTTTTTTTACTGTTAACCGCAGATCCGAGTACTTCTCGAATCGCTGAGTACTCATTACTCCATATCATGCGAGCTGAGTAGCGAATTCTTCAACTTTGGTCTTAAATCATCATCTTTATCTAACGTGACAATTAATTAGAACTCAAAATCAAATTCGGCGGATTGTATCTCATTTAAAAACTTGTGCCTCTATCCCAATATCTTTTGTTTTGTTTGTTTAATATTTTTAATTTTTTTTATATGATTAGGTTGTCATTTATAAATATACTAAAAACAATATCTTATTATTTTATATTATATTAATAAATATATTACTTAAAATTTAAGTTTGAATTTCACCATCGGAGTCATACTAATTTTAAATTTTTTTTCCTTATGAAGTGATATGATTCTCAGAACATCTCTAAGAGCATCACAGTGTTAGTATGGGTGGATGCTTCACTGTGGGTCCTACACAAAATATTTTATTTGGGCATCTGTGTTGATATCCACTTGATGCAATGTTAGCATCTCTTATCAAAATTAATAGATCTCATTCAACAAGTAGCATTCAACTATTGGGTTATTAAAAATAAAAAAAGTAAATAATGAATACATATTACCTTTTTATCTATTATTATCATTATTTTATCGAGGAAGAGCATCTGATGTTCTCTCTCTCTCCACCAAATACTACACTCTCTCGCTTGTTTGTAATGATGATATTGTTTAATATGTATTTTTCTGTTGAAGCATCTGGTTGGAACATCCCGTTGGAGATACTCTAATGCACTAGTTTCATAAGTCTAACTCCTTATCTTTCTCATACATTGTCAATTAGTTGGGACTCAATATCAAATCTCACCCATTTTCTGCCATTAAAAATTTAGGACCGCCCCAACTCATTTACTTTATTTATTTAATAATTTTTTATATTTTCTGTTTACTATTTATAAATATATTAATAACAATTTATTATTATTATATAATACTTCCTCCGTTTCCAAATATTTGCAACATTTCATGTGGGCACGCTTTTCCATACTTAACTTTAATCGTAAATATTTTTAATAATATACAACTAAAAATTATATAAATTTCATATTTGAAAAATACACACCAAAACGAATAAAACAAGATCCCATTTGATTATATTTTTCCTTATACATAAAGAATAACACATGAAAGAAGATTGATCAATGAATAGAATACACTATTAAAATGTTGCCACTAAATAAATACGTATAAAGTATATTAATAAATAAATATACTACTTGGGACTTAAGTTGTGATTCACCATATGAACGTTCTATTTTCCATTTTCCTTACATTACATGCTATGTATGTGTGTCACATGTGACTCAATATCATCCTACCATCATTGGAAAAATGTGTCACATGTGACTCAATATGATCCTACCATTATTGGAAATGCTCGAAATACTTCAAGAGGAGATTATTTATCATTAGTTTTTTTAATTATTATTTTTATTTAATTGTAAAAAGATATTTTTTTTTAATAAATATCCTTTTTCTTAGAAAAAAACTAATTTATCAAGTGATTGGTATTAAAAATCAATCTAACTATTTTTCGATTAATTTATTAAATTATAATAAAATTATACATTTTTTATTTTTAAATTAATTGATCAAATTATATGTACTTTATATTTTTTTCCCTTTATTATAACCATGTGCACGGAACATTTAAAATGGCATAAATAATAATTTATTTAGATAATAAAGACAAACCTATAATTAAATTCAATGTGTATGATCATTTATTATTAATGGCCCCAATCATGTCCATTGTTTATGTTCTATTATAATTCACCCCATCACTATAGTGGTCATATCTACATTCATACCCATCATAGGCATGAATTAAAATAATAATAATAAAAAATAAACAATAAAAATCATCAAAATTATGAAAATTTAACATGTAAAAACGAATTATTAAATATTTGAAATTTATTATTCATTTTTATTTAATTTAAGATTTTTAATTATATTTTTTTTAAAAAAAAAATGATTAATATATCTCAGATTACTCAAAGAGATAGCTCTATGACACCACCACAAACACAATACCAAAAATACCCTCATCAATGATGAAACAGATAAAAGCAAAATGCAGTTGGCTTACACGCATCACTCATCAACACACCCCACCTAATAAAGCAATCATACATCTCTTTCCCTTTCTCGTAATTTCACAAACCATTGAGGGGCAAAACCGTAATCACAGTCTGAAACTTTATAAACGCTAAACACGAAAGCAAAAAAGAGAAAAAAGTGGCAGAGGAGACCTCTTGAATACCACAGGCCTCGCAAAAAAGCAGGAGAGACGACGACGCCTGAAGATATATTTTTTAAAAAATAATATATATAAAATTTAATTAAATATTTTATATTCAATCGGCAGACAGCTTCGATTTGTTGGATCGGAGACGGAACTTGTAATCGGAGACGAAGATGTCGTGTTCGTCGTCGTCAGCGTCGGAGGATGAGGATGAGGGAATCGATTCTTATAGGAAAGGAGGATATCATGCTGTTAGGATCGGGGATCAGTTCGCCGGTGGTCGGTACATCGCTCAAGGCAAGCTCGGTTGGGGACAGTTCTCTACTGTTTGGCTTGCGTACGATACTCGAACATCTGTACGTTTCTCTTCTTCCGTTATTTTGTTTAGATTCGACGTAGTTATTATCATGCTGTTGAATAAATGTTTAGTGTTCTTTACGTTACCTAAATCTTTCGGTTTTAAGACTTTTCTTTTAGTTGAGAATCGTGAGATTAATGAAGGCGTATTTTGTTAATTGAGTGTCTTGACTGATATTAATTCGGATAAACGATCCACTTGGAGTTTTTCTACATCTGTTGTAGGTGTTAAGTTTATGGATCCTGAAATCTTTCTTCGTTTTCGATTTTGGCGCTTTACGTGTCGTTTCAGTTACATTCCAGTTATTGGTTAGACGAATCTGAATTTTACTCTATTTCAAGCTTGTTCGTGGTTGGTCGAATCTGGGTTGTTTTGATTTCCAATAGGAGTTACATTTCAGATTCGAGGGTATTTTTTCATTAGTTTGTTTGTCAAATCTAAATGATGCAGTATACTATTATGGTTTTTTGTTTTAAGTTTGATTTATCAGCTTATCCGGGTTAATTAACACATACACCTGTATGTAATATGAATATCTATGTGGGATATAATAGGTTATGTGTTAAATTTTGGGTGTCAGTAATTTTATCTATAATTTTGGTTTTGTAGAGTTATGTGGCTCTAAAGATCCAGAAGAGTGCAGCTGAGTTTGCTCAAGCTGCGCTTCATGAGATTGAAGTTCTTTCAGCTATTTCACAAGGTGATCCGTCAAATGGAAAATGTCTTGTTCGATTGATTGATCATTTCAAGCATACAGGACCAAATGGACAACATTTATGTATGGTGCTTGAGTTTCTTGGGGATAGTCTGCTTCGGTTGATAAAGTATAATCGATATAAAAGGATGGAATTGAATAAAGTTAGGGAGATCTGTAAGTGTATTTTGACAGGTCTGGATTATTTGCATAGGGAAGTTGGTATTATACACACCGACTTAAAACCTGAAAATATTCTTCTTGTTTCCACCATTGATCCTTCTAAGGATCCAGTTAGGTCTGGGCAAACTCCCATCCTTGAAAGGCCTGATGCATGTATGAATGGTGGATCTACAATGAATATAGTTGAAAGAAAGTTGAAAAAGAGAGCAAAAAGAGCAGTTGCTAAGATTTCCGAAAGAAGAGCCTCAATGGGAGGAGTACAACCTCCTTCAAAACCTGCAAGATCGCTGAATGCGATTGATGTAAGATGTAAGGTTGTGGACTTTGGAAATGCATGCTGGGCTGATAAGCAGTTTGCAGTTGAGATCCAGACAAGGCAGTATAGAGCCCCTGAAGTCATTCTGCAGTCTGGGTATTCATTCTCCGTTGACATGTGGTCATTTGCTTGCACGGCATTTGAACTCGCCACAGGAGACATGTTGTTTGCTCCTAAGCCTGGACAAGGCTTTAGTGAAGATGAGGTAAGATGGTTTTGCCTGATTTTTCGTTTTACAACTTATGTCCGGATGACCAATGTAGAAATTTAGAACATCATTCGGCCTGTGATATTCCAAATTGCAATCTTGTTCTTACATTTTTCTCCCTTTAGTTCATGTAAAACAACTTAAGAAAGCACGATAATATAGAATGGAGTTAGGAACGCAACATTTCTGTTTTCAAATGTTATTGTTGTGTAAAATATGCAAAATTTGTCCTTTATATTGTGTAGCTATGTATAGAACTATGGCCACTCCATACCATCATGCATTGGGTTCCTTTTGCAATGTGAATGTGGAAAAGAAAAAATATACATCTTAAATGGCTCACCATTTTATATGCTACATGAATACATTCCAGTTAGAGGACTCCATTCTCTGTTTAGAGTTTGTTCTTGTTTTTGGCTTGGTTCTAATTTGTACTATGACATCTGAGAGTGAACTTATTTACAATGGTACCATGTCTATTGTCTGCTGATTTGCTTTATTTAATTGCATATGTTGTATTGGTACCCATTCTTCTGTGATAATACATGATGTTGAAAACATCTTTCTCGTGCCCTGATGAAGTAAAGTGCTAAGAAACTATTTCTGGTGTTGGTTATAGGATCATCTTGCTTTAATGATGGAACTCCTGGGGAAGATGCCTAGAAAAGTAAGGTTCTCTAAATGTTTATTTATTATTTAACTTCATGAATACCCATATTTCTGTAATGTGATTGAGCAGGTAGCCATCGGTGGAGCTCTATCAAAGGATTACTTTGACAGGCATGGTGATCTGAAGAGGATAAGGAGACTGAAGTACTGGTCACTTGATCGCCTACTGGTTGACAGGTACAAGTTCTCTGAGAGTGAAGCTCGTGAATTTTCAGAGTTTCTTTGCCCCCTTCTTGATTTTGTCCCCGAGAAGCGGCCAACCGCTCAGCAGAGCCTGCAACACCCATGGCTCAATCTAAAAGATAATGGAAAGGTAAATTGTTCGGCAGAAAATGAAAATTCTAACGTGGAGAGAGTGGGTGTTGGAATGAGCAAACTTCAGATGAGTAAATGAAAAAAAGGTCTCATCAGTGTTTTGACACCATTTTCACCTTCCTCACCCTCTTCTCCAAATCCAGGCACACGAGTATTGATTGTTGTTTCTATTTTTTGGTTTGTTATATACTTCTGAATAAGATCTATTTTTTGATTAACGTTTAACTACAATGTAAAATAGTGACATGATATGAGAGAAAATCTTTAACTACATTTGTGCTCTTGAGACTTAATCTTCTAGAAAAGGTTTTAGCAACCCTTAGTGAACTTTAGTTCCAATGATTTTCCAGAAATGGGTTTGTCACAGGATTTCTGATTGTGTAACTTCATGAATATTTGATTTATCAGAGACCAGTGTTTGTTATCTATATTTGTAGAGGATTGATATATTCTTGGGGTTAGATTTCATTGGAATAACAACTTGATGTCATGATAGGTGACAGAAGTTATAGATTCTCAGTTAATGCTTTCTGGCTTCTGCAGATTTTTAGTCTGTAGCTATCATACTGTTGGTCACCAACTTACAAAATGCAAATATATGTCAGCTTTTGCTACTTTTTCCTGTACATTCACATTTTTCTGGGTTTGTTTATATGTTTCTCTGTGGGGGACTACTAATCCTGATATATAGCCCAAAAGTGCTTTTTATGTTTATTAGGTCAGATTTGGTTAGAAGTGAGTGCTGTTTTTCTACACATGACTCACAATTCACAAACAACTCAACCCATCTTGCTTTGGTGGGTTTGAATTGAACCAATTCCAAGTTTATAGTTATTTTAGTTTAACAATATCTGCTTTGTGTTTTTAATGACAAAAATCGAAGCAAGTTTGTGGTCCCTAGATTAGCCAGACAAGTTGTTGCTATTGAACCTTAGATTTATATGGTATAATAGAAGAGGTTTGATTACATTAGATGGGTGGGTTTGATCAAATCAAATGATAGGTGGGCATATGATCCCAAGTGGGTTTGGTCCCCCCACCATAGACCATAGTGGGACCTCAAACATTAATCACACCAACAATGGACCCATCACCACCACAGTATGAAGTCAACTTTTCTATAATATTGGCACAAGAAAATTGTCATTCTTCATTAGTGTGCAAAGCTGTTTCTTTCTTGAATTCTGGTTGTGTTTGACACATTTTTATGGAAACATTAGTGTTACTTCAAATGCTATCCATCAGGTTAAAATTGTCAGGTCTTTTGATTCTTCAAAAACTGCAATCTCTGAATACAGGTATATGACAACTGAAATCCCTCATTATATACAGCTTAACATGTCAGTTCTGATAAAAAGAATAATCACAACTGAAGTATGTTTCAAGTTAAACGTGCCTGTTCTGTTTGTTTATCAGATGGGGATCAACATGTCAGAACAGGACAACCACTACCAGCTAAGAAACCATGTTCCTTGTTAGACCTAAGAAATCCCACCAAACACCTTGTTTTTATTAACATACACCATTCTCGTAGGTACCAAATATTCAATCTCTTGGATGTAACAAGTAAAACTGTAAAAACCATGAGCATGAGATTTCTGAAACAGATGGTAAAACTAATCACAATAATCATAGTCTACAATAATCATATCAACCACACCATAGTCGATATCACAAAGGAATATGAAGTACTGGTAAAGAGAATCAGTAATAGATCGATGTAGGAAGTACTCTAATTTCAAACTTTGTTGTTATGTAATGTAATCCAACGGACAATATGTGAAAGGTTGTGGTATATAGAAGCAAGCAATTTAAACATAAACAACAAAAATATACATGGTCAATCCAGCTTCCTTACACAGGCGAGCAAAAAAGATAAATGAAATGAAATGAAGCCGACTCTATAAAAATATAAGCGAGAATCCTACCTCACCTACCAATTCTCCTAGATGAGATTTAAGTAGCATCATGACTGCATGACTTTATTTTGTTTGATGCAAGCTGGTGGCTTGAATTCCTGGCACTTCCATGTTGGGGCGGATTCAATTGGCGTAACAGCAGCATCGGAATGCTCCATGGAAAACAAAGGTCTCCTACTACTGGTAGGATTGCCCATGTTCTTATCAGCCAATGGGGTCGGTTTGATCATCTTTTCTTCCTTGGAATTTATTAAGTCCCTAGACGTGCAGCTGCTTAATGACATTTTCTTCAGCTTCAGTCTTCCTCTCTTCCTACCAGGAGTATTAGTTTCATCCAATGTCCTATGACTCATTTCACCATTTCCATTCTCCAGTTGCTGAGTTTTTTCGAACTTGGACACCTCATTCTCAGAGTCCATGTTGCCTATGACAGTGTGTTCACTGGACATAGAAGCTGGATTTCTACCCAAGACTATGCCCCCATTTGAAATTCTAACTCTCTCAGCAGCAGGTGAGCTTTTCAGTTTCTTGTGTTTATGGTCCTTTGAGTCAGAACCTGATACATTCTTTGAAATTCTAGGCGAACTGTTCATAGCTCGGTGCAATTTTCGGGCTAATTCTTCATCTGCATTATCATCTTCACCAGTTTGGTGATCTTTGTACAGAAGCTGAACAGGAACATGCTTCTTCAGCTTATTCTTTTTCGGGGACTTCTCCTTCGAATTATTCTCTTGGTTAAATGAATCAACCAATGCTAAGGCACTCTTCACTGCAGCCATTGCTCTCGACGCAATAATAGCCTTCTCTTCAGCTGCAGCTCTGGCTTCTTCCGCAGCTTTAGTTGCAGCACTAGCAGCTGATTTTGCCAACTCTGCGATTTCCTCATTGGAGAGACTTGAATTACTCAGTAAGCTATTAAGACGGGCATATTCACTCGATGAAGAGCCGGATGGCGAAGAAGATGATGAAGAAGACACAATCACTGGTTGATGTGATTCAACGTTATGATTGCCATTAGCATCTGAACTCTGTTTCTTATATCCAGCAAGAAGCCGTTTTCTAGGAGGCAGAAGGACGTCTGCTTCGTCCAATTGATTGATGTCACAAATGTTAGACTCCATTAAACCTCTGTAGTGAAAACCCTAATCAACCTAACAATAACCTAATCGCTACACTGATGATCCAATCTTTTCATCCGCAGTCACACTGAAACAAAAATGCCAATCATTCAATTAGAACGCAAATCATATCCAAACTATACACAAAATCCAAAATTTATGAGAAGAATCTGCAAACCCTAATAAAGTCTTAAACTTTTTCCATTTGTAAATATATCAGATTTCATCTGAGCTTCATTTAAATGATGTGAATCAATTCCAAATAAGCCAAAAAACGAAAACAATTCAAAACCCTAGAGTTTCCTATCCTATCATATTCAACATAAATTTGTCAACTTTAACTAAATCCTAAGCAATCATTCACAGATTTGATGATCATCTTTTCAAACCTTGAATCCAACACAAACCCAAATGTAAACCCCTCATTTCCAACCACCACTGAAACCAGATTCAAAATCAGCAACACAACAACAAAACAGATCAAAAAGACAATAAAATTCATACACAAAACAACATGAACAATTAAAAGCAGACCACTAGACAAAACAATCCCATACAACCAATGAAAATCCCACCCTTTAACCACCAGAATTCTGATCCAATCCATCAAATTAAAACCAAACGAAGAACAATCCACATTAACACAAGCTTGATTCAACCTAATTATACAGAATCAAGATTGAGTCCCCCAGTCCATTGTTGATTCATTTCAAACCCCCCCACCAAATGAAAAAAAACCCCACTTCAGAGCTGAATTTTCAATATACCTAACCTGATCAATTGTTTAATGTGCTGGTGTTTTTGTGGATGGTGGAAAACCACAAACGCTGAGTTGAAATTAGGGTTTTTTTTTTCATATGAGTCTGGTGGGGAAGAAAAGGCAGGGTCTTGAAGGAGAAATAGAAAGATCTTGTGTTTATATACAAACACACAAATATGATATATACTTGCATTTAAAAAATATAATAAATATGTATTAAAAAATTGAAATTGTTGTCAGAAAGAATTTTGATTGGCTCTCATTGTAGAAAGCAAAGACGCAAATCCCATAAATAAAAACATAACACAAGCACAACACAACCATGACCATATTTTTTACCTAAATGGTTGCTCCAACCACATTGTTCTCTTCCAACTTACAACTCCAACCTTGTTTCTTTAACTTAACTACACATATGCCACCATGATCAACCCATCTCCATCTTATATAATTAGAAAGGAAATCTCTATTCGGATTATATAAATATAAATTAATCTGAATATAATTATAAATATATTTAAAAATCATAAATTTAAATGTATTTTTACTTTTTATAAAAGAATTTAGATTTATCTAACCGATTTTGATGAATGTATGCAATTGCTATACATTAGTATGATACACTAATACAATAAACATTGCTGAGTGAAAATGGCTTGAGAGAGGATTGATGAACGTGTTGAAATCATTCAACATCTCACTAAGCATGTGTGATTGCACATCTATATCAAGTGATATCTGATGTGATAAATGAAACTGAATGTGTATTTGTTTACCTTAACGCTTAATGTAAGATGTTTTAGTCATAGATTTGATGAATTAAGTGGTTCTAAAGTGGAGAGAAACACAAACAATCACCTGATTTTTGTGTGTGAGATTGAATGATTTCACTAAACTCTTATAAGGGTAATTTTGTAATTTAGGCTTGTTTTCATGGGAAATAACTGAAATCCAAAATACAAAATGGATAATCTAATCCATAAATTTACAGCAGTCAAAAGGTTTAAAACTGAGACTTAACAAAACGAACTAATGGCTTACGTGTCAACATACTAGAATGCCTCACGTGCAACACTCTGGCCACGTTTCGTTTAAACTAGACCCTCTGCGCAGTTTAGCGAAGTTCGGTACAAAAGACCGCCTTTTTCCCTCTTGCGTTCAAAAATCGAGACTTTTCGTCTCTTTTGATTTGTTTCACTCAATCTGATCAGTTAATGGAACAATGGGTGATATAAAGCGATTGCCTGAAGCTCTACGCAGCACGGTCCGTTCTGGGGTTGTGTTGTTTGACTTGACTAGGGTTGTGGAAGAGCTTGTTTTCAATTGCTTGGATGCTGGCGCCAAAAAGGTAGTAGCTTTTTCGATAATTGTTTGATACCCATTTCAGTAAACTGGATTTTACAAGTGGGTTTGTGATTATAAGTTCTAATTTATGTTTTTTTTTTGGGTCTCTAGGTTTCGGTGTATGTCAGTGTTGGGACTTGTTATGTGAAAGTGGAGGATGATGGTTAGTACTTGGTGATGTGAATTAGGGTTTTTATGGTGGTTTTGTTTTGTGAGACGGAAATTAAAATGTGGGGGTTGTTTTGTGTTTGATGTGTTTGCAGGGTTTGGAATATGTAGGGAGGGTTTGGTCTTGTTGGGAGAAAGATATGGTTGGTTGACTTTGTTCCTTTTCTTTAGGGTTTTAGTAGTTAATGCTTATGTTGAAGTGATGATTATCATTTTTGTGTTTGTGTTTATAATGTGTTGATAGTAACATCGAAGCTTCAACATTTGGCGGATATGGATGCTGTTAGTGGGACATTTGGATTTCGGGGAGAAGCTTTGGCTTCTATCTCTGATGTCTCGGTGTTGGAAGTTATAACAAAAGCTCATGGCAGACCAAATGGATATAGAAAAGTCATGAAGGTTTGAATACTTTTAGTATTCATTTGGTTCAATTTTGTTGCTTTGTTATCAGATTTGTGACAATGCTGCTACTCAGGGGTCCAAGTGTTTATTTCTTGGAATTGATGATGATAGGAAAGATGTGGGCACAACAGGTAAGATAAACCTACTGATAGAGTTTGAAAGCTGTTAACAGCTTGGTCACTTCCCATTTCATTCACTCGATATAGAGTTTTGTCACTGTGACAACTAAATAAAGCTCTAGGTCACAAATTCTGATAAACATTGTAGATGTTACTTGGACCTGAAAATATTTCAATGTTGCTTGCTTGTCACATATAGTATATCAGACTTCTAACTGTGGCTCAGTTCTTTTCAGTTACTGTCAGAGATTTATTTTATAACCAACCAGTCCGAAGGAAATGTATGCAATCCAGGTTCTTCATCCTCTTTCTTGTATTTTCATTGATATTTTTAGCTATCTTAATTTTTTCATAGTACATAATATGGTTCTATTACTGTAACAAAGTCTAATCTACTTGCTATGCTGTGTACTAACTTCATGTTTTCTTGTTTGCATCAATAAATCGGAAGCCCAAAGAAAGTCTTGCATGCAGTAAAAAAATCTGTTATAAGAATTGCCCTTGTGCAGTCAAAGGTTTCTTTCAAAGTAGTTGATATTGAAAGGTTGTTACTTATCACTTTGTTTTGAAAGCATTTGTTGTTAGTATTACTTTCTTGGCACGTTTACTTATGTTGTTGTTTCTATGAATTAGTGAGGTTGAGCTTTTTAGCTCACAACCGTCCTCTTCACCTTTGTCACTGTTGATGAGTGGATTTGGATTCAAGGACTCCAGCTTTCTTCATGAACTAGATATGCATGATGGCCTGTTTAAGATGTCTGGCTATATATCCAACCCATGCAGCAATTTTACTGTGAAGGTATATCAACAGATTAACTTTCTCAGGTACTAAACTGTTTTTCTTTTTGTATTAGTGTTCTTACTTGGCATAATCGCTTGTTGTTACATTCTCAATTGCAGGCCTTTCAGTATATCTGTATCCTTGTCTGTGCACAAATGTATTTGTTAAACAGTGTTGATGTGAAAGGATTACTAGATTGTAGACCTTTATGCTTGTAGATATCAATTCAAGGTACATTTGCAAAGGTCCTATACATAAATTGATGAATCAGCTAGCTGCTTGTTTTGAGTTTCCTGATTCATGGAAAGGGGATAATGAATCCAGAAAAGGGAAGAGAAACAGGTCTGAAGCTTGTCCAGCTTACATACTAAATTTATGTTGCCCCCAGTCTTTCTATGATTTAATCTTTGAACCATCAAAGACAGATGTTGTGTTCAAGGTATGCGTTATTATTATTTCTAAAATAATTTTTGATCTCATACGCATTATTAATCAGCTTTATGCTACTTTACACCGCAGCCTCTTAGATTAGATCTCCCTCTCTCTTTTGCAGGATTGGAACCCTGTTCTTACCTTTATTGAGAGGGCTGTTCAAACTGTCTGGACGAAGAATAAGACATCCGGTATGTAAGTTCCTGCTAGTAGCTATTGAATTGGTACAGTGACATGTGCTTACTTTTCAGCTTTAAATGTTGCCAGGAGCTTCCTTTGACATTGAAGCTGATATGGTTCATAATGAAGAAATTCACAAGAAAGGTGACAGCGGCATATCAGCTGGAGGTACCATTCGCATTCTTGCATGTTAAACATATTAAGCTATTATTCAGTTCAATTGGATAATTTTATATACTAGCATAGTAGTGTATATTTCTTTTTCATCATATTTAAAATTTTCAATTGTTGCCAGATTTGTTATATGCAGATTTATCAGAAAAAGCAAATTTTTGCCAATACCAATTTGGAAATCATCAGGCTTCTCCTCCCATTCTGGGATCCCCTTTGGAGGAGACTGCTAGAAAAGATAATGATTGGTTTATTGGAGAGTTTATTGGGGAATGTGAAAGAACTACACTCAACGAGTTCAAGAAAGATCCCAAGAAAGTGAAATGGGAGACTAATGATATGCATTTCCAAACAGAAGATTCTTTCCAACCATTGAGTGGTTTAATAACTGAGCATTCTCTCAATGTGCCATGGAAGAGTGATAACTATATGCATTTCCAAACGGAGGATTCTTTTCAACCATTGAGCAGTTCAATAACTGAGCGTTCACCCAATGTGCCGCGGAAGAGTAATATTTGGCCATATAATAACAATATTTCATTGGAAGGCAGTTATTACTTGAATAAGAGATTCTTTGATGCAGAGAGATCCATTTGTTTAGAGGGAGATGTTATAAACTCACAGATGCAAAATGAGTACATCGAGATGGAAGATGGCATTGGACAGAAATCATCAGGAACTGACATATTTGATGCAGATGACTTGTCCAATGAATTAAATCTAAGCAAAGATATGAATCAGCCTTTCCTTCGGAGTTGCTCCTCACAAGGAAGCATACCATTTGAAAAGCCGTTGTTTGTTGGGGAGGAAGGATTTAAATCAATCAAGGATTGTGTTAAAACCAAGCGGAAGAAGTCTTTGGTTGATGAAAGGGTTGATATTCTAAACATTGAAGTCAATAATCAGAGTTCTAATATGTTTCCTAGAAGAACTATGAGTCTGGATGAAGCATCACACACTCGTCACTCCCTGAGATCAAGGAAAAAGTGGGATAGCTCATCTGATCTTTGTCTTCCTTCGTCTTATGCAGAGCCGTTTAGTGAAAAGAATACCTTATTTGATTCAGATGCACTAGTCAGCCCAAATCTCCAGTCTTGGGATTCTGAGTGGCAACATGAAGCCTTAGATACCCTTTTTGTAGTTGAACCTAGGGGTGTCAGTCACTTTACAGACAGATGTACACTTGAAGGAAACTTTGGAAGCACAGGACAATCCTACCTCAGGCAACTAGCAAATGTTGAAGAGAACAACAAATGTGGTTATGACGTCAAGCGTAAGAGCACAGAAAAAGATATTTGCAGTTCAAGCTGCTCATACCCTGGATTAGGTGTTGGAGATGATGATAGTTTTAGTAGAGACTTGTTGAAATGGGAAAACAGTCCTAAAGCAATTGCTCCAAATCGCTTTGGAAATTTAGCCAATGAGAGAAAAGGGATTTGTTCGGCCTCATGTAGCTACAGTGGTTTAGGTAACAGGAGTTCAGAAAGAAAAAGGAAGAAAGTTAGATTCAAAGACTATGAAAAATGTCCTACTCCCAAAAAAAGCTTCAGAAGAAGCCACTCAGCCCCACCTTTTCACAGAGAAAAGACGCGATTTATATCCTTAAGTCACTCTGCAGCAGCAATATCAGCTCAAAAACCAATTGGTCATCAGAATTCATTACCTTCTGCAGGTGATGGTATATTGTCCTTACTCTCTCTGGGCTTGGAATCGCGATTTGAGACTCATCAATGTGCAGTTTTTGCAGATGCAAGGTCATTGAAGCATCTCCAGCAAACTTCTGACTTATGTAAACCAAGTGGTCATCACAATGCATTACCTTCTGCAAGTGATGGTATTCTTTCCTTCTTACTCTCTTTAGGCTTGGAATGGCGATTTCAGACTCACCAAACAATTTTTGCAGATGCCAGTTCATCGAAGCATCCCAAGCAAACTTCTGACTTATGTCATCCAAAGTTAAAACTGAATCCAATAGAAGATTCACTACTTGACACCAGGTAGTACACATTCTTATGTCACAGGATAATCATGTTTTCATGTTGCGGGTGTTTACATTTACTACATTCCTTTGCTTGCAGTTGCAGGCTAGATACCAATAAGTCCAATACCTCAGTGGACCTGAAAAAGCCTATACAACCTGAAAATTTAGAACAATCTAAATGTCCGGAGGCTCAATACATTGCCCATGTTGAAGGTAATTTATTGTGTCAGGGAAAGGGTCTATACACTTTTCTTGCACGGGAATCTTTTCATTCTAGAAGAATGTGAAAACAATCAAACTTGCTCTTCTTTCATCGTCCTTTAGTACTTGTACTAACACTTAAATCTTCATTAACGAGTTATTATCTGAACTATCACATTTTTCAGATTTTATGTCAAGACAAAATCATAATTCAGTAGATTGTTTGACAAAATGGCGTAGCAATCCACAGACTACAGTTGAGTATTCTGCTAATGTTAGTTGTTTGATTCAATGCAGATAAGAACTAGTTACTCAATTGACATATATTTATTTGTTTTACCCAGAAAAACGATAGATCATGTGACAAACTCTCTCAAGATAATATACTTGATATCTCTTCGGGGCTTTTGCATCTTGCTGGTGACTCATTAATTCCTGAATCTATCAACAAGAATTGCTTAGAAGATGCCAAAGTTCTCCAACAGGTTGATAAGAAATTCATAGCTGTAGTTGCTGGTGGGACTCTTGCTGTTATAGATCAGGTTTGTTCAATGTGTCAGTTGTATTTGGCAAAATTTTGCTAAAAGAAGGATCCTTATGATGTGGTATACTGCGGTGAAATTTACCTGCAAGTTTTCTTGCAACTTTTTATGACTTATACATGATCTTCTATAGCATGCTGCTGATGAAAGGATTCGGCTTGAAGAACTTCGTCGAAAGGTAAGAATTACCATACACATTTAATTGATATAATGATGGATGTACTTGACTCATAGGACTGGCTAAATATATAGGTTTTATCTGGAGAAGCAAAGAAAATCACCTATTTGGATGCAGAACAAGAGCTGGTAAGCTGGCATTACTTTCAATGTGTTTGCAAAGTCGATAACTATGATTCTTAGTCTATAACCGGTAACTTTATGTCGGTCATAACAGGTCCTTCCCGAGATTGGTTTTCAATTGTTGCATAGCTATGCTGAACAGATACAAGATTGGGGTTGGATTTGCAACATACACAATCAAAGTTCAGATTCCTTCAGGAAGTAATTTTCCTGTCTCAATCTAGCAGCCATTAGTATTTTTCTAACTGAATACCTAGTAGAACTTTCAAAGGTGCTAAGTATTAGTCATTTAGCTGCTTAGTATTTTCATTTTTGACAATAAGAACCAATTTCACCAGTTTTAATTCAATTATTGCCTATTATAATTCTTGTGAGTTATGTTTGCTCATTTATGTTCATTTTGTAAATCTCCTGTGCAGGAGTTTGAAACTTTTCAACCGGAAGGCAGCAACTATCAAACTTCTTGCGGTAATACAAAGGAAGCTTATTTTTCTTGTATTCATTATTTAGTGTTCCTTCAGGAGGCCATTCATATAACCAATTTATTCAAAATGTAATGCATGCAGGTTCCTTGCGTTTTAGGTGTCAATTTATCTGATGTTGATCTATTAGAATTCCTTCAGCAGGTAAATCTTACAGGTTGAAACCCTTCTTGTCCAGATATTTCCTTATATCATCGTTCTTGTTTTTTTTTTTTTTTTTTTTTTTTTTTTTTTTTTTTTTTTTTTTTTTTTTTTCTTTCTGACTTCTGTTTCATGCTAGCTCGCTGATACAAACGGATCATCAACAATGCCTCCATCAGTTCTTCGAGTTCTTAATTCCAAAGCATGTCGAGGTAGCACTTATGTCAGACCACCTTGCTATCATAGGCTGCGCAACCATTTTATTTATTTATTTAAAATTCTGTTAACTCCTTTCAATTCCTTTACTTTGGAACTGATCATTGTTTCATTTCAAAGGAGCAATTATGTTTGGAGACTCTTTGCTGCATTCAGAGTGTTCCCTTATTGTAGAAGAGCTCAAACAGACCTCTCTTTGTTTCCAAGTAAGCTAGAATCACAGGCCTTCCTGGACTCGATTTGATGAATTGAAAGCTTTAGTTTATCTATGTTGATTTAGGCAATGATCTCCTTTACATAACTAGAAGATAATGTGATGCAGTGTGCTCATGGCCGGCCTACAACAGTCCCTCTTGTCAAGTTGGAAGCATTGCATAAACAGATATCTCAGCTTGGAATGTTGAATAATCATACAAGTCAGCTGTGGCATGGCTTCCAAAGACATGAACCGAGTCTTGCACGTGCAAAGGCCCGTTTAAGTGCAGCGAAAGGGTAATAATGCTGATGAGAGAACAAAGATTGCTTTCACATAGTCAAATTGATATACATGTAACATTCTTTTTCAATCCTTGTACTAGAAGTAGATTCATCTTAACATACAGATCCATTAAATGTACAGTAAGTCAAAGAGACCATTCATCTACGTAATAGAATATAATTCTGCTCTCTTTTTCTTTTCAATCTTTTGCATTTGACATTCTGTTAATAAACTGTGATATGAAAATATTTTTACAATCAAAATCCAAGTAGTCACTAACCTTCTTCATATTCAAACTTCACTTCCTCAAAAATGCTGATTATGCTTGTAGACAATGTAGCATCTACAACGTGGTTGCACCTCAATTATATATACCAGTATCTGTACTCTGTGAATATATTCATTGAAGCATGTAAAATATAGAAAATTGTACATCTTTATCAATACCAAAACATGTAACTAGAGCTTCTTGTGTTCTATAGTTTGGAGCAAGAGCTCTCCGAAGTGTTGTATAGTTTGTAGCAGATTCACCAGTAAATACAGCTTAGCATCTATCACAAACCGCATTCTACATTTGGTGTTTCTTTATCATCGATGTTGGCACACAAGGCCTTCCAAATGGGAACCAACATCTTCACTGGTGGATGCAATTTCTGGACCATAAGATTCATGTTTAAATCAGTGGAAGACAAGCCCAATAGAGTCAACAAATAACTTCGTTTTCTTTATTTCATTTTCCCTTAATTGCTGAAACATCACTCTATTCATAATCATCTTATCTAACAGAAGTTTTAACATTTTGGAAAAAAGATCAGAATACCTTAAACACAAGCGTCAATTCCTCTTCATCACGTACAACTAAAGACAGGCTCCAATAACAAGTAACTGGTGTCACGCATTCAAGCAGAACAGGTTTCAAAATCTTGCCGAAAGGGAAAAACTGGCGAACAACTCTACCGCTGTTACGCAAATGAACAAACTACAAATTAGAGTAAACCTACAACACAGAAATCAAGCACATTTGGCAAACGTTTTGAAATGAAATGACATGTAAAAGAAAGAAAAGCTATTACCTTACATAATGAGTTTCAAGTTGAACACCCAAAGCCGGCATAATGATCACAGATTCTGAAACAAACCACACATAAGTATATTGACACATACAAATTGAAGAAGGAAAAAAACACGACTCAAGCTCATCAGAACTCCTACCTTTTTCAATAGGCTTCCTAAGCATCATCTGAACAATCAATCCACTTAAAATTAAGCTCCATAAAAGCAACATAATAGATTCAGACTGTTCATATGAGTCAATTCATCAGATAGCAACAAAAACAATCACAAACTCAGATAAATTTTGCAGGATCATGACAATCAAGTTATATACCCAACCAAAGGTGGAAACTTTCGACACAACAGAAATACCCAGAAGCTCAAATCGAAACAGTATCGCAATTGATCGAAAGGGTATTTAAAAACTTGAGAATCACCAAAAACGATTAAAAAAAAATCGCACCTTTAGCAGAACGAGAAAGAGAGAGCTGGCGAGAACAAGAGGAACACAGATGCGCATAAGGATACGTTTTGCACTGCTTCTTCTAACAACAATATGGTGCAAATCTATAGCTTCATGAGGCCATTTCGATTCATGAATGTAAGTATATCTTCTGTTAGCTAGAGAATCTTCCATCATTGTAGTATACTATCTTGTCGTGAAGATTTCAATACTGGTTGGGAGACAACAAAAACATAGCAAATGTCCGACAAACGACGACGTATTACTTAGTTTTAATTTTTATTTATTTATTTTTCTCTTCTTTAAACAATTTTGATTTTATCCAGCAAGTTTTGTTAATATATCATTTAAATATCCGTACTTGAATTGAATGATAGGTGAATTTAGGCCTTAACATTTCAATGCAGCAAATAGTGACTTCCAAAAAACTGTTTTGGATGGTGCTTATATGTTCAAATTATATACCAGTTTCATGAAAATTGCTTTTGGCCAAACATGCTCATAGAAGCCTATAAACAGCACTGTAAAATTGCAGAACACAAAAAACCCAGCTTTATATAAGTAGCAGATACACAAATGTTCATCACAACCCAGTTTCCTATCTCATCAACAAACAAAGAAGATCAAACTTCACAAAATCCGAAGCACCATTCTCTGTCAAAACATATAAATACCATCATCACCCAGCCATGCCATAATCATCATGCTCGTATAAACTATAGCTCCCCGGCATTCCCATCTTACCTGTCAAGTGATCATCTCCTGCATCACAATAAACAACACCATTCAGCCACAACATTTCACATAAAAACTATCCAAAAGTCTGAAAAAACTGGACTTACTTTGATTAGGCAACGTGCCTAAGAAGTGAAGTTCAGAAGTGATCTCCGGACTCTGAAAGCAAAGATCATCTGTCCTAGGAACTGGATTCTGCTGCGAGGTAGAAATCTCAGGCTTTGTCTTCTTTTCGCTTAACGAATCAACCTCAGTTTCAACTTCTGATTCAGCATTTATAGAAGAATTAGCTACCATTTGCTTCCTCTTAGACCTTGCTCGTCTGTTCTGGAACCAATTGTATACATTCGTCTCAGAGATTTGTCCGTGCTGGCTAAGCTCAGCTGTTATCTCTTTAATCTTCTGCTTGCTTGGAGTTCCATTACCTTGGTCGAAAATGCTCTCCAGAATCTGGAGCTGGACTGGTGTTGGTGTCCATCTTTGTCTAGCTGTGATTTTGTGACCAGTTGATGTCATCAATGGATCGCAATACAAATTCGCCAATCGACCTCCTGCAATGACAATATCAACATCACTCTACTTTAACTGATTCCAAAAAGAACTACACTAGAGAATCAATATCAATCAATAACTTGTATAGTCATTCAAATTTGAGTAACAAAGTTCACAGCTTTTGTATAGAATATACATTTTAACTTAATTTGCTGGTACAAAACAATCAAGTAAACCAGACAAAAGTGGTCAGAATTACAAGTTAAAAAGACAACTGTACTTACTCACATACAGAATCTAACAATAAGTACTAAAACCTGAACAAATTCACCAACTTTAACTGTCCTCAATAGAACACAAAATAACTAAACAATCATAAAAATGAAAACTTTGACACAAATTCACATACCCAGAAACACAAAAACCACAAAAGCACAAAACCCAATAACACAGATCAAGAGAAAGGAACAAAAAAGCTGCAAAAGAAATCAAAAAGCAGAATCCAAGAGAAAATAAAATGGTCCAAACAAAAAAGAAAATTAATTTAAACAAAAGACCTGAAAGATCTTGTTGAGCAGATAGGGTTTTGTGCATCTCAACAAGCTGTTCACATATAGAAGCATACACAGCAATCTGTTTCCTCAAAGTCTCAAGCTGTTCATCTGTCATAACTTTCACATAAATTACTCCATTAACATTTCCATTTCCATTTCCACCACCATCTCTCTGATTCTCTAAACACTCCTGATTTTCCCATTCCATCATGATGCTCACTCAAAGATTGTTGCTTTTTTTTCTCACATCAACCTATAACAACTCTTGCTCTGTTTTTTTCTGGTAAATGAAGAAGAAGAAGAAGAAAGGTCAAGTGTGGAAAAGTGGTGTGTGGGGGATTATCATACCCACCTGCGCATTTTAGCAAATGTGTTTTCTTTTTCTTTTTTGTGATTTTGTCTTTTTCAAAAGAGATTATGTAATTTTGCTATAAAGAGTGATTTATGGTAATTTTTATTTTTAATTTATCAATTCTTGGAATTTTTTGAAATTTGTGGTCTGTTTTTCTTGCCATATATAGATATAGCCGTTGGTTTGAGTTATTTTATTGATTTTTATTTAATTTATATCCTTTTTTTAAAATAATATTAATTATAAAATAAATTAAAATTTTAAGATAGAGCAAAAGTGGTGGATTAAACAAAACATGATTTTGTTAAATTAGATTAGTGAGTGGTAATCAATTTGATTAAAAAGGTGATTAATTGATTGATTTAGAATATCAATGAAGTAAAGAAAAGTGAGTTCTGACAAATGGAACAATCCCAAACAAAAATCATAGAATTCATTCATGTATATATTGTATTTAATGGGGTTTAAAAACGATGACTTGTGTCAGACTCATCAGACAGACAGTAGTGAAATTTACACGTTATCAGTTGTGTCCATTTGTCAGATTTCAATTGGATGTTGAGTTTGGTCGGTTTTGAAAACTATGTTCTAACTACTATTTATAATCCACTTTCCAATCGAAATTTAGACTATTAAGTGAAGTTAGATGTTGGTTATTAGATCTAGTATTATCCATATGGTTTCGGAGCCAATTTGTACACATTCGTCGGTATTTTAAATATATTAAAAACACAATGTAAAAAAAAATAGAAATTAACCATTTTAAATATTTAAATACTTAAATATTAAAATATTAAAATTTATATTTAATTTAAGTTAAAAATATTATCAAAAATTGAAAAATTATTTTTGTAGTGAATATAGTACCTTGACTCTTGTAAATATTATTTACATGAATATTTATTCATTTGAAAAAACAATTAATTTCTTATTCATATAATTTTTTTAATTCAAATTTATTTTTTTTATTATAAATTTAAAATAAAAGCAATCATAATCATACCTTTTGAATAATTAAAAAACAATATGAATTTTAAATACTTTAAATGATTTTTTTAAATATTATTTTTTAATAGAAAATATTTATATAAACTGCTTTGAAAATTGCTTCTAAATATTTTTAATATTTTTTTGATAAAAGTTTAAAAATATAATTAAATAAATATTAAATAATTATAAATAAATTGGTTCAAAATGACTCAAATTCAGATGATAAATATGTGGGCTGGAACATGTTTTGTTTGGCAAATTTGCATGTGAAGTGTGGAATAATCACACACCCCAAAATATATTAAATGAATTTGGTGCATGATCCATCTTATACGAAACAAAACATTAAAATTGACTTATCAACTAAACCCTTATACAGTCATTGACATAATCATGATTGAAATTGGGTATCTTGACTACATTATTCCAATTTAGATAATATTAATTAATTAGGGTTTGATGTTAATTTGGTAGTTCTTTTCAAAGAAAAAGTACCCATCAAACCACCATTTTCGGGTCAAAAGATTTATGCCACTCACTATATAATATTCATGCTGCTGGTTTTTATATATGATATATATAAATGTAAATTCACACTTAATTTGTAGTTTATATAAAAAGGCAAATTTTTGGATATGTTTAAGATATTTGAAGCAAACAATTTACAACCGTAAAAAAAGTTATGTATTGGAGTAGGTTTACTCTTTTTTTACAATAAATATCTATATTAATAAGGGACGAATAAATTCAAAATTTAAATTATTAATTACATATATTTTTAATTTTATTCAATAGTTTTTACAAAAATATTTTAATGCCATTACAAAATAATCTCTATCTAGTTGCTTAATGATTTTAACGTTTAGAGTTTATATAGGATTTAGGGTCAAGGATTTGTGACGTTGGAATTTATCGAAAAACATTCATTTCATTATCATTCAAATATACATTTAAAGATATATGCTGTAGATTGGAAAGCTACATTTGAAAGTCATCACACTTTTGAATTCTCGCTTTGTAAATATTAGCATACTTTCAAATACATCATTTGAAAGTGTGGTTTTATATTTGCACCTTTTAGAAGTGTTATTTTACATTCGAATGCACATTTAAAAGTGTGATGTATTGCAACATCATATATAAACAACACACTTTCAAAACTACACTTTGTATCTTAATACACACATTCGAATACAATAATAGTATATTACAACACACTTTCAAGACTTCAGTTGTTATGTTAATACTTTCAAAACTTCAATTCATATCTTAATAAACAACGCACGTATTAGTATCACTAAAAAAAGTCAAAAGGGTAAACTTAAAAAAAATGTGATAATTCTTCTAAGTGTTCTTTGGTCTATTTTAAAAAGTTTATAAAAACAATTTTTTAAAAGTTTAGCTTTCACTTCACAGGGCTGATTTCTCAAAATATTCCTGAAAATTGCGTTGTTCACAAATTTATAAACTATACTCACAGTCTGTGAACTACGTTCATAGTCTGTGAATGACCTCTCGTGTGAAATTCAAACTTTAAAAATTTATTTTTGTAAACTTTTCAAAATATACCTATAATTGTATAATTAAACTTTTTTGTAGTCTTAAAATAATTTCTTCTTTTAGAATTATTAAAATATTTTAATACTTTCTTTTAATAAATATAAATCAAATAATTACATAAATATATTTTTAATTTTATATTAATAATTGTTTCAACCGTTATAATTACCACCAAACCGTTATTAGAAATCATAAACCACTATAACTAATTAAATGACTAATTTTAAAAACCACAATAACTAATTAAACCATTGATTTTAAATGCCAAACATAATTTTCATGGTTCTAATTTACCATATTATTCTTAAATTCAAGTATTTATAAGAGGTTTCTCACTTCCAGAGCATTAATTATCAGAAAATTTTTAAAGGAATGAAATAGTGAAAAAGTGTTTTTTTTATTTATTATTTTTTATAAATTAAAACATTGTAATATTTTTTTAATCGGAAAGAATATGACTCCTTATTAATGAAAAATTATACCCTTATTTAAATAGTTTATGTCTCATAAATGTCTTTTGAAGACTATATGTCCGTGTGCACAGGTGAAAAATTTATAAAATTTTCTTTTATATATATATATTTAAATATTATCTCTAAATATTATAAGAATAAGTGCCTGCAGCATTAGTTTCTTGTATTTGAAGAAACTATTTTCATATTAGTTATATGAGACCGTTGTTATATCATATATCGGAAGTTTAATTTTGTTTGTATAAGATAAATAAAACTCATCGGAAACTGTTTCAATGTTCATGATTTATAACGAAACCTAAACATAATAAGATCATCAAATTTCGAAGATTTCCAAGAACATAAATGAGTTGGGAGTCTATTAAACTTTACTTTTATTTGTACTTTCTAGAGGTAGAAAATAAATAAATACTCAACGTCAACAAAACCTTAATCTCAAATTAGTTGGGTCAGTTATGTATAAATCATCTAACAATAAACCTTAATAAAACAAAAGGAAGAAGTCATTACAAGAACAAGACTTAGAAAATTTCGTCGACATGAATTTTACATTTCCACTCAAGTCTTTTATGCACTGAATCAACTTCAATATCTAAAGCACATAAATCCTTAGCAATTACCTCATTCCAAGTAGATTTAAGTCTTCCACGACCGTTTTTGACCCCCTCGATCAACATATTTTCACATTTACGTACTGTAGCCTAAGAAGGTCTCCTTAAAACATACACAAACCACCTGTCTACCTTCCCTGACTTTTTCAGTAACCCCTGCCACATGAAATTTTTGTCTAATATGCTCATTCCTAATTTTGTCCAACTTTGTACGTCCACATCCATCTTAACATCCTCGTCTCCATCACATTCATTTTATGGAGATATTGTCCCATATGTGTCCAACATTCGCTCCCATATAGCATTGTTGGCCGAATAATCGTTCTATAAAACCTACATTTTACCTTAAGTGGTATTTTCTTGTCATAGAGAACCTTTAATGCCCGTTTCCACTTCATCCACCTAACTTGGATTATGTGTGCCACATCATCATCCAATCATCTGTCCTTTTGGAACACAGAACCAAAATACTTAAATTGTTTGGTGTTAGGAACCAAAACCTCATCCAACTTCACATCTTTTTCTGATTTTCTTATAAAGTTTTTTTTTTAATGTAAAAAATTCCTATGCAAATTATCTAAATACTTTGGACAACATAATTTACAAGTTAAAAGTTAGTTTATTCAATTAGAGCACTATTTAAAATTTATAAATACAAGTTTGTTGATTGGTTAGACCGGCCGATATAAATAAAAATGTCAATCTCAATGTAATTCGCAGGTTTCTGACCTACTCTAACCCGGTCAGGTCGTGTTTAAAATCCACCCCAGTAAAGGATGGATTGAATTGAAAAATAAAAGGTGGCGTGGCGAGGGATTTAGGTTCAACCAAAACTCATCACAATCTGCACCGCTATATATATATATATTAATTGTGTAATATAATATTTTATACTGTCCTTAATTAAAATTCTTACATTTCCATTTTTAGTAAATTTTTATACCTGAAAAGATAATATTACCGTTAATTTTTTTCAACCACTCAATCACACTAACCAATATAAATATACAACTTATTCCAACACTTGACCCCACCAAAAAATTTAAAAATATCACTTATTTTACTTTTTAAACTTTTGTGGGGTTGGTGGTAGGGGTGTCAATTCGTGTTAGCGAATCGGGTTTGACTGAACTCGACACGACTCAATTGCATTTATATCTAACTTGACTCGACACATTTGATAACGAGTTTCAATTTTCCAATTCGATACAAATTCATTTAATACACGTGTTAACGTGTCGACGCGATTAATTTGGTTAAATAACTCAAAATTTGTATTACTTATTTAGTCTGTTTATCGGTTAACTTATTGAACTTGTTTGTGCATTAACACATTTAACCTATTTATGCGTTAAACCATTAACTTGTTTATATATTAACATATTTAACCTGTTTATCCATTAACTTGTTTAAAACCATTCAATCAAAACATATACACATTCACTTACAAATTTGATTAAAACTAATAAAAGTCAAGAACAATATATCAAATCAAAGAGAGACACTGACTTCTAAGTTAAAAATAAAAGAACTGGGATTGAGACTATTAATGTTAAAAAAAATATATCGCGAGAAATTGACGATGAGTGTTATTAACAATGCTAACAATAGATAGCCTTCGAGAAGAGTTTCGTTTAACGAAAACCATGAAGAGGGGGATGCGGATGTGATATTTGAGTTGGTTGATGACGAGACATGGAGTAAAGGAGAGGAAGCTATGTTGGGCGGTTGAAAGCGAGAGAGGAGGCAGAGAGACGAAATAACTTCTAATTTTCGAAAAAGTTAGGGTTTTGTTTAATTGATGATATATATTATAAAAATTATTATTTAATCCTTCAAAATTATGTAGTTTTATTTTGACCCCAATTATGCGGGTCGACACGTTAACCTGTTAGTCAAACCCGATTCGACTCGTTTACTAGTAGGTTAAACGTGGCGTGCCATAAAATGGTCAAAATCCATTTAGCTTAAACCCAACCCACTTATTTTTCGCGTGTTCGTGTCAACCCATCGAGTCAGGACCCATTTTGACACCTCTAGTTGGTGGGCTCATATCATTTTGCATTGAATTATAATTTATTTATTTTTTGTAAGGGCAAATTTGGCAATTCATAATTTCACCCAACCTCATAAATACTCAGTTGTAAGAATTAACAAAGGACAGAGGAAGTACATGAAATCAGACAGAAATTATTATTTTAGTAAAAAGTTAATTGTTCTTATAATAGTACGAGTTGGGTTAGATTAGAGTGAATTCTGTCCCGATCTCTGTGGGGCAGATTTTTCACCTATTATGAAATCAACGGAAAGGGTTGATATGAGTTGGGGTGAACTATTAGATTATAAGAGCGGATTTGAATTGAATAAAAATTCACCCCAACCGGCCATTGTCATCCCTAATAATAAAGCAGGTCGAAATTATATAAATATTTTTTAAACACAAATTTTTTATATTATTTTATAAGTATAGTGATTAGCATATTAGTAGTGATTAGCATATGTTACATCCCGTTAACAACTCCAACCATAAATCTCATTAACAACTCCCACCATAAATCTCATTAACAACTCCAACCATATACATGTTGGGAAAACTCGACTAACTCCTATATCACTTAATGAACAAATTGATGATCCACTGTAGCGGAGACGAGTATTGGTAACCACAAAGTAAATAAACATACACAAGATAAGAAAATAGAGATAGAAAATAAAATACAAGATTTTACGTGGAAATCCAGCACGGGAAAAAAAACCACAGGCGTCAAGACGAAGAGAAACTAATTCACTATGTAATAATAAAACAACAGTTATAACCAGAATATCACACTCTAACTCTTTAACCCAAATACATTGGTCACAGTCTCACATAAGCTCTCCTCTTATGACTCTCATAAAATAACAAGACTCGATCCTAGAACTCGAGATCTCCATGATCTCAATAGTTCCAGGGCCCCAATGCGGCACCTCCCAAACCTAACCAACTAAATTTACTGTAACACCCGAACCCCCGCCCCTTCAGGACCTTCATCACTACGGAGAAAGGAAACCAAGAATTCAAGCTTCTCAACACCATTGCACCTAATCTCATCACAGACACGAGATATATCACTTAACCAATTATCTGTTACTTCAGGACCTTCATCACTGGTCCCCTTAAACAACTCAATCTTCTTTTTAGGAAGACGTTCAATAGCCGACCCCTCATGCCTATCTCCTCCCTCTTGCAACCCACGGAGGATAGAAGCAATATCCTAAAAGGCCCAAGTCTGAGCAGCAGCATTATCGGACGTACGATTCCCACCAGAGTTACTGTCATGACCAATGGGGATATTACGGCGTCTACCAGCCATAATATGAAAATAAGCAAATCAAAAGAAATACGGGAGCAAGTGTTAGCAAGGATATACTCACTAAAACTCAATTCCCTGAATGCAATGTCATGTATGCAATGTCATGAGTTTGAAAACAATGCACAAACACACTTATTCTAATGCACAACAAGAAACAACCGAGAACCAGTGCTCTGATACTAACAAATGTAACACCCGAACCCCCGCCCCGACGGAAAGGGAACGCAGAGTCCGGATGCTACCGGTGCAGAGACAGATAACAAATATACAAATACAGAAATAAACAGATATACTGATAGCAGACTTACAAAGCGGAAATCAAATATGAAAGACAATTTTTATAATCCCAAAATCATTTAATTCAAAACAAACCCTACATAATTCGAGAATAAACTCTTAATGTTCAAAAGTACTTATTCTGAAACATAACCAAAAATATAATGCAGCGGGTACAAAAGTCTGACATAAGTTCAACTAAATAAAAACAGAGATGAAAACAGAGTCTGGAAGGTATGCCGGATGATGCGTGAATGCTGACTTACAAATGATATCCTGCTATCCCACCTGACTGTGTGAACTCAGCAATTTCCATTCCCAAAAAGGGTTCAAGTGTACAAAACAAAAATGAAAAAAATGAAGGGTCAGACTATCGATGTCTGCTTAGCAAGTAATCCAGTACGTAATTCGGTCAGAGAGCACTACCAGACTTACCGAATTGTAATTCGGTAGACAGCCCGGTTGGTAGCTCGGTTAGAGAGCATCACCGAGTTATCGAGTAATATTTCGGTAAGCAATCCGGTAGATAGCTCAGTCAGAGAGCAATTATACGATTCTAAGAAAGGTTTAAGTGACAGTTCGGTTCCTAATCCGGTATGAAGCTCGGTCAGAGAGTTTCAAGTCTCCCAGACACACACCGAATTATAATTCGGTATCTAACTTGGTGAAGAGCTCTGTCAGAGAGGTTGAACAGTCTTCTGAGACTCATACCAAACTACAGTTCGGTAGCTAGTTCGGTAAGAAGTTCGGCCAGAGAGTGAATCTAATGATCTCAAGGCTGACCGAATTGTATTTCGGTAACCAGCTCGGTAAGGAGCTCGGCCAGAGACCATTCTACGTCCAATTTTTCCAGTTTTTAAGTGACAATCCGGTACCTAGTCCGGTATACAGTCCGGTTACGAATACTGGACACATTTTTAGCGTAGTTCAGATTATGTCGCTCGCTATACCAGTTCTAACTATCAAATGGGCCTAATCCTAACACCTACAACCAGTTAGGAGTCACAATTCATACTACCCAAAGTTAGAATCCAAAAGACAATAACAAGCATCAACAGAGTCAAACTAAACATATCAAATATACATAATCAGAAGCAGAAACAGTTCATAATCACAGAGTTCAGATTACCTAATTATTTAGGTGTTTAACTTACCAGGCCTGTCCTTAGTTTAATAACAAAATCGGGAACAGAAACAGATAGATAAGGTTAAACCCTCAGAAGTGGATCAAAGATTCCAGAAGTGATGTCGCCGCATCCAAACAATGAGCAAAGCTCCAAAAGTGATGTTGTCGCATCAAGAAAGTGGTTGGCAATCAAGGCCATATACGCTTGCGTGCATCGATGTATACATCTAGTTTTCACTAATAGCATGCTGGTCTTATCGTATTAACCTTAGGACAGGACTTTAACAGATTACAGAATTTCAATTTCAGATTACAGACAAATAACAGACAGATAAGGACACTAGTTTAATGTCCGTTCATAAACAAATAATATGGCAGCAATATACCCAAATAGTTTATGTCAAAAAAAAATGCAGCAATTTAATCTATTCCAATCAGAATTCGTCTTGTATAAATTTGATCAATTTACATACAAGCAAACAAACAAAAATAGACAAAGGTGAGGGCATAAACACGACTACTAACCTTATTCGCTAATCCAATCAATCGAATCTACTGCGGTCGGCGATTCTCAACTTGGTCTACACTAACTCAAGCATAAAATCCATAAATCCCAATTTGAGAAAACTAGGGTTTATATTAAAGAACAATTTAAATTAATTGATACTCAAATAAAACCCATCTATGAAATTACATCAAGGGTTTCAAAACCCAAACCATGAAGAACATAAATCCCAATTCAATTCGTTGAAATCAACTTCGAATCATCAAAACCCTAATCTAAACAAAAACCCCAAATCGATTAAAGTAGTCAAAATCAAAGAGCAGAGAAGTTGTTACATAGGTTATGAAGAAATCGAGACCAAATACCAACTCCCAAGTGAAATTCTTAACTAATAAAGTTTAGAAGTTCGTGAAGGTGTTCTTGGTTTGAGAGGTTTTGAAGAATACGTAAAAATAAGTTTCTAGAGTTTTGTGACAAATGATCTAAATACATCATTTTCATATTTATATGGGTGGCAAATATCACCACCAACCCATATGTTACATGTAGTTTTAAAACAACCCCATTTGTAAAATATTTACCAAATTGACTCAAAAATCAAATTTTTTTCAAAATCAATCCAAAAGTCAAACTTAGTCAAATCCTTTGGTCAAACCGGAAAAGTCAACATTTTTAAAAAATGACAATGTTACCATTATAACGAAAATAAATAAAAATTATGAAAATTTTCAAAATAAGCAGACAAATTGTTCCAGATTACGGATATGACATCTACATTGTTATCTCATGATACCTAATTATAGAAACAAGCCCTATATTTATAGCATTAGGTTACTTAGTCACAAAGTAATCCTAAACTATTAAGAAAATCTTTTTCCTAATTAGAATCCACTTTAGGAAATGTCATTCCTAATAAAATATGACACTTCCAAAACAGTATTCGAGTCTTTTCCTAATTACCAAGCTAATTATGGATACCGAAGTATATCCGAAATTCACTTTGTCTATTTTCGACGACCACAACTTAAACCAGAGTCATTATACCCCACCATAAAGGTATACCTACTCAGGTACAATCCATCCCATGATCAACCACTCAAAAACTACCAACCCAATATTTTTTCTTTTCTCAGCACATGTTGAAACACTTGCTGAATAAACCATGGTGCAGCTTCCTTCATCAGCTTCCAAGAAACTCCTCAGCCATCAACATTCTTTCCACCACACCCACATCTATGCAGACTAGATGCCCATGCAATTTCTATCCTTTATCATGACAATCTTGGTGGTTCAAAACATGTAATAAAGATACATATCCCAGCGTACATTTGGAGCATTTGCCGAACCACTCCTCATAGTCTTTCCTTATTCGAGTTGACTAGCCAATTGATCAAAATTCTCAACCCACAAAGATCCTAAAATACCACTAGTCAAACCCTCAATTTTATTTTGACTATTTGACTAGACTTGAATCTTTAACCACATATTTTGATCTTTACTTGCGTTAATAGAAAAGTACAAAATTCTCAAAGCTACCTTTACAACCACAATCATACATGTTGTAAATCACCACTGCCATCGCTCAAGAACTACCGCCGAAACTTTTCCTTCTCTACAAGGCAACAAAGTTAAGAATAAGTTATTCTGGTAGTAAAGGAGCAGCCAAAGGAAGGTACTCTCGAGAAAATCCATGACTATCGCAGAACAGATCTTAACAACACTTTCAGATATTTTTTTCAACTTTTACTTTTCTTTCCTCACGCATCCGGCTCCAAAACTCGATCAGAGAAACCAAATCCTTTTTTTTTTCAGGACTTCGAGAGATTTACCCATTCTTCAAAACCTTTCACTTTAATCTTACCTAAACCTATGTTTACTTTGACCAAACCAAAACTCACGGATCACACCAACGTTAGCTCACAAACCGAAGGCTCTGATACCAGTTGTTGGAAAAAATACGGCTAGCTCTGATACTACTGATTGAAAAAAATTAGTGATCCATTGCAGCGGAGACGAGTATTGGATCACAAAGTGAATAATATACACAAGATAAGAAAATAGAGATAGAAAATAAGATACAAGGTTTTACATGGAAATCCAAAATGGGAAAAAATCACAGCTGTCGGAACCACAAGAGACTAATTCACTATGTAACAATAAAGCAATCGTTACAACCAGAATATTACACTCTCACTCCCCTACCCAAATACATGGGTCACAGTCTCACACAAGCTCTCCTCTGTTATCTCTCATGAGGTAACAAGATTCGATTTTAAAACTCAATATCTTTATAGTCTCCATAATTCCCAGACCTCCTGGGGCACCTCCCAAACCTAACCAACCAGATCTACATTGTTATCTCAGAAGACCTAATAATAGATATAAACATCATATTTATAACATTAAGTTATTTAGTCACAAAATAATTTTAAACAATTAAAAAATCTTTTTTCTACTTAGAATTCTCAATGATATTTTTTCTAATTTGAATATACTTTAATAAATACTAATCTTTGATACTTCTATAATAGTTTTCGACTTTTTTTTTTCAAACTATCAAATCAGTAATGGATAGTGGAATATATCGGAATTCCTATCACCACCATAACCCTACATAATTAAAATTTAGTTTACAACTCCATTGGAGTACGCTCAGATGTGTCTTAAAAATAACATTTGAAGTGACAAAGGGGATGAGCATGTCTGGCTGCTTTTCAATATTCCTCATCTATCTAACTTTTTGACTTAATGGTTAATACCACCTTAAGCAAAATCACTGTAATTTTGCTAGTTTTCACTTCGAATAATCTCTATCATTCAACAATTTGTGGTTGCTGTTCATTTCACTACAAAACAACATTATCACCGAAAATCACATTCCATTATCCATCACTTCACTTGTATCATCAACCTATCATTCTCTATCAATGTCTGTCACATGTAATGTAACTCATCAATCTCCAGAAAAAGAAAAATAGATATACCACTCTCAATATTCAGTCTTTCATCATTATCAAAATTCTATACTAAAACACCCCCACAATAACATCTCTTATATATACACTCTCCCAACAATGCATTTTGAAAAATGTTTCCTTCATGTACAAGTTACTGAAAAAGTTACCTTCATCTGCAAGTTATTGCCCTTCATTCTGTATCAAGTCTTTAAAAGTTTCATCAATAAGGTCTTTAAGAATCAGACACTCAACTTCTTTTCCTAAACCTGTCAGTTCTTCTTCAATCAAACCAAACCAAGGAACTGATGCGAAATCTTCTGCTACAAGGCGGTCTAGTGAGTAAAACATTCTGTTCATAGGTGGATACAAGTATGCGCGAATGACTTCCCATACGGAATCTAATAACTTCCTTCCTGTAGGAGGCTGCAGTGGTGAATAGCCATTGATTTTCCTCATGAATATCGACATTGACACTGGAGGGCCTATTAGTGTTGAAAGAGCTTCGTTTAGTAAGTCAAGTAATAGTTTTCGGTCTGTGATATGATGATGATGGTCCTGATCGTCTTTTGATGTTGTGTTGTTTGATTTTCTGTATGACTCTTCGACCTTGTTGAAGACTGAGCTTGTTATTGGCTTTGCTAATGGATCCCATCTGGGTAAAATTTGTTCTGAAGTACCGTCATAGAAACCTGAATTGATCAGTAGATCTCTTATGTATTCCTCTGCCTTGTCATCTAAGTCATTGATTTCAGATGTGTTGTCTTGATTGTTTGTTAAGTCATCTGGCCTGTAGTCAGATTCCAGTTCGTTTAATTGCCTACGAAGCTCTGGATCAACCATCATTTTAGTAACTATCAGATGCTAAATATAATAAAAAGGAAACAAAAAAGTATCAAAAGAATGTTGTGTGGACATACCGCTGAGATTCGAACTGATTTCACGGAAAACCTGAGGCATTGTGTTGTCATCACCAACACCGACATCTGGGGTTGATACTGGGCTGAGGTAATCGTTAGGTCTCCAGAAATCTTCATAACTGCTACTGCATACAGATGCAGGACTTGGTGGCACTTCAGTTGAATTCTCCTACAATCAAACAATACATTTAACTACTGAAAATATGTAAATGGCCTGCATAAAAGATAGTATACAAGTTTAATCTTTTGCTTACTAGTCGTTCACTGAAATCCATGACTCCAGATGGTCCATTCGCAATGTCTTTCAAATGATCATATTCAGCATTATATGAATCTGTCATGGCCTGAAGCTGAAACTTCTTCCCAAACAGCATGCGCCTTAGAGCGAAACTGTACCTGAAATTCGATACTTTTTCTTTGAAATTAAACCTTTCTCTCTTGCTTCTTCGGTCTAATGACATGTTATCAATTGCTTCATGTTTCCTCCTTATGTGTGCGCCAGTCAAGATGTGACGATCCTCCAAAAGAAGCTGTCCAAATGAAGTTCCTGAGACAGGAGCTGATAAGGACCGAATTAGATTCCTAGATGACGAATCTCTCTTCACAGCTCCACAGTCATCTCCTTGCCTAAACGATCTGGTTTTCATTTGCTTTTCATCCTTTTCAATTTCCCAATTAGACCACTCATTCAAGTCATGCCTAATTGTTTCGCTATCCAAAACACAAGAGCGTGTTCTGCCTCTAACATTTCTCAATCTTTCTGATAAAAATTGCCTAGTATCTTTGCTTATGTAATCAGGTGAACCTGGACTGTTGAAATGTACTTCAGTTCTATATGACCTTGTTGATTCTGATCTCTGCAGATTCGTTCCAATATCCCTTGTGACACTCTCTCTAACATGTTTGGCAATGTGCCTTGCGATTTGTTTTGGATCAGATGGCTTTTCGCTATAAGGGGTTTCAATTCCACTCCCTCTAACAACTGAACCTTTCTTAACAGTCTTACCTTGCAGCTCGCGCTTCAGTCGCTCTTTCACTTCCTCGAGAAACTCTTCGATACTATTACTGCCTCTAATTTCAGGACTCCCCAATGAATTAGTCCATGAGCTCTCCAAATCATGTACTCTATCAGGACCAGGCTTCAAGATCACAATTTTTGTTGGTGTATTGTCTGTTTTGATGTTGCAGTTCATCAAACAAGGCTGCTCGAAGTCTCGACTCGCGCTTCTGCTTCTTGAATTATGAAATGATGATTTTACTGCCACATTCTTCTGTTCTACAGGCTTCTGGTTATCAAAATCCATAGAATTCGCATAAAGTTGCATCTTTTCATCATTGAGAGTCTCTTGAGCAAGCCACTGTCTAGTACTACTGTCGAGCTGAAAAATCTTTGAACATTCTTTCAACCGTGCAGCCTGCCAGGCCTCAAATTCTTTCTTGAACTTCTGCAGTTCCTCTTCCTGAGGATGTTCTCTAGGCTTCGGCTTGTCATCTCTATATGAGAAACCCGAATCAACTCCTATCTGCCTCGAAGAATTCAATGAAAAATCAGCAACACCCTTCCTTCCATTCTTTTCCCTTTTCATCGTTTCATCAATCTTTCTCTCAGTTTTGGTATCAACTGGCAAAGTCTCTACACCCATCAGCCTAGCGACAACACTAGGCTGGTTCTGTCGTGAATTAGGCTTCTTAGATATCTCCTCATTAATCAAATTCTTCATTGATGCCTCCATTGGGTAAACATCTTTATGACACCAATCTTCTTCAACCGGAAAAGAATACTGAATTCATCAAAAAGCAAACTGGTTACCAAAATTGTAGTACACAGCTATATGTATCATATTAACTTACACGATATCACTGTAACATTACCGGGATATCTCCATCAGCAATGTAGTTATCAGAAGTTAGTTCCAAGCTGTTTCTCGGAGCTTCAAGGCCTATAGAAGCAGACCAGAGAACACTCAGAACAATATGCAGTAGTTTGATGTTATTCTCTCATTTATTATGTAATGTGGTAGCTTAAATATGCTGCTACACGCAAGTCAATATCAGGACCAGTAATTTGAACCATATTTTGATATCATAAATAATCAAAGCTAAGCAGTAAAGGCATTCCTTAGGAGTAGTTGGATCAACATTATTACCTTTTCAGGACCAAGGAAATCAAACAACCAGCTTTAGTTTAAAGTACTAACTACTTTTAGTCCACTTCAATGAATCTACATATGTATGAACATCTTAACAGAAACTACATTAATACTAAATAAACAACCAATGCGGTAGCAATGTTAAAAAACTCCTGGAATTTAGCTGGAAACAGAAGATTTCAAGACCCTTTTCAGGTTCCTTAATGCAGATTATCGCAATTAAGAGAAGAGAATAATGTGAGTTACCATCATCGGATTTCTTCTGTGCAAAAATCTTCTTGGCCATAGTGTTATTGAAGTCGAAAAGATGCAATAATCCTCCCATACAGCAGCAAGTCTACTTTAAGAAATTGTTCATGTTCTGGCTATCATCACTTTATCTACATACATCTACCCCATTAAAACACTGAAAAGGCATAAATGAAGTCAACCACACTAATCTCAATATATCAATTAAATAAAGATTCAGAGATTCACGTACTAATATATACAAAATGAAATTGAAAATCCAGAATTCATCAAAATGAATTATCAGCAGATATATTTACCAAACAAGCTTCTTTATGGCCTTGCTTTTTCCTCCTCCATGATTAGTAAATAATGCTTCACAAACTCATTATTAGAAGTTTTGCTTCTTTTCCACTTTTTGGGCTTGAATTGAATTGATTCTTCAACTGTTGAGAGCAGATGGTGATCAAAAGACGAATCTAACAACAACACATAATTAAAGCAGACATTTTTATGCGATTGAAAACGAGATAGTGTTTATGTAAATAATAGAAATGATAAATTCTCTGACCGACATTATTAATGGAGTAGAGCTGGAAGTGAAAGAATCATTCAAGAGTCAAATCTGATATGATGTTTTTCCAGTTCATGAGTTAAAATAATACAGACCAAAAAAAATCCAAAATATATCATTATTTTTGTTTCCTGTTCAAACAAACTAACATTAACATCAACACAGATGAGAAAAATAGCTTAGACCCTCAAATCCATGAGCAAAAACCAAAATTTCCCATGAAAGATTACAACTTTGAAACAACAGTTGACTTATAAAGTTCCCATTTTTATCACTTCAAATTGTCAAAAATGGAGTCTTTTGTTATGAAGAAACTCACCAGAGAGAAACAACAAGTCAATTGAAGATAATCAAAGGATCTAACTTGGTTTTGATGAGCAGAGAACACAAAGAGAAAACGAGAAAAACAATCACAGAAGCTTATCAAAGAAGAATAAAGGAACGTGAAGGGAAAAAAGCTAGACTTTTGAAAGAGAAGCCATTGATGTTGCTGTATGTAATGCAAACAACAACAGCAGAGCTTTTGTGTTGTTTTGTGATTCGTTTATTCTTCCAGTACTATAATTCTGCTTTTGACACTCAATTTAATTAAACAGATTGTAAAGTCAATTAATTACTCTGTTATCGTTGATCTTCTTTTACCATTAATAATATATTTTTTTTAATATATTAAAGTCAAATAAATAAAATATAAAAAGTGTTTACATTGCAGCAGCACGTAACCAACAGCTCATCGACAGTTGATATCTCGCACGATCAGTCCACTTGGCGCCACACAGTTTCTATGAATTCAACCTCTCTGATTAAACATGAAGAACAGTATGATTATGTATGTAGAATATAAGATTGAAAGAAGAGGCACGTGCATGAGTTTGACTCATCTATACATATATAACGAACCTGACATGCAACTGTTAGATTAGATTAATGTTGATGATGAGATTGATTTGGTTAATTTAAGTAATGGAAAGAATAAAAATGTAACTTTCGGCTAAGTGAATGAATGATGGAATATGAAAGTTGTTGGTGATGGTCCTCATCATGTCCTTGTTGGGGTGGGGTTCTTCAGTCATTTTCATCTTCAATAACAAATACATACTTTTGCTTCAGATCCATGGATTAGAATCAGAACACAACATATCTATTACCAGTTGATTACAGGTTCCGACAAAGGAAAATGATGTTGTTGAATGGCAATGGCATGAAAGTGAAACACAACATAAAGATAGATTAATTAAATGAGTAGTTTAGTTTAGTTTAGTGTGTTTTGCAAGGGGGAAAGGTACAAGAACTAAAAAACAATACAACTCATAGAAGGGTGGGGCTTAAAGGCTTTTAGTTGTAAAGTAAAGCTTATCTAATGATATTGAGAGCTTTTGATCATGTGCTTCTCTCATTCTGTGTTGAGTGTGACTCCATTATTTCATTTTGGGTCCTCCTATGTCCTTTTATCAATCACATTTACTGTCTCCTTCTCTCATTATTTGCATAATAAATAATTTAATGTTCTTTCTTTCTTTGTGTGCATGTTGGATTTTGTTTGATTTGTTGGGTTGGGCTGTGTTGTATTGGGTCTCATATCTTGTGTGGTTTTTAATGGGCTTCAAATTAACAACATTTGGAGAGCATAAGACCCAAGTGATTTTGGGCTATTAATAATTAAAAATACTTTGAGGTCCATCAAACCCAATAACCCCTTAAATAAAATCCATGGATTATTTGGCCTCAAAAATTTCAAGTTATTCAGAGTATATTCCGTATTAGAGGTTTAAGTAACGGATTGTAAAATTATTGTTATAAAAATAAAAATGGAGTGAGGGGTAGAAAAGAAGAATAAAACTGATAAAATAGAAATTAATGAATTACAAATTACAACCTTTACACTGACTGAATCAGCAACAACAACAATCGTGCAACAGTAGCAGAGTATAATGAATTGTGGAGGATCAGAAACACACCAAAGCAAAGACTATAATCAGAAGAGGAATGATCACTTGTCTTTTTATATATCTGAGAACTATCTATTTACACAGCACAAGATGCTTTATATATAGAGCTAGCAAAGTACAAATGTCACAAATGTGTATGCATGCTGACACTTGTAACACATGCACACTTTACTTGTCATGGTAGAAATCCACACATGATTAGCTGGATTCACAACACTCCCCCTTGGATTTCACCATTTTTGAAACTTTGACTGCCTCGTTAAAACCTTGCCAGAAAAACCCAGTGGGATGAAAAACTGGACGAAGGAAAAAGAGTATAGTTATGGGATCCAATTACAAAAACTCCTCATGTTAATTACACCCATAACTTAATCTTCTAATCTGGAAAGTTTCCGCATTCCTATTCCATAAACTAACTTCTCAAAAGTGGATGTCGGTAAAGTCTTCGTTAATAAATCCGCGAGATTGCTTGAAGACCAGATTTGCTTTACATCGATTTGTCGAGACTCTTGAAGCTCGTGGGTGTAGAAAAACTAGGGTGAGATGTGCTTCGTTCTATCCCCTTTGATATATCCACCTCGCACTTGGGCGATACAGACGGCATTATCCTCAAAAATTATTGTGGGCTCATTCATATTTTAGGGAATCTCACATGAACTCTGGATGTGACTTATGACAGATCTCAACCAGACACATTCCCGACTGGTTTCATGTAATGCCAATATTTCGGCGTGATTCGAAGATGTGGCAACCAGAGTTTGTTTTACGGATCTCCACGAGATAGTCGTACCATTATATGAAAAATATACCCAGTTTGAGAACGGGCTTTATGCTGATCCGAAAGATAACCAGCGTCAGCATAACCAATCAAACCAGAAGATTTATCTGAATTTGAGTAAAATAGTTCTAAATCTACTGTTCCACAAAGGTATCTGAGAATATGTTTGATTCCGTTCCAATGACGACGGGTCAGAGCGGAACTATATCTAGCCAATAAGTTAACAACAAAAGCTATATCTGGTCTAGTACATTGGGCTAGATATAGAATTACACTAATAGCACTCAAGTATGGTGTTCCAGAATCCAGGATATTTTCATCATCATCCTTGGGTCGAAATGGATCCTTTTTAGGATCAAGGGAACGAACTACCATTGGGGTACTTAATGGATGGAATTTTTCTAAACTAAAACGTTTCAGAATTTTCTCAGTATAAGCTTTCTGATGGATCAAAATCTCATCAGATTTATGCTCTATTTCCAATCCAAGACAATATTTCTTTTTCCCCAGGTCTTTCATTTCAAATTCCCTTTTCAAATATTCAGTAGTTTTTCTGAATTTCATATTGTGTTCCGATTAAATTTATATCATCAACGTAAACTACTACAATTACAAAACTGGATCCTGATTTTCGAATGAACACACATGGGCATATAACATCATTAACGTACCCTTCTTTAATCAGATACTCACTCAAACGATTATACCACATTCGTCCGGATTGTTTTAATCCATATAATGATCTCTGTAACTTTACATAATATAAACTACAATCATTATTTATTTTAGGAAGTTTTAACCCTTCTGAAAGTTTCATGAAAATATCAGTATCTAAGGAACCATACAGATAAGCAGTAATTACATCCATTAAACGCATTTCGAGATTTCGTTCTTTGGCCAAACTAATTAAAAATCGGAAAGTTATCGTATCCATTACAGGTGAATACGTTTCGTCGAAATCAATTCCAAGCCTTTGAGAGAAACCCTGAGCAACCAAACGGGCTTTATATCTAACAATCTCATTTCTCTCATTTCGTTTCCTAACAAATACCCATTTGTAACCAACTGGTTGGACACCCTCTGGTGTTTTAACTATGAGCCCAAAAACACTTCGTTTATTCAATGAATCCAATTCAGCCTGGATTTCATTTTTCCATTTTGGCCAATCATTTCGTTCTTTACATTCCTTAATGGATTGGGGTTCATATTCATCATTTATTATTTCAGTTGCTACTGCATATGAAAACATATCGTCTAACATAACATCTTTATGGTTCCAGATTTCTTTCATGTAATTTATTGATACTTCCTCATTTATGGATTCAAATATTCTTTCATGATTAGGATTTTCAACTTCCACAATTTGTAAATCTTGAGATGTGGTATCTTTCGGGAGCATTTTTTTAACAACATTCTCATTTTGACCTTTTCGTTTTCGTGGTACATTATCTTTGGACCCGACGGACCTACCACGTTTTCTCTGGATTTCAGATGATTCGTTTGCTATCATTTGTCTAGATTTATCAATTGGAACTACCAGTCGAGCGGGTGTATTTCGAGGATGGATATGAGATTTAGTCACTCTAGTTGTATCGGTAAAATTATCTGGTAATTGGTTAGCAACCATTTGTAAATGAATAGTCCTTCGTACTTCACTTTCACATTGACCAGTATGCGGATCCAGATAATACAACTTTTGATTTTCCCATATGAGTTCATTATTTGTTCTGATAGGAATCTCATTTTTACCAAGTCATGGGAATTCTTGTTCATTAAAATGACAATCTGCAAAATGTGCAGTAAACAAATCCCCAGTCATGAGTTCCAAATATCTAATTATCGACGGTGAGTCATAACCCACATAAATTCCCAGACGACGTTGGGGTCCCATTTTGGTTCTTTGAGGAGGTGATATGGGAACATATACAGCATAACCAAAAACTTTCAAATGTGATATATCTGGTTTATGTCCAGTTACTAACTGTAACGGAGAATATTCGTGATTTCCAGTGGGTCTAAGGCGTATCAGCGTAGTTGCATGTAATATTGCATGTCCCCAAGCAGAAATTGGTAATTGGGTTCGTAACAACAAAGTGCGAGCAATTATTTGAAGCCTTTTAATTAATGCTTCTGCCAATCCATTCTGGGTATGAACGTGCAGAACTGGATGCTCAACATTAATTCCAATTGGCATGCAATAATCATCAAATGCCCTTGATGTAAATTCCCCAGTATTATCCAAACGAATGGATTTAATTTGATAATCTGAGAACTGTGCTCTCAATTTAATTAACTCGGTAAGCAGCTTAGCAAATGCTGAATTACAGGTTGATAACAAACAAACATGCGACCATCTTACAGATGCGTCGATCAACACCATAAAATATCGAAACAGCCCACTTTGTGGATTAATTGGTCCACATATATTCCCTTGGATCCTTTGCAAAAACGATGGACATTCAAAATTCACTTTAACATGAGATGGTTTTATTACCAACTTTCCTTGATTACAGGATGTACAAAAATAATCATTTGATAACATGATTTTCCGATCCTTTAATGGGTGTCCATTTGAGTTTTCAATAATTCTACGCATCATTGTAGATCCAGGATGACCAAGTCTATCATGCCATAATTGAAAACTTTTAGGATCCAATATCTTTTGGCTAACATTTACATACGCTTCAATTGGGGATATTTTTGTATAATATAAACCAGATGACAATGTGTGGAGTTTTTCCAGAATGACTTTTTGTCTGAAAACAATGAATGTTATATATAAATACTCCACATTTTGTTCACTCACCGTTTCCACATGATATCCATTGTTTCTTATATCTTTGAAACTCAACAAATTCCTTTCGGAATTACTTGAATATAAAGCATTCTGGATACAGATTTTTGTTCCCTTCTCCAATAGAATTATGGCTTTACCATATCCTTCAATTAAATTAGCGGGACCAGATATAATATTCACTTGTGCCTTATAATTGGATAATTTTAGAAAATTATTCTTATCTTGGAGGATAGAATGGGTGGTTGAGCTATCAATTAAACAAACACCTTGAACTTCCATATTCTATTCACATAAAAAAATATATTTACATTAATATTCACATTACAAAATATATCCATAAATATTTCTGACTCTAATTACAAAGATATATATACAACAAAATTACAATATTCAGTCAGAAATATTTTCATCACTCCTATTCATATTTACAGATATATAATTCAGGTTGCCTTCTGATTTTCATTCTGATCTTCAGTGTAGTTTATGAAATTTTCGATATCCAAATCATCGAAGAAATCAGAGGTATGAAAACTTGAAACATTCTTCTGGGAGGTCCCCTCTCCACTTCCAGATTGGCAACATTTGCCTTTACAGGATTTTTCCCTTTCAAGGAGGCTTGATACAAATCTATCAGGTGTTGGGAGGTTCGACATTGACGGTAGAAATGATCACTGCTTCCACATTTGTAACAGACATTTTGGGAATTATTATTATTTCTATTCCCCGAATTTTCATTCCTGTTCTGGATTTCATCTCTGGTCCAAACCAGGTTTCCACGATTATACGGATGAAACCTATTTCCACTTCTTCCATTATTTCGGCCTCGTCCACGGCCTCTATTATTATTATCATGGTTACGACCACGACCATGACCACAGCCAAAACCACGACCTCGACCACGATTTGGGTTTCCACGACCACGAAATGTATTATTGTTTACTTCTGGTGGTGCCACAGTACCAGGTGGTCATAATTCATGATTTCTCATTAACAGTTGATCATATTGTTCCAATAATATCAACTTAGAAATTAGATCGCCAAAACTTTTGTAATCATGTTGTCGAAAACCCGATGATGGCAACACCTTATCGACATGGAAAGTGGAAATAGTTTTCTCTATTTTTTCTTTATCTGTTACTTTTTCTCCACAAGATTCTTTAACTGCTGTTATACAGTGGAGTTCAAAATTATACTCACTGACAAATTTAAAATCTTGGAATCTCAACTGATTCCATTCATATTGGCCTTTTGGAAGGTCAACCTCCCTTCTGTGTTCATATCTGTTTTTCAACGCGTTCCACAACTCGAGTGGATCTTCCATATTTAAATATTCAGATTTCAAGCTTTCATTTATATGATGTCTCATAATCTCTATAGCTTGAGATTTTTGTTTCACGGAAGTTTGATTTTGTTCCTCAACAGTATCCAACAGATCTCTGGCTCGTGAGTGGATTTTTAAGTCCATCACCCATGCTAAGTAATTGCTTCCAGATAGTTTCAGTGCATGAAAATCCAGTTTTTTCAGATCCGACATTTTTTTCTGCTTTCATATCACAACAATTTTCCCAATCAGCAATAACCTAGAAACAACGATACCAAACACTTTCTGATCCAGAAGGTCCGTCAAAGCGGCAGCTGAAGAGCATACTCGTGCTGATAACGTGTTATAAAAATAAAAATGGAGTGTTGGGTAGAAGAGAAGAATAAAACTGATAAAATAGAAATTAATGAATTACAAATTACAACACTTACACAGACTGAATCAGCAACAACAACAATCGTGCAACAGTAGCAGAGTATGATGAATTGTGGAGGATCAGAAACACACCAAAGCAAAGACTACAATTGGAAGAGGAATGATCACTTGTCTTTTTATATATCTGAGAACTATCTATTTACACAGGATGCTTTATATATAGAGCTAACAAAGTACAAATGTCACAAATGTGTATAAGTACATATGCATGCTGACACTTGTAACACATGCACACTTTACTTGTCATGGTAGAAATCCACGCCTGATTAGCTGGATTCACAACAATTATGTATTTTTACGGTATGTGTTTTAAATTTCTATTTAGCAGTACCGGGGTTTAAATAAATATTATTCAAAAAAAAATTAAAACGCTATTCAAACTATTAAAATACCTTTATATTTAATTTTAATTAATATAAATTAAATAATTATATCATCATTTTTTATAATTTTATACTTTTTCCGTAACTATTTACCCACAACTATATCTATTATAGGCAAATACTAATTACCGGTAACATTTCCTCTTTTAGTAAATATTTAGAGATAAAATACCTGTAATACACTTAATGCTCATTTCGTATGGAGGATGAGATAGAATGGGATGGGATGATATAGAATGTCATGGGATGGGATGACATTGGATGGAATAAATTTTAGTGTCATCCCATGTTTGGTGTCTCATACGATTGGATAGGATAATAATTATAAATAAATATTAATAATAGTAAATAAAATAATAATATGATAATAATAACTGAATAAATTATTAATAAAAAATAAAAAATAAAAATAATAGTAATAAATGAATAAATAATACTAATATAATAATAAATAAAATATTAATAATTATAAATGAATAAAAAATCATAATAATAATAGTATTAATATATATAAATAATAATAATAATAAATTAAATAATAATAAAATGAATAAATAAATAATATTAATATAATAATTATTAATTAACAAAAATAAATGAATAAATAATATTAAACAGTGAAATTATAATAATAAATGAATAAATAATAATAAAATAATACTAATATAATAATTATTATTATTATAAATGAATAAACAATAATAATAATAATAATAATAATATAATTACTAATGAAATTAATTAATGAATAGTAATAAATAAATAAATTAATAAATAAAATAATAAATTAATAAATAATATTAAATAGTAAAATAATATAGTAAATGCATAAATAATAATAAAATAATAAATATATAATAATAAATAATAAAATAATAATATGAATTGAATAAATAATAATACTAATATAATAAAAATTAATTAATTAATAATAATAATTAATGAATAAATAATTATATTTAGGTGGGTGAGAGATAAACTAGGGAGGGTAAACAAAATATCCCATGTTGGAGATGTGATGGAAAATTGTAGGACAAGGGAGGATAATTTGTGATGAGATAATTTAATGAAACCTATCCTAGCAGCACCAAACATGGGATGGGATAAATTTTTTAAATTATCCCATCCAATCATATCTTAGTCCGGCGTACCAAACATGACCTTATTTATTCACAGCCACCTACCAATTAATTAAGTACCAATTGGAACAATATTGTAAACCAACTGTTCTCACCTACTCGTCTTTCTTGTGATTTCTGAAAGAGTGATATTCTGTGCTAAACCTAAATTTCTCATCTGTCTCAATCTTTCGACTGTTAACTTGTGGAGTCAAAAATTGCAAACGATGAAACAATCTTATTATTGTTATTTTCTCCAGACACACCTAAGCATCTATTACTGCCGCACGATGTAACTGATCAATTGTTGAGTATGTCCGAGAGGTATATGAAATGGGAAAAATAAAAGAAAGTTAGAAAAGAACGAGAAGTGATGCGGATCAGGCCAACAATGATTATTCAAGGTTCGGCGCGTAACTTCTCTAATTTTTATGGTGCACCATATCCTGTGGCTTTCGTGGATGATGATGAAACACAACCACCTGACCCAGAGCACCGCCTCGACTTCAAATACCCACCAAATGCACTTGGTTATATGGATTTTCTCCACCACCAAAAGTTAGTCCAAATCGAGAAGGAGTCGCCGGAAAGGAAAAGGTATTTAGTTATGGATCATACTAGAAACTAGCTAGGGTTTATTTAATTGTCTTGATGTAAAAATTATGCGAAGATGTGCGCTTACAGTACATGCCTCCAAAACCCAAACGCTAATTATGGAATTGTTGTATGAGTTAGGTGTTCATCTTTTTTGCAAAGTTTAAAAATATGGCATTTCAATATGCTAATGTTGTATGGATTTGGTGTTCATCTTTCTTGTAAGGTTTAAAAATCTGGCATGTGAATATACAGTTATGATTTTGTTTTCATAATCTGAAAATGTGTATAGATACGAGTTTACAAATATTTTTAACCAATTACAGCTCATATGAAATCCACATGTACAATATATAGAAAAGAAGACACAATCTGGTTGATTGTAAAGTTTTAATTTTTAATGGTGGTTTGATATCTCTCGAAATGATTTGAAATTTGGCAAGTTGAGATTTTTTTTTTTTGATAATTTGATATTCTGAAAATGGTTTTGGTTTGTGGGAGAGGAAATTGGAGAATTTTGATTTTGGGTTTGGGGATATTTGCAATAGATGATTGTGATATTGGTTTTATCTGTTCATGTGTTTGGTTCTTGTTTTAGGCTTTAGAGGGTCTGTTGATGTGGCTTAAATTGAGGATTTTGTTATTTCCACTCATGATCTAATTGTGGTTGTGGATACAAATGCATCTAATTTGATTCGGGAGGTGCTGCTACTGAGTGTGGTGTGGATTTCGATGAGGTTGATGGGCTTAATGTGTTTTCGAGGTTAAGTGTTGCTTTGGAGTCGCTCTTGTACATATGTTGGTGGTTTGATGGTTTAATGCAGGATGTTGCTGCTATGGTTATTGATCACACCAGCTTTGCAGTTTCAAATAATGATGATAATCATACACTGATTGTTAGTGATGACTTTAGTAAGTCTGATGTGATTTCGGGAAGTAAGAAAATTGAGGCAAGTCCAAGATTTGTTAATATTACTTGATCCTAACTCTAGACAATTTTACTTGTTACTATTTTTTGCTATTCTACTTTAGAATTTCATTTCTTCCCAGAAAGTGATAATCTTTTTTGTTGAGTTATTGTAGACCCATGTGCTTTTCAAAGGAATAGGGCATTCTGTAAATCCTGCCAATAGCTTTTTTGTTGTGTTGAAAAAAGCATAAAGAATATTTAGTTTGTAGTATGTTTTTAACAACTGCAATTATATTTCATTTCTCCAACTTCTCTTTTTAGTCCCAATTATTCTTGCTCACACTTGTATCTCTTTTGGTAGTTGAGAAGGCTCGCGATGCTGCTAAAGATCCAATCATAACATTGAAAAAAATACATAATGGAGAACAAACTTGCAAGTGAAGTAGAGTTATAAGCACTACTCAAGTCTAATTGCACCATATTGTTGATGAAATGTCAGTATAGTGTTTGGTTTCAGTTTTAACTTGTAATTGATATACCTGCAGTCATGCTTTTCTAGTAGATCTTGACTTAAAGTCTTATATTTGAAATTATAGGTCGGTGTACAAACTTATAATAATGAAAATCATCAGATGATCCATTAGTGGAAAGTTGAGCTCAATGATCTCTTTCCAGCTTCGTCTTTGCAATAGGTATATTCAGAATCTTATTTCTAATACTTGAATAACATGTCTATATTGTTTAGAGTAATTTGTTGCATTAAATTGTCGAGATTTTGAAATTGTGCTAGTTCCTTAAATTGTTTCTTGATTGCATGTGAAATTGTTTTCTAACCTAGTATTTTATGTTGCTGATTTATCTAACCCAACAATGCACATTGTCTATAAAAAATGTACACTGATGCATTAAATTCTTGGGAGATTAATAAAATAAAAAAAATTAAATTCAATTTTATCTTAATAAATTGCCTTAGCTTGGGGTTCTTCAAATAAGAGTGTAATTTTTACTATTTGGATTTTTTAGATCCCACCTGATAATGATTGCAAAACTACTTTTATTATGCATATGAAGTAGTCTTAATTACAGAATAACAAAATATTTGTCTTCTCATGATTCCTTTATAGTTCAGATCCTAGTAAATCAACCCAAATTCATAACAATTGCATTATTATTGGGATATTTACCTCTTCAACTAACTCATTTGGAATGTCAAGGTATGATGGCAGCATGCCCATTCTCTGTAAAAGTATGTTTTCCTTTATGAGGAGGTTTGTAGTTGTTGCCACCCTTGACTTTCATTACTTTTAACATCACACACTGCATATGTAACCAAGTAAACTTAAGTAACATAGGGCAAAATGAATCATATGCATCAGAAACAGCCTTGACTAGTTGTTCAACGTTTCTTCGAAATTGTTTGTACTGAATACTCTGAATTGCTCCAAAGAAACCTAAATCTAAAATATTTAAGTCTGGACTTTGAGCTTGTTGGCAAACCAATCTAATGTCAAATTCATCCATGCATGCTGCTTGATTAAATGCATCATCAATTATATGCATGTGAGGTTTGGCATTGTCTTGTTGGATCCATATTTCCTTTGTTGCATATGCTGGTAATTTTTCCCTTATCACAGGCAGAACCTCTATAATCAATTATGTTCTTATAATATCCCTAGTTTTAGTAGGTAGTGCTTTAATCTCTAGTATTCTAGCAATTCTATTTTTTGTTGTTCTTCGGGCAAACACAACTTTTGTGAATGAAAATATTCCTATATTTCCATCCCGCACCCGTATATTCATATAAAACATTATATCTGCTGCCATAAACATGATCTTTGAAATGAATTTCTTGTTTTGACAATGTCTATATGGTTCATTCTTTTCCCAATAAAACAAATAAATCTCTGTGTCTCTTAGCTCATCTAGAAAATTTTCCCATTAATGTGAATGATGTTATACACGAGGCCAAACCTTAGAACTGTGTGAATGGAAGCTGGGATGATTTGTAACATGATGTGCTACAATATTTTCACCTTATATGCTTTTTAGAGCTTTGGTTTAATTCTGTTTGTGTGTGATCTTAACTGCCCACTTCTTAATAGCTTATAAACTTGTCTTGTAGTCATATTTATAGCACTTGCAAATGATCTTATTGTTGTTCTTTACTCTACTGGGACAGCTTTAAGCAGTTCTAGATCAATAATATTTGCTTTCCTTCCAAATCTACCATTCTTTTGGCTACTAACATCATTTATTAATTTTCCTTCAAGTAGTTTCAATTTAGCTTTAAACCATAACCTTCAAACTGTTATCCTATAAATATCAAACTCCTATGTTGTTCTATTTACTACCCCTCTTGGAAGATCATATTGAGGCCCATATGATAGCAATATTAAGTGGTTAACAATTTTATTTGTTTTTATATTGCCCATTTCTCTTGGCTGAATTTGCATTGGTTGTTCTTTATTACTAATATCTTCATCATCTTTCTCAAAAATCTGTGCAAATGGAAGACGGGACTTCCATGTCTGAATCATACAACTCTTCTTCTATTTGTGCTTGAAATTTAAGTCAACTAACTCATCTGATGTTATCTCATAATTCATTTTCTTTCCTTGATTCACTAATATTATAATTTGTGTTTGCAGTTGCTAAAAGGAAAAAAAAACTACAGTTCAGTGTGTGTTGTGTACCTGTAAGTGAAGAAGAGGCAGAAGACACAAAGTGCAGTTCCTCTATTTGTGTGGTACTAGTATATGTGTTCCATTTATAGGATAGATATTATGGTAATGAGTTTTTTTCCCTTTATTTTCATTTTCCCGCTAAGTGATGTTGGAGCTTAAAATTTTGGTGTTTTTGTAACAAAAATATTTTCCCTCCATTTTCTATGTAATTAATTACTTGGGTTTATAGTTATTATGGAGTAGTTGTACTTTAGTTGAACAGAGTTGTATATAAACAAGCAGTTAAGTAAGTTGTTGTATCAAGTATAATGTGTAGTTGTACTTTTTTATTATTATTATCTTTTTAAAACAATAAGGGTAATTTTGGTAGAATAATGAAAAAATCTCTCTTTATTGGTATGTGAACCATTTTTTTGTTGCAGGTAAATAGAAACGAAGGAAGTATCTAATAACTATTTGAACTGCTATAATTACCACCAAACAATTATTGTAACTACTACTCTATCAACTACTTTTAACATACAACTATCCAGACTGCTATTTCAATCGCTATTTAATCGCTTGTTAAAGTATTGGGTCTCAAATCAGATAAATGGATGACTCAAACTATTGAATGTATCACTAATAACTCTAGGCTCTTTTATCCGGGAGTAACTAATCAGACTTATGATCAGTTGCAACATTCTCCTACAAATTATAAGTTTATCCTGCACCTGAATAACATTTGATCAGCACCTCATGTGTAACAAAATAGCCATATGTGAATTAAATACTAACATTAATGTTTTATTAAGATATCAGTTGTTCATCGTAGATATAATGAGATTAGTAATATCCAAGACTAGCGTTGGGCATTCAGTGATTAAAAGTAAATCAACCAAACATATTACTATAGAGTTGAGGATTTACACCAAGTATTTCAAGTTATAAAATTGTAATATTATATTTGCATCAAAATTAAATTCAACAACCTCATAAGTCTATTGTATAAATTACTGTGGTAGAAGAACAATTATTGAGTGCACATTATAGGAAAAATATGTTGATTAGCTGTTATATCGTGTCAATTTTGAAAATTCAAAACCTATAGTGTTGTTATTGCAACTTTGTCAACTTAAAATATTTAAACATATAATCTTATCCTTCTTACAAATACTAACATTAATGTTTTATTGATTGATGTTTTATTAAGATATATGTTGTTCATCGCAGATATAATGCGATTAATAATGTCCAAGACTGGGGTTGTGCATTCAGGGATTAACGGTAAATCAACTAAACATATTATTGTAGAGTTGAAGGATTTACACCAAGTATTTCAAGTTATAAAATTGCAATATTAAATTTTCATCAAGATTAGATTCAACAACTTCATAAGTATATTGTATAAATTACCGTGGCAAAAGAATAACCATTGAGGTCACATTATAGGAACAATATGTTGATCAACTGTTAAATAGTGTCAATTTTGAAAATTCAAAACCTATAGTGTTGTTACTGCAGCTTTGTCAACTTAAGACTTGTACACATATAATCTTACCATTCTTATAAATACTAACATTAAAATATATATATATATATATATATATTAAATTATATGTGGATGTTGAAAGGATAAATATTTATTTTGTAGAAAAATTATATCTTTGTAATTCATTGAGCGAGAAACAAAATTGTGGATAGATGTTGATATACCACCTAATTTAAGCAAAGTAAGATTGATTGTAAAGATAGAATTTTTGAAACTAATTTTATATTCGTCAATTTATGTATTAGTAATTTTTCCGCTAAGTATTTATATATACTATCTCCATTTTTTAATAGGTGAAATATATGTATAGTGTGCCCTATTTATCAATCAATTTGTTTCACATATTGTTCCTGATGTATAAGGAATATTATAGTCAAGTGAGATATTTTTTTATTTGTCCTAATGTAAAATTTTCAAATATTAAATTATTATAATTTTTAGTTATATATAATTAAAGAGAATTACGGTTAAAGATAAGTATTGGATAGCATGTACGTAATAAACGTTGCAAATAATAAAATATGGAGGAAGTATATATATATATATACTTTTTATTTTTATTTCTTAAATATAATTTTACTAATAAATATTTTGAGTATCCAATAATATATTTTTTAATTTTAAAATATATTATTATACTTTTAGAAATTGTACATTATATTTCAACTAATTTTTATCCCACGTTAACTCACCGAATATCTTCTTTACCACTATATACAAATCGCATGAGCAAACATTTATATATATATATATATATTATTTTTAAAATTAAATTTTCATATATATTTTAAAACATGGATGGTTTCTATAACTGTGTGTCTCGCACGGGCATGTATGCTAGTTAGATATTAAATTTAAAAAATAAAGGATCAATTGTTTATTATTTGAACAAATTTTAATTAAATTTAATTTATCTCTCCACCAAATCAAATCATCGCATCAATTATCAAATCAAATCTCCTCACCGCATCTCTATTTCATTCGTATGATATACATAAGAAATCAAATCTCCCCTCACCTCTATTCTATTTCACATGGTATACGTAACAAATACTACCTCCGTCCCATAATAATAGCCACAATTTAAAAGAAAAATTGTTTAATATTATTTGTCATATTTGAGTTTCAATGCAATTTATTTTTATGATTTTTCTTTTATACCTTTCTACATATATCTAATAATTTAATATAATAAATAAATTAATAATTATGTTTTGGAGTTAAAAAGGTAAATACACATATTAATGATTTGTTTTCTTAAATATTGTATTTTTCCATATTGTGACTATTAATATGGGACAGATATAGTAAAATCTTCTTACATCTATTTTGCATAAGTAAAGAGTTAGTATCATATCTTATTCGTTAGTTGGGCAATCACATTTAGGGCTCATATGGATGATCGTATAGGATAAGCGTAGTATAGTATAAAAAAAATTAGGATAAAAGTTTTGTATAAGGATTAAGTTATCCATAAATTGTATTTAGTTGGTTATTATATAAGTAAAATGATAGGATGACTAAATACTAAACTTATATTTGATAAAACTCGATAAGTAATAGGATACCGGTATGAATTACCAAAATACCAAAAAAACTTGACAAGTAATAAAAAAATATTATTTATGGATTAAAAATAAATAAATAAAATGTAATAAAAATATATTAATAATTTTTTTAATAAAAATAAGTATAAGGAATAATCCTAAAAAACCTACGATAGCTTCAGAAATTTCTCAAAAAACCTCCGTAATTTTTTTTTTCAATTTCCCATTTTGTGTTAGTCGACTTCCAATTTACTATTCTTTACTATTTGACTCTCTTTTTTTTACATATTTTAGAAGGGTAATTTGGTCATTCGAGTTTTTAATTTAAAAAATTAATTAAAATTTAAAATAGAAATTTAAAATAATATTAAATTTTAAAAAAAAATAATTTGGTCATTTCAATTTCGGAAAAAAAATTGAAATTTTTCCAAATTTTTTTGGATTATTCCAAAAATTTATGTGTATTTTTATTTATATTTATTTTTTAATTTTATAAAATGATAATTTAATAATAACATAATGAACATCTAATACGAAAAGTACGTGATAAAATTATAAGAGTTTTTATGAATGATACAGTTATCCTATATATACCGTATAAAATTATCATCAGTATTATTTAATTCTATTCTAAATAACAGCCAAATGCTTGATAAACATATAAATCGTATTAAGTTATCCTATCCTATTTCTTAACCATGTGACCCCTTAGTGTGTATATTTTACTATAGACATTTCATTCATAGCTCACATGACCCCACTCTGTCTACATATCACTCACGATAAATATAGTTAGCATATAATATATATTTTAAAATTATGGAATTAGTCTTTTATTTAATGACTATATTTATGGCATTAATTATCTCCATACTTTGCTCATTTATATATAAGTGATATAATTTATATTGTGAAAATGGTACATTACCTCGTAGCTCAATGAATTTACCTATTGTTTGAGAAACTTTTCAAATTTTTTCTTCTTATACGTTTGAAGATCTTTCACTGTATAATTTATTTATTTAATCATGATATAATTTATGTCACGTCCGTAATCTAAGGCTATTCGTCTTCTTATTTTGAAATTTTATTTAATTTTTGGTCTATTTATCGTTCAAAGATAATGGACATTTTTATAAAATGTTAACTTTTTCGGTTTGACCGAATGATTTGACTAAGTTGACTTTTGGGTTGGTTTTTAAAACAATTTTGAATTTGAGCTATATTTGTAATTATTTTACAAATGGGGTTATTTTTAATTAATTTGAAAACACATGGGTTGGTGGAGATATTTACCACCTATATAAATATGAAAAGAAAGCTTTTGCATTCATTTGTCACCAAAATCTAGAAACTTGAATTCACGTGTTCTTATTTTTTCTCTTAAATCAAAAAGCCACTTTACGAATTTCTAAACTCCGTTTGTCAAACTTTCACTTGGGATTTTGTGCTTGCCTCGGTTTCTTCACAATCTAGGTAATGATTTCTCTACTCTTTACTTTTAATCAAACTTTATATTGATTTGGGGAATTTGTCATATTAGGGTTTAATGATTTGAATGTTGATTTCAAAAATTGATTTGGGGGTTTTGCTTTATATGGTTTGGGTTTTGAAACCCTTGATTTAATTTCATGATTTGGGTTGTTTTGAATCTTAATTGATTTTAATTATTCTTTAGATATAAACCCTAATAATTGTGAATTGGGGATTTATAATTTATTCTTGATTTGGTGTAGACCAAGTTGAGGATCGTCGACCGGAGTAGACTCGGTTGATTTGGATTAGCGAATAAGGTTAGTAGCCGTGTTTACGCCCTCACTATTGATTGTCATTGTCTGTTTGATTGTTTGCGAATTGGTTAAATTAATATAAGCTGAAATCTGTTATTGATTAGCTTAAATCTGCTGCATTGAATATAAACTGCTTGCGTATATTGCTGCCATTTTATCTGTAAATATTGGACGTGTGAATTAGTGTCCATATCTGTCTGCTATCTGTCTGTAATCTGGAATCTAAATTTTATAATTTGCTAAAGTCCTGTCCTAAAGTTAATACGATAAGACTAGCATGTTGTTAGGAAAAACTAGATGTATACTTCGATGCGCGAAAGCGTATATGGCCTTGATTGCCAACCACTTTCTGGATGAGACGGCATCACTTCTGGAGCTTTGCTCACTGTCTGGATGCGACGACATCACTTCTGGGATCTTTGATCCACCTCTGAGGGTTAACTCTATCTGTCTGTTTCTGTTCCCGATTTTGTTATTAGACTAAAGACAGGCCTGGTAAGTTAAACACCTAAATAATTGGGTAATCTGAATTCTATGATAATGAATTGTTTCCGCTTATGATGATGTTTGTTTGCTATGTTTTGGTTGACTCTCGTTAATGCACGCTTTTATCTTTTGGGTTCTAACACTGGGTAGTGTTTATTGTGATTCATAACTGGCTGTAAGTGTTAGGAATAGACCCATTTGGATAACTAGACTTTGTTTGACGATCGATATAATTGGAATTAGGCTAAAAATGTGCCCAGTGTCCGTAACCGGACTGTTTACCGGATTAGAATACCGAATTGTCATTTAAAACTGGAAAACTGGACGTAGGATGGTCTCTGGACGAACTCCTTACCAAGCTGATTACCGAAATACAATTCGGTCAATATTGAGATCATTAGATTCACTCTCTGGACGAACTACTTACCGAATTAGATACCGAACTGTAGTTCGGTATGAGCCTCCGAAGACTGTTCAACCTCTTTGACCGAGCTCTTCACCGAGCTAAGTACCAAATTACAATTTGGCATGTCTGAGAGACTTGAAACTCTCTGACCGAGCTTCATACCAGATTAAGAACCGAACTGTCCCTTAAACTTTTCTTGAATTCGTATAATTGCTCTCTGATCGAATGCTTACCGGAATGTCTACCGAATTACAATTCGGTAAGTCTGGTAATGCTTTCTGACCGAATAGCCTACTGGACTGTATACCGAACTCCTAATTCGGTATCGGTCTTCCTTCTTAAAATAAATTGACAACTGTAAAGCCTTTCTCAGATGGTAAATGCAATAATATGTAATCACTTATCCTAGATCACTTAAAGGGGATTTTATTTGGGATAACTTGTTTTGATAATCAACTTGTTTGTTTCTGTTTGTACCCCTTTTGATTGTTAACTAAACTGCATTGTGTATGTCATACTATTCTGTTTAATAAGACGCATCTGTATGTGTTTGTTGGGCATTGGCTTACTAACCAGACATCGATAGTCTGACCCTTCGTTGTTTTTCTTTTTTTGTTTTATATGTTTTGAACCCTTTTGGGGAATGGAATTTGCTGAGTTCAGACAGTCTGGTGGGATAACAGGATATCACTAGCATCGAGCATCACATGGCATCCTCTTCGTACTTGGATTGCATTTCTGTTTCATTGTTGCTAGACTTATTTTGTATTTGAACCCACTGCACTATGTTTTGGATTGATTTTCAGATTAAATATTTTTGGGATATTTTTATGTGATTTTTTTTCCTTTCATTGGGAACTTGTAGTCGAAGTACTATTTGATCTTGGATTTGTTTTCGAACTATTTGAATTTGGATTTATAAGAACTGTAATTCAGATTTGAGTATGATTTGTATACCTGTTTATTTGTTATTTGTATGTTTGTATTTGTCTCCGCATGTGACATCCGGTCTCCGCGTTCCCTTTCCGTCGGGACGGGGGTTTGGGTGTTACAATTTAAATATTTATTCAATTATAGTTTTATATGATTTATTTGTCTGTAATTTTCACTACAACAAAAATCATCATTTGTGGCGCTTTTTCATTTTTCATGGCATTTTTCAACCATCACAAATGAGGGGATCACAAATAAATTGTTAGGAAATTTCCGGTTCTATCCCAATTTCTTTCTAATTCCTAATTCGATTCAACTAAAACAATTAGCCCAAACACAAACACAATATTTAACGTGGTTCGGAAAATTGCCTAATCCACGGAAAGATAACAACTTTACTATGAAAAATAAAAATTACAAGTCATTCAGACAACACTCTCTCTCCACACAAAATTGTTTTCTTTCTCAACCAGAATCTCTTTTAGGCGAACAACTCCACCATTGCGAGACAACCCCAAATCAAAATCTCTTTAATGGCGAGACAACCCCAATACGAAATCTCCTTAATGGCGAGACCCCAACCCCAATGATCATTACCCCCACTAGGCATGACCCTAATCCAATGATCATTACCCCCACTAGGCATGACCCCAATCCAATAATCATTACCCCACTAGACATGACCCCAATCCAATGATCATTACCCCACTAGGCAGGCATGACCCCAATCCATCGATCACCACCCCCAAAGGGATGAGATTCCAATACGATGATCACCACCCCAAAGGGATAAGATACTTTCTTCTTCATGAGACAACTCTATTTATAGTGATCATCAAATATACTTTCCTAATTTGTTTCTTTTCCAACTAAGGAATACAATCAACCAAATTAGGAAAACCAAATCTTCCAAAATAATGAATCAAACCATTAGGAAATAAATCCAAACTCAAAATAGGAAAACCTTTCTAAAAGGAAATCCTTGTTATTCAAGAAATCCTAACATAAATTTATGGTGTTTTTAGACCACCACGAATGTGATATAGTTGTGGCGGTATAAAAGCGCCACAAATATTGCATTTGTGTCGGTTGAAAAATGTCACAATTGATGTACTTATGAGTAAAAATAACTTCTCAATAGGTCATTCATCTCATCCTCCTAACATTAAAGTTTTTTTATTATGTGGATGCATAGAACTATTTATAAATTTATGATACTAATAATATTATAAATCTTTTATATCATTAACAAGTAATAAAACTCTATAATTTATTATTATTATTATTTAAAAATATTAAATTTAAAATTTTTTAGTAAAAAATATTTTTTAATTGTGGCGGTTCTAATAATGAACCCTTCAATTATATTATTTGTGGGCGGTTCATATAGTGAACAGCCTCAATTATGTTTTTTTTTTGTCGGTTTATAAAATAAACCGTCACGATTAACTTCAACTGTGGCGGTTCATATAGTGAACTGCTTAAATTGTGGCATTTATGACTGTTTTTTAATATACTGCCATAATTAATGTTCCAAAAAACTAAAAATATTATAGTGTTTTAAATACGGAAATCGATTTCGTACCAGTTTGTCAAAATACGGAAATCGGTTTCGTATCAGTTTAATACGGATATATATAATCAGAATTAAGTAGTTATAATATATTTATTTAAACAATGGAGATTCGCTCGTTAACAAGTGGACAATTAAAATTCTTTTTTTAATTCTAAATATATATACTCGTTTCTTTCTTCAATGAAATTCGATTCAATTAGGGTATTCAATTGTCGGATTCCTAATCACTTCTCCTCCCTTTATTATTGAACATCCCATATACGTAAATATAAAGTTACATAGTCAATGATATAATTGTTATCAACTCCATAATTTATTTATTTTTTTAAAAAATAGACCGTATTAATTAAGTTAATAATCACATGTACTTGGTGACCAAATAATGGAGACTTGGTCAGTTGAATCTTAATTAATTCGGCTCTGAATATTTCCCTGCATAGTATTTTTGTACATTAAAAAATTTTCATTCACAATATAAAAATTAAATAAAAAATAAATTTAAAATAACTAAATATACAATTATTTAATTGATATCATTATGATATTACCTTCCCGCGCCAAGGATAAAAAGTGAGAGGATCTGAATATTTCTTAAGATCTAAATGAACTTGCGAAGTAAATGCTATAAATATCATCTTTAAAATTTTTATATTCCGAAAAGATAATCTATTTTTATAACGAATGAAATTTTATACTTCACCTAATTTGTTATATTGAAAATTTTTTTAACTTATACTGGAAAAAGGACTATATTCATACTTCACACTTCTAGATTTTGGAGGGGATATAAGACTGTGTTCAGGAACCAAATTAACAAATATTCAACTGATGATTTATCTCAATTATTTGGTCTCGAAATGTAGGCTAGATCATAATTAATAATATATATATATATATATATATATTTAAAACATATCTATAATTATCTACTTAAACTTTTTGGCCTAATTTTTTTTATTATAAATTTTTCCTCTATAAATCATATAGAGGAGTTTAATTTCCTGCTTAATATGTAATATGTACTTCATTGATAATCTATAATAATGATATACTTTATTTAAGGCATGCATTAACATTTATATTTCCCTTTTATTCTATAAGGTCAATTTTTTTTATTGAAATAATATGATTTTATGCGTTTTTTTTTTGTTAATGATTATTATTTAGACTGTATTTCACTATTAAAATTTAATTTTGTTGAACATGTGTTATTTGATAATTCAAATTTCGACTCCTCTTTCTCCATTATGGAGATATCATATTTCAAATAATTCTTTTTAAGCATTTTGTCAAGCATATACAAAACAGTGACATCAAATTAGAAACATTACTTTTACCGCAGCCAAATCAAACAGTCGAGATACTACTTTATTTTCTCTATTATGATACTCAGGTTACTCAGGCTAGTTATTTTAATTCCACCAAAAAGTTTATTTCTTACTTTGACCGACATTATAAACTTTATTATTATCACTAATATGTTATAGGAGGTGAAAGCCAATATATTTTTACAAATTGTAATTTTTATCAAATGGTGCATGTGTAATGAAGTTAGACCAGAACAACTATCTTAATTGAAGGCCTCGGAATTAGTAATTAGACACACTTTATATCTGAAAACTTACATATTTCCGGAGCATACCTCTCTAAAAAAATTTATTTTATCTACTAACCTAGATGGCTCAACTAATCCATATCTACCCCAAATCCTGCTCACATAACTTGAATTCGAGTAGTTCAGCTACTTTTTTGCTGATTACTCACCACCATAGGTAACTCTATCATTGGACAAGTAAAACATGTCAGTTCTTTAAAAAAAAAACTATGCTAAATTTTAGTAAGTTTATATGCACAAATATCTCCTATTAAAGTCTTGCAACTTAAGCAACATTTATCATATTTATAGAAATGTGCTTTCAGCATCTCTTACTACATCCGGCAAGCAAAAAACATTGGTGATTCTCTTAAAGTTGCAAGACATACTATTTCAGAACAAAAGTTAATACTTAGTGCTTTTAGTGGCTTGCAACAAATATGACTATGTGGTGGTCTTATTGACTGGATCCATAGGTGTCTCATCTTTACAAATGTTCTCTACACTTTTATGATGCATAAAACTATACTTGAGCACCAACATGTTTAACCTCATGTCAGTATTTCTTTTGCTTTTGCAAACATTGTCCCTTACTCTCCACAATTTAATTGTGCTTCTATTACTAGAAATAGACCTTATAGAGGTAGAGGAAATATTAGGCAAATGGGTAGAAACAACAAGCTCTATTATTAATTATGTCAAAAACCTGGTCATAAGGTCTTGAAGTTTTAAAAGTTCTTTGATATACACAACAGGGCAACAAACCCAATCTTATAGAATGGACTATTATTGCTCCTCAACAAGCCTACTTGCCACATCATTCTATTGTATCAACTAATTTGAACTTTCTAATAGATTGTTTTTGAAAGTTTTTCAAACAATACCTATATTTAGAATTCAAACTTTAAAAAGTTAATTTCTGTAAAAGATAGTTGGCGATGGTGATAATAGTTGGCGATGGTGTGAAAGATAGTTGGCTAGGTATCGCCAATAATAACACATATAATGTGAAACTATCTGACGGTGACTCATGTAATGAAGAAGGTATCGCAAATAGTAACACATAAAATTCAAAGCTAACTGACAATGACTCATACAATGAAGAAGGTGTCGCCTAATGTGGTTGTCTTGGTAGGCAATAGAACTTGGTAATAGAAGAAGGTGTTGCTTGATCTTGTTGTATTTGTAGGCGATTGAACTTGGCGATAAACATGATGGTTAATATATCATTGCCACTTTGTGTTTCTTGTGTTTCTAATTATTTTCAAAATTGTCACTCGTTTAATCTTCTATAAATAGGGACCAAGCTGCTGGGAATAAAGATGTGATGTACATAACAATTGTTTCTTGTATTTGTATATCAGAATAAAGTTAAGATTGACATTTGCAAATATACTTTTTCGCTCTATCAGTCCACATTTTTAGAGCCTATCTGGTTAGGTGATTATCCATTGTTGATTGCTGGAGTAGATTCTCGAAGGTATGGTAGCATTCTCTAATATATGAGAAACGATGAAAATGTATCAATGTAGAGATCCTTTGCATCTCCAAAATTCAGATTATTGAGGAATAATTTTGGTTACATCACCTCTAACTGGTAAGAATTTCAATTCTTGGAGCAGATCAGTTATCATAGCTATTAGAGCAAAATCAAAACTAGGTTTTATAGATGGAATTTGTGTGAAACCTAGTGATGTTTCAGAGGATTTGGAGCAATGGAAATGAGTTGACTATATGGTGACATCTTGGCTTTTGAACTCTATCTCTAAGGAGATAGTAGAGGCTTTTCTCTATATGTGTCTTCCTTTACTCAGTTATGGATTGAAATCAAAGAAAGATTTGGATAGGCTAATGGACCTATAATTTATCATCTTAGGAGGGAGATTAGTTCCATTAGTCAGGGTAGTCTATCTGTGACCGAATATTACACTAAGTTAAACATGTTATGGGATGTACTACAATGATTGATGCCACTGCCAAATATAGATCATGATTGTGATGCTACTAAGGAATTTACAAACATGATGATCTCTAGAAATTTAATGGAGTTTCTTATGGGGATTCATGATAGGTTTGACTCGATAAGAAATCAGATTTTTTTGTTTGAACCTTTACCCAGTGCTAACAATACTTATTCCATGGTTACAAAAGTAGAAAATAAATGGATGTACAGATATTGTTGAATCCAGAGACTAATTCTGGAACAACAATGTTTGTTGTATTCAACCATTTTAACACTGAATAGAATTTCAAAAGAAAAAATAGAAGAAAACTTATATAAATGCACGCATTGTGGTATTGGTCACTTGAAAGAAGGTTATTTTAAAATAATAGGCTATCCCGAATGGTATAAATAGTCTAAGGATCTGAGAAATGGAAATCAATCTAGCAAAACTTATGCAAATACAGCTACAACAACTGACAAAAACTCATCAAATAAGGCAATAAGAAGTACTGCAGAAGCGTCGAGTTATTCATCAAATACTTAGATGTCTATCATAGTATAATAAGAAACTATAAAATATCTGAGCGACTTGAATCCTAACATTCTGAACATGGTTAATCTGATGGATTCTACATGTAACTCTCAGCATTTTGCATTAAATGCTTTTACATCAAGTAGTATGGACTCATGGATCCTAGATAGTGGAGTTTCCAATCACATATCAGGAAATATTAGTCTGTTTGACTCAGTTTATAATTTGAAAAATACTGTCAAAGATATATTGCCAAATAGTTTTTTAATGTTAGTAACTAAAGCTGGACAATTCTCAATTTCCCTACAACTCATTCTTCTTGATGTTTCCTATATACCAAAGTTTCATTTTAATCTCATATTAATACTTAAACTCATCCAAATATTTCTTGTACTTGTAGGAGCATTAATCTGAAGTTGTTATTATTGTTGGAAAGCTGGAAGGAAATCTATATATACTGGAGCAAAATAGAAAGCCTATAATCTTGCCAGTGGTCAGATTTCTCCTAAACTATCTTCTACCGTTATGGCTATAAATACTTTTTCTAACAAAGCAAAACAAGTTAGTATTGAATACAATGTTTCAAAACTTTGGTATAATCGTCTTGTTCATGCATAAGATGTTGTTATTAAAACAATTTCTTGTATATTTGATGTTTTCAATTCATCTTCAAGAAAACCTTGTACAGCTTGGCATTTGTCTAAACAACGTATTCCTTTCACTAAAAGTACTGTTATTGCATCACATATCTTTGATCTTGTACATGCAGACTTATGGGTCTATACAATCATTCATTTATATTAGGATCACCTTACTTTGTAATTCTAGTTGATCATGCAAGTCATATCACTTGGATTTATTTCATCAAACACAAATTAGAAACCACAATAATCTTATCCAATTTCATCAAATCTGTTCAAACATAATATAACCACGTATCAAAACCCTTAGAACGGACAATGACAGTAACTTTACTTCTTCATCCTGCTAAGAGTTATTTCTTCAAAATGGTATTTTTCATCAAAAATCAGCACCATATACTCCCCAACAAAATGAAAGAGTAGAGAGAAAACATAAATATTTATTGAGTAGTGCTAAAAGCATTATGTTTCAAGCAAATCTACCTTTAAAATTTCGAGAAGATCCCTTGCAAACTACTGTCTATATTGTGAATAGATTAGCTTCTTCAATAGTAAACTTCAAAACCCCCTTTGAGATTCTGCATAACAAAGCACCAGATTATGAGTTTATGTAATATTTTGGAAACCTATGTTATATAACAAACACACATCCCTAAAAATCAAAGTTTGATGAGAGAGCTTTTGATTGTATATTCATTGAGTATTTACCAAAACACAAAGCCTACAAAACCTATAACATTATAACTAAAATATACATTAGCAGAGATATGGTGTTCTATGAAAATATTTTTCCACATGTTAGTCAGACACCTTATTTTTCCTGTTCCTTGTCAATATATGATTCTTTTGCTGACCATTTTGAAAATTCAAGTGACTTACGAAACATCATCAATACTCATTTTTCATGTTTTAGACAGCTCTAAGCATGTTGTCATTAATGACATGTCAAGCTCAGAAAATGAGTCTTTTATTCATTCCGATACTCCCTCTAGCTCAAACATATGAAATTTTGATCCTATCATTCATAGCAGTGATCCTGAGATTGACACATCTATTTCTTCTGATGTTCCTGAAAACGTTCTAAACACTTTTCTCACTGTTAGGACTACTGCTAGAGTCAAGAGACCACTCGCATGTCTATCTGATTTTGTCTCTAATATATAGGTACCCTCCAGCTCTTCAACAACAAATACAAACCAGGATTGTCAGCTCTTGCAAGTACCTAAAAAATTTCCATCTAGTCATCTTTATTTTCTTGCAATTACTAAGCCTATACATTGACCTACAACTTATAAGCAGACTGTCCAGCATAGTGAATGACAAGAGGCAATGGGAAATTGAGTTACATGAATTAGAAGCATATGAGACATGGGATGTTGTTGATTTACCTGTCAATAAAAGGCTATTGGTTATAAATGGGTGTACAAAGTAAAGCTTAACCCATATTGGACTATGGACATAGATAAGACAAGATTAGTTGCAAAAATATGCACATAAATTGTAAGGATTGACTATTATGACTCCTTTAGAAGCCAAAGTTGTGACTGTGAGATTATTCCTTACTATAGCTACTTCATGAAATTGGTCAATTGAGCAATTGGATATCAACAATGCATTTCTTCATGGTTCTTTAAAGGAATAAGTTTATATGAAGTTGCCTGAGGGATATTCAGTCATCAAAATAAAGTTTGAAGACTAAAAAAGTCTTTTCATGGTCTCAAATATGCAAGCAGGGAGTGGAATTGTGAACTCACCTCACATCTCATATCTTATGGTTTTATGCAATCTCAGAATACCATTGCTTGTTTACAATGAATAATCAAGATGTTTACATGGTTGTTTTGGTGTATGTGGATGATATTTTAATCATAGATCCTGAATTATCGCAAATCAATGGTGTTAAGAAATCTCTGACGAAGCTTTACCATAAAAGACCTTGGCACAATTAAGTATTATTTAGGTCTTGATGTTGCACGTTCCACTGATGGGATGTTTATATCTAAACACAAATATATTAAAGTTCTCTTAAATGATGCTGGAATGGAGTCTTATAAGCCAGTAGCCACGCCTCTATCACCCAGATGTAGACTGGCAGATTCAACACATGATAGAATGACTAATCCAGAAATGTACAGACGAATTATGGGAAGATTGTTATATCTTGATTTCACTAGACTAGATATAACACAAGCTACTCAAACGTTAAGTCAATATATTAGTAATCCTACTACATCACACTGGCAGACTGCTCTTCATGTGCTCAAATACCTCAAAGTTTCATCTACACTTGGTCTGCTTTATCCATCAAATTAACAACTATCTTTGACAGCTTATAATGATGCTGATTAGGCCACACGTACAGGCTCAAGAATATCCTTCACTAGATTTTGTATATTTCTTGGTAATTCACTTGTTTCGTGGAAACTAAAAAGTAGACTGCGGTGTCTCAAAATTTTGTAGAAGTAGAATATCGAGCTCTTGCATTAACTACTCATGAACTTATGTGGATTCATTATCTACTTACAGATCTTACTATTGATATCTCTCTTCCAATAAATCCATTTTGTGATTCTTAAGTTGCTCTCCATATCACAGGAAATCCCATTTTTCATGAACGTACTTGGATATAGACTATCACATTGTCAGGAATTAATATAAATCAGGTTTTTTGTGTTCTACTAAAATCTCAAGTTCTCAGCAAGTGGCAGATTTCTTCACCAAACATCTTTCCTCTTCTGAAGTTTCTTTCTTGTTCAAGTTGGGCACTCTTTTAGCTGCTCCAATTTGAAGTGGGTGTAAAAGATTTGGCATGGTGATTTGGTGATAGTGTAGAAGATAGTTGGCAGGGTGTCATAATAAAACATATATGGCGAAACTATATTGAGATGGCTCATACAATGAAAAAGGTACCGCTAGCAGTAACACATAAAAGGCGAAGCTGTCTGGCAATAACTCATATAATAAAAAAGATTTTGACTGATATTCTTATTTTGGTAGGTGATAGAACTATGTAGTAGAAGAAGGTGTTGCTTAATCTTGTTGTCTTGGTAGGTGATTAAACTTAAGCGATAAACATGGTGATTAATATATCATTACCATTTTGTGTTTTTAATTATTTTAAAAATTGTCACTGGTTCAATTTTTCTATAAATATAAATAGAACTGAAGCAGTTGAGACTAAAGATGTAAGGTACCTAACAATTCTTTCTTTTATTTTTTTTTAGAATATTAAAATTTACCGTTGTAAATACATTTTTTCTCTCTATCTGTTCACGTTTTTTACGATTTTATTTAAAAAATCTTTTTTTTAATCCATTTTAAACATAATATTATTTACAAATTTTATAATTTTTATTTTAGATCAATTAAAAAATTATATAAAAATTCCAAAAAAAAAAATAAAAATAGGTTTCTTACAAATTCAGGGTAGAATACCCATATTAATATCACCACACCTCCAATTTTTAAGAGCTTCACCCCTCATAAAATAAATAATAATAATAATATTATTATTATTATTATTATTATTAATAAATAAAAGAACCCATGTAAATACCTCCTCTAATGCCAAAAATCTTGTAAAACAATGGACAAAATCAAAACTTTACTCAGAAACAAACCTCTTGATACCCTTTCCCTCTTTGGCCAATACGCATATACTCTCAATAATGACATCAAATATTCAAATATTTGAAAACCATATCCAAACATTCATTACACATCCAATTTTGGAATCCGAAGATGCATGACGCCACGTAAGCTTCATCAAATCAAACACATCTGACCCACTTTGACTAATCGTGTCGTGATCTTACTGGTGAGATCTTAAGGTCCCTCTCTAAACTAACTACCAGACAAAACCAACAACATTAACATGATTTTTGTAACTTTGCATCTGATTACTCCACGTGTAAAGCTCACATTAACCGTTCTTTTTACCATCATTGTCTTATGTCATATATATATAACCGTTGTTGTCTTTCACTAACGACAACTCTCTGTCTTCATCTTCGGTTACTACGAAGAAAATCTCTCTTTTTCTCTCTCACTTCAATCTCCTCCATTTTCTCTTAAGAAGAACAGTAATTGATCAGATGTTCTTCAAAAACTTAGTGGAAAAAGCTTCGATCAAGAAGGTAAACAAACACAATTTTCATTTGTTTAGTAAAAAGTTTTGATTTTTAGTTTAGTTGTAGATTGGATTGGAAAAAAGTTTATGTCTTTAGTATGTTCAATCTGTTAGATTTCTTCTAGATTGATGAAAACAAGCAAACATCGGATTCTGATCTGATCTGATAAGCAACTGTTATCTGCATCTGTAACTGTGTTTTTTTAAAAAGAGCTTTCTTTTTGAAGTTTCTTTAATGTTATTTATTTCATTAAATTTCGTGTTTTTATTTTTATATTATTTTTATTTAATGAAATGGTCAACTTGGGTCGGTGGTGATGGTGGTGGTCAATGGGGCCCTGAGTAATCCAATATCTCCACGTAATTGGATATACATATATGGGGCCCAATGTATAAAGTGATTGTGATTGTCTACACTCGAGTCCACTGACTTTACTGTACATTGCTGTTCTAGCTTGGAGCAACATCAGATGGTTTGAAGTCAAGTTATGTGGAACCAAGACTCTTGTTTCATTATGGAGTTCCTATGTTGTCTAACTTGTTCGCTTACGATCCTGTTCAGAGAATCCTCGCCATTTCAACCAAGTAATTATCATCATCTATGCCTGTTAGTTGATTAACACTTTTCTTCTTTTGGTTTGTTTATATGGTACATTGTATGTTTTTAATGTTGCAGAGATGGAAGAATTAAGTTATATGGAAAAGATAACAACACTCAAGCTCTTCTTCAATCCAATGAATCACAACCCTCAAAGTTTTTACAGGTTTTTTTTTTTTTTTTTTGGTGTGTGTGTCTACACGTTCTTCTACTGTGTATGAACGTGAGTGAGAGTGATTTTTGTTTGATGGTTTTGATTTTGTTTTGCAGTTTCTATACAATGAAGGGATTCTGTTGAATGTAACATCAACCAATCATATTGAGGTAGCCTTTTGATTCTAGTTTATTGTTGTCTATTGGTGTGAATGTTGACGATTTGTTTAACAGTTGTTGATTTGATTCTGTTGGATGAAATGACTAATTTAGGTGTGGGATGTAGACAAGAAGATTCTGTCTCATGTTCATGTTTGCAGAGAAGAAATTACTGCCTTTGCAGTCCTGCAACATACTAGCTATATGTAAGTGTGTTGTGATTTTGAAATAGTTTGAGTTTGTATGAGTAGTAATATTATCTGCATTGGTAGGTATGTTGGAGATTCATCTGGTAATGTTTGGGTCCTGAAGCTTGAACAAGAATTGGGTCAAGTAGTGAAAATGAAGTACAATATACCTCTATTAGCATCTCATGGTGAGAGATACAGTTGACTTGCATGGTTTAAGTTCTTGAATTGACAATGCTGAGATACTTATTTGAATTATTTTTTTTCAGGGAGTGAAGTCTCTGGTGATGTGGCCCTGGTGCATATACTTCCTCAACCTTTTGCTGAAAGCAGAAGGTACAACTAATGTGATGTTTATTGTGTTGAGTGCTATAATTGCAGCAAGTTCTGATTTTTTAACTTCAATTTAGGATTCTATTAGTATTTAAAGATGGCCTAATCGTGTTGTGGGACATTCGAGAGAGCAAAAACATATATACATCAGGTGGAAAAACGTTACAAGCATTGCCTCAGGAAGCAAAGCAGGTGACTTCTGCTTGTTGGGCATGTCCTGTTGGAAGTAAAGTTGCTGTAGGGTATAGCAATGGAGATATTTTCATCTGGGGTGTTCCTAATTCATCAAATCTAAAGAGTGAACAATCATCAGATTATGGCATTCAAAACAGCAGCCCTATATGCAAACTCAATCTCGGTTTCAAGATGGATAAGATTCCCATTGCATCAATGAAATGGGCTCATGCTGAGGGTAAAGCAAGCCGTCTGTACATCAGGGGGGTTTCTGATTCAGTTTCTGTAAATTTAGTGCAGGTAGTCCTATTGAACGAGCAAACTGAATCTCGGACAGTGAAGTTGGGGCTAAGTTTATCTGAGCCTTGTATTGATATGGAAGTTATGTCAAGCTCAAGTGAATCAAGCAAGCATAGACAAGACTTGTTTGTTTTGCTTGGAAAGTCTGGGCATGTTTATGCCTATGATGATTCTCAAATCGAAAGGTACCTCATGCAAAATCAATCAAAGTCTTCCCCTTCTCTTCCTAGGGAGATCATGGTGAAGATACCCTTTATTGATTCAAGCATCACTTCAGCAAAATTGTTCACGGACAGCTCATATATGTTGACTTCAGATGAGGTTGCAAGTCGAACAAGTATTTTTACATTTGTATCTGCAATTTGATTCAGTTTTACTAACATAGTGTTATTGTCTTTTCATCAAATCATGTAGGATTATGTTCAGCTGGCGAAAAGTATCCCAACCCTTTTTCCTTCTGATGCTAAGACTAGGGACACATCTCAGTCACATTCAGCTAATGGATTAATAAAGGTCAAAAATTTGTTCATAACCGGACACAGTGATGGCACTGTAAACTTTTGGGACCTAACATGTCCGTTTTTTATCCCGCTTCTATCATTAAAGCAACAGGTAATCCGTAATAATCTTTCTTCTATATATATGTATATATATATATATATATGATTTTCCTGCCTTGATGGAGAATTATTGTTTTTGATTATGCATATGGTTATCTTGATGTAGAGTGAAAATGATTTCTCCTCGAGTGGCGTACCTGTTACAGCTTTATATTTTGATGGGAACACTCGTGTTCTTGTATCTGGAGATCAAAGTGGAATGGTGAGGTTCAACTTTGTGATGTAATGAATGTGATAAAATGATCTTGGTTTGAAAATGAAGTGCTTTCCAAAATCTGCAGGTTCGCATTTTCAAAATTAAATCCGAACAGTATGGTGCAGAGAACAGTTTTATGTCATTTACAGGTATGACAAAGTATTTATAAATTAATTATCTGTTTATATCATTCAAAATGTATGTGTTGTAACTTTTTCTATAATCTGTTGTATCAGGATCAAAGAAAGGAAGCCAGAGTGTTAAAACTATAAGACTTAATGGTGCTATACTCTCTTTGAACATAAGCCAAGCTACACAGCATCTTGCTGTTGGAACTGATCAAGGATATGTATGTTTGACTGTGTTCATATCTAGTATCAGCTTTCACTTGTGTGTTATATAAGAGACTGATGTTGTACTTTTTTCCCTTGTAGATTACGTTGATCGACATTGATGGACCTACAAAGTTGTATGAGAAACACATTGCAAGTGAAATTTGTACAGGGATTATATCTCTACAGTTTGAAACCTGTAGCTTCCAAGGTTTTGAGAAGAACGTTTTGGTGGTTGCGACTAAGGATTCATCTGTTTTGGCTCTTGATAATGACAATGGAAACACAGTGAGCACTAATTCCATTCATCCTAAGAAACCGTCCAGAGCTCTCTTCATGGAAGTTCTTGGTATGCATTATAATCTTTATATTATCTTTCTTTGAATGAGGACCAGTTTCTAATACTGTTATAATCTTTCTGTTATTGACTGCAGATGGACAAGATACATCAGCCCGAGGGAATAGTGCTTCAAATGGTATTGAGTCAGGCAAAGCAAATCCAACTGAGAATGGCATGTCAAAGCAGTTGTTGGCACTGCAATGTTCAGAGAAAGCAGCTTATGTGTATTCCTTGAATCATGTTGTTCAGGTAAAGGGTCTACCTTTTCTGGTAGATTGTCTTTCATAAAGGACATTAGCTAATACTCGTCATTCTTGCTTACTATTCGTTAATCAGGGAGTTAAGAAAGTGCTCTACAAGAAAAAGTTTCATTCCTCTACATGTTGCTTTGCATCAACATTCTACATTGGTACTGATATTGGCCTAATTCTCCTTTTCACCAATGGAAAATTGGAGATAAGGTGGTGTTTTATTTTATCAAACCACTTACAGTTATGTTTCTGTAGCGCATGCTCCCTTTTAGTGATTCTTTTCTTGACATTTTTAGATCCTTGCCGGAACTGAGTTTATTAAAGGAAAGTTCAATTAGAGGCTTTGCATATTCTACACCAAAACCGAAAACATTATCTGAAACTTTGATATGCTCTTCGTGGGATGGAGAACTTGTTGTGGTACAATTTGATTATACATTTACCTCATCTTGAATGTTCTGTTTTGAAGAAAATGTATTCAAGTTGCATGATTACTTTTCTGTATAGGTAAATGGTGATCAAGAAATCTTTTTCGCCTCAACATTGCTCCAGAAGAACTTCTTTAGGTACATACACAAAGACATTGAAACTATATTTGTATCTTACGTTTGTTGAATTAAGACCTTTTTGTTTCACATATATCCAGGCTTTTGGACAATGTAACCCAAGTCTACAAAAACGATTTGACGGTTTCACAAGAAGGGGTTATGTCTGGAGCAGTGATACAGAAGGAGAAGAAAAAGGTCTTATAGTACTCTTTTTGTGTTTTAGCTCTGCAGAATGTGGTGTTCTTTCTAACATTTTTGTCTGGTGTATAGGGTGGTATATTCAGTTCTGTTATGAAAGGCAACAAAACTAAGCAGGTCCCTGATGTGGAATCGGAAGATACTAAAGAAAGCATGGAAGAACTTCATTCCATATTTTCTATTGCTAACTTCCAATGTGATTCCGATAATACAGATCACATTGGCTATGAAGAAGATGAGAATGAGTTGAATATAGGTATTGTGTAAATTAATTTAGGCTGATGCCTGTGGATTTTTAAGTTCTCAAAGTGTTAATAGGTTCTCAATCTTGTGAATTTCATAATGTATGCTTTGGATGATATTGATGTTGTGATTTTGGTTTTATGCATGGAAAGATGATATTGACCTTGATGATACTGAAGACAAACCGAAAGAACAAAGTATATTGTTTGCAACACTCAATAAGCAGAAGTTGTCGAGTAGTTTCAAGGCTTTGAAAGGTAAGTTCAAGCTGATAGATCTTTTGAAGATTCAGGGTTGTTCATGATGACATGTTGGATTCTGAACTGCTTTGCTGAATCAACAAAGCAACTTTTATTTTTTCTCTCTTTCAGGAAGATTTAAGCAGACAAAGATCAAGAATGAGAAAAGTAGTAGTAACACTAAGGAGGAGCAGAAAGATGGGCAGACGGATGCAGTTGATCAGATTAAGAAGAGATATGGCTTTTCTTCATCTGGTGTAAGTATTCAGCATAGAAGATGCAATCTGTCCATAATGTCACATATTTTGTAGTATCATGCAATTATGCAAGGCAGAGAAGCTGAAAGTATTTTGTTTTTTATTATAGGAGACAAGTGCTGCTGCACGAATGGCAGAAAGCAAGCTGCAAGAGAACTTGAAAAGATTGCAGGGTATCAACTTAAGAACTACAGAAATGCAGAACACAGCAAAGTCATTCTCTGCTATGGCGAAAGATTTGTTGAGAACTGCAGAAAATGATAAAAAGAGCTCCACTTAGGAACTACATATGTTTATAATATTGAAAGTAAACAATTTGGTTTATTATTCTTTTCTTTTTTCCATTTATTGCTGTATTTTTGGTTTGGGCTAATATGTACAGTTATTATTGGTGTATTGATATACTTTGATATGAAATGCATTGTGATATAGAAATATCAGAGTGATACAATTTCACTACTCATCTTATTTGTGCTCATGCTCTAATGATTCTCAACAATCTCAAGCAAGTATTAGGCAAATTTTACTAGGAAGCAATCGTATAATGACGATCCATATGATAAAACACCAGTATATTTAACCGTATATCTCAAACTAACATAACAATCAGAGAACACTGAGCAGGAGGATTTCAAAGCATGGAATAATGTTTTCCGCTAGCGGATTCGATACATTTTGTAAATCAGATGACAGCTTCTAGCACTTCCGCAGAACATCTACCAAATGGGAATAGATGGTTTCTTTCATAGCATCTCTGTTATTCTGGTTCAGCGTAAAAATGGTTGCCCCAGGATGATTTTTCAATCTTGCAACTGCAGAGAGCAAACTATATCTTACATACATATAGAAGAAGAAATATAGAATATGGTTCTATTTCTATAGGTTGTGGCAAGCATTAAACAAGGACGGAACAGTAGTCAATCTTACCTCCAGGAATATCGCGACCGGATTTAGGAATGGGAACAGAAGCCAAAAGAGGGATGTTTGATTCAAGAACTCTTAGTACAGCAGGGAAGAACGATGAGCTAAACAGTTCCATTTTACCAACTTCATCAATAATGAAGAGATCAGTATCTTCTTTAATCTAATAACAGAAAAATTGCAGTATTTAGACTCTCAATCATCAGTCACCACCAGTGTAGGAAAAAGCTCACAAATTTCACCATCAATGAACAAATACAATCCAAACCTGCAACTCTGGCACAGCAAGTGACTCGAATGATGCTACATCTACTTTGTATCTGCCAACATTCGGCCATCTATGTGATTCAGGGCTGCCATAAAAAATCATGAACAACTAATCACACACTGCATATTTCAACATACTTCCATAAATTAGAATCTATAAGCTAAAAACATAAACAACCCAAGATGACTACTTCAATCACTCAAATATGCTATCAACCAAGCTGTGAAATTGGAGAGAAGACAGACCTTGTAATAAGAGTGGAGGCAAGTGGTCCTGTACGACCATCCAAAGTAACTACTTCGAACCCAACTCTCTCACTTCCTTGTCTAATTTCTCCTGCAAAATCGACACCCCAATTCATCATTTATACCACAGAACCGTAACTGTTAACATGAAAAGTAAGACGGAGAAAAAGAAAGAGAGAGATTACTGGTGTAGAAACCCTGGACTTTGATGGAAGGGTTTGAGAGTCTGAGGCTTTCGAGGACTCTCATTATCAGAGTGGTTTTTCCAACACCCTGCGATTGAGATTTGAGAAAACGATTCACTGTCAATACAGATATTGATTATCGAAATGAAGGTGTTTTTACTTACAGGAGGACCCGTCACTAGCAAACATTTTCCGGGACCTGCCATGATTGAAAAAAATAATAATAATAATTGGGCGTTTTAACAAGGAAACGAGAAAAGTATTCTTATAACATTCGACCTGGACATCGTCACAACACAAACGCATCACGAACGGGGTCTCAAGCTATTGAAGAATCTCATCATTTTTTACTTTTTATTCTTTTCATAACAAAAATATAGTAGCAGCTAAAACAGGGAATTGAAGCTCGCCAGCTTCTGATCATCACAAGGTGGGTGTCTGTCAGCAAACATTTGCATCGTCTTATGAATTATGATGAAGATCAAATATATTTTGATTGTGCGAATACTCTTATTTGAACTATGGCAGTTGTATTTTGGATTCAAATACTTTATGAGTAGAACTAGTGTGAGTGAATGAATATATCAAACTACTACTCTTCAATTCCATTCAATTAAATTGTTTGTGTTTGAAATCAACGCTTGAATTGATCACGTAGAACCATTTGCACTGCAAGTGGGAAAAGAAAACAGCTTCGTCAGAATGAAGCTGCTATATACAATTCTCTTGGAGTCAATAAGTACAATACTCAAGTCAGAATGTCTTTTCCACATCAATTGACAGATGACATGTAGCAAGGCCGGCAACAAATTTGAGTATTTAGTATATAGTCAAAATTAGAGATCCCTAAACCTCTGCAAAAATTGCATAAAACTTAAACTTGTTCATTCATGCATGGAAGAATACTAACAAAGGCAATCACAAAAGATTCATATCAAGACTTACTCAATCTCATAACAAAAATCTTATATCCAGCACCAAATAGTCCTAGATAGAACTAACACATTGATCCAAAGACACTGTCCATTCCACAAGCAATCCATCCATCACAAATTACAATATAAGAGACAAGGCACAAAAACTACCACAGCTAAACAATAATAAAACATTCAACAACCAGTAGCAAAGCAAACATAAACCAGCAACAATGTAATTGATGATAAAGAAAATGACCATTCAAAAATATGTAACTATGAAGTTGATACTGATCATATAGATTCTCAACTAAAATCCCAAAGCATATTAGCTATCTTTGTTAACTACTGTAATCTAAGAAGGTCTACAACTTGTCATAACATTCTAAGCATTTCCCTACTCAGTCACTCTGTCTTGTCTACTACCTTGCTTTTTCCTCCATCATCTTCCTCTAATCATCATCCTCCTACAAAAGAACCAAATAAACACAATCGAATCAGATCAACCGCTAACACAACAACTTCAAATTTAAATCATTGCTTTTTTTTTTCATCAATACCTCATCACTGCCTTCGTGATCTTCCTCATCGTTCACTTCAGATTTAGACTTGTCAGATTCATCATCATCGCCTCCATTAGCACCAGCAGCCTATATATATAATTAAAAGCATAAACCATCAAGCTAATACATACTCAAACCTAAAGATCAACAATCATACAACTCAAATTAACACTAAAAACTTACCAATCCCTTATTGTAAGCCTCAATGTTTTTGTTGTATTCCTTCTTCCTTTTCTCAGCCTTTTCTACATAGGGAGCTTTCTCCTAAAAAATTAAGTTCAACATGTATTTATCAACAAACTTGTATATCAATAATTGTAGTCCAAATGACTTAAAACTAGAGAAGATATAACATACAGCAGTGGACAATGACTTCCACTTCTCTCCACCAGCTTTTCCAACCTGATTAGAGTCAAAACAATTATTCAGTGATGATTTAGCGATCATTATTTCATTATTATTGATTGAAAACAATGAGAAAAAACATACAGCAGCAACGGATTTGTTATTAGGATGCTCTTTCTTGTACGTTTGCCTAAATTCCTCCCTATGTTACACATCACAAAAGAATTGAATATTAAAACAATACGACACCGCCGAATAATATTGAAATATGAAACATGACCAAAAAAAAATTAACATACATGAAGACGAAGAAGGCACTTGGAGGCCTCTTCGGCTTGTTTGGATCCTTCACAGCCTTTTTCTTCCCTGCTCCAGCACTTTTCGTCTTCAACCTGCAAAAATCACAACAGATGATACAAAATCAAATACTACAGCAGATCAAAATCTGAAAAAACAAAGAGTCAACAAAGAATTTGAGTAAAAAAAAACAAAAATCAATAATCTCACTTGCTATCAGTTCCTTTGGTATCGGCTTTCGATTTGCCTCCTTTCATTGCAAATCCTGCGCAAAAATCGTCAAAAACAGGTGAAAAAACGTCGGAAAACGGCTAGATTCGTAGAGAGTCAACTCAATCGTGGACTCAGTGTCGTAGACTCACCGAGTGAGAGAGCTTTTTGCCTTCCTTAGGGTTCTTGAGAGATGTGTGTGAGAGAGCGTAGAGCTCAGGATGAGTTGTCTGTGGCTTTTTAGAGAGAGAGGAGGTTAAAGGTTGTTTTGGGCAAATTTAAAATTTTCAAAATTAAATATTCATACGCGAAATAGATTGAGTTTCAGTTTGAGCGGGATTTTGAAATTTCGTGCCATGTCACTGCCAACGTGGGCTTACTCCATTGGTTGATAGGCTTGTATGTGGATCTATATACGATATGTGGGTCGGATCCGCGAGAAAAGCCAGTGAGGTCGCGTGCCGTTCACGTGATTTCGACAATGTGGTGTTATCGGGAGACGTGAGTTAGGTGTGCAATGACAAGTATGCCCTTATGATGCGTTGGATTTGGCAGTGGGTGTGGAGCAGTTGAAGCTTATCTAGACACCGCATCAAAAGGTAACGTTGTCGGGGTAAATATGTAAATTCAGATGCTTGATATTTTGTGGATTTATTATTGAAGAGTCCTTTTTGATTGCCTTGCCTAACTTTGTAAATCTGCAAATTATTAATTAGAGTAATTCCTTCCCTCTGTAATATCATCATTTTGCATAATTGTAACAATTAATTAAAATTTAGGGAGTGCAAAATTGTAACATTTAATTAAAATTTAGAAAGTGCATAATTGTGACTGCTTTTGTATTTTTAAATTTGTCAGCAGGGAGAAGTAAAAATAAAATATATTAAAAATATTTATGAAAATATAAAAATTTAAATAAAATATAATTGGATGTTATTTATTTTTAGCGATTTCAAACTTTAAATTATTTTTAACGATTTCAAATTTTAAATTATGTTAATAGACCATTCAAACTTTACTTTAAATTTTTGAACTTTTGAAAATTTGAAACTTTAAAAATAAACTGAATTGACCAACATGTGCTTATAGATGCGTTTCACGACTTCACTAGTCTATGAAGCGCGCTTCATCGACTAATTTAAAGCTGGTGAAACGCGCTTCACATGCTGGTAATGCAGTGAAACGCATTTTTAAGTGTAGATTAATCAATTTGATTCATTTTTGAAGTTTTAAACTTTTAAAAATTTATAAAATTAAGTAAAATTTGGATGGTTTATTTACTTAAAGTCGGAGTTTGAAAAGCTCATATTTTATAATTTTTTCAATATAATCTGATTAAATTGAATTGTTCTTTTTTTTAATTCTATTTGATTTGATTTAATAAAGTGAAAATTAAAAAAAATAATTCAATTTAATATTTAACTTTTTTTATAAAAAAAAATTAAATCAAAATTATAAAAATTATAATTTTATATTATAATAAAATACATAATTAAGTAACTGTTAATGATGATTTTATCTGGAAATATTTTAGAAGCTATTTTTGAAGTAGGGATGGCAGGGTTCGGCGGATGGCTTAATATCCATATACTATTCGCCCATACCCTATCTATATCCACCAAATTTTTATCAGATAAGGGTAGACTATTTAACCACAGGTATGGATTTACTTATGAGTATACCAATTTACCCATCTGCTTATTTTCAATTATATTTATGTATTGTAAATAAAGCTTTCGGCACCTACTAAAATAATGGTGAATAAATCAAATTAAACTTGACAACGTAACTGATTCCTAATAACATTTGACTATGAATAAAATTCAACAAACAATACAACATATATGTTTAAGGGCCTGTTTGGATAGACTGACTTCTGGCTTTTTTTGACTTCTGACTTCTGAAAGTTGTTTCAGATGGTGTTTGGGTAACTGGCAGAAGTACTTCTACCTTCTCAGAAGCTCTTTCAGATGAAGTAAAAAATATTACCTTCCTGAAAATGGCTTCCACTTCTCTTCTTCTGCAGACAGAAGTCAAAAGTAGAAGCAATCCCAAACAGACCCTAAGTCTTTTATCAAAAGCAAAATCACCAAATCCTTTGTCAAAAGTATAGTAAAATTAACACAATTGGACATTCAGCATTTATGCGCTTGTTACAAAATAGATGTTTCAACAATTGCATTCAAATTATCATGTTCTCATGAAAGTTGACGGTGCTTTCATTCCTACAAATAAAATAGATAATAACATTATATTTATATACCTCCCAAGTTATGCATTACTTTAATATCAATAAATAAATTTCAAAATATATTTTATCTCATCTTCCTCTCCATCGAATATTAATTTTTCACCACTTTCACCTATTGCAAATAAATAATTAGAATAAAATTTATATCAAATAAAGTAATAAATATAACAAATAAATAGATCTTACCAATCAATTCATTCATAGCCAATTTTGGGAACACATTAATGTCTCTAATGTCTTATGATGAATTCTACTGCGATAAGAGCTCACAAACCGACCACCAGTACTAAAAGCATACTGATAAGCAACTGTAGAAACTGGGATAACAAAAATATCTCTAACTATGCAATTTAAGATATGATATTTTGCATCATTATAACTACATCATTTTAAGACATCAATGCAATCCACATTTCTTGGAACAGACGCCTCTTATAAATAATAGTCTGATTCTATTTTGACTAGAGGTTTCATAATTAAAGTCGTGTTGATATAGTCATCAAAAGTTGTGCTCCAACCATAATTAGAAACTTCTTTTGTTTTGAAGAATCCACAATATTTGAATATGATGGAACATTTTCATATATTGCCCTCTCACCATAATGTCCATGAAAGTAAAATTCCACAACTTTAAACTTATATCTTTGGATTTAAAATACTTCCAATAACTACCATTCCATGAAAACTACTCCAATAGTTATCAAACTTTTGTGCCATATTTGTAGCCATTTTGTGTATAGTAAAATTTGATGATTTACACCATTAATTTAGAAGGAATATAAGGTCGCACAAAAGTGGTAAAAAAAAAATTATTGACAGTAGGATATTTTGTGCCTGAAAGAGTCAATGCGGCATGACAAAAAAACTTGAAGCTTATCACGTATCTAACTTGCTATACTCTAATCATCTTCGGAAGGAACACTTTTTTATTGTGTATCTCTTAGTCTCAAATGGGGAAATAGAATTTTATAGACCAATGCCATCTGGACCATCAAATAGAAGGAATTCCACCTAGTCTTACGATCTAGGACAAGTTTTTTAATACTCTCAATGTTCATTTGATGAACGGTTTCTATGAAATTTTCCTCTCTCAGGTATAGCGAACCAATATGAGACACTATCACAAATTTGCTCTATACTAGCATCAATTATTTCTAAACTTTCCTTCAATATCAAATGTAATATATGGGTTGTGCACCTCACATGAAACAAATCTCCGCCACTCGAATGAATCATTGGAAAGTCTATCGACTAAATTCCTAACAAAGAGGTTGTTAGTACTACAATTATCCACAATAAACGTCAACATCTTATTCTTAATATTTCAATCCAATAAACATTCCATGATTACATTAGTGAGCATCTCATCAGTGTGTGGACATGGGACATACACAAACCTATAATAAAGAATATAAATAAAAAAAATCTACCATCTAATCACAAAATGCAAATATAATTATAACTTTTATTAGCAAACTAATCAATAAAAAGTAAGTTATAGCAAACTTGGTTATCCAGCTTTGCAATGTCCAAGATATATCTACATATGCGTCGTGAGCTATAAATCCTTTTCTTTGATGATTTGCAGTCCACACATAAGTTGTAAGAGCAATTTTACCATTTAACTTCTCAAGTTTAACCACGATTTTTCCTATCTCGGTATCATATATCTTTATCATACCACTCTTTGATATATTTCTCGACACTATTTTGATTAAAGGTTGGCATACATTCATGTAATGCTGAAACTCTTGATTCTCTACCATATGTAATGGGTACTCATGCAAAATTACCATATTTGCTAGCGCTTGTCAGGCTTCATTTGGATCAAATTGGTATAATTATAATTCTGTTCCTCCATTTTTATTTATTTTTTTTTTGCACCCTTAAGCAACCGTCTAACATCTCCAAATTGCTTACGAGTATGTGATAGTAGATGACTATGTAGATGAGAAGTTCCTAAACGTGGATTGGCCGATAACCTCTTATTACATCTCTTGCAAACACCTGTTCAAACGTCATCCCTTTTGTCCCTTTTGAAATCATTCCATATTGGTGATGTCAATTTCATTTTTCCATCAACATTTTCACAACATTCAATTTCAACATGATAACTTTACAATTTAGTCTCCTCATGGCTTGATTGAGTTTGAGTTAAGTAATTTTTTTTTTAATATCTTTGACCTTGAGCAACACTATTTGAAGTTGAGTGGGATGTAGACATGTTACTAATGACTTCATCTACAATGTTATATTCATCCAAAAACAAGTCATGTTAGGAATAATTAATAATATGAATAACCTACAATGATTTGCACATCAATTTCACATAAATAAATATATAAAATAAAATTAATTTCACATAAATAAGTAGACAAAAATAAAATTAAATTCACATCAATAAATAAATAGATAAAAAGAAGAATCAATAGAAAAAATAATACACAGATCAAACACAACATATATCGATTCGCCAAGGCTGTCAGGTTTAAAAACCAATCATCCATTTCCAGCGTCGGCTCCGAAAGAAGTCAGATCTCTATCATCCGAAGCGCCAAAATCCGCTCCTTGATCGTCTCCACCAGCGTCGGAACTAGTTACTTTAAATGATTATTCTACCATTTGTTGTAACTAGTTGACAAATTATTAATGTTTGTAATTATTTTTTAATAAAAATATAAATTAAAATTATTATTTAAATTATTATTATTATATTATTATTATATATTTAAAATTTTACAATGGAATAGAAAATTTAAATATTTTATTTAAAAAATTAATATTTTAAAAATAATTTAGGTTACAAATATTATAAATAACATTATTCAGTAAATAAATCTGATTAAGATTGGAAGCTCTTTTAGCCTAAATAATAAAAGTATTTATAAATTTCATGAGAAGTAACAGGTGACATACTCCACACATCGCTATGTATCAAATCAAAAGGTTGAACATTATTTGGGGCGTGTGTAGGAAATGGAAGTGTTTTACTTTTACCAAGCTTACAATAACCACAATCAATCTGAAAGACACTAGAAGATGGTGTTTCTTTATTCCCAAGTAAACCAGATTTAAACAAATCAGAAAGCACACTAGAGTTTGGATGTCCTAAACGATTATACCATACACGACAATCAACAAAAACAAAATTGCAAATAACAAATGGAAATTCTAAACTCGATGACGAAGACGGAAGACAAGGAAAAAGATGTCCAATTTTAGGCCCCCTCGCAATCATTTTCCCGAAGTGTTGATCCTGCACAAAGCAACCAGAATTAGAAAACTCGACTTTCAAATCATTATCAACTAATTGTCCAATAGATATCAAATTAGTGGTGAGATCAGGAGAAACAAAAACATTAGTGAAAGAGGAAGAAATATCACCAGTTGTGTGTGATAGTCAAAGAACTACCGTTAGCGGTAGGTATGAATTTGGAGATAGCCAGAATATTTGTGGACATTAGTTAGGAATTTAACATTATGTTTCATATGATTTGAAGTTGCACTATCAAATAACCAAAGAGCAAATTTAGAAAAGGGTTTACCTGAAATTCCTAAAGCAAAAAAATCGAAAACAATCATTTGCTGGATCATTTCAAGAGTAACGGATGAAATAGGAATAAATGCATTTTGTGATGGAGTTGCCGTGACAACTGAACTTCCAACACTAGAAGAATTAATAATAATAGTACATGCGATTTCAGATTTCTTTGGAGGACGAATCGGGCATTCTTTTATAATATGATCATCCTTCTTACAGTAGTTGCAGAACTTATGAGGACAATTAGAAGCAAAATGACCATTCTTTTTGCAACAAAATATTGGATGGTACTCAAGTCTCTACCTTTTGTATTACCATATGTTGAAAAAGCCACCATGGAAGAGATTGAGCTGCACTCGCTTATGGTAGTTTGAGTGAGAAGACGTTGTTCCTCACGAAATAGCTCATCGAGACATGTATCTAGAGAAGGGACCGAATCTCGATTCATAAGATTGGATCGAATACCTTTAAACTCAGACCTTAACTTCATAAGAAACTGTACTTTTTGTGTAGTTTCATGGACTAATTGTATAGAACTGAATCTGTCAATAGGCAAAGTAGCATAAATTATATTAGTGTATTCAGCCCTAAGATTCATGAATTTTGACTAAAAACCTGAGATAGAAAGACTTTCCTATTGGAGAGTAGACAACTCAAGTTCAATTTGGAATCGCCGAGCAGTATTGCTTTGATGGTAGATCTTTTTAAGATAGATCCACATATCGGCAGCGGTCTTCGATGGTCGGAGATTCAACAAAAGAGTTGGATCCATTTAACCCAATATCCATGTCATGACTTGAGCATCTTTGACTTCTTATTTTGCATAAGCATCTTTATCTTGATCACTAGGACGGGGTTTACTTCCATCGATGTGACCCCATAGATTCTTACCATTGACGAAGACTTTGAAATAGAATTTCCAAGTGGATTATTTTTTACCGTTAAAACGAACCAAGAAAATCTCTGACTTGTCGGAAGACATGAGAAAAAAACAAGAACCGAAAAAACTAGATACTTGAGTTTCAAAGCTTAAGGCTCTGATACCATGACACTTTAGAGATTATGTTTTGAGTGAATAATTTTCTCCTTAGAGACTTCTCATTATATAGTGATATACATGCTGAATTTCAGCCTATTACAGTATCAATTACACACTAATTTAGCGTCTAATTGATTAACTTTAAATTACAACAATTGACTATACATTAATCACCTTGATTCTAGCGATCTCTAGAGAAAATAGATGAGAGAATCAGACTAATTATCCTTTAGCAGAATAATCATTTAAAGTTTGCAGTTAATAGTAACTGTTTTTCACCAACCGAAACCATTTTTGGTTTTCAATTTCGAGTATTTTGTCACAAACGTTTGAAACCAACAGTTAACCGCAAAACGTTTCAAAATGTGGGTTTTTTTTTTCTTTTTATAATTTACCCTATATATATATATATTTAAATTACAAGTTATTATATTTAGAGTTTTTTTTTTTAATATTGAAAACTTTACTAAATAAATTATGAACGATACATCAACAATGAAAATACCGATATGCTATCTTAAATAAGAATTTTTATTAGGGGTGCGCATGGTATGGGACATACCAAAATACCGAATCAAATACCGAAATTTGGATATTACCGAACCGAACTTTTATAATATGGTCGATATTCGGTATGACTAAATTGGAAATTTTGGTATTTGGTATGGTACGGGACAACATTCAATATTTGAATACTGCTCCGAGATACCAAATTTAACCCATTATTTAAAACTAATCCAATATTTTCAAACCTCTTATCCACATCAATTACAAAAAAATATATATATATATCCACATATAAAAATAATTAACCGTAAATAAAAATTGATAATTGATTCAAATATAAAATCAATCAACAAATTCAAATAAAAAGTTGGAAAAATAAAATTATTTTTTAATTATTATTTTTTTTTCTCTAATTTAGTATTACGATATAATTCCATGCTATACTAAAATATTGTAGTACATTTCAAACCAAAATATTAACTTTTGGTATGATATTCGGTACTCAAAATTCTTGAACTGAATACCAAATATCCCAAAAATACAATATGAGAAATTCTGAATGCACCCCTAATTTTTACCATGAGAAAGAGGCAAGAAAATATTAGATACAAGCTCAACTAATCTGATGAACAGAAATACTGAATAGGTATAAGGTCCTACCCTTATATAAACCTATGTTACAACAATGAGAATGAGAATACAAATATCATCCAACAACGATAGTATAATATTCTAATTTTTTTTTCACAAATAGAGTGAACCAGCCTCTGATGCTTCTAAAGCTCAACCAAAATAGTAAAAACAACCTCCACATTAGGGGAACAAAAACCTTCATCAATCCATCACTGGAAACAAGTTGTCGGAAGGAGAAGAAATTTTGTTTTAGTAATTTCAAAAGAGTTACATATAAATATAAAAGAAAATTCATTTATTTTGAAATTATATAATTATAGATATAAAGACAAATATGATCCTACTATATATAAAAAGACGAACAATCAGCTGAACACAATTGTTTATACTATCTTACTTTCTCCTTAGACTTTTACATGTAATGCTATTATTGGTTGGTATAATTTTTAGATTTTTAGAATGGTAATTATATATTTTAACGACTTCTACTTTTATAGGATGTAATTGGTAATTTTTCAATTTAGATTTTATTGTAAATAATCGCCACTACTACTTTTTCCCCACAATGCTCTGTTTTTTTCTCCAGTGGCCACCACCATTATCGCAATCTTCTATTTTATTCATACATTTTACGTTTCTTCTAATTCAAAATCTGCATAAATTTATGGAAAAATATTACTATCCAAATTTTTAATTAAAAAAATTAATTTAATATTGTTTTATTAAATTATGAAATTGTGGTGAGAAAATTATCTAAAACCTCTAAGAGCTAGTATGTCAGGGATCGAAATTATTACGATCGAAATATCATGGGCCAAAAGTCCCATACATTTAAGTGGGCTCAAGTTAGGTTGGACCCAAGATCAATAAATTTGCAACTGCATATATTTTGGTCATGGTCTCTTTAGTCGAAAGTAAGAACTAAGGAGGTCCCAACAAGATTTCGGCCGAAAGTATATATGGCCAAACTCCAACCCCCCCCCCCCATTTTTTTTTTCTTTGCCAAAGCATCCACG